>OY757906.1:73579124-74299566 GCA_963585895.1 Sepioteuthis lessoniana | reverse complement strand
GGGGGGGGGACGAGATTTAGGAGTTACCTCCTCGTTTTATTGAATTTCCGTTTTATTTTAATTTTTCAAATTTCTTCTGTCAGTTATAATTACGGTAATTTAACTTTTTTATTTATTTGTTTAGTTTATTTTCTTTTCATGTTCAGTTCAATAATTAACTTTTAAGAGAAATATTAATGCTTATATCAATTTTGATACCATTTAATTAGCTACCTATTTTTTTAGTGCATATGTTGGATACGTTTTTTTTTCCTGGTTTCACTATTTATTACTATGTTTTTAAATTTTTATAGTTTAAATTTAGTCTTATGTCTACATCTAGCAATCAATACGCTTCTCTTATTTAATAACTTATCGGGCCATTTATAATTTAAGATATAAATTTTCTCTTCTAGGCATAAATTGCATCTACCGTTAAAACTACTTGGAATATTTAATTTTCTCAAAATAGACCATTCAATCTCAGGGGTTAAACCTTTGTTTTTTAAAAACCAGAAATGTTTTGATAGTGCCATATAGTTTTTTAGGTGTTCGTGGGAGAAAGTAAATTTATGATTGAAAAATCTCTCCTTCCATTTAGTGGAAGCTAGTCCGATATAAGTTTTCTTATCTGTGATATTCTCTTTAGATTATAGCTTGATATATTACATTATTTAAATTGCATAGTCCATTCATGGGACAAATTTCTCGGGGTTTACAATTACATTCTTTTTTTATACCATTATTATTATTATTGTTTTTATTATTTCTATTATTTATTTGATCCTGAAAATCTTTAGTTATATTTTTATTATGGCTATTAATTATTTGAAAAATATTTTTCGTGCAAGAGTAACTTATTTTTAACGTTTTTCTGTTAAATATTTTTTGCAGTTATTTTCCGTGTTTAAAATGTTTATCTACTAGTTTCAAAAAATATTTTCCAATATTTATATTAGTTAGCCTACAGAACGGAGGGTTGAACCAAATTATTTTCCTTTTTCTATTTTTACGTTTATTTTCCTTATTTATTTCATTATTATTATTACTATTAGACACCTTCTCTTCTTTATAAGTAAAATTTTCTTTATACCCGCTACTTTTTAGTGCATCAATATACATTTTACTACTTTTTCGGAATATTTCTTCATTTACTGATAGATTTCTTATTCTTAGGTTTACAGCCTTTTCCATTGGGTCTGAAGAAGTCCTGTATTAATTTTTTCTTCATGTTTTTGGTTCACACCAGAAACTGAAAATACGGGATGGAAATAAATTTATAATCCTGAATTAACCGGTCTTTGGTTTTTTTCTTAAAGATATATATATATATATATATATATATATATATATATATATACACCTCCAAACTTTAAGTAATACATGTAAAAACTTACCAGGGTATGTTCTCATAAATCCACTCTGGCTACCAAAGTACTGCCATAACAATTTTTCATTTCTTTTATAATTAGTTTCAAACACTGCATCCAACTCTGCAGACCACCGTAATCCATTCAATATGTCTATATCTGAAAGAAAAAAATAATAGCGCCCATTGATTATTTTAGAACCAACAAAATTATTTAGTCATTAAATTTGATATCCATTTTGACAGATATAATATGAAATAATATAAATGATAAAAAACAGTCCAATTTTTGCTTCTGCATTCATATTTTAACCAAAAGTAAATATTTTAATGTTATAATCAACTAGATACAATATGAACAAACCATTGTCTTTGGGAAATTTTGCTGAAAAAAGAAAAAACAAATGATTAAATATACACATACACAATACACACAACAATGTAATATATAGATACAAAGAGATCAGAAAATTATTCAAGCATGAATTATGAAATTTAGGAATTTATTTTTTTTATAACAAAAGTAAAAATGTATTTTGCACCTAACAGATAGAAATTTTCAGCATTATTATCATCATAGTAATATAATAGCATTTTATAATAATAAGGTTACAACCAGTACATAGTGTTTTTCGTAAAATTGGTGATTTTCAGGTTCTATAAGAATCTACTTTCATACTGAAATTACTAAATATATGGAAATATTTTTCGAAAAAAGGAATACAAGGTCTTCCTTTTCTATGAGTACAAAATCTGTTAAAAACTGAAAATAAACAAATTGTAAACAAAATATTAGTGAAAATTTAATCAAGTGTGACATTATAATGGAAATTGTAATGGAAACAGCAAGGGAAATTTTCTTTATTTTTGTTTTGATATGAAAATCATGAATTAAAAAAAAATTAAATATCTAATTTTGAAAAGTAAGATATTACTAAATATCTTTATAAGATAATTTATTTGATTATAAATGGTTCAGCATCCTTAATATATTTATATTTCCTTGCACAAAATTCATAAATTTCAGATTACTTTTGCACTCAACCTTACAGAAAAGAAACTTACCATAAATTGTGGCATATAAGTCAACCTTTTAATTTTGAATAAAATTCTCCAAAACTAGAGGTTGACTTATATGGCAGGGCTAAAATCTAAATCTTTACCACAGAATGGTCAAGTTGTAATGGTCTGGATTTTAGCCCTGCTGTATAAGTCAACCTTGAGTTTTGTAGTAATTTTTCAGGCTTAATAGGTTGACATACACTACAACTTATTGTAGTTGATGAAGGAAATGGAACTAAGTAAGAATGAGTTATAAATGAATGATTTTATTAAATATAAATAATTATCTTGCACATCAGATTTCTGGATTTCACACAATGCTACAATTTCATTGATAATGACCAATGATAGTAAAAATTATGCTAACTAAAGCTTTGGACAATTCTTATCATCCTGATCACATTTATAGCAACATATTTTCCAGTAGGAAAAACTAAAAATACTCCCAGTTTGTCATATTTAATGAATCATTTTTAAAAGAATGAATATATGTCAACCATTCCTAGGCTTATTTCTAACACTTCTACCTTTTCTCCTAAATAGAACTATTTTCATAAAAATGGATTTTCTAATACTTCTACTTTTTCTCCTAAATAAACTTTTTATTGCAATCAATTTTATTGAGTGTCACCATAAATGTTATAAATATTAAATTACCTACAAGAAGAATTTTACTCAAAACCATCTCTACAATATTAGACTCAATCTATCTCAGTCAGATTTTTCCCCACTATAGAGTTAATTTTTAACTTAACATTTCAAGTCACTGAAATGTTCAAAATGATTAATTCGTCAACTTTTAATGAGTTCATTAAACAAACATGGTAGCTGCTTTGTTTTCTAGAATACCAAAGTTATTTGGTTTAAGTTTTTTCTCAGGTCCTGCAGTATACAGGTATACTTCGAGTTAAGTCATTCTCAATTATATGTTGTTTGTCAAAAAAATATATGGAAAAATAAAAATCAAGTTAAAGTCATTTTATTCAACTTTATGTCTGTCCACCACAAATACTTGAGTCAAAATATCACTAAAAAAGTGTTAAAAGCACATAAAATCATGTTACTGTACAATATATAAAAATAAAAGTATATAAAATCATATCAAAATATGTCAACGCTTTTTAAAAGTTATGCATGCTTGTCACAAAGCTTTTGCTCCTTATCATGTAATCCTTGAAGAAAAGAACAACACAGTTCAAGGAATACTCGACCAGTTTCTTATTAAGAAGCATATCGAACAACAACAGCCAGAATCAGTTGTTGATGCTGATGATCCACAGCCATCTATGTCCAAGATGTAAATAAACAAACTGAGAGTAGATATTGGGAAATCTAACATAAATTAGTTTATTTTCTACTATTGTAAAATAATTTTAATAACTGTATTTGTTATTTAACCTTACAAAATAATTCTTTTTTATAATGTCTTAGAGTAAACCACATTTGCAAATAAAGAGTCCGCAATGTACGGTAAAAATCACCAAATTGTAAACATCAACATTTGCAACTATGTATACACATGTATTCATAAATTTAGATTACTTTTCTTCTGTACAATATTAAAAACTAAAATTTATTAGTTTGTAAGCTTAAAATACATTCTTATTGACCATATATTATTAAAATGCATTTATAAATAAAATACAGAACTGGGAATGGTTATTTGTGATTTAGCCTAGTGACAAGTAAATTAAACTTAAATCATTTTTTGACTTAAGTTACCTCTCCTGAAAAAAAATTACCTATGTAAGGTATTTACTAATGATGCCAGAAGATTGTGTGTGTGTATATTACACAAAATAAATATCATTATATAATACCAAGATTGAAAATTAAAAGGAAGTACATTCAAACCTGAAAAGTATTGATATATAAAATATTAACTATTATGAAACTTCTTAATAATTCATTACAAATATGTAACTGAATACACACATACATTACTAGAGACATTCTAAAAAGGTTAAAGCAATTTACATATACAAGGTGTTTCAGAAAAATTGATATAATTTTATAATCTGATAACTTGACCAATTCTCATTCAAATGATCTCAAATTTTGACAGCATTTGTAGTAATAAGTCAAAATTTTGTACCATGTTTTTTTTTTAGGTATAGAAAAGCCATACACTGCAAAAGAAAAGGTGTTTAAACAAAATGTTGATTTGTTTCTTCATGAACTGTTAAAATTTGAGATCATTTGAACAAGAATTAGTCAAATTATATGATTAAAAAATGATATCAATTATATAGAAAGCTCATAATTATTCCACTTACATATAAAAGTAATGACTCAAGTATTATGTAAGAATTTGCGAGTAATTAGGTGTCAAAGAGAGAAAAAGAGGGTGAGTGCATTTAATGAAGAAAACGCTTAGTAATTTTTGTGAAGGAGGCTTATAAAATCTCAAATAAGATATGTATAAATTAAGCCGAAACACAAATGGCCTTGTAAAATTGTATGTTATCCTTTATGTTTCAGACACACTGTATTTGAGCTGACAAAATTATAAAAGTCAAGTACAAAATACATTCAAACTTCAATCCAGAGCACAAAGTTCCTTGTTTAGCCCTTTGATGACCAAATTTTTTTTTTGTTCAAGTTTTGAATATGCAAAATTATGCTTTGAGTAAAACATTTTAAGGATTAAAATGGAAATGAAATTCGTGTCCCAGTAGGAGTGAAAAGATTAAAGCTTTCCTAACATTCTATAAAGAAAAAAAAAGTAGTGAGTAGTTCCTAAAGCTTTTATTATTGGTATCTGACATGATCTCCCAAATTCAAGATACCAGGCTTATGGTGTATAGTACAATAATGCTCAGCTCCCAAATATTTGAATTACAGAGAAAAAAGGTTTGAAAAATAAATATTTCAAAGTTCTTTTAGCTTTCCGAATTAATAACATGATTTCCTTTCCTTTTAAAAAGTTTCTCTCAAATGATAATATTTTATTAAATTAAAAATCATAAAAGCCAATTTTATTTATGTTCTTTACAAGATCTTGTTAACATAAATTCTAATTAGAAAATTAAGATAAAATTGCATTCTTTTTCAAGAACACTTACCAATCTTTTTAAAACATTTTGTTTATATGAAAATGATTTTATTTTATCACTAGCAAAACCAGAGGAAATCTTTTTCCAATTTAGAATAGATCATGAAAGAAAGAATTTATATATATATTTGATAAGAAAAAATATGATTTATCATTTTCAATAATAGCTTATCTATTAAAAAAATATAATGTTATGCAAAGAGAATATTCTAAAAAATACCAACAGTATTGGACAAAAAAAAAAAAGACTGAAAAAAACTCAATCATTTTTTATTTTGCCACAAATTTCAATGAACCTTCAATGGCTTAGACATAGACACAGATGAGAAGAAGTGATTATTTTCCTTGATTATTATTGTCAAACTTCCCGGAGTTGTGGTGGAAATTCTCAGAAATACCAAAAAATAGGAAATTTTTTAAAATTTTCTTTTCTTTCATTGGATTATTCTAATTCGTGATTAGTTCTTTGCTAATGGCTATGAGCAGTTGTCCAAGTTTGAAAAGGTCAAAACATTCTCTTCCTATTTGTATCTAAGCAATTGAAGTTTCATTAAAATTTGTGGCAATAATAAAAAATGGTTCCGTTCTTTCAATGTCTGCTTTTTTTGTGAAATACTGTATATCTATTATATCATTCATTACTAGATTATGACCATAACTCTTATTTTACTATAACCTGTTAAAATAAATAAAATTGTTCCAGTATAAATACTGGTTGTAGTAAATATATTCAAACTTTGAAATTTTGGGCTTAAGTCTTATTAGGTAATACTGAATTGTACAGATATATATCTGTTTTTAGATCCTAACAGAATCAAAAGAGTTCATTTAGGAGAGTATATATTTCAGAGAGGGACTGTAGGTAGCATTACATATTAGTTTAAAAATAAATCTAAAAACATTCAGAATCTTTATTATATATTCTAATTTCCATTTTCAAAAACAGTATTTATTATTCTTATAAGACAACCAATGAACCTTTTGGGTTCCTGTTGTAACAATTGTCTATAATAAAAAGTGGTGAAAGATTTCCTAGTTATTTCCATTATATCAAGAGTTTTGATCAGGGTTTGTTAAAGTGGTCCATATAGATCTCTGAGGATGAATGAAAGCATATAAGTCCATTGAATTTACTAGTTTGCATTTATAAATCTCTATATAAGGGAAAAAAATTGCTGGATCATGAAGACTAGTTGCCAGATATCATATGCCTATCAGAATGCCTGATTGGCCACTAGTGACATGTTGTTTACATTTGACCCATTCAAAACATATGGGTCATTTAAATGAACAAATGATCTAGATCATTTTAGCATTGTTAACAATGCATACACTCATATTTTAAAAAAAGAAACATTCTTAAAAACAAATTATCTTTTAAATTAATTATTTACTAAAAATACTAAATTCTAAAATATTCCTTTTTATAATAGGTTGAAATGTCTTTAAAAACAAAAACAAAAAAAGAAAGATTATTTAATAAGAAATAAAATATAGATTCTAAAAAAGAAAGAAAAATAATGAAAAAGTAAAATTAAAATACCCCATGTGTGAAATTTTAATTCTTATCCACAGGAAGACTTAATGAATGAAATTAGAATTGAATTTTTATCAATGAAAAATCCTGCTCTGACTGAGGAGATCCAAATCTTCACCAGTTAAGTCAGTTTCAGTGTTGTCAGGTATTTGTTGGTGTGGGTGTTATTGTATATTTCAATATTCCATTTATAATAACTTTTCTATATTTTGTAAAAATTTTAATTTCGAAGATGAAAAAAGAAAAAAAAAAATCAACCCATCTCATGAAATCCAGTGAGACTACAAAAAATATTGGCAATATTTAATTAATTTATTTGGGGACAAATAGAAAGTAAATTTGTTTACAAGAGGTGCATTAAATAAAAAATATTGAGAACTAATTTAAATGATTAAAAAAGGAAATTGCTTTATTTTCTAAGAGCACATTAAGTATATTGTTCTAATAAATTGCTATGATATCCATTTTTGCTGGGATACAATTGTATATATATAAATATGAGAATTTTAAAAATATATAGCCATATATCAATGTAACTGTATGCAGATTACTCTTACAGCACCTCATTTCTAAAGTGAAATAAAAAAGAAAATCTCTGACATTTCTAAAACAGGGTAACTCCTTAACAATTTTATAACAAGAAAAATTTGGTGTAAAAAAGTGAAGCCTTGATTTTTCAAAATTATATATTTGTATATTTTGTACTAAGTTATAACTGGAATCAGCAGGGTTGATAGAAATCAGATATTACATAATTGCAACTATAAATTATCTCTTGAAAAAAAAAAACTGAGTAGAAAAAAGTGATAAACAATAAAATTTTACATTGATAAAATATGCATACATCAAAACCATGTTTTTCAATTCATTGATGATGGGAAAAGATGATGAGTTAACAGTTACAGAATATCATTCTGTATCTTGAAACAATAAGTGAAAATATACAAAGTGAATTATAGAATTGATGTGAACATGATTTTAGTTTTTCATGTGGGCATGCCATTTTCATGCTGTTTTGTCTAAAAACTATGAAATTATTGATTTACTGTTTTATTTAACATGACGCTTGTTCTACAAACCTAATAGCAAGCAACAGTTTTACTATCACAATAACAACTACATATATTACACACCTCAGGGTTGCCTGACTATAGTTTTAATGGAGTTAAATACAAAACAAAAACTGTTTATAGAATATAGGAGATATATGACATTATTTATGCAAAAGAGTTATGTTAATCTTTTTAATACGGAATATTAAGAGATAGAAAATCAAAACATAACTTGTCTTGAATTTTTTTTTTTTTTTGAGGACACCTGTGTAATAAGCTTTTTGACAAAATATTAAAATTTTTGTAATGCTTAAAATGACTTAGATGTGAAATTAGTCTCCTTGCTCTTGCTTTTGTTAGCACTCTTCAATAAACCTTGGTAAATAGTATTGTAGTATAAAATTATAGGAACTCTATTACCAAAGCTAATAAAATCTGCTGTAAGGTTCTTTTGGTATTAAGAAAGATGTTTATTTTATTTTAACAGAAAGTTATCAATATAATGGAAGTACTCCACAATAAAAAAAATGAATAAAAACAGAAATCAAATTTTGCATGCAAACTAGACATAATTGCATATTACACTGCTAAGTATCATGGGTCAACACTATTCTGAGCCAATCTACCATGAGGAATACTTCTAAATTGATTGATTTGTTTATATGTTTGCAGTGGATTGGGAGGAGGAGTTGTAAGTAAGTGTGGTCATTTTCAGTGGATTAGGGGTGAGAGTTGTAGGTAAGTGTGGTCATTTTCCTGATAACTAATAAACAGAGGGCATTTGAAATTTTCCTTTCTTTTAGGGAAAGACCATTACAGAAATCATTGTAATGCCTTTAGAAGTTTTTCAGGCTGTAACTTTATGTAAAAAACAAATGTATTAATAGTATTCATATTTCAAATAGGAAATATTATTTGAAGATTAACCATGATCTGGCTGACCTTTAACAAGATGAAATGATGAAAATCTCGAAAATCTTAATCATACAATCAATGAAGATTGTCATGGGACCATTGACAAGATACCTGAGGTGACTGGTTTGTCTTGGAGTTCATGCCAGTAAATGTTAAAAGATTTGAAAATGAAATTTATTTTCACAAAATTTTCATTTATAAGATGTTTAGCTTTGAAACTTGCTGACAAAAAAATATGGTATATCTAAACACACTATAACTGAACAAATCAATGAGTTTATAAAAAAGCAGATAAAAACAATTTAACATTTTATGGCTCAAATCCTATTGAAAAGAATTATTATAGAACAGAATGAAACTAGAACTGTACCAGAATTACTACTACTACTTGCACACCGAGTAGGTATAAAAATATTATACTATATAGTGTTTGGTAAAGAACACCAGTTATTATATAAGGGTTGCTGAAAAGTACTTGGCCCAAACAAGATAATGATTTTTACTAAAAGGTTCAGATTGTATAAAAACTATAATTTATTTCTTTGTGTAAAACACAAATAATTTATATTATTTCTTTAGTGAGTAAATTAATTTTGAAGGAAGTAAAGTATTTTATAACTGGAAAAAAAATGTTAAAGTTTGATAAGCGCTTATTTCAGATGCTCAAAATATTAATGAACACAGTTTTTAATCATCTACAACTTTACGATTCAGCTGTTCAATGAGTACAGTAGTCTATATCAATCAAAGTGATGGAAGTATACACACTAGATTATAGAGAAAATAAACTAAAAAGCTTATATATATATATATATATATATATATATATATATATATATATATATATATATATATATATATATATAATTACTCTTAACTATAAAAGTAATTTAAGAATTTTTTTTTCTTAAATTACTCTTGATTATAAGCTTTTTTCTCTATAATTTAGTATGTATACTTTAGTCAAAAACTATATATATATATATATATATATATATATATATATGTTTGCTAAATTTATAAATAAAGAGTGCTCAATCTCAGAGTGAAAGCATGTATATCTAGGTTAGGATAGTATAGATACAATGTCAACAGCATTTGGCAACTGCCAGTTTCTACCCTATACAATCATCAGATCAAATGTTTCTCATGGTGGCTATCCCATTATATATGGTTGTGTAGGGCATGATACAAAGGGTGATCTAATTTATACTACATGCTAACTTACATGGCTAGATTGTATTAATTCTGTGATTTGTTAATTCATTTACTCTTTCCACTTTATTATTTTCTAGTGTTTTTTTTTTTCAATTTCTATTTAGATGACTGTCTACACTTTCTTACATGAAAGATAAATATCAAATGCAAAACTTTATATAGAAAGCTTTTGATTTTTTTTTGTTTGTTTTACAGCATATCAACCAGAAAGGGTCATTTAATGCCGGCTCAGTTTTTGAGGTAAATTGATGTTATTTCATTTTTTATTATATTTTTGGTATATTTTGTGGAAAAAAAATTTTTTTTTGGTGAGTATTTTTTTAAACACACTTTTGTTTGAACATTTATTATAAGTATTTTTAAACATTTTTTGGGGGAAGTTGTTTTTTTTATTTTTATTTTGCTGTACAGGTGAAATTCTTTTAAGTATCCGAGTAAGTTTTTTGGGTTTATTTCATAGAAAATTTGTTTTAAGTTTGTTGTAAGGTAATATTTTTTTCGTATTATTTCTAAGTCGATGCATTCTGTTAATATGTGTTTAATAGTATATGGCTTTTGGCATGGTATGCAATATGGGGCCACTTCTTTTTTGAGCGGGTATGAATGGGTAATGTGTGAGTGTCCTATTCTTAATCTTGATAATATTGTTTCTTCTTTTCTAGATATTTTGGTTTGATTTTTTTATGATTTTCCTATTTGAGGCATTATTTCATGTAGTTTATTGTTCTTTTTAAATCTGTAAAAGGGATTTTTAAGTGTTTTTCAAGTGGATTGTTCTGTGCTGTTTTTGCTGCTGAGTCCGTCATTTCATTTCCCTGGATTCCAATGTGACTTGGTATCCAGCATAGCACAATTTTTTTATGGTTACACAAATTATTTAATTTGGTAAGCAATTCTGCTATTAATGGGTTGTTAATTTTTTTTCCCTTGATTGCTACTATGGCAGATTGGAAATCAGAGAATACTATGTGTTTGGTGTTCCTGCTCTTGGTGATCAGGTCAAGTGCTAGGTTTATTGCATAGACCTCTGCACTGAAAATTGAGGTTTCTCTTGGGAGATGTTTTTTGATTTGAATTTTTCTGTTGATGATGGCTGCACTGGTTGTCACATTTTGTTTAGATCCATCAGTGAAGATATGGATGTAGTTGGGATATTTTTCTTTGATTTTTTTTGAATTTTTCTTGGAATGTTATTGGGTGGGTGGCTTTTTTGTTGTGTTTGCAGAGACTCAAGTCTGTTTTTGAAAAATATGCTTTCATTATCTTTATGATTTGAACATGGAATTAAATATTTAAGGGATAGTTAGTAAAACATAGAAAAATAGTTAAGTTTTAATCAAATTAAAATGTTTGACTTTAATATTTCAATTACAATTTAGAAAAAAATTAATAGTTTCATAATTAGGACCTGAATCTTCAAGGTGAGATATTTGTAATAAGTATTTTACCACACAACTTTAGGAAAATGTATGAAAAGTATCTTATAAAATATCCAACTTGCACAGGTGATATATATTTTTCAAGTCATCAACCTTTCATTGTTATGATAGAAAAATAAATTTTGTAATAACCTTAAAATCAACAGATAAACTATGAAAAATGGCATCAAATATAAAACTCAGAACAAAATTTAGAATCTTCATATGTGATTGTTTAAATCCTACATTTTCATAATTTTTCTTTTTTAAACAACTTGTGTTTCCATGAAACTTATTTAACACCGATTTTAATTAAAAGTTTGATTCAAGTGATAAGTACATTTTTACCAAAATAATTAAATCCTAGGGAAAAACAGTATTATTTGACTATATTCCAATATCTTCAACAGGTAATTTGACATTTATCCATGTATTTAATGTTTCTACATAGAGAATCAAATAACATTTTCCTTAAAGAATTATATAAATTACATGAACAATCAATTTAAACAGTCAATAATTAAAAGTCAATGAGAATAAAAAGAAATATGAAATCTTCTAAAATCATTATTGTTACAATAAAGGGAAACTTTCAATTTTCATTATATGATACTTTGTATAAAATGATACCACAAAATTAAGATTCTACTTTATTCTTGATGAAGTAAAAGATATACAATAATAAACCAGTATAGATGATAGCTAATCTCAGTTAAATGTCAATCACAAAGGTTTTTCATTTCTTCATAAATGTCAAGATGTTTATTAATATTTTGGATGGATTATGCTATCTGCAGACATAAATGCAGACTATCATCTAAAAAGAAAATGTTTTAAGATGGTAAGAACAAAAACATCAATAATAAAATATTAAGCGGATTATTTTATTTGTAAAGTTTGTATATATCAAAATAAATTAAAACTAAACTTTTATTCATAATTTTTGTCTGAATTTCTCAGATAAGGAATTATCATTATTTTGAACTGATGTCCTCATCTTTGTCACAATGTTTTAAGTTGTTGTACCCTTTGACCTTTTTCAATGGAACAATAGTGCAGTTTGGTTAAATTGTATTGAGTTATCTGAGCTCAATCCCTGAGTCAAGCAGAGAATGAAAATTCATATACTCTGGTTCAGTAGAGAGACAAACAGCATTTCAAGTACAAGTTAACTAAGAAAAATTAACTGATATAAGATAATCTTGAAGTGGAATGAGAACATGAATGAGAATTGAATAAAGGGTTCAACTCTTAATTCCCAGATGCTCATTGGCAAAGACAAATACTTAAAGTTGGAGGGTAAAATAACCGAAACATTGTGATTAAAAAAAACAAGGTTACTAGTCAGAGTACAGCAAGTGAATAATATTTTTATAATTTGTTAACAAGATTTATTTTTAGTTATTTTATTTTAGTTATTCTCATTAGTTCTTTTTGTAGTGAAATAATCATTAAGTTTCAGATGACTGATATTAGTCTATAAATGAGGAAAAATATTAATTCATTTTTAGCAAAACTATTTTCCAAGACCTTTCAGCTACCTCTTAAGTTTTAACTTATTAGAATTTTTAACTTTCACTATTTTTTTGTTGTTTTAAATACATAGTTTTTTAAAAAATATTTAACTTACATATAAAAAAACAAGCTAATAATTTATAAGTGACTTTTCTCTAACTTGAAAATTATTGATCCAAAATTAAAATACATTTTAACATAAAAAATATTAATGACAATTTAAAAAAAAATTAATATTTTTCATGCACTGAACATATTTATATCATCCAGAAATATAGCAAATAATAAATCATTAGAATTAATGACTAATAAATTATTGATTTGTACTTTTTGTCCATTAATTTTCTTAAATAATTCCTATTTTAATTTATACATTATAACTATCTGCTTTTATCAGTATTTTTGACATGTTTACCTGAACTGTTTGGAATGATAGCAAGTATAATTTATTTTAGCAATGTAACTCAAATATATGAATAAACTAAAGCCCTGAGTTGAGATTATATATTATTCACTAATTTTGATAGCCTTTAAAATCAGTGTCAAGTCACAGAATTTATATCATAATTAACTGCAATGAAATAAAAAGAAGTATACATAATTAGCATTGTTTATCTCTCTTGAGAAATTATAATGATCTAGGTGAGCATGAATGTGGGCCTCCCACTCAATTATTAAGTTGTAAATTGGACTGTAAATGGCTTCATTCACTGTCAGGGAATTTTAATGCTATTATGCTAATAAAATGACTAAAACGTACTATTTTTGATATACACACAAAAATGGGATCTGCGTGTGAGTACATGTATACCTACTCATACAGAGACATAACAAAAATAAACAGACATCTTCATTTTTAAACAAAGACTGATTTAACAATTCAAACATTTTTTTGAAAATTAGAATTTGGTTAATCTGCCATGAGCGAGTTTTAAAGTATTTACTCTTTGAAGCTTTGAATTTATTAGGGACTGAATTCAAATACATAGCAACTTTTCTTTTGTAGAAAGCTTTCTGGATATTTTTTTTCTTATTTTACTTACCAAAATAGCCCAGACATGCTCAAAAGGATTTATATTAGAGGAACTTAACCATGAAACTTGTTTATTACATTTTTAGAAGTATCATTCTTGAATTATTTTTGCTGTATGGAATAGAGTTCCCTCATTCATGAAATGCTACATTTGTCCAAATATCTATCAGTGAATACTGGAAGGTGTCTTATACAGAATAAATATATATATTTTCTAAATTGATATTATTCATATACTTTAAGAACACTAAATGATAGAGGGCTAAAGTGTTCTAGACACTAAAATGAAAAGAAAACAACAACAAAAAAAAAAAAACATGACTGATAGAGGGCTGCAGACAGTTCAAACAATTCTTGGTAAGGTTATCTTCGAGACCTGCACTCATCAGCTATTCAAAAATTGAACAAAAAACTCATCTGAAAAGGTCATAGTGCACTAAATTTTAAAGATTTTTGTTTACCATCTATGTTACCAAATACTTTTTCTGTTGAGTGTTGACTTAACTAAGTGGCTTTCTACTGACTGCTTTGCCATAATAACCCATGAGATGAAATTAAAATATTCTGGTTCTTGGGTTGATTTATATACATTCTTCCAAGCTGTAGCCATGTCAGTACAATTGTGTGATTACACCACTTGAAATTTAATGAAATGCCTAGAAGAAAAGCTAAATGGGAACTACACAAGGATGCTGTATGCTGTTTTGAACAAATCCTGGAAGCAGCACCATATAAAACAGCAACTGTACTGCCATTTACTTCCCATCTTGCAAACTATCCAAGTAAGATGAGCAAGACATGCTGAACACAACTGAAGAAGTAAAGACAAACTCATAAGCAACATTCTCTGATGGAATCCTACACATGGACACACCAGTGTTGACTGACCAGCAAAATCTTAGATTCATAAGCTTTGTGCAGACACTTGGTGCCGTCTCGAGGACTAGCCAAGAGCAATAGCCAATAGGGAGAGATGATCAGAGAGTCAACAGAATCTATGTTTTTAGCACATGATGATGATAGTTATTATCTTATAATAAAGATTTTCCCCCAGTTTTCCATTTTATTGGTCATTAGTACCTTTTTGATGGCACAGGTCAACCTGAAAGAGATACAGTTTCCGTTTAACTTTTTTTTTTTTTAACATTAGTATGAACACATTTCTGTTGTAATGGAACTTTCATTTTTGAAAGAATTTAAGTCTCATTACATCTTTGAACTGATCAACAATGACATTTTTTTTAATCTAGCAGGTTCCATACTCCTGGAACGAGAGGTATTAATAAATTGACTAAGTATTAATGACTATATATTTATTAAATATCAAATATGAATGAAATAATGATGTCTCTTCATTTCAGTCATGTTTGTATGTATATGTACACACACACATACTTGACCTACACTAAACAGATTTTGAACTTAATCAATCAATCAATATATATAACAAAATTAGAAAAAATAAAAAATGTAAACATCACATATAAAAAGAATTTGAAATATAGATATCTTAAAGAAACCTTTCACTTAAACAGTTCATGAAAATAATATAAACTAAAGGGCAAAAATTTTAATTTAGTGAATAAATGATTTTGAGATTTTAATAAGGTAATTATTTGATTTATTGGAAATTGACATACCAATTGTTTACATTTACACACAGATGATATAAAAATGATAATACTGAGTAGCAGATGATGACTATTTTGAATATTTCAATGAAAATTTAATGCATTTTACATTGGTTTTGTAAGAAAATGATAATGTTATAAGTATCTCTCTGTACAGATAAGATGAATAAAGAAAATTAAAACATATTAAGGATTTCACTCTTGATTTTGCACAATGATCACATAGACGAGATTGTGTCACTATATATATTGAAATGAACATTCTGAGTGATGCAGGAGACAAAGAGACTATTCAATGAAAATAGCTATGAGGACAGGTACAAAGCTTTCTAAAGCAAAATGTTAAATAAATAAACAAGTAAATAAAAGGAAATTTGGCAACCCTGTTTGAATAAATGAGAGCAACTACAGAAAAAAAAATAAGCATACTACTTTTCTATCTAGCATTAGCTTCAACATATATAATAATGATATATTTAAAATTAGCAGAACAGCAACAACTAAACATCAATATTCACACATTCTCTTCCTACTTGACTTGTTAAATATCCATTTTGTAATACCATGGGATATTTCAGAACAAGCCGTGGTAGATAGCATGTACAAAATGGAACAACTTACCAGAACATTCATCTGAAACTCATTGGACTTTTCCTCAAAGCTCAAAATAATAAATGCTTCATTTGGAAAGATTTCTTCTTAGAATATATAATATCTCTACAAATCTACTGAATGGTTAGCATTATGAAATGATTAAGTTAAATACATAATTCATTCAACTGAAATTTTGATAATGCCTATTCACTTTATGAATAAAAATATAAAGAATTTGATATTTAATCATCGCTTTTTTAATATTTAGTTAAGACAAATATGCTTTTCAAAACAAGGTCTCAAAGTATTTTATTGATATTCTAATTTAATAAATAGCATAAATAGACAAAAAAAAGAAAAGAAAAAAAAAGATAAATAAATAAATGATTAAAAAGAAATATATTGTCTTTAAAAATTAACTATGAACCTAGTTTATTTGAAATTTTATTTGACATAATACATTTCTTTTATTCAAAATTTTTTTTAACTGAATCTTAATACTAAAATAAATTATTCAAAAATATTTTTTTTACTTCCATTAGTTTTCAAACAGAATAAAATTGATATAATTTACTATGGCTGACAAAAATAAAGACAAAAACTTTTTGAATTAGAAATAGGTAATAACCCCACCTCCCTTAAAAACTGATAACATTGTTAATTTATTTTGTTCATACATGTACTGATGAGTTAAGATACATTACAGGGTTTTTCTTTCTTTACTGAACTCTTTCCTTTAAGAATTCATACAGCAATAAATTGTCTACACTATGGCACAATGAAAGAGACCTGTTACCAAAGTAATCCAAACACAAATTGCAACCTTGTGTATAGCAGCAAGTAACAATGATTAAAAACTATTCCGAAAATTAAATTGAATTGGATAAATTGTAGTTTCTAATATTTACATCCAGGTTAAATTCATGACATTTAAAGTGAGCAGTCCATGATATGGGTGCAATTCCAATATTCAAATGTATTTCATGAACACTGAAAATACTAAGATATATTTCAGAAGACACATGGTCAAACATTTCTCAGTTGGATACAAACAGATAACATTAAGATTCTACTTTAAAATTTTGTTGTAATCAAGGAAAATATTTATCAAATTGTGATATTTAAGCTATCAATTTAAATGTGATATTGGCAATAAAAATCTAATATGAGTAGATAGATGTCAAAGAATAAGCCATAAAAAGACCAGACATTAAATCCAGTACATTAACATTTGCAAGGATAGGGGCAATCATTGAAGTTATGTTTTCTCAATTATCCAAATAAGTTTTAAAACTCTCAACAATTACTTATAATATATTTTATTTTGAAACATAGAGATATTTTCCCTGGTATTATTATACTAGGAAGTGTGAATGTTCAGAAACTGAATTAGCGACTCAAACAAAAGATAATTTACATATACGTAAATAGTGGATTATCATATTACTAAGCTCACTCTTTCAATTTAGTCATTAAAAGTTGACATTAATAGAAACAGACATTAGACTGTACATTTGAGAAAAGTGATGTAAAGAGATAAAAATAATTGTCTCCCTGTGGTTAAGAGGCGTGTTTTCCCATGTCTGTTGGTCATGTGAGAATTAAGACCTCTTGATCTTTCTCTTTTAGATCTTCATCTTGTGTGGGATAAGACATAGCTTTCATCCCTGCTTTTGGAGCAAAAGGAACATATTGAACAGAAGAAAGATCTTTGTCCAACTCTCAGGGTACTTTATTTCACCTCACCATTGAAATAAAAACTGCTGCAGAGAAAAGTAAGACTTTCAGCATTTTTATTGGCCTAATGAGTAGATTGTTTGCCAATGGTCAGGGAGACCAAAGTTCAATCCCAGGTCGAGTCATAGCAAAGACTCAAAAAAAATAGTACTTGATGCCTCCTTGCTTAACATTCAGCATTATAAGGTATGGATCAAGGGTAAAGTGGAGCAATCCAGGGAAAGGAGTAGGGCCCTCCCCTACACCTTGAAAAGGGAGCCTTTGGGTTGCCCTCGACTACAATCGCCAACTTTACTTACTATACACAACTTGTTTATGTTTGGGATACATTGTTCATTATTTTTACATGTTATATTTGTATTAAATGTTATATATATATATATATATATATATATTTGTATGAGTTTTATTTCACTTTTTCCCCTGTTTATTTAGTATTAGTGTACCAATGGATATACCAATGCTAACATTGGATATTGGTGAGTGGGAACATGACTAGCACATGACTAGCACTAAAATATCATTGCCCAATTGGATAGGGCTGTAGAATATACTGACTGCACCTCTACAGAGGGAAAAGACTCCACCCACCAATGATTGCTCAGGATATGACACTAAACAATCTGATGGGAAGGTTCCAGTAATGCTGGAGCTTTGGGGGATGTGGAGTACCCTTTCATTGCCATCGCTCCCAGATCCACTCTGGCCTGGAGTGGTAGCACCTGATAGGGTCCTATCTATGAGTAAAATAGAACTAAATTGTGCACTATGCAAAACTGAATTTTCTGAAAAAAGAACTGATTTTGACATTAAAACTTTACACATGCTAAACTGAATAGCTTGAAATAGAAATGTTTTTGACAATTAAAGTGAATACTCATGCTAAACTGAATGGCTTGAAATAGAACTGATTATTTGTAAAAAAAAATAGAATTGGCGTTAAATAACCTACAAAGGTTGATATGCCATAAAACCCTAACAACCAACTAAAATACCAGTAACACTTCAATAATGGTAACTGTAAATAACCAACAGTGAAAGAGAGCAACCTATGTCAAATATATAAGCAGGGACAAAAAATGTCTTGTTTGATGCAAGACAAGAATCAAATAATTAGATTCTTAAATTACAATGAGAAAAAAGTTGGAAAAAATATCAGAGGCATTATAAATAAAAAAAAAATTAAATAGGCTAGTACAAGAAAGAGATCAATAGAAACATTTTTTGACAATGAAAAAAACTTATAATATTGAGTTAGAGAGCATGCCAAAATATCCAATTTTCAAATTAAATTTAAAATCTATGTTAATTTTGAGAAGGCAGAATTAAAGAAAATATAATTCTAATAAAAGTATTGTATTTTCAAACCTAAAAATAGATATTTTATTGAAAGTAACAGCCAGACATGTAAACTATTGAAAAGGATTTTGCATGATTCCCTGAATAATTTACATAGTTCTTAAATATTTTAAATATTAATGATCAATTTACTTGGATGAATGGTTTATGAAAATATATTCATTACTTTTGATAAAAATTAATCTTTTGAATTCATTAAATATGATTGTATAACTAAATTCTGTAAAGCGATATAAGGTTTTATTAATTTAAATAAAATTGTAAATATTATACTACAGAAAAAAATTATATATGAGAGTTACTGAAAATTTCTCAGCCTAACCAATTAAAAAAACAACAAAAACAGAAAACAATTATTGAACTTTTTGGGGAGAGTTAAAGAAACTTGAGAAACAAAGTGTCAGTGTTGAACTGTGTGATGAACATTTGGAATAACTTTTACATTTCTGAGAATAGGTCAAAAACTTTTCAGCAGCTTCTTATATATATCAGTTCTAATAAATAAATAAATAATAAAATGATTCATTAATAATAGATTCAGTTTAATAACACATTGCGAGTGCAAATTTGAATCTTATCTAAAATATTTAACATTTAGAAATTTTTTTTTTAAATAAGCTTTTCTGACTTCTAATATTGTAATTATGAAAATTAAACCAGTTTGGTTGAATATAATGATTCCAGAAACACTGTGGTAGATTTCTTGAATAAAATATAAAAATTCCTGCTTCTCACAACTCTGAATTTTACCAAGTCGATCATCAGGAGAATTAAGGAATACCACAAATGAAGGAGCTAAATTTATAATGTTGTTCTTAATGGTGTGTGTGTGTGTGTGTGTGTGCGGGGAAGGGGTTACAGAAATTAAGTTCAGTGACCTAACTTGTGCTGATACAAACTTGTGCTTTTTGACAAATTTAAGCGTTTGTTTGAATCAGGGAATCTGATAATACCCAATTTTTCTTCCAGGCACAGTCTACAATATTCACACTCTTCATTACATACATATGGTCTTTTTAATATTGTCCACAGACTTCAAGTTCCATGCCATTTATATCTTTAAATACATATGTATTTAGATAGCATAGTATTATTAGTATAAGCAAGGTGCATACTACAGGAGTGAGGGGGGTCATTTGTTACATTTTAATATTTTAAGGCAGGAAAGACTATTCTGGAGAAAAAAATTGTAAAGGCTGTATTTATTTTTGTACTGCTACATTATGCAACTGTTTTTAAGAATAAAAAAAATAAAAACCTCATGTTGACCTTAAAATTGCTGCAAAAAATTAACAATTAAAATCAAATGACCCTTTATGATATGTCTCTAATTTATATTTACATGCCATTGTATTTATTTTCAATTTTTCTTCTAGTTGAATTGCTCACATATATAGGATGGTATGATCCATTATTTTATTGGTTAGAGTAAAATTTGAATTTTATATGAATACTACTTTATGAAAATTGACATGTAGTACATTTGGGAGAGAGTCATGAGAGCCTCCTGAGCATAAAGCCAATTCTTGAAGGAAAATTTGTGATCATTAAATCTTTTTCAAGGCTGCTTCATTGCTCCTATATAAACCATAATTTTAGTTAAGTACTTGCCTTTTAAGAGGCAATCATTCCTTCTATAATTACAGGCAGAGTTTATAGTATCACCACAGTTGTTTATTATTTTGTAATTGTTTTTGTATTATTTAGCACATATTGTTCATACATCAGTAACTAATTTTCATATTTTTATTTAATATGCATACTTTTTGGGAAAATGTTTATCAAATTTAAGAACATTTCTCATTGTTTATACTGCTTGGTTGAATGAAGGAATCAAACCAGGTTATATATGTATTACTTATTTCTACTCTGCCATAAGATTCCCATTGAAACTTCTTTGTTAATTTTTCTTAATCCAAATTGTGTCCTTGTAGAATAGAATGAACTTTCTATGGTGTTTAATAATTTTCACTTGTTCACGAATATATCATATAAATCCTTGTCATATAAAAATGCAATAAGTCAATAATTACATGCTTAAAATAATACTAGTTCTAAGCTGATAGCAAACCTAATTATTTCAAAATATATTAAAAAGCTGTTATATAAGATTAAAAATTTTATTCATTTTAAATAGGATGTAACAGATTGTGAATATAATTTTATATTCATGAAATTCAATAGTGAATTCATCTACAATTCAAAATCTGCATGAATAATTTCTAGAAAACTCCAAATACTTAAATATGGGCAACCATATGTACTTATAGGCACAATTGCTTGAGTTTTCTTTGCTACTTTGTTGGCTTTTAAAAGGTGACATTTAATTCAAAGATGAAGTAGATAACTGAATAGGATATCACCTAATCAATCTTTATATATTTTCATTATTGTATATCAACATCTATAATATTTTTAAATCTAAATAAGCAAATGAAAAACAGTGAATTTAAGGTCTAGGAATCGAATATTTATAAAATAGGTAATCATGATCAATCTACATTTTTAAGTTTGCGAGGCAAACTTCTTGACAGAGGATTTAGGAAATAAGCCAAGATATCAATTAAAAAGAGTTCTAATAAATAAAATCATTTAAAAGTAAAACTTAGAGAAACAATAATATTCTACCAAAGATATGTTAGTTTAAATAGAAATAGAGATTATAATTGGAGAATCTTTCTCCTAGTTGAGATCATCATGAGAAATACCAAATAGAGATTATCAAGGAAAAATTTTAGATTCTCCTAAGAGGTAAAAGAAAAAAAAAAGAAAAAGACAAACCTCAGTTTCAGTTTCATCATCTACATCAGATATTGTAAAAGTTTTAAAATCAAATCTAGCAAGTGTTTCTATATGATGAAAAGTTAATAAACAGAAACTGTAAAAGAAAAAATTAGAAAACAATTTATAAAGAAACTGCAAAATTTTTTCAAGCAAAAAAATCTATCAATCATTTTATAAGTGCAATCAATAGATCTATTGAAAAAAAATCATGAAGCATTCTGATGCTTAAACTTAATACTGTTGTAATTACTGGGAAGACAAATGAAATTATACATAAAAATATTTTCTGAAAACTAACATTGCATAAAATACCACAACCCCTTAAACATTTAGAACATATTTGGCATACTAAAAAAATCCAATAATTTCAAAACAACCAGTGTGTGCATCTGTACAATTACTATACGAAAAATGAGTAAAGCTTAGTTTTTGACTGTATAATTTTGAAAAAACTTATAAAATAAAAGTAATAACTGCTCAAAGTAGAACTACCATATTCAAACATAAAGAGGAGATATGTATGAATCTATATGAATATTAAGATGTTCTTTTTGATATTATAGAGTATAGTTAATTTATCTTCATAATATCAATTGCTTGTCTCTTCCACTGAACCAGAGAAAATGATTTTTTTGCCTTACCCAAACCAGAAACTGAACTCATGAACACACCAGGTAACTAGATCCATTTTAACCAACACTTATGAACTATACATGGGTTGGCTAGTGTAAAAGTCTTATAATCTAGTTCAGTGGAAGAGACAGACAAGTGACTTCAGAAGGAAAAATTAACCTCTAAGCATGATAGTGAATTGAGAACATTTACCTCTGTATAGAATAAATGATTTAGTTAAAAAAAAAAAATTTAAAAAAAGATTTAGTCCTAAAATTCTCAGAAGTTTACCAACTATGACAGACACCTGTAGAAAGCCGGAGTGGGTCTATTATTATTATTATTATCATTAATCAAAGTAGTAGTAGTAGTAACCATAGTGAGGACTCTAATCCAAGTACATGATGATAATTCTTCATCTTTGTAATTTCAACGAAAGGTAGAAATATCAAAAATATTAGACAAAACTAAATAATTAAAAAAAAAAAAAAAAAACCCAAAATTGTGTTGATAAGTGATGTGATTTATTTTCTATAAAAATATTTTGAACCAAGTTTACTGGTCTTGTTTTTATTATTTTAAATCAAAAGTTTTCTGGCTATTTAAACTTCAGTCAATCATATAAAGAAGCACTAAAAAGTTCTCAGTCGAAACAAAAAGGGAATGACTTAGTGGCATGAAACATTCAAGAGTGGACTAAAAAGTTCATAGAATGATATATCTTCTGTTGATTTTTCTTTTTTACCAATGGGATCCATGTAATCCAACACTAATGGAAGAAGTTTGTGGACCACAAGGAGTACAATTTTGAAAAATAAATCTCATTTGGTCACATTCCATGAGAGCATCTTCGTCAGCCTATGAACTTTTTAACTGACCCTCATATACGCCATTCCACATGTTCTTCCTAAAGTTCAACTCACTTCTAATGCTTCTCAAGTTCTTTTTAAATCTTAATATAAATCAATAAAATAAAAAAGTTCCCTTTTTGGTTGAGACAAGAACTTTTTAGTACCCCTCATAAGTATGAAAACTATTGCTATTATTAAATATAACATTCTACTAGCTAGTGAAGAAAATAACTCGCATTTAAAACTTTCAATCATATAATAAAAAAAATAGAATTCTGATATATAATGATTAAAACAATCAAAAAATCTATAATTCAAGTAATTAAAACCGTCATTTAGATTGATATAATATTTCATGAATAACTTTATGATAACCTGTTATATAGCAATATAGTCTCATAGGTTTATTGCTAATATGAGTTCAATTCTCACTGGGTGTCTCATACATACGGCTTTGTGACCACCATTTGATTTCATAATTTAAAATATCCAGAAGACATTCTTAAAAAAGTTTATAGTACTATTTAGATATTATCTAAACTTTATAATGATTAACAAAATTTTAAAAGATATTGTCTGTATCATGTAGAACATTTTTTTAATATGAAATTACTATAGTTTATGAAAACTATAAATCACAAATTCAAAAACAGATTAACCAAAAAAGTTATTCTTTTTAAAATAATACATAGAAATTTTTTAAAAATAAATGTGTGTGTGTGTGTGTGTGTGTGTGTGTGCGCGCGCGCGCGCATGCATGATTGATTTATCTTTTTAATAGTTTTAGAGATTATAATCTTAAACTAAAAGTTAGGAAAAAATAAATTCAATAAAAAATAACTTTGCCAAATCCTTTCAAAAAGCAATTTGCATTGAATGTTTGTTCAAATGTACGCTTTGAGTTACATTTCCTTTTTGATGAATACCAGTATCACACAATTAAGATTCATTCTAAACAAGAAAATTATTTCCCATTTAACATTTACATGATTTTTTTTTTTTTTTAAACAAAATCATATTGTAATTATATCAACAAGGAAAACACAACAAATATATTCAAAGTGCAACAATGTAAAACTGGAAGGAAGAAAGACCTTCAGATTGTTCCCTAAACTATGATAATGTAAAATAGTTTTGATGATGAACTAACAACAATGAGTTTAGAATGTTTTACATTTCAGTGAAATGTTATTTTAATGCAACATTTTTTTCCTTAAAGTAAACTTTCAAATAAATTTTCCTGACACTCTTCATAAAATTATAGTTGTAATGGTAAGAGAGCAAGATATGAAACAGATAAGATTTTTAGCAGTAGGCTTTTAATAAAATTTATCAAGTGATCTAAAATAGCTGACAAACCAAAATAAATGCTCAATCAATTATATTCTTTTTGTCTATAACTTTGAATGCCTTCTTTATATACTTGATAATGTTACCAATATCAAGTATATGTCGAAGGTATTTAATTATCGGAACAATATTCAGAAAATATTCTTTTTATGATAATAATTTGTGTTATTTTTTTTATATATCAAGCTTGAATCAATCAAAACATAATTCATTAAAAATAACATTTTCTACTTTACATTTTTTAAATTATAGATGGCAAAAATCTGTTTTGGTAATCAAAAGTACCAAGAAAATATTTGATAAGGAATGTGAAAAAAAAGTCTAATTCATGAAGATAACCTTATTTTAATATAATGTAGTTACACAGCATCATACTCATATAATATTTAACAGAGTAAAACAAACATGAATAAAAAAAAAAAAAAAACTGCTAGCATTTCCATAAACAAATTTGCAAAAGGTGAGTTAAGCACAGTTACCTGCCTGGTGTTAATTTTTGTTAAACACTGTAATAATGAAAACATTAATATGTTATTTGATCTCCAAATAAGATAATGGTTTCTTAAAGTTTTCTCATCAGTTCATGAATTATTTAAAAAAATCTTACAGTTCCTCAAAAAAGTCATATTTTAAATATATCAAGAGAACAGTTGAAACTTTACTTGAAAAAAATCAATAAACGTAAATTTAACTAAGAATTGTATGACCTGGGTTCTCATTGGAACAGTGGTCCATGATGATATTGATGCTTCTATTTACGAAGGAGTAAAGGATACTTATTAACATTCCATAGTTATCTGTTATATCAAGAATTTGGATGATTAAAAAATGATGTTCATTGTGAATGTACATTCTACAAAATTATTCAGATGCAAATTGGTCTGGAAATAGCTTTATTCTCTAAGTTAGAGAATTTCAAGGGTATTCTTTTAATAAGAATCTTGATATGATGTGCCATTTTTGCTAAGTCGGGGTTGCATACATATACACAAACATAACCAGTATTCTAGTAATATATAGATAAATATGAGCTATAAAATTAAATTTTTCTAGTAAAATTTTAGACAATTAAAAATATTTTTTCTTTTTTCAATCGGATAAATATCTCAAATTTTACTCTAACTGGGGAAAATATTTTTATAAAGTTGATACAGCAAAAATTAAAGAAAAGTATAATCAATTATCAGATGTCAATATATCGTATAAAATAATAGATTTTAGTTTACTTAATACAACAAATATATATATATATATATATATATATCTCCCCATGTGTGTATAGATTTCAGATAGATAAGAATAACTAAGGTGAGTGAAAATTGTTGAATTAAGTCAGATTATTTCTTAGACATCTTAAATCTCATGCAAAATAATTGTTTATGCTTTGTGGGAAAATGTCCTGAGAGTTTCAGATACAAATTTAACACTGCCTACACTTACCGTCAGTAGGCTTTAAGCCTGGAGTAGGCAAGAAATAACCTGAAAAAAATAATAATTTAGACTATCGCTACAATGAACATTTTAGGAACAATAATTTCAATAACAATAGCTCATGAACAGCCATTCATTTTAAACACATCACTATACAAAAGTACAGCATCCCTTGGAATGAAATAAAAAATATTTTGCATGCTGCAATTACCAAAAATAGAATTTCAAACAAAGGATATTTGTAATTTAAAATTTTTTTTTATTGTTTCAGTGGACATCATAGAATTCTAAAGTTTTCTTATTTGACTGACAAAAATGATCACTGTAAAAAATACAATTAATTTTCAGTTTCAACCCTTACACTTCCTGTGAATAGGTTGTTCAGTTTTTTTGGGAAATATAGATACTTATGAGCAATAGGTTTTAACAAATAATATTCAACAGTATTCCAAAAGGAGAACTTTTTATGGAATGAAAGTAAACAATTTAAAAAAAAGTACA
Organism: Sepioteuthis lessoniana; assembly: GCA_963585895.1. NCBI lineage: Eukaryota > Metazoa > Mollusca > Cephalopoda > Myopsida > Loliginidae > Sepioteuthis > Sepioteuthis lessoniana. Next base: position 74,272,563 of record OY757906.1, on the reverse strand, counting down.
TAGTACTTGTGAACATACTTGGAAAAAAATCAGGTGAAAACATCTATGATAAAATAAATAAATAAATAAATAAAAAGATTAAATCAATATGATCTAATCATAAATATTTAGAATTTGTATTTTCTATTTTATTCATCTACTAGGTAAAATTGATTAAGTTTATATTCTCAAAAACATAAGATTTGACCAAATACATTTTCGACTATAAAATTACTTAACATGACTAAATAAATAAAGAAATCCAAGTTCCTTTAATATAAGCAATCAGGGAGGACAAAAAGGATACAGTTAAAAGGTACAGGCAACACTTGCATTTAAACAAAGATTTTTCAGTAAATTAATGAGATGCCTGGTATAAAGCAAAATTTACCTTGTTATTTTGGCAACTTTATACTAAAGATGGCTAAATCAAATATTTTCCTCCAAATGAACAATTTTCCTCATTAGTTACAAGTAATTTTTGAAAAAGTTATTAAATACAATTACAATACTTGTTGCAGAATTTTTTTAAAAATATAGTTTTATTAAGTCATTTGAATAAATTAAGCAGTGATTATTATAATCTTACCTGTGCAGAAAATACAAAAACTTGTTGTTGTTTGAATTTAATGAGTAGCAGATGTATTTGCATAAGTATAATCTTATTGAAAGTGAAGAAAATATTTGCATATATGTAATTTTCTAATTACTTCAGAAATTCTTTAAGTGTTTGTATGCTTAACATGGAATTTCTATAAGTTCATTATCTATTTTCATGGTGAACTAAAAACATAGGTAATTATATATACACCTAAAACTTAAGATAAAATTATGAGAATGATTTCCCTTTTGGTACTGAAACAAAATAGAGAGGAATGGAGATGACTATAAAATTATTCATAGCTTCATTATATAAAATGATTTTGGACCAGATTTCTCATTTCACAAAATTTTTCCTTCAGTAAAATGTTGAGTCATATCATTAAAAGTATATTTATGGAAAAATCTGCTGTCAGATCTACATCTCCTTTTAAAAATTAATCCAGAATCATTCACCTTGAAAAAATTATTTCCTGGTAGAAAGTTTACAGTATCAAAAAAAAAAAAAAAAGAAAGGAAAAAAGGAAAGAAAGAAGAAATGAACAAAACAAAAACAAAAGAAAATTCCATGGTTCATTTTATCATATTCTGATTAATGATAAAATCTAGTATACTAAATTTATGTTTTTTCCAGTTCACAGAAAGATGAATAAAAATTGAATATTTGCTGAAGTTGATGTTTCCAAATATGATACTATCACTTTCATGGACAAATTATGTGTTCTTTGTAATATATTGAAAAATTACATGAAAAGATTATATTTACTGTTGTAATAAAAATATCAATTTTTAATTAAAAAAGAAAAAAAAAAAAAAAGGATATATATGACAAATTTAGGAGTCATTATTTTGATACTTATGCAGTGTATTATAAAACTGTAATAGAAATAACCACACAATCTCTTCATGATGCTTTGGTATACAGATGTTACATTTTCAAAAATGGAGGTGGGAATAGAGAGTATATTGTAAACCAGAAGTGGAATGAGTCAGTTGGAAATTAAACTTATATGTGAACTAGGTGATTAGACAATTTATTAATGATGGAAAGGAAATCACTTTCATTCAATTTAACCTGTTTTATAAGAAAAGTGTTTTTTTTTATAAGATAAACAGAAGAATAAAAATCCTTTTTGATATACTGTCAAATATTCAAATCAGTATTTATCATTAGTTCAACTTTCAAACAACAGACAGGGCTATGTCTGGAAATTGCTGAGTCAAGAACTTAGCTTGAATGAACTGTAACCTACTATAAAACATGGATTTTTGATTATATATGGAGAACAATTGGAGTATTATTTATTCAAAGTTTCTGAAGAAGTTTGTGTACAATTTTACATGTTAGAGCTGATGTGAAGTAAAATATAAAAGGCAGTTCAAGTAGGAGTAAAAGTTCTGTGAATCAACAGAATAAAGATAAATCAATAATTTTGTAGCTTGACATGTAATTATTAACTAAATTTTGATCTAAAAATTTTGCAACATAATGTTCAATCTAAGTGATTAATATTCAATAATAAATCAAATTTACAGACAAGGAAGGCCTATATAAAATTAAACACCTTTTTCCACATTAGTCTGTAGATTTATTGATGCTTCTACATAACACACGTACATAATAGTAACACTTCTACTACCCCTGAATATTAACCCCCCCCCCAAAAAAAACAGCAAAAACTCCTACCACCATTATCACAAAAGTGAATATTTTATAAGTCATCAGTCATAAAAGCTTATTAACAGAGCTCACATGATTTTCTTCTTGTCTATATTGTTTCAGAAAGAAATTAGCATAAAACTAAAACTAAGGAAACTTAATGAGAAAAATGCACATAATAATGACAACAAAATTAACAAAAGAAATTGTATTATTTTAACATAAGCAAATGCATATATCTCCCAACTGAACTAGACAAGCACTTGTGATTTATAACAAGAAAATTGAAAATGTGTAACCTTATTACCTCCAATAATATCAGTCATAAATTTTTTTCATTATCTACCACAAACACAGTATATGAATTTTCTTATTTGTTGGGAGACTAAATTTTCTCTGCTGAAAAAGCATTTTATTCATATATCAGCTATATAGCAACTATCTTTCTCAATATATAACCTAGTACAAATCAGCTCAAGGTTCAAACATTGCCTTCAATAATGAACACAATGTATAATACTGGCATTCCTGATATATCCATTCAACAGATTCTTATCAACACAAATTCTATATGAACTAGAAGACTATATGCTTGAAGGCATTATGATTAAAGTATTAACCAACACAATTCCTAAAGAGTCCAGCAATCCCAACAAGGCCAATGAACAAACTGGGAGGAGACCTTGCAAAAGTCTATTACTTGAAATGACTTATGGCAGATGGTCCTCTCGGGTGGAGTTTTCTAATACACTCTATGTACAACCAACTTTTTTCTAAATACTATCTTTTTAAATGGAAGAAAGAAAGCGATCCTACCTGTCCTCTATGTTACAACAAATCATAAACACTGGAGCATGTCCTCAGTTCCTGTAAGACAGCTCTCGGGAATGGGAGATATACCTAGAGGCACAACAAAGTATTGAATAAGTTGGTCAGATTTATAAAGAATTATATGAAATCTGAACCAACTATTTCAATCCAGAAATTTGTTTCAGAGATGAGCAGAATATACACCAGCTCTAAGCAAACAATTAAGCATAGAGCAAATCTTAGTCAAAACCTTCTTGGATCAAGTGGAGATTGGGAGGTACGAGGATTATTAAATAAGTTTCCAGACTTTTTTTCGTATGGGCTTTTTTATTTTTTTTTTACACACATGAAACTCTAGTCCCCTTCAAAGTAATCTCCTTCGGCTGCAATGCACTTGTTGTACCTATTAAACAACTTCTGGAAGGTCCCATAGAAGTCCTCTTGTGTGAGCGTGTCAATGAACTTTGTCACAGCTTCTTTCATCTCCTCAATTGTCTCATAATGACAGCCTCTGAGCTTAGGGAATAAGCAAAAGTCACAGGGAGCAAGGTCTGGACTATAAGAAGGGTGACGAACTGTCTTGATGCCCATCTTGGTCAAATAGTCCGTGACAAGGATGGAGTTGTGGACTGGTGCATTGTCCTGGAGGAAATGCCACTGACCCGATTTGAAGAGTGCTGGCCTCTTCTGATGGAATCTCTTCCTGAACTCCCTTAAAACCTCAACATAGTAACCCTGACCCTAACCCTTTGGCCAATCAACTCTGGTGTTAGGGTTATGCCACTCAAAAACTGTTGCTTGATTCATGCAAAATGCTCCAAAAGCAGTCTGAAGCATTCCATACGTTTCTGTGGCATTTTTTCCAAGTTTAAAACAGAATTTTATTGCATATCATTCTTCTAAAGTGTTCTCATGTCCAGATTGCATTTTTGAAATTCACTAGCTGTGACAATCAGGTTTTAGTGGGGTGTATTCCAATTCCAGCTGTAGCTGTTCATTTGAACTTGAAATCATAAAAATTGGTCAGTTATCTCATAAGATGTATAGCAATAACATACTGAATTTTCAAGAGTCTATAACAATTTTAAATGCTTGTACAAAAAAGTCTGGAAACTTATTGAAGGCATCACGTCTCTTCTGACCTACCAGGATGGCATAATGATTACCAAAAAACAATATCTAGCAAAGGCCTGCAACCAGATATTGTTCTGTCAAGGGCAAACCTTAAAATCATCATGGTAGAATTATCAAAGCCACAAGTATAAAACCAGCGAATATGAAGATCTTAAAAAAGAGCTGGAAAAGGAAGGTTATAGCATGATTGTGAAAGCAATGGAAATAGGAGCAAGGAGTTTCATAGCAGGAACCCTGTAGCAGTTTCTAGGTCAAATCAGAATCAAAGGGCATAATAGAGCCAAATGTATAATACGCCTCATAGAAATAATGGAAAATAGTTTCATGTGGATATGGAACAAAAGAAATATCCTATGGAACAATTCAAAATGAAGTTTTAACAAACTTCATTTTGACACTTGATTGCAAATGTGTAACGAGATTCATACAATATTCTCATAACACACTCAGATATCTTTCAAATCATATTTCGCCATTACACTTCTGAGTCAACATCTAAGTTAAGCTTAGTAAATAACTAATAGGGCCTCAGTGATACATACATTTACATTCAGTGAGTGGGGCTGGTGTGCAAATAAAACCATTGTGAGGAAGGCCCCGAAATGGTGCACATTCTCTCCTGATGACCCTAATACAATTTATTGGAAAAGAAAAGGAATATGGTTAAAATTTTCATTCAACAAAGAAAATCACATTATGTAGAATTACTCTGTGGAATGATAATGGCAAGAGTAGCATCTGTCTTTCTGCTTACTTTTTGGTGAGTATTAATTACTTATTAAGTAATTTCCTTCTTCAACATGAATCTCTTTAACTAAAAGCTGAAAATTAAGAGCAACAACCTTTCCAGCTTCTGATTTTAAAAATGGCTACATGACAAGCAAAAAAGTAATTATGAATATTTTCTGAATTCACTACTCTACAAACTGCAAAATTAAGACAATAAAAAAGATTATTTTTTACTAAGTTACAAAGCATTTCAATCATATTTGGTTACTCAAGTTAATAATGGTATAAATCTTGGACTGATATTATGAAGTAATTAAAGAGAAACAGTATCAGAGATTTATCACAGCATACAGGATTACTTTTTTTTTTTTTTTATAGTATGGGCTACAAGTTAAAAAAAAACATTCATTTTCTGCTCAGTTTTGAAATTGTTATCTCATTAGTTAATTTAAAACCTTACATCATTGAATTAATGCTTCATTTCTGGGTTCATTAACTGGAAAGTTGGGAATACAACAAAGAACTACATTCTTAACTGGTATTCTCACAACATAATAGAAAAACTAACAAAGTCTGGTGATATTATAAGATACTGCTGGGAGAGTTTTAAGTTTGTGGTAATGATGTTTTGGGTCTGAAATCTGAGCTTTGTTAGTGGCAGTTGTTTTTTTTTTTGCAGTATGCGTATAAAATTATATAAGCACACACATACTAGCTGACATAAATAGATATCATTTTACTCAGAAGTGACATTTAATAAAGACATATCTATTTATACACAACTCACTACAGGAAACAAAAATAAATAAATGTACATTCACTTCACAATGATTTGTCAATCTAAAGGTGGAATTGTACAAGTATCAAATAGCATTTAAATGAGGAATTCAACTTACAACTTAGAATAGAACACCCATACAATAGAAATTTTTTTAAAACAATCAATCTGACTTATCAAAGTAGTCTTTCAAGCAATGAGATCAGAAGTTGAAAAATAAGAATTTTTGGAAGGTGACAAATATGGAAGAATGTGTCAAAATTAGTCAAACAATTGTCATAATCTTCTTCATGTGGGATATTATTAAAGAGCAGTCAATAGAAAACCACTTCTTAAATCAGCTAATATTCAGCAGGAAAAGTAGGAGGTCACTGAAATTTAAATTGCTGTCACAATTTCAGACTAGTCCTCACTTGCTCAATTTTCAAACAGCAGATTAGTATGGGTCTGAGGACTCTAAAATTTCTTTTAAAGAAATGCCAATTATCAAATATAGCATTTTCACTTTTTGTATTGGAAAGCAATTTGAAGTACTAATAATTCAAAGTTCCTGTAATGTATGGATTTTATCAATTTAAAAAATATACATCCATTCTGCTAATATTCACTGATAGTTGAGTATTCATTTATGGTATCAAGTTGTATTATATCATTGTATGTACATATATATGTATAGATATCCACATTATATATATTAGCTGAAAACTCATCTGTATAGAAAGATTTTAAGCTAGTTTCTGCATAAGAATGAAATTAAAAATCATGAATTTGATATGACTTATATATCGAATTATACTGGATTTGAAAAGCATCACCAATATCAACTCTTGGATCAGATTTAATCTAAATATCTGAAGCAATCTCACAAAAGATTTCAAGTAACAACTTTAAAAGAAAATCTGGATGAACACTAAATGAAAGTTCAGTTCAACATATTTCCATTATAAATAAAACCCCTAGCTGAAAATTGAAAATTTAAAAACTTTTTTTCTAGGGTCCCTTTAACAACCACAGAAAATTTGATGACTATAGCTTTAACTGACCTAGACATATACAATGATAGACAGACGAGACTACATTTGATAGTGTTATATATATATATATATATATATATATATATATATATATATATATGTGTGTGTGTGTGTGTGTGCATACATACATATGGAAGCAAGAGTTTTGCAGTGGTTATAACTAAAGAAAGTGGAATCAACAACTAGAGTTCAAATCTTGGGTTGGGTTGTTTACATTTCACTTGAGAAAGGCATAAATCTGTTTCTTCCCCCAGCTATGTGAAAATAGTAAGGTAGGCTGAGCACTCTAGCTTTGAAAGGAAAACAATTTGATTCTTCCATGATTACAATATACGCCAGTATAGCAAGGTAAGGCTCATTAATCTCCATGTCTTACAGACCTCAAGTCTTGCAATGAACTTAGAAAAATGGTGATGGGATATTTGTGTGTGTATGATTAAATAGAACAGATACTTTGTGTCTGCCTATTCTGTCCTTGATCCATTCAAGTTGCTAAATGAATCTTTGATTTTGGGATGGAATTAGTTCAGGATGGTACCATACATTTCTCAAGTACTTTCAGCCCCATCTGGAGCCATCTATGGGAGAGCAAATGATCAAAAGAAGTACACAGTGACAAGTCGCATCTCAATATAAAAGTAGGAGGAAGAATAAGTGGAAGGGGAATTTATGGAAGATTAGAATTTTTACTGGAGGTATGAGGACGAGGAGTGAGAAGATTTAGCAAGAATTGTGTTATAAGCATTTTAGTACTTTGGAAACATATGGCACCTTCCCAAACTTATTTCATCCCAACGTCAAAGGACTCATTTAGCAACTTGAACAAATTGAGGACAGAATAGGTAGATATAAAGTGTCTGTACTATTTAATCAAACATATTTAAAAAGGAAAAACGCAGCCAAAATACACACACTCATACACACACACACACAAACGTATGTATATATATGTACACATTTAATGGATTACATGTTATTCATAAATACACACAAAGACATAACATATATTCACACATACCTATTTATAGACACACATACACATATTTGCAAGTATACACTATGCTGAAAAGATTCTACAGTAATGTTCCTAAGTATATCTTTCCTATATGATGATTCTGGGGTTTGTAATACTAGATTTTCTTATTTGACTTAATTGTGCAGCTTAAAATATGATTGCCACAACCAACTGTATAGAGGTTTCCATTTGATTTCAAAACTTGGCAACATCATTTACCTTTTTGCCCAAGTTATTAATACCAATATTTTAATGTTGAACTACAAAACTATGATACTTACCTTGAATAGCAAATATATTACACTGCATGCAATTTCCATCATACTTATAATTTTTTTGCCCCACTCTCAAATTTAACCCATTGAATATTTTCTTTAAAAGTAACTGTTAACACTACAATATATTAGATTTTTTAATTAACAAAGGATATAACAGTCAGGATGCAGCTAAAATGATTTTAGTTGTTATTTGAAATCAGATATAATTTGGCAATCTGCAGTAAAGTCAACATTCATTTATGTTACTCATTTTTGCTGCATCAATGAGTTTGATTTCTACATTAATTTTGGCCATTGTATATAATAGGCACTTACCTCATAATTCCAATCTCATCAAATAAGTGTATCAATTGGCTAATGACTAACCTAATGTGTAGTATATACTTCTGTAATTCATTAAATGTAACCATATTTCTCTAAAATGCTTTTAGTGTTATTCTTGATAGAAAATAAAGAAAAGACTCCTTTTCCAAATAATTTGAGTGAGGCTTTATGAGGTATTGTAATTGCTTAGAGCTTATAATATGCTGGTTGTATCCATTGCAGAGGTGTAAGACCCCACCCCAAAGGAGATGCCTGGGTTATGATTAAACTGTATCTGATGGTGTGGAATACCCCTTCATTGCCATTGCTGGAGTGGTAGTACGTTAGGGTCTAATCTATAGGTCAAATAGATCTGTTTGAAAATGTATTTGTATTCAACAGGATTGTATGCAAAAATACCCTAACTACACATTATGTTAGGATGTACAAACAAGAATAACAAGCTGGTTCTTGGAACAAATCTTGATATAACAAGCTGCAAAATGTAATAATCCATGCAAAGCTTAACTACATTTTCTATTTTGCTGCTTAGAACAATGATCATTACTAAAAGGGTATCTACACTTTTATATAGACTTTGTAAATATTCAATAATTTTCTAGAGTCTCAAGCTGATCCGTTTAACTTTGTTAATTTCATCTCTTAGTGATTTATAATCACAAAATGGTCATTAACACATTTCAGACTTCTGAAGACAAATTGGTTGCCAATGCAAATTGGTAAAAATGACTTGCATTTCTGATTTGGTTTAGACTATATTATTTAACATAATGTGATACTGATATGCATCAAGCTCTTTAAGAGGTTAAGGGAATAGATGGAAAGGGTCTTAAAAACAAATCATATATTAAGGACACTGAAAATTTATGAAATAAAAGTGACTGATTTTTAACGATAAAATGCAGAAGTTTCTTGTCAGTTATGTTGTAAATAGAAACCCTTATAAAAAATATTTCTTAATTCCTTATAAAAAAAGGAAAATAGGTTGTCAAAATAGAACACCAGTTATATGAAATGGCACAATTATCACAAGGTAGGTAGGGCATGTACCCTGGGTACCACTTAAAGGTACTGGTAGATGGTTGGTTGTTTGGGTTTTACAGCATATCAACTTTTGTAAGTTATATAATGTCAAATCCATTTTTATACAAATAATCAGTTCTATTTCAAACAATTCAGTTTAGCATGAAAACAGTTTAATAGTCAAAAACATTTCTATTTCAAGCTATTCAGTTTAGTCAAACAGTTCTAATTCAAACAAATAGAATAAGTATAGTTTTTGTCCTCACACAGTTAAAAGTCAAAACAGTTCTATTTCAAACAATTCAGCTTGGTATAAGTACAGTTTCAATGTCAAAAACAGTTCCACTTTAAACAATTCAGTTTAACATTAGTACACAGTTTAATTGTCAAAAACATTTCTATTCCAAGCTATTCAGTTTAATCAAAGTTCTAATTCAAACAATTCAGTTTAGAATAAGTATGATTTTTGTCCACACACAGTTAAATCTCAAAACTGTTCTCTTTCAAACAATTCAGTTTAGCATAAATACACAGTTTACATGTCAAAACAGTTCTATTTCAAGCAGTTCAGTTTAGTTAAGCATAAGTACACATTTAGTTCTATTTGACACATAGATAGGACCCTATCAGGTGCTACCACTCCAGTGCCAGAGATGACCTGGGAGCGATGGTAATGAAGGAGTGCTCCAAATTCCCCAAAGCTCCAGCATTACAGGAACCTTACCATCAAATTGCTTAGTGTCATATCCAGGACACTCGTTGGGGGAGAGAGCTCTTACCCCTCTGCAGAGGTACAGTCAGTGTATTCTACAGCCCAAGCTGACTGAACAAGTACTGGCAGTAGGACCATTCATTTGTATAAACTAGGGAGGTAGAATTTCACCAAAAGTGAGAAAGGGGCAATCATATTTTTCAGTAGTGCCATAATCTGTAAATCAAAAGATTAACAAAATTAACTTTTATTTTTGAGCTGATTTTTTTTGTAAAATTATCTAAAAAAATGAGTGTCAGATGTTTACATAGTGGGTGCAATTCCCGTGTGTGTCATAGGCACAAATTTTATAGATGCACCACTATCTATATCTAACTTTGATACTACGATGAATTAATTAAGAGAAATTTTAAATGTACATATTGAAACTATTTATTTTCATACTTGAAAAAATTAATTTCAAACAAAGTCGATTCAAATTAAGCTGGTTATATCTATTGGTAGTTTTGTAACAAACAATAGCCAACAACTTATCTACATGAATATTAATATATTGCCTCAAGAAATAATTCAATGCTAAAATAGGAGTAAGAAATGGAGAACAGCTTTTTTTAACCTTATTTTCCTATGGTAATATCAAATAAAACTAAATCTTTACAAAAATCAATACATCAAAGTTTGGTAGGTGTAACAAATCTTACTCAGTATGAATTTAAATCAAGATATAATGAATCATCTCTTCATTTACATCAAAAGTGAATCTGAACAAAAAATATTCCACAATCTTTCACCTCCAAAAACAAAAGATGTTCAAGTGTTCAAGTAGTCTGGTCTATTTTTTAGAAATTAAACAAGGTTATGTCTAAAAAGTAACAAGAAAGAATGTATAAAAAAAAATATCAACTTAAATACAAATCATTGGGTACTTCAAGTGGTATAAGGGTTAGTCAGTTAGTGTAGAAAACCATTGTTAGTGAGGTTGTTTCTCACTGAGTGCTCAATACTTCTATATTTGTCAGACTGAACTCAGCTTAATAAATGCTAACTTAATTACAAATCAACTTTATCTCCTACAAAATAATTCTTTTGAAAGTCAATGAAGAAGACATTTCCATTGATGGAAATAGTTATGAAAGTCTTCATCTGATACCACCTTCATGTTGTCAACAGTTCCCAATTAGCAAGGAATATTTTTTTAAAATCAAAAACTCATTCTGAACTCTTTAGTCAACACTTGAGAAGTGTTGAAAACATGAAACAGATCATGATGAACCAACTTAAAGTGCCAGTTGAAGTCTTCCAGGAAGGGGAACAATGTTTTTGTTAATGTGTGACTTCTAAAGAGAAATATTTTTAAGTTGATAAAGTTGATTTGTAAAGTGAGTAATTTTTTTTACATAAACTCACAACTTAATACACACACACACAAAAAGTACATTCAGACAAGTACAAACAAAATCCAGAATTTTCCAAATTTTCAAATAGTAAAAATAATGCCATGTTATTCAGAGATCCTCCAAGATTGATAGTATCCTCAACTACAGTACTGGATAAAAAAACAGTGAAAAAATTCAACCATTTTTTTTAATTATCCCACAAATTTTAATAAAACTTCAATGGCTTAGACGCACATAGGAATTGATTATTTTCCTTGATATCTATACATACAATGATTTGTCAATGTAGCAAAATTTAAAAAAAAAAAAAAAAAAAAAAAAAAAAATCACAAATTAGGATATCAAAGTAAGGAAAAATCTTTTTTAAAAACTTCCTATTTTTGGTATTCCTGTGATTTTTCTTTTTAGGAAACTTGTCATAAAACTAAGGGACCTTTGACAATAATGAAAGAAAATAATCACTTCCTATGTGTATCTAGGTCATTGAAATGTCATTAAAATTTGTGGCAATAATAAAAAAAATAGTCAAGTGTTTTCACAGTCTGTTTTTTTTTGTCGAATACAGTAGAATTATAAAATCATCACAAAGTTCATAGATCCAGACACTGAATATAATTGTATAAAAATGGGATGATATAAGACTAAAAATATCCTAATCAATGGATACAAATACTATTATGATGAGTTTGCAAGTTGTATCAAGTTGGAAATTCCATGAATGTTGGTTTGTATTTAGGACCATGGTAGGAAACAAAATTAGTTTAAATCATCTTCAATTGTTTCAGTTTTATAATTTAAATTTCTTTGTTTTATATATAAAATCTAAAAAAATGCTAACAACTATTAAGGCTAATTGTCTCCATATTCCTCTACCAAAGTAATTGAAATTAGAACCCTTTTGTTTTCATAGAAAAGTAAGCAATCATCAATGTTTACATACTTATTAAATATGAGAAAAACAATGATGTGCATTTACTTATGATGCAAACTGACACCTTTACATTAAATCGCAGAAGTGTACTTGAGAGAAAAAAACATTACAGTTTCTAGTCAATGTTGTCAAAGCAACAATGAATTTGCTGAGCATCCTATGTTGATATATATTATATTACTGTTTTAAAATTTTTATTTTAAAACTGATTTAATAAAGATGCTTAAAATAGGTTACATTTGTAATTCTATATAATTTGAAACATTTATACCAGTTTTTATTAAATGTACAAAACTCACAATTTTTAACAATGAAGGAGTCAATAATCTTTGAGGTAGCAAGCATGATTAAGGTGCCCTTTAAGATAAAAAAATTGGATATTCGAATGTAGGAAACGGAATATGAAAAGTTAACTTTTTAAAAGTAGCCTTGGCAAAGTTAGGTAAGTTAAAAAATATAATAAAATGTTTTGTTGGGAGGGTAGGGTTAAAAAATAAAAAGAATTCATTGGTCTTCTCTTGACAAAAAAACAAAACAAAACAATTCTCTTTGAAATGAAATTGTTAGAATTATTTTTCTAAGAAAAATGAAATAGAGAGTTGACTAGTGTAATGAAAGAAAGACCAAGAAATATCAATAAACATATATTTGCTAAAAAGCCTATCAAAGGTTGAAAATTTCTCAATTGGTTTAATTATTGAAATATCTTATATTTTTCTTATCAATTTATTTTGATTATTAAATCAGTTAAACTTAATTGGTGTTGACTAAATTATTCAAAAAACTAATATTTAAGGAAAAACACTGATGCAATAATTCTTAAAGGTTGTGTTTATTCAAAAATATATTTTTGCTCAAAGGTAGATTAGAATAAAAAAAATAAAGTAAAGAGTAAAAGAAACTGAAATCTAAAGATTTTTTTATTAACAGTAAACACTTGAATAGCACAATAAATTTACTGGAAATTAATATTCTGAAATAAATGTAATATCTTCATAGTGGATCAGAGAATTTTAGAAGAAAATGTGTTTTTAAGTATATAAATATTAGATTATAAACAAAACATTTCAAATCTTGATATCTTTAATAAAATTATTGAAGAAAATTGTAGAATAACGAGTGGATAAGAAAATTAGCTTAAAATAACAATCTATAGATTTATAAACACTAAGGAACAGTGTGGCCTTTTCTATTTTTTCTTTGTAATTTCTGTTAAATGAAAGTAGTACCTGTGCACAATGAAATCTAATAGAATAAAAAAAAAAATAAAATAAATGAAATAAAAACAATTAAAATAACCCTCTATATATTTCTGCACCTGTGTTTTTTTATTTTGTTATTTATGAGGAAGTATTAGATTTAAAAATAACTGCCTTCACCTGCATATTTTATATCTCATAATTAGAAAAAAATAAAAATAAAATAAAAATAAGGATTTCCATAGGTAGAGATACTAAACAGAAATGCTGGTGAAAGATACTTATCCAAAGCAGAGTGCACAGATACTACATTCTGTTCCTATACAGGGGTTTCAGAAAAATGTTAATATTTCTATGGGAGTTCCATTATAATATGATATTAAAGTCTACACCTGTTCACCATCCCTGTCATCACATTATTAGAATCTTCCCCAGGAGATCTCCATAATATCAGTTCTACTATTCTCATAGAAATATTAATTTTCTTAAATCACCTGTGAGAGATTCAAACAATGTGTTGACAGAGATGGTGAACATGTGGTAACTGCTTAAAATTATATCATAAAGATACTCTCACAATGGTGTTAATGGTAATGAAAAAAAGAAAAAATCACCCAGTATAACTTATCCTATTATTTTTAACAGGAACTATATTGGTAAATACATTTGAAAAGCATGTAAAAAAAAATGAATTATCTTTTAAGAGCATGTAAAGAAAATGAATCTGATTATTTCTGGAAAATTTCACCAGTTAACAATTAGAAATACACATTACTTATTTTTTTTGCAGTACTATATTTTCAAGGTTATCTGAAATTTCAAAAACTGCTATCTCATATACTGCAGATCAAGAATTCACAATTTTGAACTTTAAAAGAGAGACAACCATGTTTGATTTAGTAAATATGATTAGATAACCTTTATCATGTAAAAGAATTCATATTTGAATGTTGTAAACTTATTGAACATGTGGAATTTAAAAAACCAAAACAAAAAACGTGCACAAACACAAACATACACAGCTTTTTAGAAACAGATTTGGCAAAGTTAGGTTAATTCAATATATACTAAATATTTTGAAAAAATAAAAAATCCTACTTTCCTGAAAAATAACTATTTTTATAATAGTTAATTTCTAAAGCAATATCTGTACATTTATCAGAATATATATATCTCATTTTATGTGAAGATATTAAATCAGAAAAATTAACTATTATAGAAATGCAATGAGCTATGTTAATATATTAATGTACAAAGTAATTATACTATACTTTTGAATATATAACATTAATGATCATGAAAATTAAAAGTTTAAATTGGTTGGTTGATAAGTGTTTAATGGCATATCAAACGTTGGGGGGGTATTTAATGCCATATATATAAAATGTTGTGCAGTATTAATGACAAATTGGAAAAATTTTCGGTAAAAGATGTTTATTTTTTAATGAACATGTTTCGCTATATTATACAGCATTTTCAACAGTAAGAGTGAAAAAGGATTGTTTTTGTTATGTTATTGTTGGTAACAATGTAACGTTAGTGTTTGATTTAACATAAATGTTTCTAATGTTATGTTCTGTAATGATCAATTGAGCCAAAGTTGGAGATAAATGAAATTTTCCAGATCTTTGTATTATTGTTTCAGTTAGAAGAGTAACTGCCGATTCTATGGCTAATCATTTCTTATTATTGAACATATGTTTTATAATTACACCTCCTGACAAAGAGGAGGAATTGTAATCATGGATACAGAAACTTTACTACAAAAAAAGAATTAAAAACTAAAACTAAACATGGAAATCATTAATAAGTTACAAACCCAAAATACCAAATGTATTGATTACCAAAAACACACAAACCAAAAAATAAACATCTTTTACCAAAAATTTTTCCAATTTGACATTAATAATACACATACTGTTGAAATATAAAGTAAGTAAAATTGGCGACCATAGTTGAGAGTGACCTGAAGGCTCCCTTTTCATACACCATGATGTAGGGGAAGGCACTACTCCATTCTTGGGATTGCTCCACTTTACCCTTGATCCTTACCTTATAATGCTGAGTGCTAAGCAAGGTGGCATCAAGTACTATTTTTTGAGTCTTTGGTATGACTCAACTGGGGATTGAACCCTGGTCTCCCTGACTATTGACGAACACTCTACTTATTAGAACAATGGCCTGGTTAGAAATATATATACATATATGAGAGACAGAGAGTTGTAATTGAATAGTTTGTCGGTAACTTTATTTCTAAATGTATTGTTAGAGTTCATTTGTTTGTTAAATAATTTCAAATACAGTTATTCAACATTATTAATTATCTTATCATTAATTATTATCAAATACAAATAATTTGTACACAGCTGTATGGTTTCAAATAACTAATAATAATCTTTAGTAAATGATTGATCAGTTCTATTTGACCAATAGTTGGAACCCTAAGTTATACTACCACTCCAAGTCAGAGTGGATCTGGGAGTAGTGGCCATGAAGAGGTACCCCACATTCTCCAAAGCTCCAGGACTCCAGTGCAGTTTAGTGTCATACCCAGGACATAATTTTAAATTAAAAACAAACAATAAAACAACTTTAAATATTGTAGTTATACCATTATTTTACAAATTGTTTGGCCTAGTATTATCCTTTCTATTTATCAGAACTTTTTGGCCAATGTACTTAAGTTTTCAAAATTAAAAAAAAAATGAAGTAAAATCCAGTGTGTTTGCTTTCTATACTGTCTTGAACTCTCAAACTGTGCTAGTCACTATGACATCTTTGAAAGCAAATTTGTTGTTATTTCATCATAGTAAGCTGCATTAATAGTTTGAAGGTGTTTGCATATCCTCCAAATGGAGACAGTCATGAATATGTTTAAATCAGATTGTGGGGCATTATGGTAATATACTTAGAACTAAATCTTAAATATCTTACCAACCAATCCAGTGTACACTTGCTTTTATACATTGGCCAAATATCTATAGCAAAGAGATCTGATGTATTTGTCTTCAATGAAACTACCTTTGTATTATTGATAATTTAAGTATTATGTTGTTTTCTAGTTTTCTGAAAAGCAAAGGATGCATGTCTGGCTGTTGGGGGTGATTCATTTGACATTGAAGCATCTAGCTGATAAGAGATTAAAACATCTCATATGGACATCTGCCATCACTTTCAAAAGCAGTGAACCAAGAGTCAAATCTGCTTTTTGTTGATAAAGATTAAATTGAAAGTGTGTTGTCTGTAAATAGGATGTTAACATGTTAATATTAAGTTATTTACTAGTAGGGTGGTATTTTTCTTGAGAGATGGATCTGCTTCCAATTTATCTCGCACCAATGACAAAATCAGTCTTGTGTGTTAGAACTTTGGTGATCAGGTTCACAACATCTAAAATTATCATTTATAAAGAAAAGATAGGCACTTTTTGGTCAATTCTACAAAATTGCTGTTGTTTCTTTGAGTATTTCCAAAATGTCAATGGATTATATCAACCAGGAAGCAGCTCAATGAGCTGTATGAGAATCTAGATGAATCTTGGTGGTGGGGTAGGTAAGGAGAAGTAGGCAGCATTAGAATTTGTCCAAAGATAGAATAAGTAAATGGAATGTAGATCTTAATGTCACATAGAACAAGAAAGTGCTTAAAAGAGAGCTAAAAATTAATGGCAGTTAAGTTTTTTTGTAACTGAATTTGATATAAAAATTATTGGTTAAATACTATACAAAACAAAAAGGACATGTACTGTTATTTTATAGTATAAAGCAAAGTTTTGATTTGTTCAGTCTCATTCAAGAATAAGATGTTGACATTCAGATTTATGACTTATTCCTTGTGAGGTGGCCATGTGAAAAGGAAAACAAATAAATGATGAATAGTTAAGGATTAAAAGATGCAACATAACCTTAAAAAAAGTCAAGAAATACATATATGAAAGTAGTATCATTTAAAAAACAACAAAGCTGGAGATAAGTAATTTGTAGAATAATCAGTTAAATCATACAGTTGGGAGAGTACAACTCATAATTTGACATTTCAGAAATATGACAGCTCTTGAGATATCAAAACAGAATTTTATCTAATGTACAGGGTTTAAAAAAAAAAAGAAAAAAAAGTTAACATTTCTATGGGAGTTACTTTATGATGATATGATTTTAAAGTCTACCGGTTCACTATTCCTGTCAATACATTATTGGAATCTTCCCCTGGTGGTTTCTATAATATCAGTTCTGCTTTGCTGATAAAGACATTCCCATAGAAATATTAATATTTTTTAAAAACACCTGTTAGAGATTCCAATAATGTGTTGACGCGAATACTGAACATGTGGAGACTATTTGAAATTATATTGTAAAGGTACTCCTATAAATGTGTTAACATTTTTTTTTATCAGTGCGAAATTCCAATAATGTGTTGACA
The DNA here is from genome assembly GCA_963585895.1 of Sepioteuthis lessoniana. Taxonomy (NCBI): domain Eukaryota; kingdom Metazoa; phylum Mollusca; class Cephalopoda; order Myopsida; family Loliginidae; genus Sepioteuthis; species Sepioteuthis lessoniana. The sequence goes on along the minus strand of OY757906.1, from coordinate 74,254,541 downwards.
GGAATGGTGAACATGTGGAGACTGTTTGAAATTATATCAAAGGTACTACATTAAGGGTATTAACCCTTTTGCAGGTAGAGCAACATTTTTGTCACCAACAGTACACAGACAGAGAGACAATTTTGTAATTCTATTGGCCTGCAAAAGAGTTAACATTATTTTTCAGTTCTCCTGTACATAATCAAAAAAATATATCAGAATCTAAATTTATTTCACTTGGCAAGAATTTATTCTGATTATTATCATTTTTTTCTTTTTACAAAAAATTCTATATCTAAATGTACCTTGACCAAATCTCACTTTGGAAATTTAAAAAAAAACAACAAAAACCCTGCATGTACAGTGAAATAAAAGTAAAACAGTTAACAGAGTAATCTCAGAAAATGCTGAAAAATGTATTAAAAATGTTTAAGCATTTATAATAACTTTATGGTAAAAAGAGTTTAAAAGAATTTTAAAAATTCTTTGATTTAACAAGTGAAAAATTTTAATACTTTTATAGCCATTGCAATAAATGCACACACAACCAGTTAAAGAATCAAAATTGTACTAATATCTCAGACAGTTAAAACCTCTAGAAATAACTAAACTTTTTATTTTTGCAGTTATGAAGCAAATTATTCCAGGTTAAAAGCAGAGTAAGAGTAATCCAGAGCTAAAGTTTTGGTAATTGGGCCAGAACCAGCCCATTTACCAAAACTTTTCTTATTCTTCAATGATACCTGCATCCAAAAAATAAGGTCTAAAAAAGTTTGGCTTCGAGTTATCCATGCCACACTTTTAACCTAGCATAAATCTGATAAGGAAAATCAACCACACATACACACGCACAAAACTTATACTATATTTAAACAAAATTTTTATGGAATGAAATTGAATATTGGTGCACATTATAACATAGTTATAAAACTGGATGTTCATTATTAATCAATATAAAATTTGCATTTGATTAAGAAAATAGGAAAACTTCCAATGCTAAATGAAAAATTTAAACCTGGAATGTTGAATAGTCTCACTCAACCCTTTGTTTATTTTTAATAGCATACAATATTAAAGATACTAAAATAGACTGTACTTTTTTCTTTTTTAAATAATGGCCATCCAGCAGAAAGCAACAGAAAGTAATGACAACATTGAATGACAAATAACAGAATGAGAGTAATAGAAAAAAATTTTAAATGATGACAATGCTCTGCTGTCCTTTTGGTGACAATTACTTCATCATGCAATCAGTACAAAAACTGTTCACTTCTTAAGACTAGCAATACAAAGACTAAGTGCTTTAATACTTACCCCCTTTATATATCTCGACAGGAATATGGACACTTGAAGTTGATAAGTTAACTAGCTGTTGAAAGCGCGGTTTGTATTCCAAGGATAGATTCTGACTGGATAAAGTTGTGGCATCATAATATGAGACATTCTTTATCTGTAAAACAAATATTTTAAAAATAATAGCAATGAAACAATTATAAAACTGAATAATTCAATAAATATTTTTATATTACTTTCTCTTTAAGAAAAAAAAAAGAAGTCTTTCCAATATTTAGAAACAAATATTAATTTTTTTGTTTGTATTTTTTCTTTCATCTTAATTTCATTTGCCATTTTTTTTTATTGTAACTATTCAGACCCACACTCCATGGCAGTCAGTAAACTGCACAGATCAGAAATAAAAGTTTCTAGCAAGACAAACTGCACCCCTCTGCCTTAGGAGGCCTGGTTGACTTTAACAACTGCTCTATCAATTGAGCTACAAGAACTTTTATGATTGGCAGAATATCAGATCAAATAGAACAATTTAAACTTATTTTAATCTTTCTCTGATCACTATCACTAATTGGCATATCATTGTTTTTCTGTCCATTAGTAGAGCTAGTAGTAAGTAATACATTTTTTATTAGGTTAAGATTGTCAGCCATTATTACTTATTTTTTGCTGGTCTTTTTCATTTAAAATTTTAGTTTTTGAACCTTATCCCAAAGGATGTAGTGTAATCCTGTGTTTCCTTCTTTAACCAGATAATTTCTCATACCAGATGGTGACTGTGTTCATAGAACTTGAATTTTAAAGGTTGGCTAGTTTTTACCTTATATTCTTTTCTACATCTACACAGAATGTTATATATGCAATCTTATCTCATCAAATTCTCTTATGAAAGACTATGTTTAGTAAGAAATTTATGTCCTATTGAAAACAAACCTGATGTATAATCAATGGCTAGGTACGCATGGAATAATGGTCATAGTTGTAGGAAGTGGACTCAACTACCCGAGTTCAAATCTTAAATGAGGCTGTTTGCATTTCACATAGCACTAATATCTTTGGAGAAGGTATGAATCCAATTATTCTCCTTCCAGCTATGGGTAAATAGTAGAGTAGAGGAAGACTAGGTTCTATAACCTTGCAAAGGAAAACTCTAAATTCAAACTAGTTGTAGACTTGATAAGGGATAGGTGTAATCAGGCTATTTTCTGCCCAAAACACACTGCATGTGTAGCAACCTCACTACCAAACAAGTTTACAAGACCAAAGAAAGAATGAGTAAAAACTCTAAAATGTGTGCAGCTACACACATTTTTATCTATAAATATACATACAGAAATAAGTTTGAATAATTTCACAAATTAAAACATAGTTTTACTTTAAAAACAAATTTAATTTAGTAACAATCAGCCAATGAAGTTCCTTAAATTCAGAGAACTGATTGCCCAGTCTGCTAGGGCTGTTGAATATACTGACTGCTTCTCCCCTGCCACGAGTGACCTGGATATGACACTAAACAATTTGATGGTGAGGTCCTGGGATTGTGGAGTACCTCTTTATTGCTATCGCTCCCAATTCTATTCTGGCTCAGAGTGGAAGCACCTAATAGGGTCCTATCTATGGGTAAAATAGAACTAAATTGTGTATGTATGCTACACTGAATTGTTTGAAATAGACCTGTTTATATGAATAAAAATGGATTCGGCATTAACCTGCCATAAAACCCAAACAAACCAAACCAATCAGAGATCTGAAAAAGTTATGAAACATGAAGAGAAAAGTGGTACCAATCATAGTTAGAGACTTTGGAACAATTCAAAATAATACTAAGAGTCCTAAAAACTTCAGTAAAGGTCAACAGTCAGTATTAGTATGAAAAACTTATGAACATGATGATAATAATAATTAGAAGTTGTTCTTTATTCAATTTAATAAACCATAACAGATTATTGTGTTAAACATGTTATGGGCTATTAAGTCAAAAGCATTGATTATTTCTTACTATCATCATCAATGTATCTCATTTTTAAAATTTGAGCATGTACTGTTTAAAATAAAAGCAAAAAAAAAAAAAAAAACCCAAAAAAACAATACAGTAGAGCATATGTCTCTCTTTCATATATATGAAGAAAATAGAAAAACAAATTAATCTAAATTGATGAATTTATTATGATAGAAAGTTATAACTTTCTATCAACAAATTCATTACTTTTGGTTTAATTTGTTTTTCTATTTTCTTCATACTATTGGATCTATTTCCATTATTTACTTCAATAGGGGGGGGGTAGAAGATGTGAAATAATGGTTGTATTTCTGGAGACAGTACCAAGAAAAAAGATGCTGAGATGAAAGGTGTATGAGTTCCCAGAAAAGATATGACAATATCCTAGAATACCCAAGGAAGGACAGTTGGTAGATGTCTGAAATATTGTTAAAACAAAACAATAAAGATAAGGAAATTAGTCCAAACAAATCATACATACAATGATCATAAGCACAGAAAGTGAAACTGGCAAACAGAGTTCAAATGTTGGTTGAGGCTGCTTGTCTTCACTGCTCATTAATTTATTTGGGAAAGGCATGAAAAACATATCCCTGAGTGCCCCCCCTCCCAAGATATTAGGATCGTGTCTTTACTGATTTACAATGATGTTTGAGAGAGAAAAGACTTAGACAAGCCACTCTCTTATAAGTACTACCCAGGTAGTAATAACTGTACATCTATAGTTAACCTAGACAAGAGCTTGCATATACAGGATCTTTAAAAAAAAAAAAATTTTGTCTCCACCTGTTCACAATACCTGTCAACATGTTATTGGAATCTTCCCCAGGTGGATTCCATAATATCAGTTCTGCTTTGCTGACAAAGATACTCCCATAGAAATATTAACACATTTTTTAATCACCTGTAGGAGATTCCAAGAATGTGTTGATAGGGATGGTGAACTTGTGGAGACTGTTTAAAATTATATCATAAAGGTACTCCCATAAGAGTGTTAACAGTTTTTTCTTTTTTTAAAAATCATTGTATGTACGAGTCGAATCAAAAATTTTATTTAAGTTCTTTATTTCTAAATTTAATTTTTTTTCTTGTTAAGTGTAAGCATTCAAATAAAAATTTTAAAAATTTGAATTTGATTCTAATTTACATTCATCATACCATTGTGATTCTAAATGTTTCAATTTTTCACATTTTTATTGATCTATTAAAATGTACACTGTATTTAATTTATTTTTTTAAATCTCTAAATATTAAATTCTTCAAGTTTCTTTTACTTTGACAATCTTCAATATGTTTATATGTTAAAAAAAAATTAACAATTATCTTTACAGATAATATTAGTGGAATTCACAGGAAATAGAAATACCTAAGACAAAGAATTTTAACCTTTGGCAAAACAGAATTCTTTTTATTTTCTTTAAAAATCTTTTTTGCTAAAAGGTAAAAATTTGTTGTCATCCTGCTTTCAATAAAACTAAGGAAAATAACAAAGACAAATACATTTCAAACAATTAAAAGCCAAAAGGAAGCCTTTTTTGTAAGTTATTTTATTAAAAATCAGTAAGTATCCTGATCATTTTCTGCATCAAAGGAAATGATAGGAAATGAGAAATGTAGACTTTATTTATGAAGATTAAATCTAATATGCCAAAAATAAAACAGACATGCTGAGAACAAATTATCACTTAAATTAGTTAAATGAATGCAATTTAGATAGCTAAAGGATGGTTTTTCACATGCAAACAACAGTGAACATAGTTGAACTTTTATTCTTTCAAATGCTTTATTACATCAAGTGCATAGAACATTTACCACTTTAAGATAATTGAAGTCCAAATATACAAAAAAAGCAAAAAAAAAAAAAAAAAAACTAGGCATAGCCTAGATTTGGCACAAGACAAAGTATAAGGTACCAAGTGAGGAACAATCTCACAACTCAGTACTGATTGGTTTTTGTGACTATCTTGCGAGCTATTACACTAATTTGAGATGCCTAACTAGTTTTATTCTGATCACTGATTTGAAGGATACAGTTTCATTTTACAGAATGAAATCACAGATGTTTTATCTCTTTATTTTATTAAAATTCTCATATTTGTATACACTTATTTATCTAACCTCTATGCCATGAGCAGGATGTGACAGTCACTTTTTAAGTAGAATACAGCTGATTTGAATTCAAAGTTTTTCTTCTCCTACATACTATTTTCTCTCATTGCTGGGGGAGGGGAATAGATGAATTCATGCCTTTCTCAAGAGCATGAGTGCAAAGTAAAATACAAACAGCCTCATTCAGTATTTGAACTAGTCTCTCATTGAATTTCTTATGACAAATGTTATGCTAAATGCACCTTCAATATACGTATGTAAGTAACCTAACAAAAAATGGTACATCATAGTAAGATTTTTATTATAGCAATACAGTTAAACTGTTCATACTTAGAGAATAAAGCAGTTTCCAGTCCAATTTGCAACTAAATGATAATTTCATGGTATCTGCTCATCTAAATTCTTACTATAATGGTGATAACTATAAAAATGCTAATTAGAATCCTTCACTCCTTTCTAAATAGAAGCATCAATAAATTATTGTTATAACATGAACCCAACAAAATCTATAGGCATTTTAGAAACTAGATTGACACAATATACACAAAATATCTGAATAGGATCTATATTTTTTTCAAATGAATTCTTGATATTTCTTGTTTATTCTTTAAATCTATTAAAATACTGAGTAACAGAAGTAGTTGATATTTTCATGTTTATTCTCATCATACTCATAACAGTACAATAATCCTCACACATCTATTTTTAAGTGAAAAAAAAAATCCATATAATGCTCTATTCGAAGTTTGTTCTATTGCTTATCAATTTTTAATTAAAACAATTAACTACAACACATTCTAAATTATCTAAAGCATAACTGAAACTGTAAAAAACAAAAGAATTAAAATACATACAGTAACAGTGTAATTAGAAACATAATGCACATAATGGATGTTGTATTTTTAATACCATTCTTAATAAGAGGGTCTATCAATTTTTAACTTGACCTTGATAGGAGCAAAATATCAAAGAATAGTTTCTATTCTAATGCCTACTTTGTTCATCTTCATGGCTTTTAAGAGCAACAAGATGGTGTCAGTTTTGGTTTATATTTAGAGTCCTTTCATTTAATCTGATTTCTCTCTCTTTATTCTTATCTTTATTTTTGTTTATTATATTTGTTTAATTTGTATCATAAATAAACTGTACAAGTCATTTCTAATCATACTGCACACAGGATAATATGAACGAACATTGAATATGAACAAAATCAATCGTACTTTTTATTTTGTAATATTATAATAATAATAATAATAGTGAGTTTTACAAGTGGTTTCTTTAAAGTATTTTTAATCTTTTTTCTCCCTTGCAGAATTAGAACTTGAACATAGTTGAAGAATAGACTAAAGATTTTTAATGGTACAGGATGCGGAAGCAAAATTAGGAATATTCTAATATAATAATAATAAACGACTATTATAAAACAAGAATAATTTTAATTCAAAAAATAAACAACAAAATGAGATAGACACAAAACAGTAAATTTACTCAATATGGCCACCATTTTTTCCATTATTGTATCAACATGCCTTCAAAATAAATTCTTCAAACATTTTATTCTATTCCTTCAGTGGTTATATTTAGAGTAGACCTGGCCGCTTTATCTGCTTGGTCTTTTCCACTGATTCAAGTATAACTTGGGACCCAACATATCTGTACATCATTATCATTTGATAAATTTTCATAGAATTTTTATGATTAATGGATTATCAAATTTTCTATTTTTTTAATGATTCCAACACTAGTAGCAAATCAGAAAAGATAATGAATTTGTTATTCCTTGATTCTGAGATGAGGTCAAGAGCCATGTTGATTGCACAAGCTTCTGCACTGAATATAGAGGTGTTATTTGGGAGATGTTTTTTTTAAATATTTCCCCTTTATGTATTGTGGCACATCCTGTTATTTTCTCCAGTTTAGATCTATCCATGAAGATGTGCAAGTGTTTAGGATATCTCTCCTTGACTTTTTCTAATTCCTCTTGGGAAATTAGAGGATGAGTTTTGTTTCAGTGAAATTTACAGAGTGTTAAGTTTATGTTTGGAGCCCTTATGGTCCAAGGTTGAATATCTGGTATAATTGTCTTATGTATTTCTGTCAAATCCATGTCTACTTCTCCAATGATTGTTTCCATCTGGAGACCAAAGGGTTTTATGGCTTTTTCGTTCTTTGGGAATAGTTCTTTGTATTTTGGATAAAATGTATTATTGTGTGCAGGATTTGCTGGGCATGACATCAGTTTGACAGTACTGGAGGGTCAGTTTGTGGCTTCTAATATTTGCAGGTGCTCATTAGCCTCAGCATATAGGTTCTTGGCTGGAGATGTTTTAAAGGCTCCAAGTACTAACCTTAAGTCTCCATAGTAGAGTGGGTTAAGTGTTTTTACATAGCAGATTGGTATATGAAATTACTATAATCCAGTTGTGATTTAATTAATAATCTATGTAATAGCAATAGAGTCTTTCAATCAGCTCCCCATTCTTTGTGGGCTACCACACGCAGTAGTTACATTTAGTTTTTAGATATTTCAAGTGAGAAATAATTGGTAGATTTTTTGTCAAATATTATCCCCAGAAATCTGTATTTGTCAACAACTGGGATCTCTGAACTGTCAAATTTCAGGCTGGGGTCATTATGTATTTTTTTTGTGACAAAAATGGACACATTTTATTTTTGTTTTAGAGAATCTGAATACATTTACTGTTGCCCATCTGCAGATTTTCTTTAGCCACTGTTGTAGTTTTCTCTCAATTGTGTGGATATATTTTGATTGGAAACATATTATGAGGTTATCCATGTATTGAGAGCCATCAATTCTAGATGGTGATTTCTTTATTACATTGTTTATTTTTATGTTGAAGAGGTTTACGGACAATATACTGCTCAGTGGGATACCCTCTTCCTGATTTTTCACCTCTGATAGTGTAGAGTCAACACGAACTCTGAATTTTCTTTTAGATAGGAGTATGGTTTCAAGTATTTCTATTTAATACCAACTATTATACGATTCAAATAATTATTTCTATTCAATAATAGTCATTTGTTTGCACAAAGATATATGGTTTCAAGTAACTAGTAATAATAATAATTCTTAGTAAATAATTATAGCTTCAAGAAACTATTAATAGAAATAATTTACAGTTATATAGCATGAAGAAGGATTCCTATTAAATAAAAATGATTTTAAACATATATTTAACCCACAGATTGGACCCTAACAGGTACTACCACTCTGGATCAGAGTGGACATGAGAATAATGGCAATGGAGAGGTACTCTACATTCTTCAGATCTCCAGGACTAGAATCTCACCAAATGCAGTTTAGTGTCATACCCAGGGCACTCCTTTGTGGGTGGTGGTCTTACCTCTTACCAGGGGGATACAGTCAGTGTATTCTTAGCTCAGCTGACAAGGTAATTAAACATTTTTAACTCTGAACTAATAAAATATTTTTCAAGAGTTATGGGAATAAACTTTTTGATTTAAATCCAATTCCATTTCTGTACAGAGACATTTATGAACCTCATTAAAAAAAAAAATTATTTTAGTAACAGGAAGTTTTAGTTATGAATAACAATTAACAACAACTTAACAGAAATAGCTGCTTTCTAAACATACTAAAAAATCTATTCTATCAAGAATCTCAAGTATTGTTCCAAGGAAATAATCTATGTATACATTTTAATCCACCAAATGTCTTTTTTATCAGTCATCACACAACTCAAGAATAGCTAGGGCTATTGCTACCAAAATTCCTGTGATTACTAATGGACTCAGGAACATGATTTTAGAATCATAGATTTCAAAAATCAATAAACTTAACCAGTCATAGGAAAAAAAATATCAAAAGTTTTAAAAAAATTGTCTACATTTGTTATACAAGCAATAGCCACCAGAGACCATATACTTAAACTTCTAAATGACATTTATTAACTTAAATCCTGATACTAGCTTGACATCATGCTTGTATAGATTTTCAGGAAATTCTATTAATTTATTGTAAAAATTTCCTTGTATACAAATATACATTTTTTGTTTATCGATTATGGTTAAAGTTTATGTTATGCTTGTGTTGTGTGGGTCTCAAAGGTTCCTTAGAAAGTTGAAGAAACAAAATAGTTATCACTAGTTTTCCATATCAAGAAGAAAAGAAAGACAGACATGGTTACACCCCCCACCAAACCAAAAGTTTTATTTTGGATATTATCTTATTCAAATAGGCAAGAAAGATTAAAACTTGTATTTTTTTTCTTATATCAATGGACATTCTTTAAATTGTTGCCTCCCCCACCAATCAAACAGGTAGTTTTGCTTAGCTCTACTTTTCACTGCTCCTCAAATCAGCTCAAGTTTCAAATCTGACAGCCCATAGCCCCTTAAATAAGAGTTCCCTTGATTGATCTTTTAACCTCTGTTAACCCATCCAACATAGCTGGACACAGATCATTGATAGTGGTGGTGGGGCTACAACATTACAATTGTTCAAAACATTTTTTTGCATGTAATGATATATTTTAGGATTATTCATAATACTTGAAATAATAAAATCTTGGTATCTTTGCTTAAGAAAATTAACTTTTATAAATTTTTTAAAGATGTACTTATAGCTGATATCTCAAAATAGTACCTTTCAAATGTTTTTTTTTTTTGTTTTTATACAGACAACCAAGCAAGACTTTTAGAAACTTGGAGATTCAACAAAAATAACATTTATTTTTGTATGAGGACTACTGTACAAAAAAGAAAAAAAAAAAGAACAACATTTGTCTATAATATGAGAAAAAAAAACAAACAAACAATCATCCCATTCTATGAAACCAGTTATGATTTTCATAAAAGATTGAAGATGTATGAAAATTTTATCTTTCAAATAAGAGAAATTTGAAAAATTAAAACATATCTAATATGATTGTATTGACTATACATAACATTACTTGTTTACAATTAAATATCTTAAACCTAAACCTCAGACACACAAACTTTATATTTAAAGAAAGAACCAATAAAACACAAACATTTAGGTTCTGAAAAAGCTTGATAAAACTATCCATAATTTAAAACATGAGGTAACTTTTGATCAAATATAAGCATGCAATATAAGTATTAAGATTAGTGTGCAGACCACTGAAAATAAGACCAATTCTCACAACTGTCTTTAATTTTCCTGAGATCAGACAGGATATAGCTAAGATAAATCAAGGCATTTATCTTAAAGAATTATTTCTCTTACCATTAAGCTTTTGAAAATAAATCAGACCTTTTTGTTTTAAAAATATATAGACTTTATTGAAATAAAAATAACTTGAATACAATCTAGAATTAATTTAAGTATAAGGCCATAGCTTGTATGTGGGTTCAATTTATAGTTATTTGTTTTTCAATACAACATGTATTATCAAGTATAGGAATTTTGTTGATTTCGAGATAGTTAACCAATTCTTTTTTGACAGTTCACCATTGTATAACAGCAAATAATAGAAACATACTTAGTCATTGTCATAGGAAATGGAATTGGCAACCCAAGTTCAAATCCTGAAGAAAGCAGTTTGTCTTTTACTTCATGCTAATGCCCTTAGAAAAGGTATGAATTCATCTTTTTACATTCCTCACTCTGTTCCCCAACTATAGGTAATTAGCAGAGAATACTGGGTTCTCTAGTCTTGGTAAGGTAACCAGACTAGAAGGAAAATTCTGAATTCAAATCAGCAGCACTCAATTTAAAACTGACCTTCTGTCACATCCTGCCTGTGGCAGGATGGGGGTAAATACATACAGCAAACATTAACTTTGTATAATCTATAAAGAGACCAAATACTTTTAGTTTCAATATTTTTTATCCAAAAGATCACAAAGTACAATGTAAAAAGACTATTTTTGTACTAAGTAAAATCTTTTAATTAACTGCTCTCCTCCCCCACCAAAAAAAACCAAAAAAAAACTGGAGTAATATTTAGTTGGACTAGATAATCTTCAGTAAATGATAAAACAATCACAGCACAGCAACTGTTTTCTTTTTTACCTTTTAAACTTTTACCCTTTAGCAAGAAGTTTTTATAAACATTGGCCAAATTGAGAGCATACATTCTTGCAACACTATTATAGTTTATTTTACTTCACTGCTTAATCAACAAAAATATATGTATAAAATAATTTTGAAGAATTTAATAAAGTCTAAAAAAAAATCCAATCAGTGTTGTCATGAAGTTGGTCATAATAATAGGCATTTTTATATTCATTATGATTACTGATGCTTTTAAAAGTCTATTGTGGGCTAATTTAAGTTGAATATAAATAAAGCAACAAAGAAATCAAGAAGTAAATAAGGAATGTAATTTCAGGATTTGCTTTGATGACATTTAAAACTGACAATCATATTTTCTCTATTGTATCAAGGACAAATGTAATGATTGGTTGGATGGTTAGAAATTTTATTTCAAAAGGAGTCAAATGTTATTTTAAAAATATATAAAACTCTTATAAGACCTCATATACAATATCGTTCTCAGTTCTGGCCTCCAGCATCAAGACATGGAAATTGAACGGTATACAAAGAAGAGTGACAAAAATAATGAAAGAGTAAAAGATTACAGATATAAAGAGAGATTAGAGAAGTTAGGATTAACTACTCAATTAAAAAACAGAATGAGATGTGATATAATTGAAAGTTTCAAAATAATCAATGGAATTTCTAATTAATTTTTTCAATATTTCTCTTCAAACTTGAAATTTACTATCAAGGTAGATTTCAAAAATTAAGACTACACTAACCAATTGGATTTTTTGCTAATAGAGTGATATATTTTGGAAAAAATTGCCTAATCAGATCAAAAACAGTAATAGTGTAAAAAAACATAAAATAAATTAATTAAATTAGATAATTTCAGAAAAAAAGGCAAGAAAAAGAAATCAAGAAAGCATTTTTGGGAACTATCAGATGAATTACTTAACAAAATTTGATTTGTATATAGATGTTGTATTAATAGTGCAAATGTTCAGTGCAAAGATTTTAAATTGATGTGAGAAGATAATAAAAATTAAAAATGTTAAAGGAGGCATAACAACAAATGATAATAATGAAAGCAATTTAGATGAAAAATAACATTTTCTGATGCTTTTTGTTATTTTGAGAATAAACAAGACAACTAAGAATATCTAATTAAGACAACACAATAATCTTAATTCAGAGGTGCACTTAATGTAATGGTTATCATCATAGAAAATGGAATTGGGGACCAGAGTTCAAATCCTGTATAAGGCTGTTCTTATTTCACTTCCTACTAATGCCTTTAAGAAAGGAATTAATCCTTCCATTCTAAAATTTGACCTTGTGTTACATCCTGACCATAGTAGAAGGGTTAGGTAAATACATATATATATCCTAATTCAACATTAGTTTCTAGAGACTAGATAAAGCCTCATATATGGCCAAATAAAATCCTCAATTCTGAAAATTCTTGGAAAATAATTAAAAATATTGCAAAAACATTAACAGGATCTACTAAATAAGATAGTCCAAAGTCCAATGAAGCTTTAAATATAATTTCAAATGAGTTAGTAGAAAAATTGTCAATAAAATAAAAATTTCAAGAATAATCAATAAATAAAATAAACATCCATTTCTGAACTCAAAGATGGAGTGAGAAAATCCAAGTAATAAATTTTGCAATATGTTTATCTCAAATGATAGCCATAAGTAAATAACTATAACAATAAATGAAAAATTGTTCCTCAGAAATGTTCCATATAGTCCAGGTGAAAAAGTACAGTAAGGATAACTCAAAGTCAAAATTTTTCAGACTTTATTTTTCTGATGCAGTTATCATAGAGGAATGAAAAAAATTTTGGTAAACAGGCAAAAAGCCTGGTCCATTTAACAAAACTTTTTGTATTCTCTTATGTTACCTTCATTGGAAAACAAGGTCTAAAAAAAAAAAAAAAAAAAAAAAAAGTTCGGTTTTAAGTTACCATTATTACACTTAACCTATACTAAAACAAATTTCCAATATATGAAAAAGTAGCACATATATAAACAATAGTTTGCAGACAATCATTAAAGTAGGTTTCAAGTCTAGATAAAAGCATTAATTTACAGTAAGAAAAAATCCTTCACTATTCCAGTATGAAATATATATTTTAGAAGTTTCATCATGAATAGTACAATGAGAAAAAGGATGTAAGAATTTAAAACTTTTGGTAATTTATCTCCATAGAAAAAAAAAGAAGTTATCTTAATCTTTCTCTATTTGTAAAATTATTTCAATGAATTGTATTAAGCTGAGTTTCTTATTTCAAATAAAATTTATTTATTTAATACAAACCAAGTCTTACCTTTAATTTAGGATCCCATTGGTAACGAAATGCTGCTCCTTCAGCTGCATTTACTGATACCTAAAATAAAAACAAATAAAAAAAATAAAAAAGAAGTTTTATTGAAGTTAAAAACAATAATTATTAATCATTTAATTAGATATATAAAAAAAACACATCTTAAAAGGAAATTACAGAACCAAGTAGTTCAAACAAAGTGATTAAAAAAAATCTTTTAGTGACAGATATTGGTGTTAAAAATTTTTTTTTTAAATATGGAGGCAGTGAGGCCTTAAAAACTGCCACAGTAAATAAAATTGAGAAAATCAGCAAGATGATAACAGAACATACTGTATTATAGAGTAAGACTGATCACCAGGCTAAAAAGAATTTCATTTAAGATCAGAAATCAAGATTGAAATATTGATCAGAGAAATATAAAAATACAATAGAGATGAGAAAAGAACGCAGGAAAGAAAGAATAAATAAAACAATGATGCAATTATACACTTGGACTAAACTCCTCATCTCAGCTGCTATAGTCAATTGTACCCTTTTTCAGATGTCTATTATATTAAATGATTTTCTGGGGATTTTGAACTAAGAAGAATTAACTGAAATGAGATATCTTCAAGCAGTAGAATGAGAAAAATTCATATCTATGGATTGAATAAAAGGTTTAGTTAAAAATTCCCAAAAGGTTATTGAATATAACAGACACCTGAACATGGACAGAATTCACAAGTAACTATAGCAATCAAGAGAAGGAAACTAGTCTGAGAAAATTGGTGTATATTAATGATAATCCCTTATTTTAAAAATTCAGATAAAAATTAACACTGAATATTTTGAAAGTAGAAAATATATCTTGTATTCTAACTATATAAGATGATAACTTTTTAAAAAAGATTTTTTTGTAATGTGAATTGCACAATATCTTTAAGTTATCTCTACTGTTTATATTTTAAACAAAAGACGGGTTAATTTTTCTAAAAACTTAATTATTTGAAAAAAACTATTCTTCAAAATTTTATATTGTTTCTAAAAGAAAACATTGATTCTTAGCAACCTGTAGTCCACATTTACCTAAAGCAAGGGTCCCCAACCTTTTCAACCCAAGAGTCAAAGAGCTTGACTAAGGAGGATCTAAAGCCGCAATCTTAAAAAAACAAAAAAAAACAAAAAAAAAACAACAAATAAAAAATAAGCTAAATTTACAAGGTAACAATCTAATCTATTAATGGTAAAATAGAATATAGATGTGATTCCGAAAATAGTGACATGACTGTTGTAGTTGGGGATGATGCATACAAGCCAAAAGAGAACAACCAACCAGTACCATTGATACAAGCAGAACGCAATGTCTTGACACAAGACCTGAATCTTTCAAAGGAGTCTGCTCAGCTGCTGGGTTCACATTGCAAAGAGAAACATCTATTGATACCAGGAACAACGTTCTACTGGTATTGAGAGAGAATTAAGACAGTTTTTCATGTTTCAGGATAAGTCATCATTGGTTTATTGCAACAAAACTACTGGATTGATCAAATCAATGGCTTAGAGTATGATGCTATGGAATGGAAACTTTTTATAGGAGCACAAATGGTTGATCTATGGAGATTTATGTTGGTTGGACTGCTCCTAGAGCTCCAAGGTGGGTACACAAAATATCCTTATTTTCTGCGTTTCAGGGGCAGCTGGGCTAACGGCCGACATTATATCAGATAAAAGAGGCCATTAAGACAAAGGGTAAAACCTGGCTCGCATAACGTTCAGTCTCATCCTCTCATTAGACAAAACAAAATACTGCTTCCACTCTTACATATCAAGTTAGGAGTAATGAAGAACTTTGTAAAAGCAATGGACAGGAAAGGTAGCGGGTTTGCTTTCCTCCAGGAGAGTTTGAGTTTTGTTTAACGGCATATCAACCCCTGTGGGCCATTTAATGCCAAAAAAAGGTTATTTTGAATTTCAGTCATTAAAGTAGCGGTTCGATAGAGATGTTTGGTTATATCTTGCTGAAAAAGTTGCTTTTTTTTTTTTAGAAAATTAAAAATATTTTCAGGGCTTGTATTCTTAAAGATGTCCCTCAGGTTTCTTGCTTGATAGTACTTAGCGCGGATATGTTTAAGTTTGTTACAATTTAGAAGGATACGTTTGGTTGTGAGTTGTACTTTGCATGATGGGCACACTGGGGCATCCTCCCCTTTTAACAGGTGTGAATGAGTAATGTGGGTGTGCCCAATATGCAATCTGGCAAGTATTACTTCTTCTCTTCTGATACGTCTGTAGCTTGTTGGCCACTCTCCGATAGCTTCTTGTATTTCATGGAGTTTGTTTTGGGTCTGATTGTCCCATGATTTCTGCCATTTGTCTGATATGAATTTCTTTATGGTTGGTTTTAGATCTGTATATGGGATTTTTGATTTGCACATATCAATTTGAAGAGCTTTTTTTGCAGCTTTGTCTGCTTTTTCATTTCCTTGGATGCCAATGTGACTTGGTATCCAGGTGAATATGATGTTATTATTTTTAGAGAGGGTGTTTAGTTAGTTTATGAGCTTTGTAATCAAGGGGGATGATATATCTCTGTTCTGTAGTGCTAGCAGGACTGATTTGGAGTCAGTGTATATGATAAATTTGGAAGCTTTATGATTTACAATGATATTCATAGCTAGATCAATGGCTGTGGTTTCTGCACTGTAAATTGAAGCTTCATTAGGTAGGCGTTTTAGGGTTTCTTTTTTTGAGAAATAGCAGCACAACCTACTTTTTTTCCTAGTTTGGATCCGTCTGTATAGATGTGATAGTGATCTGGGAACTTATTTTGTATTTTTATGAGTTTCTCTTGATAAGTGATGGGGTGTGTTTTTGTTTTGGGTAACTTAGCCAGTTCTAAGTTTATAGTTGGTTGCCTTATGGTCCATGGTGCTGTTTTGGAGAGTATGGTATGATGTACTATTTTAGTGTTGATTTTGATTTCGTTGAGGAGGTCACTTATTCTTAAGCTAAAAGGTCTGATTTTTTGGGGGTTATTTTGATACAGGTTTTCATATTTTGTTTTGCCGGTGTAGTCATAAGCAGGATTTTGTGGACAGGAGATGAGTTTGATGTAATACTGTAGTGCTAATTTTTGTCTTCTTGAATAGAGAGGGGGTTTGTTTGCTTCTATGTATAGACTTTCCTTTGGGGAAGTATTAAAGGCCCCTAAAGTGAGGTGAAGTCCTTGGTGGTGTATGGTTTCCAGTCGTAAGTAGGATTTTCTGGCTGCTCCGTATATGAAGCAGCCATAGTCAAGTTTTGATCTTATTAGAGATCTATATAGCTTGATAAGAGTCTTTCTATCAGCACCCCAGTCTGTGTGGGCTATGGCTCTCAATAGTTGCATGGCTTGATTGCATTTTATTCTTAGCTTTTTTATATGTGGGATAAATGATAATTTAGAGTCAAAGATAATGCCAAGGAATTTATGTTCATCTGTTATGGGTATTTCAGTGTTATTTAATGTAAGTTTAGGGTGGTTGTGCATCTTGTGGATTTGACAGAAGTGTACACATTTTGTTTTACTATTTGAAATTGTAAATCCATTTTCTGTGGTTCATTTTTGGATTTTATTTATGCATTGTTGTATTTTCCTTTCTATGGTTGACATGTTTTTGGAATTATAGCAGATGAGGAAGTCATCTACATATAATGACCCTTTGATTTCTGGAGGGAGGCAGGATGTTATGCCGTTTATTTTTATTATAAATAGGGATATTGATAAAATACTGCCCTGAGGAACTCCCACCTCTTGTGGCTTCGGATCAGAGTATGTGCTGCCAATCAGCGTCCTGAAAGATCGGTCTTCAAGAAAATTTTGGATGAAGATGGGAAGTCTACCTTGTAGCCCAAAGTTTTTAAGGTCTTTGAGAATTCCGTATGGTCATGTTGTGTCATAGGCCTTTTCAAGATCAAAAAAGACTGCCACCAGGTGTTCCTCTTTTATGCATGTTTCTCTGATTAGGGTTTCTATATGAACCACCTGGTCCATTGTGCTTCTTTTTGTTCTGAAGCCTGCTTGTAGGTTTGAGAGCAGTTTATTTGATTCGAGAAACCATATTAGTCTTTGGTTTATCATTCTTTCTAAAGTTTTGCATGCACAACTAGTTAGGGCTATGGGCCTATAGCTGGTGGGATTTGTTGGGTCTTTTTGTTTTTTGAGGATGGGGATGATTGTAGCTTGCTTCCATAAAGTAGGGATATTGCCTGAGATCCAGATATTGTTATATATGTTTAGGAGATATTTCTGGGAAATTGTTGGTAATTCTTTAAGAAATGTGTAGTGAATTTCATCTGGACCAGCAGCTGAGTTATTGGATTTGGATAATGAATTTTGGAGTTCATCTAGGGTGAAAAGTTGGTTGTAGCATTTAGTATCGTCAGAGGTGAACTTTATTTTGTTCTTTTCTTCTTTGATTCTGATGGAGTTGAATTTGTTGGAATATTTTTTGGTAGATGATGCTTGGGCAAAGTTTTCTGCCATCAGATTAGATATTTGTTTTTCACTCAAAGCTTTTGTGCTTCCTAGGGAGAGATGATTTATAGGAGTGTGAACAGTTTTATTTTATATTTTCTTTACAAAGTTCCAAATTGTTTTGGGATTAGTATTTGAGTTTATTTTTGCAGTGAAGTTTCTCCGGGAAGATCTTTTAGCTTCTTTAATTGTGCATCTAGTTTTAGCTCTTTGTGGTCTATATTTGTCTAGATTTTCTGATGAAGGGTTGGTTTTAAATTTCCTGAGGATACTCTGGTGTTCTCTGATCATAGTTTTGCACTCCTCCGTAAACCAGGGATTGTTATGTTTTGGGGATGTTGTAGTTTTAGGTATGGTTTTGTTTGCTATATTAATTAGGGTGTTTGTGAAATGTATTATAGGTTCTTCTTGGTTTGTATTTGTTTCTGGGATTAGGGTGTCAAGGCATAGTTTTTTGTAGGCTTGCCAGTTTGCTTTTTTGAAGTTCCATCATGGGGTTTTTGAGACTGTTTGTGGGTCTGATTTTCCTGGTTTAGTATTTTCTATTATGATTGGAAAGTGGTTACTGCTGCAGGAATCTTCATGTACCCTCCAGTTATATTCTATAAAGGTGGCTGGATCGCTGAGTGTTAGATCTATAGCAGAGAATGTACCTGAGGATGAGCTTAGGTGGGTTTGAGCTTTCCGATTGTGGAGACATAGGTTGTTGTTATTAATGATTTTTTCAAGGGTCTGACCTCTTTTGTTCGTTGTCCTGCTTCCCCACAAAATGTTGTGGCTATTGAAATCTCCCATCAATATATATGGTTTAGAGAGTTGATTTATTAGGTTATTTAGCTGTTCTTCGTTTATAGGGTCTTGAGGTGGAATGTATATAGAGCAGATGGCAGTGGTTTTGAGTAAAGTTGCTGAAATTGCTACTGCTTGTAGGTGGGTGCTGATGTTGATTTTGCTTTGGGGGATGTTTTTCCTTATTAGGATTGATACACCACCCGAAGCTCTTAGTCCCGTGTCATGTATGTAGTCGTATTGCTCATAATTTTTCATGTTTGTTTTATCATTGCTTTTTTTTAATGTTTCTTGGAGACATATAATGGTAGGATTTTGTTCAGTTATTAACAGCTGGAGTTCATTGTAATTTGCCTTGTAGCCACGACAGTTCCATTGGATTATCTTGTGGGTATTTTGGTATTTGGCCATAACTATTTATGTAGTGTGTGTCTTGGATTTGGGGTGTATTATTTAATTTTCAATTTTAGGTGTCGAGTCCATTTCGGTTTCCATACTTTCTGAGTTTCTGGATTTATTTTTGGTTTTTGTAGGGGTGTGTTGAGTAGGTTTTTGTTTTTCTTCTTTTTCTCTGGTTCTTGAGGTTGATCGGTTTCTGTTTTTGATCGTTAGCGTTTCCTTTTTTTGGCTAGAAGTTGAAGGGATGTTTTTTGATTTGTCAGTTGGAGATAGTTGAACATCGGGTATAATAGTTTTAAGGGTTTTGATTAGTTCATGTAGGTCATTTATTAAATTTGTTAATTCTTCTTCTATTTTTATTGTTTTTATTTGTGTTTTTGCTTCGTTTTCTACTTGGTTTGAGGGAGTCCTGGTTACCTGCGAGAAAGTTAATTTGTTAAAGGGATTTTCTATGAGTCTTCTTGCTTCAGGAAAGGTAATGTTTTTGGTGATTTTCATTTTGATAATTTCCTTTTCCCTTTCCCAGATTTTGCAGTACTTTGAGTCTGCTCTATGATTCCCTTTGCAATTGTTACAGTTTAGGCTGTTTTTGCAGGATTCCTCTATGTGGTTTGGTTCCTGCTCCCCACATTTAACACACACTTGTTTTCTTGTGCAGTGTTCCTTCAGGTGTCCATATTTCTGACAGTTATGACATCTTCTAGGATTAGGGATATATGTCTCAACTTTAACCACTGTATAGCCTATTTTTATTTCTAAAGGGGGTTTTGGGTTATTGAAGGTTAAAATGTAGGTATTGGTTTCAATTATTTCATTTTGTTTTTTGATTGTTATCCTTTGACGTCTATTACATTTTGTTTTTTTTAGTTCATTTCTAATTTCCATTATTGAGCATAATGATAGCTCTCCATTTCTTATCACCCCTTTAGAGGTGTTTAATCTCTCATGGGGGTAAGCTTTTATGTCTATGTTGTGGATTTTTTTTGCTTTAATATTATTTCAGCTTGTTTTTTTTCTGTCACCTCTATAAGGATGGTTCCATTTTTCAAGTTTTTTACGGTTTTGGGTGTTATTAGAGCTGAAATACTTTTTTCTATGATGAAGGGGGATATTTTTGTCAGTGGTAGTTTTTCTTTTGATTCTAGAATGATGAACCTTGGATATGGCTCATCATTGTCTGAATCACATTCAATATGGGGTCTTTTTGCTTGGGTTTTTGTTTCAACAGAAGCCATAAAAGTGTTGGATGAGTTTCATTGAACATGCTCCCCCATCCACTTCGAAGCCCCATATGGGGATATGCCTAGGGGGAAACCCATTCGCCTAGGAACACCAGGGCTACATGTTCAGTATACTCATGCTGGTGATAGACGAATTAATTTTTTGTCCCTGGGTTTTCGTTCCCAAGATAACTACATCCTCAGGGACAGAAAGGACTACGAGTCTTTCCACAGCATGATTCACCCTACAGCCATCGTCCTCATTTAGATTTAAAAAAAGAAAAAAAAAGAAAAAAGGAATCTAAGAGAGTACTGTCATGACCAGCCGATTGATCGGATTGGGCCTCTCCAACCGCCCGTCTAGCCCAGTAAGGGCCAAAGTGGTGTGTTGCAAGAGACTTGACCACTCGATTTTCAGGCCAAGTACTGCTCAACCACCAGGATCCCGTCCTTAAGCATCACGGGTCGCCACCCACGGCCAACAGGTAGCCTCGTTGGGGGGGGGGGTTACCCCTCTGCAGAGGTGCAGTCAGCGTATTCTACAGCCCCAGCTGACAGGGCGTCCTCCAGGAGAAGTTCCCACATATAAGCATAGAGAAACTCAAGGCTGGTATATTTGATGGCCCTCAAATAAGAGAACTCATGAAGGAGCCAATGTTTGATGAAGTACTGAGCAAAGCTGAACTGTCCACCTGGTAGTCACTGAAGTCAGTAGTTACAAACTTCCTGGGAAATTACAAGAAGAAAATTGAAGAGCTACTGAAGTGTTTCTACCAACTCTAGGCATGAATGTCAGTCAAACTACACTTTCTGCAGTCACACTTGGATTATTTTCCAAAGAACTGTGGAGATGTGAGTAAAGAGCAGGGTGAGCGCTTTCACCAACACCCTCACATTATGGAAGATTGCTACCAAGGTCGGTGGTATGTAAACTTTCTCACTGTTTACTGCTGGTGCATGAAATGGGATGCAGTTGCTGCCAAGTACAGTAAGAAGTCCCTGAAAAGACCTTTGATCCATGAATAGCTTCTTTTATATATTTTTCATTTTTCTATGGCACAATGTGTGTTTTCTGTGAAGAATATATCAGCATTAACTTTCGCATTACTTGTTTAATTCAACAAGAAAATAAACAGTTATAATATTGTTTTATACATTTCAAATAAGAGCTTGTATCTTAAAAATTTGATCTGATTTGAAAAAATGAGTATGTTTTTTTTATTCAGTCTTTAAAAAAAAAAAAAAAAAAAAACTGCCTTAAAATCAGCTATTATATATTCTACCTTGAAAACATTTCAGGCCAGTGTTATTAAATAAAATAAATTGAGTAACTTAGATTATTATTTTTATGAACACAACTTAAAGAATAAACATTTCAGTAAAGAAATTGTAGATTTGCTAAATTTTCAAAATATAGTAATAAAAAAAATTCTCAAGTGTTGCTTACTTCCTTTTATCAACCAACTTTGATTTAAAAGATCAAAGTCTTTTCAAAGAAGAAAGTATTATTTTTAGAACTTGATATCTATAATTTTAATTATAAAATAATAAAATCTATCTACAAAACAATCACTTATTCATAAAGATCATAAAAGACCCAATGAATAACAAAATAGCTGTCTGTTACAATTTGATTTTTAAAGCTAAATATAGAAATTAGGTATTACAATTAAAACAAAAAAATATTGTTTGCTAAGATATAAGAAGCATTCTACAAGATATAAATAAGAAGTCTTTGAGATGACGTCTTACTTTAGACAGTTATTTTGACAGCATAATTTTTATGTAATATACACATAAGCGCTCACACACACACACACACACACACACACAGTATTCAGAAAACCTAAATAATTGCACAAATTGAAACTATAAATAATATTTATAGATAAATTACTATTGATTTTTATTTCAAAATTTGGCTTTTTAATAAAAACACATATATCTAACAATATAAATTAAATCTTACAATAGCCAAAAAATAAAAACATTGAAGATTTGGTTTTGTGAAATAAGTAGATAAGTATATTTATCTTATTTTCAAGAAAAATTTAGTTAACTTTTTAGATGGGTGGTTCAATTTACAAAAAGGATAATGTTGCCAGTTCACAAGAAGGTCAACACAGTTGAGAACCATTATAAAAACTATCAACCAAACAATTTCTAATTAAAAAAGAAAAAAAAAATATTCAGAAATGAGATTGTAAACAAATAAAACGGTTATTCATTTTTAATCTTGTTTTTTCAAGTTATCCGTCTTCTTTTTTTATATACAAATTAGCTAACCCATTCAGAAAAATTTGTTACCTTTATCAAGCTATTTAAAAAACTGAAGCCACAAACTAGTTCCAACCTGGTCATACATTGAAAGGCTGAGCTTCAGTAGCTGTCCTCCTAGATAGCTCTTGCATCATTTAAAAGGACAACAGTCAGGTTCATTGCCTGATTGTGTGTGTGTGTGTGTGTGTGTGTGTGTGTAAAGAAAGAGATAATAGATTTAGCTATTGCTTTATAAAGAAGTTTTTTTCCTTTATATTGTTGATAGAAACCATTGGAACTGAAATTAATATCTGGTTTCATGATATTTTATTGTTTCAATAAAATTCTAGCCTTTTTATACCTGGAATCTACCTCCTGTGTAGCTTAATGTTTCACTTTTATTGTTTGTTTTGTTGTTTAATGGCATATCAACTTTCTTGGGTTATTTAATGCCAAATCCACCCCTCTAGAAGAACAGTAGTGGAACTATTTAACCCATAGCTGGGAGGATAAGGAGGTTCAAACCTTTCACAAAGGTATTTAACTGAAAGTGAACGTAATAGCACGACTGGCGTTCAAACTCACAACGATTCTGCAGTCCAGTGCTTTAACTATGAGGATACCTCCTGTTTCACTTTTAGCCATTTTATTACTTTAATATATATCTTCAGTAAATAAAATATACATTATTGCCCATAAATAAATACACTACTAATAGTTTTTTTTTTTTTTTTAATAGAAAAAAATGGATTCTTTTCAACTAAAAGATCCAAGGATTTTATAATTTCCAATAAAACATTATGCAAGAAAAACATTTAAGTATTATTATTACAAAATTCTACAGAATTAAACTCTACCCCCACCCCCAAAATGTAGCTGTCCAAAAATAAGTATGCACCTTATTGTAACATTGTTACATTTGTAATATCATTTTTGATTACAGGAGCATTACACTTTTACTTTTAATAAGTTTTTCAATGCTGTAAAGTTTGGTTATAAATAATATCTAATAATATCGACGTTGACGTAATAAAATCCAGGTATCTTTATTTTAGAAGAAAATTACATTTTTATAAAAATTTGTTAGGGGATGTACTTATTTATGGGCAATACTATACATACCTATGAAATTGGAAAATATTTCTGATTAGTTTGTGAAAATATAGGTATTATTAAAATCGTTGGTCAAGATGTACATAGAATATTCATTTTTATCAGCCTTATTGTGGGAGCTTAAATACCAATGAGTGAGGTTTGGTTTTATGGCATATCAACAATTTTAGGTTATTTAATGCCAAATCCATTTTTATAAATATAAACAGTACAGTTTAGCATAAGTACAGATTTTGTTTACACTCAATAAAATATAAAAAGTTCTATTTCAAACAATTTAGTTTAACATAAGTATGCAGTTCAAATGTCAAAAACAGTTCTTTGTAAGTTGGTTTGGTTTGATGTCATATCAAACATTGCAAATTGTTCAATGACAAATATTGTTTAGATTTATATATTAAATACATACGGTTTGTAAACATTTTTCTAATAACATTTTAAACAAACCTGAGCTCATTTTCCTTCACAGTTAAATGATTTCAAGTATTTCTATCCAATATGAATCATTCTATTTACTTTTCCTCATTTGTATGCACACAGTTAAATGATTTCTTGAGTTGCTATGTAATAGTAACAATTTAACATCAGTCATTTGTTTGCACACATTTAATTAGACATATATAATATGTAAGAGATTAACATTTAAAAATGGTGAGTGAGCTTATATGTTTGTCTGCAGTTAAATAGTTTCAAGTATTGTAGTTATTTATTATTTCTTCAAGATTAAGGCTGGCAAATACACGGTCTGTGTCACTATCCGCACTTTCTATACTATAGGTTCTTTGTTGGGATTTTGTTGATCCCTGAGAATTGCTCTGTTTGATTCTTATAGACAACTTTGTTCTTGAGTGAATTTTGAATGTGCCTCCTGGTTTTTCATTATTCACTTTGGTGTTCATCTGTATTTTCCCAACTTGGCTAATGGGAGCTTGTGATTTTTGTTTAAGTTGTTTGTTTGTTATTTAATGGCATATCACTCTTCTCAGGTTATTTAATATCAAATCCATCCTTTTAGAAGGATAGTAGTGGTACTATTTAAACCATAGCTGGGAGGATAAGAGGGTTCATACCTTTCCCAAGGGTATTTGTCTAAAAGTGAGCATAATAGCGCGACTGGAATTCGAACTAATGTACTAAGATTCCACAGTCCAGCACTTTAACAATTACACCATGAGGATACCCCCATTTAAGTTTTATGGGAGACAAGTTTTTTAGTCTGTCTTTAATGCTTTTTGGTAAATGGATTGATGATTTATGTAATGGCTGTTTTGCTGAAGATTTTGCACTTTTAGGAGTAGTTTGTGTTGGAGTGGTAGGTCCTACATGCTTTTGTTTAGACGACAACATTATATCCCTCCTCATTCCCAACCTGTTGCTGAGGTGGTGCTTAGTAAAATTTGCCCGAGTATAGTTTTTTCAGGAACTCCTGAAACTTTGGCCAATCATTCGCTTCCAACTGGATTAATTTCTCCACGAGTGTTCTATATTTGTGGTCTTCTTTGGTTGTATCTGTCCTCCATGCAACAGAGGCGGAGCTGTTTTCTCCCAGGTAGGTCCCTACGATTTTCCTTGCTTCCAGAAAGGACACATTCCTCTTGTGTTTCACCTCAAGTATTTCCTTTTCGTAAACATTGAAAGATCTTACGTAAGCTGGATGATCTTGTCAGCAGTTTGCACATCTAATTTACTTCAAGCAATTTTCCTCCAAGTGGTCTGGGTCCTTTTCACTGCATTTGGCACATGTTTTTTGTCCTCTACAAGCTTCCCTGTGGTGTCCATATTTTTGGCATTTGAAGCACCTCAGCGGTGCTGGAATGTACTGCTCGACCCTCTCAAGACAATAGCTAATCTTTACCTTCTTGGGAATAAGAGCTGATTAAATGTCAGGATGTAAGTGTTGATCTGGATTCATTCTTTGCCTTTTTTAATGGAGATTCTTCTTATATTTGTAACTCCCTGTTTTTTCAGGGCTGATGCTATCTCCTCTTCTGTAGCCAATGGCAACTCCCTATTCCTGATAACTCCTTTGGAAGTGTAGAGTTTCTTATGTGGGTAGGCTCTGCATTTTGTCGTATGAAACATTTTCATTTTTAATATGCTTTCTGGCCACTCCAGCTGTCCACCTCAACTAGCAAGTTTCTGTTCCTAGTTTTCTTAATGGTTTTTGGAGTAGCCCTTGTAGAAATAACTTTTTCTATGAGGAAAGGTGAGAATTTGGCTAAGCAGACCTCCTCCAAAGATTCAATAACAATGAATCTGAGGAAGTCTGCTGCCTCATTCTCTGAGTCTGATTCTGACAGGTTTTGTTTAGTTTTTTTATTTGAAGATGCCATAGATGTGGTATATTTTTTGCTGGCCCTGTGCTCCACTAGGAGTCCAACTTGTGTTGGGAATGTACTGAGGGAGAAACCCATTCGCTTTGGTTGAGGTAGGGATACATGACCAGTATACTCAAGCTGAGTGTAGGTTTTCAAGCATTGATCAAATTCCTATTTTCTCAACGCAGTTGACCCTCAGCCACCACCTTCTAGCATCTAAAAAATAAGGGTTGGGAACCTGTTGCAAGTGCAGATTTAAAAGTACAGTCGATAAACGTGTAGGTGCTAGGGCTTGACATTACCAGCTGACTGATCAGATCAGGCCTATCCAACCACCTGTCAGACCAAGTAAGGGCCAAAGTGGTGTGCTGCAAGTCATTGACCACCTTATGAGTCGCCACCCATAGCAAACAGGTGCCCCATGGGGGGGGGGCTTAAACCTCTGCAGAGGTGCAGTCGGCATATTCTACAGCCCTAGCTGACAGGGCGGCACTGAGTGAGGATTCGCCTTGTATGGATGTAGGTGTTTTAGAATACCATAACTCAGGCTAACTAGAAAAGAGTGAAAAGTCACTCAACAGTGGAGATGAGACAGGTTTGAGATTAAAAAAGAAAAATTTCATTGTTTATGGTCAGTTGGTGTGCAGATATTGTGGTTAGTTGTCATCGCATGTTGTAGTTAAATATAATTGCATAATGTAGTTGGTTGTTATTGCATATTGTATTTGCTTGCATCTTTGTTGAGCTTGCTGCTGCTTAGTGATCATTTGACATCTCTTTGAAGCTGTCGTTGGGATATTTTTCTTCTACTGGGTCCAATTAGCCCATCTTATATACTGCCCAAGAGGCTCAATTTGGCTCAGAATCAACTGGCTGAAAGTCACATAACAGTTTCTGATTGGTCGGAAAATATTTTTATGAATATTTGTTTTTCTCTTGCATTTGACTCAGAAGTGCATGAGTAGAGCCAATTTAAATTTTAGTCTGTCTTTATCATCTGAGCTGTAGCTATCATGTGAACACCTCAGGTTAGGAATGAGACCTTATTCATGAATACATTCTTAGTGTAAAGTGATTGAAATTAAATATCTTGTGAATGCACAATACTAATTTATTATAGGTATTGCTCATTGTAAACATTTTAGACTTTGTATTTAGAATACACTGAATTAATTTAATAAAATTAAATATTACACTTTTGTAAGGAATATTTTATTACTTGACGATACCAATCTGTGAATAGATTAATAAAGATATATCCTTTAAAGATTATTTATAGAAAGTGGATGGTTATACTCAGGTTATTTTGAATTACTCCATCTGCAAAACCTCTCACCCAAAAAAAAAAAAAAAAAAAAAAATATCCAATAGCTGCACATTTGAACATTTGGAGTAGTCCAAGGCAAATTGCAGACTGTTAACCACTGTGCTTTCTGAATGGCCAGCCTAAGACTTCAATGTTCTATAGAAAAGATCTTTATCCAGAAGAGAAAAAAAAACTTTTCCCTATATGCAGATGCTTATACATATGGTCTTCTGTAATGAAAATGTTTGAAGTAGCTTTAACATGAAATTACCTTGAATTTTTTTAGTAGTGCAGCCCACTAGATGATGAGCTATGTCTCCTCATGTGGCCCACTTCTTGAAAAAAGTTGCCCATGCCTAATCTATACATTGATACTTTCACATCAATGAACCCTAATGATCACTTAATTGTATTTTCAAATCATCTCCATTCTTATATCATGTTTAGTTTATATTGATCAAAAACAATTTTGTCTGAATTTCAGAGAAAAGGTATTGTTACAATTATACAACATATAAATGTTACTCCAAAAATAATGCCTTTAATTGATTTCAACAGAAATTACAACAGATACAGAGAGCACAGTAACATCATTGGATAGAGTGAATTTTTAACTACAAAACATTATATTTCTAGTCATCATTTTTAGCTATGCATTTTTGTCAGTGATGCCCTAGTGATCTGCACCAAATGACCTACTTTTTTTTTACTGCAGCAATGATGGTAATGTCAGAAAAATCTTATCTACATAGTCCATCTTTTATCTGCCTGATTTGCACAAATGACTTAATCAAGATGCTTATCATTTTGTAGGTTAACATATGTGTTGAATGTGATGTTGCTCACAACTGAAACACATCATCCACTGACTAACTGTACTTACATTTATCATTTAATTTACATGAACATTCATCACTCATCGATGAATGTCAATGGACCTAATTTTTCCATAAGAAGAAATTCAATTACACACCTCTGTTTTCATGTTGGATGCCATTTTCTCAGACTGCTATTCAGCTGCTGACTAACAAGGCAAAAAAAAAAAAAAAAAAAAAAAAGAGTTATTAGCAGGAAGAGTCAACCTCCACTGCTATACTGCCAACATCTGCTTCTGATATCGTGAAACAAGTTTTAATAGGAGACATTATTTTTGGAGCAACCTTCTAACAAGTGCAGTATACACACTCTGGTAAAAATAAATAGCCAATGATGGTGATTATGCAGAAAAAGTTTTTTGCAGTTGAAACCTTGCTCTATCCAAAAGGTTATTGTGCTTCTTGTATTTTTTGTAGTTTCATGGAAATAAAGAAATCTACTTTTAGAGCATCCCTCATTTTTTTTTTCTGTTAATATATATTTCAAGATATGATATAAAGGTTATTGAAAACATTGTAAACTCTACCCTTTGATGAAAATAAAACTAACCACACAAAAAATTCAATTTTAATTAAAATGTTTCTTTTAATAGTATTCATACCAAACCAAAAATTTCGACCAATTTGATTTCATCGAAAGTTTTTGCATACCAAACCAAAAATAACTGAAACCAATTTGTTCTAACTTATCAAAGGGAAACTGTCAACAAAATGATTTTTATGTACCCCTCAAATTACTGAATTGGACAATTGGACTGCATTCTTTGAACTACTTTATCCATATATTGCAGCAGGCTTAAGATAAAGTCTTATTTGAGTTATAGCTGTCTCATTATTTCAATAATATCTATTTTATGGTTTTATAGTTTACATTGTAGCAAAGTAATTCTAAGTTTGCAGAGCTTCATCTTTTGTTTTAAAAAAACCCAACTTGCAAGTCTTTTTGCTGCACAACAAAAAATATTATTTTGCAAAATACTGATTGTAGGGAGGGGGCATTCATATAAATTTTTATCTGAAGATAAATTTACTTCTTTCAAATGAAAAACTAGAAAAATGTGTTACTTTCTTTTTTTGAAATGAACATTAGCAAGTAGCCATACATATATTAATGATGTAGTTTGGTATATTTATAGATAAAGAGTGTTCAATATCTCTCTCACACACACACAATGACCTGGGAATCCAACATTGTAACAGCAGCCCATTATGATATAAATGCTTTTATTTAGGATGTGAGGAAGTATTCTAATTACCCTTTTACAGTTATCTACATTATATAAAGAATTTGGATGCTTAAAAAAAAATAATGTTAAGTGAAAATGCAGCCCTCAAAAATTATCATTCAGTTTCTAATAAGACTGGGTATAGCTTTATTCTATTAGAAAGCAATGTATTTAAAATGCTCTAACTACGATGCACTGTTTTAGCTGGTTTACACACATGTATGTATATATAAGAGGGTCATACAAAAGTTTGAAACCGCATCTCAGGAGTATGAGAAACAAGACATTTGTTCATTATTTTTCAATATAGTTGGCCTCAACATTAATACACTTGGTCCGATGATGCTCAAGCATTGCAATCTCATCATAGAATAAGGTGAGATCCTGGTCCCCCAAAAACTCCTCTACAGTACGTATGACCTCATCATTATTTCCAAAATAGTGACCACAAAGGTGAAATTAGAGTTTGAGAAACAAAAAAGTCAAATGAAGCTAAGTTTGGTGAGTAGGGGGATTGAGTAGCAATTCAAAACCACAGATGACTGCTTCAGCTACAGCAACTTGAGCATTGTAAACAGGCATGTTATCTTCCCTCTGTTTTTCCACTTGCTTCTTTTAGTTGTCTTAATTCTAATACATAGTTCTGTCCATTTATAGTATTCCTCTTTTCCAGCTAGTCTATCATGATCATGCCTTCAGATTAAAAAAGAAACCCAAAAAACTGAAGCCATCATCTTGCAAACAGATGCTGTCTTCTTGGACTTCTTTGAGAGTGGAGAACCAGAAATTTATTCTACTAAACTATTCATTTAAAAATGCACATTTGATTTAAAATAGTAATGTCTTAAATCTCAGCTGTATTATGTGTTGTTTAAATGAAGAATGAAGACTTATGCGACTTAATTTTCAGGAAAACTTTACTTTTGGAAGGCGAACTTCTAAATTTGCTAAAGAAAACCCCCAAAATTGCCCCCCCCCCCTGAAAAGAAAGGAAAAAAAAAAAATCCAAAACACCTCAAATGTAGTCTAACACGTGCTAAAGACGAAAGCCATAAAAGAGTTGACTCCTCCTCCTCTCTCTTTCTTTCTCTCTCTCTCTCTCTGTGTCTCTCTCTCTCTCTCTCTCTCTCTGTCCACCACCAGTTGACCATGATATAGGAGTGGAACCTTTAATATAAATACTAAAATTAGTAATAATTTAATCCTTCATTTGTTGAAATAGTATGCATACGTTTGGAAGTGATTCCGTTTCCAGAAGTTTTTTCACAGAGGTCAGTAAATTTATTCTACTAAACTATTCATTTAAAAATGCACATTTGATTTAAAATAGTAATGTCTTAAATCTCAGCTGTATTATGTGTTGTTTAAATGAAGAATGAAGACTTATGCGACTTAATTTTCAGGAAAACTTTACTTTTGGAAGGCGAACTTCTAAATTTGCTAAAGAAAACCCCCAAAATTGCCCCCCCCTGAAAAGAAAGGAAAAAAAAAATCCAAAACACCTCAAATGTAGTCTAACACGTGCTAAAGACGAAAGCCATAAAAGAGTTGACTCCTCCTCTCTCTTTCTTTCTCTCTCTCTCTGTGTCTCTCTCTCTCTCTCTCTCTCTCTCTCTGTCTGTCCACCACTAGATAACCATGAAATATACCACAAAATTTCTTTGAATTTTAACATCCAGCAGTCCTGGACTTTAACTAAGTTAAAACTTAAGATAAAGAAAAAAAAAAGAGAATTTTTTTTTTTTTTTTTTTATTACTACCGCGTACACATGGGAAGCAGCATGCTGTACGTGTGAGTCTTGCGGCTTAACGCTCAGGATTGCCAGTTCGATCGGGGAACTACTGCTGCTCATCTATAAGAGTGGCTTCTATAGATGAGAACAAAAACAGCCATCGAAAGATAACCATGACTAGTACTCAAACCAGATCCATAAACCGCATCGCTCTTCGCGCGGGTAAAAAAGGGGCGCGTCCTGCTGAGGTTGGAGCCCTGGCCTCGGTGTTCGAAAAATCAGCTACAGAGCTCAAACACAAACAAAAACTACTAAAATGCAAACAAACAATACAGATAGCGACATTTAACGTGAGAACCCTAAATAGAATAGGTCAACTATCAGAGCTAACTGCATCAGCCGTAGAACATAAGATAGATATAATTTGCATACAAGAGCACCGATACACGCACACCGAAGATATCAAGTATCACGAAACTGGAAATGGATGGATGCTGGTGACTGTATCGGCATGGAAAAACTCTGTCAATGCATCGGTAGGAGGGGTGGGAATACTTCTAGGACCGAGAGCGTTAAAAACACTGAACAGCATTGAGAGAATACAACCTAGGATGATGGCCGCAACGTTTAATGGCAACCCCAAAGCAACAATTATCTCCTGCTACAGCCCTACCAATGTTAGCGAAGAAAACGAAATAGCCACCTTCTACGAAGATCTATCCTCCCTAGTACGTAGCATTCCGAAACACAACCTGCTAGTCATTGGCGGAGATATGAATGCACAAATCGGGAAAAACAGACACAACAAATACAGCCTACACTACGCGTCTAACAGGAATGGACAGCATTTAATAGATTTCATGATAGAAAATAGATTAACCTGCCTCAATACAAACTTTCAAAAAAGGGAGGGGAAATTATGGACCTACACATACGCGAATAAGAGTAAAGCACAGATAGACTACGTCCTTATAAACAGG
The DNA here is from genome assembly GCA_963585895.1 of Sepioteuthis lessoniana. Taxonomy (NCBI): domain Eukaryota; kingdom Metazoa; phylum Mollusca; class Cephalopoda; order Myopsida; family Loliginidae; genus Sepioteuthis; species Sepioteuthis lessoniana. The sequence continues at coordinate 74,222,123 of OY757906.1, read as the reverse complement.
AAATGGAAAAACAGTGCGATGAATTGCGAGGCATACTCCTCCTTCGAGGGTGTGTCCTCCGATCATCGAATAGTTACGGCCAAAGTACGACTAAGCCTAAGAAAAAACGCCACACGTAAAGCGACGACCAAGCACTATGACTGGGCCCTACTCAACAACAGAGATATTAGAGATAAATATGCATTAGAATTAAGAAACAGATTCGAAGCACTACAAGAGAAGGTAGAAATAGGCACCCCAAATGACGAATATGAAAATTTTGTAGAAGCACACCTGGAGGCGGCAGAAAAGTGTATTCCAACAAAACCTAGAACTAAATATAGAGTCCCTTGGGAAACGCTAGCGGCTAGAGAAAAACGTGCACTTGTGAAGACTGCCTCCAAAAACTATCAACAGAACCCAACAAATACAAATGCACGAGAACTAGAAAAGGCGCAACATCAATTAACAGGAATATACCTAAAAGAACAGGCAGAATACATACAAAATCAGATAGATAAGATTAGAGACTCGGTGGAAGATAGGCAATCCAGGATAGCCTGGCAAACAATAAACGAAGTAAGTGGAAGGAAGAGCACAGCCAAAGCAAAATTGAAAGCTGCAAGCCAACAAGAAAGAATAAAACTGTGGGAACAGCATTTCAAAAATCTACTAGGAAACCCACCGGAAATAACGGATGAACCGATCACCAGAATTATTAGTAAGCAATTAGACGTAAAACTAGGTCCTTTCACCAAAGAAGAACTCGACACGGTTCTCAGAAGAATTAAAAATAGGAAAGCGGCGGGGCTAGACGAGATCCCCCCAGAAGTGTGGAAGACGAGACAATTCGACGATATACTGCTCCGGCAATGCAACGCAGTCTATAGTCAAAATAGGATAGAACGATGGACGAAGGGATGCATCCTTCCATTCCCTAAAAAAGGCGACCTCGGACTAGCCAAGAACTACCGAGGGATAACATTTACATCCATAGCAGCCAAAATCTACAATGCCCTACTACGAAACCGCATAGAACCCAAAATGGAAAACATCCTTAGGAAAAACCAAAATGGCTTCCGGAGAAATAGATCCACAACCTCACAAATACTGACCATCCGTAGAATCCTGGAAGGCGTTCAGGCAAAAAACTTACAGGCGACATTACTATTTGTCGACTTTACCAAGGCCTTCGATTCCATACACAGAGGGAAGATGGAGCAAATCCTACTAGCTTACGGCCTACCAAAAGAAACCGTAGCAGCGATAATGATTCTCTACAGAAACACCAAAGTAAAAGTACGTTCACCAGATGGAGACACGGAATACTTCGACATTGTTGCAGGAGTACTACAAGGAGACACACTAGCCCCGTACCTCTTTATCATCTGTCTAGACTATGTGCTTAGGACTTCGATCGACAAAATCAGAGAAAATGGCTTTGAGCTGACTAAGAGAAGAAGCAAAAGGTACCCCGCAAAAACAATCACGGACGCCGACTACGCTGATGACTTGGCGTTACTAGCGAATACGCCTAATCAAGCAGAGACACTACTACATAGTCTGGAACGAGCTGCAGCTGGCATTGGCCTACATGTCAATGCAAACAAAACCGAATATATGTGTTACAACCAAACAGGCAACATTGCCACACTAGACAGAGCCTCTCTGAAACTAGTCGACAAATTCACCTACCTAGGAAGCAGCGTCTCATCAACCGAGAAGGACATCGACACACGACTGACGAAGGCATGGACAGCTATCGATAGGCTCTCGATCATATGGAAGTCGGACCTAACAGATAAAATGAAACGCAGTTTCTTCCAGGCAGCGGTTGTGTCGATACTGCTATATGGATGCACCACATGGACGCTTACGAAGTGGCTGGAGAGGAGGCTGGACGGAAATTACATAAGAATGTTGAGAGCAGTATTAAACAAGTCCTGGCAACAACACCCCACGAGACTCCAACTATACGGACACTTGCCCCCCATCACAAAAACTATACAAGTTCGACGAACCAGACACGCAGGACACTGCTGGAGAAGCAAGGACGAGCTCATAAGCGATGTACTCCTGTGGACCCCCACTCATGGATGTGCAAGAGTGGGACGACCAGCACGAACTTACATACAGCAGCTATGTGAGGACACGGGTTGTAATCCTGAAGACCTGCCGGAGGCGATGAATGATAGGGAGAAATGGCGAGAGACGGTCAGGGATATCCGCGCAGGCGGCGCGACATGATGATGATGATGACTTTGAATCTTTAATTCAGGTTCAAAGAGGTGAACCAAAGTTTCACTTAAGTTAATAACATAGACCTGCAATGTTTTCAAAGTAGAATACATATTAACTGATTTTAAGGCAGTTTTTTTTTAGGCTGAATCCAAAAATTATACTCATTTTTTCTAATCAGTTCAAATTTTTAAGATACAAGCTCTTATTTGAAATGCATAGAACAGTATTATACCTATTTATTTTCTTGTTAAATTAAATAATGCAGAATTTAGGGCTGATGTATTCACAGAAAGCTCATACTGTGCCAGAGTAAATTGAAAAATACATAAAAAACTATTCAGCCACCCTATCCCATTTCAAGCATTTTCTTGTTGAATTAAACAAGTAATGCAAAAGTTAATGCTGATATATTCTTCGCAGAAAACACACATTGTGCCATAGAAAAATGAAAAATATATAAAAGAAGCTATTCATGGATCAAAGGTCTTTTCAGGGACTTCTTACTGTACTTGGCAGCAACTGCATCCCATTTCATGCACCAGCAGTAAACAGTGAGAAAGTTTACATACCACCGACCTTGGTAGCAATCTTCCATAATGTGAGGGTGTTGGTGAAAGCGCTCACCCTGCTCTTTACTCACATCTCCACAGTTCTTTGGAAAATAATCCAAGTGTGACTGCAGAAAGTGTAGTTTGACTGACATTCATGCCTAGAGTTGGTAGAAACACTTCAGTAGCTCTTCAATTTTCTTCTTGTAATTTCCCAGGAAGTTTGTAACTACTGACTTCAGTGACTACCAGGTGGACAGTTCAGCTTTGCTCAGTACTTCATCAAACATTGGCTCCTTCATGAGTTCTCTTATTTGAGGGCCATCAAATATACCAGCCTTGAGTTTCTCAATGCTTATATGTGGGAACTTCTGGAGGAAAGCAAACCCGCTGTCTGTAAAGTGATCTTTTCCTTCTCTCTAGACCATTGGAATGGCATACTCTTCCTTTTACCATTCCTCCAATCCCTCAAGTTCTCCACACATTTTTTACAGTAAACATGGGTAGTGAATGGCTTGTGGTGATCCTTTAGTTTGACTACAAAGTAATCACAATATGCCTTCTTCACAAAGTGATTGATTTTTGCTTGACAGTTAGGAAGAACCACATTACCACAGATACAAAAGAACCTATCAAAATTATTCTTACACTTGAGATCCATTCTTATAGGAATACAAATGTCAAGCTGAAAAGACACATACAACATTATATGCTATACTAAACATCAGTCACCCATGATCAGCTGTGACAAGTAGAATCCACAGGCTTTTGAATAAGTGTTCTTATTGTGTACAATTTGTTGTGAAGTATTCAAGCACATCTTAAAAACTAGACCTGACCAAACACAATGAATGGTATTTCTGAATTCAGCATAAAATGGCAATCATATATTACCTGGTATATTTTTAACTATTGGAAAGAAAATTTTTAATGCAGGACAGTGTAATAGATCATCATCAAAGCACACTGACAGCATGGATTCCTTTGACTCTCTATTGCCACCCTTCCCTATTAGTCATCCCTCTTGGTAGGTCCTCGAGATGGTATCCAGTATTGCACAGAGCAGGGGAATCTAAGTTTTAGCAGGTCGGCCGAAATTCATGATTCTATGTGTAGTTTGTTTGTAGGAGAATGTCACTTATGAGTTTATTCTTATTTTCCCAACAGAATGGATTTAATTTATTGAATTTGTTTTTTTTTTCTTCCTGACAACTCCAGGAATATCTGGCTAAAACTGATTACAGTAGGAAAAAGGATCTAGCAAGATAGACTAGTATATAAGTTGTCAAACCAAAAACAGATTAAGTAAACTAAAGAGTATTTCTATTCAGTTAATTCTAAACTTTGATAAAGGGTTTGGTCAGTGTGATTTACAGAAAAAAATTTACAAGGTTTATGTATAATAAAAAATAGTCTCCAATGCACCTTTTTTGATGAACATGGAAAATTTTTTAGAGTAAACATCCAATTTTTTTTAATTCATTAACTGTTGACCTACTTGGCGTGTATATGTCAATTTCACCTCCAGAACCAGGAGTGCAGAAAGCTGAAAATCATACATTGCGCTCCTTAGATCATTAAAATCAACATAGTATTTTTATAGATACAATTAATAATCATCTCACTTAGAGAACTAGTATGTTTGTTAGGAGGCCCTGCATAAGGTGTCACATGACAGTTACAGAAACTTCTTTACATATTTTATTTGTTCTTTGAACAGACAAATCATTGTTTCAAACCCTGCCAATGAATGGTAAAACCACATGGTTATATTACCTACAATTCAAGTAAGCCTTTTTCCATTTTAACCTCTTCTACATACTGCTTGTCCATGGAAAAATATATGTATATTTCTACCATGGGGCATGTTTGTGTATTGTTTCTTTTAATGCTACTTGTATGTATATTATGTATATAAAAGGTTACATGTTCTTGTATGTGTGGATGGGTTTAGTTTGCCTTTTAGTTTAATTCAGTGTTAGTATATTAATGATATACTAATGCTAATATTGGCCCATGTTTTGTAGAGACTTGATTAAGTATCTTCCCTACCAATACTTCAATTACAATAAAATAGTAGTTTTATTGAAGACAAGTACAACAGACAACTCTTTGTCATAGATTTTTTCTCAATGAATGAAAACAAGTATACTTGGTATCAGTAGATAAAATGTGAAAAAAGAAAAATCAAGAATCTAACTTAAGAAATATTTCATTTCAAAAAGAGAATTAAGATAAGGCTCTTACAATTACATATAAAAATTGGAAAAAATATAAGCAAGAAACTTACCTTAAGTGCTTCCATGCTTTCTTCAAACAAAGAAGTAAGTTTATCTGATATTTCTTTAACAATAGTTTTCGGATCAAGTGGATTAACGTGAGCAGCATCTCGATTGAATCTATTATAATGCTGAAATTAAAAAGAAAAAAGTTATCTATGAAAAATTACTAACTATAATTTATCAAAATCAGAACAGAAAACAAAATTACTTTAACCCAATTCTAAAATATTAGAGCTTAAAATATAACAAATTCTCTTTGTTATTAATAAATCTTACACAATAAATTTAATGACTACAATTTTATATATTTAAAGCATAACTACAGCATCATTTTTATTTCCATCTTTATTTAGAATGTTTGTATTACTCCAGTTTTATACATCATATGTCCACTGAATTTGATCATGAAATTTACCTAAAAAGTTCAATTTCTATACTTGATCAATGAAAACTGCAGTTTTATTATTAATAAATTAAATAGGTTAATAGACAAACTTCAGTAGCATTTCAATTATGTCTACATATATGGACCATTTTCACTTGACCAAATAACTGAGAACATTATAAATTACAATCTTAAACCAGAGCAAAATACATCAATATATCAACCATTATTAGATACATTCAGAGAATTTTAGAATTGACAGAAGTTTCATCCTTAAAATTTTAAAACTGCAACTAATAGTAGAGACAACTTATTTTTGTTTTTGGAGCTATCAGGAAGAGGGTGCTGAAAAGTTATTGTTCCAATTCAAGAAGGGAATAACTTTTTTTTATGAATAGAAACTAGAAGAATGAAAAAGTTTGAAGTAGTATTATCTGTTTCAAGAGCTGTCTAAAACTGAATATGGACAGTAGATTTAAGCTTAATTTAGTTGCGGCACAGTCTAAGTGTTTTAATACAAAATCAGACACTCTTATTACAGTTTGAATCATCCCACTTTCAACAAGCATATTTCTGTAAGGATCTCTTCATATGATGATAAATCTGACTCAATCTTTAGTGCAAACTCTTCAGAGCAGGTGGCAATGCTGTATCTCTGTTTATTAGTTTCAAAGGAAATGGCAGTCTGACTTAGAACATGAAAATACTGTGCTTCTTAAAGAAAAACCAACTGAGAAGAAATGAACAACCACTAAATTGTAAAGATAGTGGAGATTAAGGTATCTAGGAATAATGAAAATATCACACAGGATAAAAAAAACTATTTGTAGACAAAAGCACTGAATGTAAAAGTATGGAATATATTTCTGCTCTCCACCATTTTGAAACAAGAAAGTTGAATCTTTACAAGACGATAGTAGGAAACAAAAGATTTACTCACTGAAATTGATGATGCAGAGCACATAGGTATTCAAAATTATGTTAGCAAAAATATCCTGTTAAAAGATTGGACAACAGCGAAAATTTATTCCCAGTTGCTGAACAACATACAGGGGTTGGCTAAAAATTTCATGGGCTAATCAAGATACTTTCATAGGATGCAACAGAATGAGGTTTATTTCTCAACAGTCTACCTTGCAGTCCACCTAGTTCTTCCATTGGTGTTGCAGCACTTAAATCTCATTAGTCAAAAAAGTCATCAACATGATGTCATTAATATAAACTTTTCAGTCCACCTTTGTATTATTAGCCCATTTAAACTTCTTTTCAAATGTATTCAATATCTGTGGTTTTGTAGTATTTTAGAAGTTGTTCTGGTGTGAAAGAGAATGGAACAGTTTTGGCTTTCTAGATATATTCACTCAATAGAAAAATATTATACATTGTTACTTTTTAAAGTTTTTGTGGTCTTCATATTTGGGCTGGCCCTATTAGTGAGAATTTGCTGACTGTGTCCCCTGAAGGGTAAGCTCACCCACCTCGCACCAAAAGGAAAAAAAGGGGGATATCCTGGGTAGGATGCTAAACTGCATCTGATGGTGAGACTCCAGTAATGAAGGTCTGGGGAGTGTGGTGTACTTCTTCATTGCACTTACTCTCAGGTCTACTCTGACCCATCCATGGGTCAAAAATCTGTTTAAAAATCATTTTTATTCAATAGGACCAGGTGCAAAAAATCTTCTTGAGAAACAATTAGATAAAAAATGTAAATACAAAAGTATAGTGAATGTGATTCCCTAATGTGTAGGCATAAAATAACCCCACAAAAAGGTTAAAGTGTTAAAAATCAATCAATCAATCATATTTGGGCCATTTTCAACCCCTTCCCAATAAGTGAGAAAATGGTAAATAATCTGAAACCAACACAATGCTTGTCAAAATATACCAACATATCAAGCATTAGATACATTCTACAATGGGCGTGCAAAATTACATTTTGACCAAAAATGAGGAACACAGTTTCCCAAACCATCAAACCAAGCCCTTGAGAAAACCATGAATCCACCTGTTCTCCCTCCAACTTTGAGTAAATAGTAGGGCAGACTAAGTTTTTTAGCTTTATTTAGGCAACTAGTCTAGGGGAAGGAAAATTTAGAATTGAAACCAGCTGTAATTCACTTGAAAAGAATTGAGCTTTTGTCACATCCTGGCCATAGCAGAATGGTTGGGTAAATGCATACAAGTATAAAAAATAATAACTCATGTAAGTACTTGTATGTACATTTGTCTTTTGTAGATAGTTACTCAAGCACTGTCAAAAATTTTTTAAATAACCAAGTAAATTTATAAAATATAAATTGATATAAAATTTTAGGTTTTTAAATTATCAAAATCCATCCATAACTTTTTGAAATATAAGCACTATAAGTTGGAAAACTTAGATAAAAAAAGGCCCCCATTTTCTTGAAAATGTTTAAATGACATGATGTTTTTATTGACAAATCCCATTTACAGCAAAGACTTTTCAAGATAAAGCAATGAAATTTGGTGTGAATAAGTAAAATTTATATGTGAATATCATGGAATCATTTAAAAAAAAAAAAAAAAAAAAAAAAGAAAAAAAAAGACATAACACATTACTTGAGCTTCTGCAAAAATAAAAATTAACAAAACTCAGTTGCACCGATTTGTGATCGAGTGTAATTTTTACAAAAAAAAGTTACTATACCACAGATGCTGAATTTTGAGGAGGGCTTACAAAAGTAACTGTCTAATTTAAACTAATCTTAAAATATTCCTTATTCAAAGAAAAAAAAAAAAAGGTTAAAAATACACATAAAATTTTTTGATAAGCTATTGGATAAATCAATTTCATATAATGTAAGGTTTGACAGGATTTTATGAGTTTATAGCGATTTTATAAGCATTTTTTAGATGGAGCTTACCGAAAATGCAGTTGTCTACAATACTTTAGGATATAAGAATTGGAGAGTAAATCTAAGGTAAACTGAGTGCCCTGCACAGTCTATGCCTTTTAATAGAAAATAGACAACCTTCTTACACTTAGTCTCACCCGTCATTCTGCAAGCAGATTTACTGGAAGGATCAGTTCATATGATAGACTTGATTCAGCATCTAGTTCAAATGATTTAGAGCAGGCGGCATTGATTGTATCTTTGTTCATTACAGTCTCATAGGAAATGGCAGTCTGACTTAAAATCTGAAAATACTGTTTCTTAAAGAAAACCAACCGAGAAGAAATGAATGGCGATTAGATAGCAAAGTAGAGATTAAGGTATCAAGGAATGATGAAGTGAAAATTTTTCTCATATCCATATTTACCAATCCCTTTGCTCGGGCAGGATATGACACAAGGTCAATTTTTAAGTGGAGTTTAACAGGTTTGAATTCAGAGTTTTCCTTCTCCTAGACTAGATGCCTCATCAAGGCTGGAGAACCCAGTCTACCCTACTATTTACCCATAGCTGGAGGGAGAATAATTGGATTCATACCTTTCCCAAGGGTATTAGTGCTATGTGAAATGCAATCAGCCTCGTCCAGGATTTGAACTCGTATCGCCGTGTCCATTTCCTATGACAATAACCATTACACCACAGGCACCTCCTAAAATTTTCTCATATCCATTTCAGAAACAGCCCCCACCCCGCTCCCCTCAGTGAACTTAAAAAAAAATAAGAAAAAAGATAGTGTTATCAGGTTAGGTGAGAAGTATTCCATTACAAAAGACGTTGACTCCCTTTTTTCAAACATATTAGTAGTACCAGCTACTGAATTTTGGTCACAGTCATGGTTTTCCTTCTTTCTTAAAAAAACCCAAACAGACCCTTGACTCACTCCTAGTGTTGTGCATACTTTTGAGTTAACAAAAGACATTTCTAATATCATAAATACACCTAATAGACAGACTTTTAAAGCCTATTACTTTAGTGTCCTATATACTTGGAATTGATACCTGTGAGTGATATTACTCATTGTAAATATTTACATTGCCTTGTGTATATGATACGCATTTATTGTCTTATGTAGACATTATACGGTATTGTGCTAACATTTAGTTTTTTTTTGCTTTTCATCTTGTGTATTTCTTTTTTTCTTTTCTTTTTTTTTTTGCTTTGTTAATAGACCTAAATTATAATTTGGTCTTCAGTATAATTAATAGTGTGAAAACATCTATTCTAGATGTAAAGATTTTACAAATCAACTAAAAGATAGCAGCCATTGTTTGTTGTATAACAGAGTTTTTTTTGTTTTTTTTTTAAATTTATGCACAGAGATAATAAATAATTGCAGAAATTATTTGGATATAGTAAATTAATGCAGAACCATTAAAGTTAGAAAAATTGTAATTTTCTAGTAGAAATTCAGTTATTTAAAAATTTATTTGGTTTATTTGTTTGACTGCATATCATCTCCTGAATTATTCAATGCTGAAATTTGATTCCTTAGTAAATGTTTGATTGTAATCATAACTATATTTTTAATGTTCCATTGCATTTCTTTTAATCATACTTTTATTTATATATAATCATTTGTCTGTACACAGTCATATGATTTCAAGCATTCTTATTTAATACTAATGATTTATATAAATTATATAGTTTCAAGCATTCCAATTCAATGCTAATAATTTTCAAACAGTTCTATTTGACTTATAGACGAGACTAACAGGTACTACCACTCTGGGAGTAGTGGCAACAAAGGAGTACTCCACATTCCCCAGAGGTACAGAACTGGAACCTTACATGATGCAGTTAGTGTCATACTCAGGACACTAAATTTATTTGGCTTATTTTACTATGTATTAACAAAATGCTGGATAATGTTTTATATTTCAGTATTAGTTTATAATTATGAAAAAATTAAAATAACTAGTCCAATTAACCTAGATATATTTTAAAATTTCTCTGTATTCTGTTGTCATTAAAATGAGATTTTAAAAAGAACAAATCTAATGTACATGAAAAATAATTTTTAACAGTCTAGTTGTCTTTTTGGCAAAATACTTCATTTTTTTCGCATAAATTTTAACTAATTCAAAAATGTTATGTTTATTGTTATTCAAATAATGTGAAAATCATTTTAAGAAAATAATACACTTATCTTGCTGATCAAAGCAGAACTATGACAGCAAAGTAATTTTTAGAGTCACGGGAATGTCGTAACCGGCTTATGAAAAATACTAATAAAATTATTTGGGAATTTTTAAAAAAAAAGTCTACCACATTTTATAGCTACAATCACCATACTGTCAACATCACAAACATTAGTATAATATAATGAAGACTTTTAAAAACGTTTGTTTGTACTTTTCTGTTTTGCTTATTGTATGCACACTGGAATCAGTTTTTTTTTTAATAATAAAACATGTTTATCTGCAAGGCTGGATGAAGCAAAATAAGCATGTGTTTAGGGCATCAACAAAAGAAGAGTCACCACTGAGATTTTTCATAGATTTACCACAAAGCAGCAGCTGAACCAAGGTCCACAAAAGGATGCCAACTATATATCATTATTTCATAATTAAATAATGATAATAGAGGATAACAAATGATATACTTCATTGTTTGGAAAATCTACAGACTTTATAAGTAAGGGAACACCATAATCTTCTAAGTGTTTAGGGCTTGTATAGGACTTAATCTGGCCCTTGCTATCTGCTGTTATATCCTATGTATGGGAGGTAATAATGAAGTTTATAAATATCACTGTTGAACTATTTGTAGCTTGTTCATTTATGATAATTCTTTTAAAAAATAATGTTATCAATGAACTGATGCTACTAAAGTTTGATCTTGAATGAATGATTTTATTTGTGAATATATTTTCAGCAAATGCTGTCCTATTTCTAAACAGATGTTTCTGATATGAGTATGCTTGTCACTTATGATTTACTTATTCCAATGTTAGACTGAACAGAAACTAAATTCATCATTGCGCCACTTACATTTTATTAAAGAGATACTTTAAATCATTATGAGGTAAAATATCTATTTATAAAGTTGATAGAATTAAATATTTTACATATTGAATTATTTTCTGATTAGTAAAAAATTATCTATACCAGACAATCTCATAAGACTTTTCAACAAATATCAAAGATTATTAAAAGTCAAGATAGATACAAGCTATACAATACATAATAAAGATGGGAATATGAATACATTGAAATAAAAATCAAGTACACAGGTTTATGGGTTGGAAAAGAGATATTTTTAATGTTAGCTTCTATAAAAGTTCATAGGTAAAATTAGCAGAGACTTAATAATAAACACTTAGACGAATGAGACAAAAAGGGGAGCATATATTAATAGTTTTACATGAAATTAGAATTTTAAAAAATCAAGTTTAGTATTAGAGTTGTGGAGTCAGAAGGAATTTTGAGGAGTTGGAGTTGGTAAAAATGACATGACACTGACACCTAAATATATATTTTTCAAGTCAAATTTACATCAATGTGTTAGCTAAAGATTAGCCACTAAAAATGTTCGTCACCCAAAGACACTATTAGACAAACAAACATTACAATGTCTACTATTAAACCATAAAAACTACAGAGTATGAAATCAAGACATTTTTAGTATTTTTCAATGTTCCTTTCAGAAAAGTTATAATAAAAGTGTCTTTGAATTCACATTGGTTGTCTTGGTAGTTTTGGGGGGTTTAAATAAGAAACTTTTTCATATCATTTTCCAATAGTGCCTTTGAGAATAGACATTTTGGGGGATACTCTTCAGTTGTAAATTCTGTGGACAAAAATATTACAGATGATGATGATGATGATGATGATGATAATTATTATTATTATTAATGGTTAAAGGAGTTACAGACAAAGATTGTTTTACCAATTCCACAACCCTGTTTAGTATACATCTTAAATGCAAAATTAAATATACAAATCTTAATTTATTAAAAGCAAAGGAAGATTTTAAAAATTGGGTTGATTCCATATACCTTTATGAAAAATATAATCTTATAAACACTCAAACATTTTTATAAAAAGAATATAATGAAATTGAAATGCTAATAAAAGTAATTATCAAGTTTTCAAGCAAAAAGCTGAGAATAATAGGTTGGTTTTCTTTGTTTATAATCGCATATGAACCTTTATGGATTGTTTAATGCAAAAACCATCCTTGTAGAAGAACAGCTGTGGTACAATTTAATCCATACCTGGGAGGGTAAGAGGTTTCATACCTTTCCCAAGGGTATTAGTCCAAAAGTGAATGCAATAGTGTGACTGGAAATCGAACTCGCTTACTTTGATGTCACAGTCCAGTATGTGAGCCACTACGCTATGGAGATTCCTCCCTGAGAATAATAGTTAAAATTTTCAAAAATACAAATAAATATCTCTTGTGTATTAAAACCATATAAACAAAATTATTTACCCACATATTGCAGGAGAATTCATACCTTTCCAGAGAGCATTAATGCAAAGGGAAATGTAAACATCCAAGAATAATAATACATGATAAGGAAGATAGTCAACATTCTCAAAATATCCAAATCTAATAATGAAAATCATTTGTACTAGCTTGTCTATGTTAGTTTCTTTGATGTGTAGTTCCCATATTGTTATATACCCTACCAATGAACATTAATGGGTATGTCTCATCCTTCACAAATATGTTGGACACTATTGTGAGGAGGGTAATGTGCTGACTAAGTAGTCACCACTAGCAGTGGTTTATCTTCTTCACACCGCTAGTGTGTATTGTATTTTGTTAATGTTATAAAGATTTCCATTTCATTTCCAACCTCTGTTTTACTTATTTCTTATTCAGTAATCTTTTGTTAGATTACAACACATAAATTAGGCATAAAAAACCTAATCGGTCATATTTCTGTATGCACTTTGCTAATTAAATAGAAAAAGAATGTTCAGTTTTTGAAAGAAGTTGCCATGGGCAATGTAGAGTGGATACTTACAACAAAATGGAATACAGAAGATTGTGGGACAAGCAGTGAATGAACTACCACTAACCGCACCAAAAGTGTCTTCATCTGTGATGCTGTGTATATTATCAGATCGGACATAAGTTCTATACTATGAGTTACTATTATGTTTGGAATACCATTTATTTAATTGTTTACAGAATTGTCTAAGTAAATTTTTTAAAATTCTTTGGAAGACTGCAAAAAAAAGGTACCTAAAGCAAATTTTTTAGCTGCAAAAAACAAAAGTTCTTGGAGGTTGGAATTATAAATTTACCTGAAAGATGGCAAAAGGTAGTGAAACACAATGGTAAATGTTGAAATAAATATTAAAGTTAGTATAAATATATCAATGTTACCTTAATTTTTTTTTACTTAATAAACAAAAATCTTTTTGGATAGCCCAATAGAAACAAAACCCCTTTTGATTTGGCTATAGGTTTCTATGCTATAATTGATTAATTTCAAAAGTACATTTGTCACTTTTTTTTAGAAATAAAAAAACCTGAAATACACTTAGCAAGTTTAGTGCATCAAAAAGATAAACATGGAGTAAAATAGAAGACCAAACCATGTGTTACTGAAGACAATTTGAACTTAATACAAATATTTATAAAATACAATGTTCCTTTTCCTCTTTGTGCAATGAGACAAGAGTTTTGAAACTAAAATTGTAACTAATAATACATTTAATTAAAAACCAGAATACCAACTTATATCTATTTGTATTTCTCAGTAAATCATTTTTATGCACTCAATGTTTTCAGAATGTGTTTTTGTGAGAGAGAGAGAGAGAGAGAGAAAAAAACAAATAAAAAATAATAAAATTGCTTACTCAAGCTGTAATAATACATAACTGTAATAGTAGAATTTAACAAGCTTAAAAAAACAATAATCAATTATTAATTTTATTCCAAAGTGTGTTATACATATTTTTTAAAAATTGTTTTTCTTTTATAGTTTACCATGATTTATAACCATCATAGAAATATGAATAATTAAATCAACAATAAGTTCATAGACTATTTAGATGTGCCAGATTTAAGATCTTTAAACTATAATTAAAAAGATATAAATCATGTTCAACATATTTGACACCTGGGCAATGCTGAGTAAATCTACTAGCAAACTCAAGTCAGACTTTCACTTATTATTTCAGCCCACAATGATATGCTTTTTCTTAAAATAATAACTGATCAAATTTATTTTCTTAACCTAATTCTAGCATCATTCATACATAAAATATAATATTCAGGATATTATTTTGCATGAAATAATATATTATTGTTTGATATTCATTATATTCTCAGCTATATTTGAATAAGTATTTAAAACAGGATCAATTATTTCTTCCATGTACTACTTGTCTATTAATATTCAACCTAAAACTTTATTTTCTTTTCAATAAATTTATTAAAATTATAAAGAGGCCTTTCCGATGTTTAAAACATGATCTGAGCAAAAGAAAATATTAGGTATAAGACATTGATATTTGACTTAAGCTACTGGAAATATAAAAAGTCCATAAGACAGCTCCCAGATTTTGGTCCAAGTCCAAGGTTTCTAAAGCCAGCTTAGATTAGCTATTTTGTTGGAACATCAAATGTCAGAAGTCACATGGTTAAATGTTACACCATCTTTTAAGAATCATGTACTAATAGAAATACAAACATTGAGTAAAGAAAGAAAAAAAGAAATCAAATTGGGAAATGACTAATCAAATGTTTGCATTAGCAAAAATACACACCTGTTTTAGTACATGATGTCCCGTGACATTTGTCATGTTGGCTCGTAACCTTTGCTCCAGATTAAGTCCCCATGATATAACTCTGAAATAAAATAAAATAAGATCAAGTTAGCAAGATTTTTAAAACTTGATTTTCATTTACAAGACAAAATAATATTGAAAATGAGTTTATCTGAAATTGGACATTTTTTTAAAAAACATTTCTGCAATTAATATAATTCATGTTAGCTACATTTATACTTAACAGTATTTGAAAAACATTTATCAATACAAACAATGTTTGTCCAAATTATATTCATCTCCCCACCTTGAGAAAAATAAACACCTACACCAAGTGGGTCTCAGTATCAAGAGGTTGTTTTGAGGAATTGACATGGCCTTTCAGATGCTTACTCTCATAAGTTCTTAGTTGTGATTAATTGATTTTAATGGCAAGTCAACTGATCTAGAGTCCTTTTGTGCTTAAAAGGTTAGGAATTGTATTCATATCTATATTTTTTGTACAGTTTCTTGGGGGGTGTACACAGATCTATTTGACCCATAGATCTGTTTAAAGATTATTCAAAAGGACTGTTATGTATGTATGTATGTATGTATGTATGTATGTATGTATGTATGTATGTATGTACATAACTGTATGTGTCAGGTTGCTCAAAGGGCTATGAGAACTATGTAACCCAGTACAACCTGTTTCATAGTCAAGTCATGGACGACTAAACTTGTACCCCCATCAGGTTTGTTTGGTGATGAGGGTGACTAAACATCCTGCAGGATGTAAAAAGACTTGTCAAAGAGTGAGAGAAGTTTTTTTGCTTGCACAATTTTCCTGGGAGTGTTGGACCACTTATTCTTTGTAGAAGGATATAAAACCTGTGGTTGATGTGATTACTGGTTATCTTGCTTCAGTTTGTCACTGGAAATAATCATGAAGAATTGGAGTCTTATTCTAACATCATTGTTGTGTCCTCCTCTAAGAAGGAATAACCCCAGTGGAGACTCTTGAGTCTGAGCAACTATTTTAGTATTAAGTAGTTGCCACTTAAGTGTAACACAGTAAAAATAGCATATCATAGAGAGATTTTTATTAGAGCAATACACTTAAAATGCATTTAGAGTATGAAGCAATGTCCATTCAGATTTGGAACTGAATGGTAATTTTGAGAGTGTGTGTGTGAAGTGGGGAATCTACATTCATGCTGAATAGCATCTTTTTTAATCATTCAAATTCTTGATAATAAAAATAACTATGAAATGCTAATCAAAAATCATTCACTCTTGTTTAAATAAAAGCCTCAATATCAGCAAGGTTTGCTGTTACAATGAGAATCCAATGGATTCATAGGTAGTCTAGAGGCCTCTAAAAGTTAAACATACATTAGCATACATGTTGCTGATTCCAGCATATATTAACTGGATTTTTCAGCCTTACAGTAGAAACTGGTGCAGGCATGGATCTATATTGCTCAAATCTTAAAACTAGTATTAGTACAAAAGCAGCAGGTATCTTTTTTTTAGTCTAGATTTCTTATGTTTTTCTAATAGTTGGTATCTTTTATTGACAATAACGGTACAAGGATCATTGAGCTATGGCATTTTGTGTCTTAATTTTTATGCTTCTTATTAGACAACCAGATATCATAAAGTTGAATTGTTGCAGTAATGAGTGTACAGATGTTATCAAAGTAAACCTTTTAAAAATGCTATAAGTACAGCTGGATGATGAACAAGTTTGTTGCAGTTCAATAAATCCATTCAATACTCTATGGTGTACTTTCTTTTTCTTACATATGTATGTGTATGTATATAAAACAAGAAAATAGTAAAAGATGACTCATGGGGAAATGCTCTACACTGCACACAAAAGTTAATTAAATTTTCATACACTTTGTAGTGCTAATTGATAGAAATCTGATATAAAAATGTTACTTATATATAATAAACAAATATGTGGTAGGAAATGGACTTAGTAAGCCAAGTTCAAATTCTGGACAAGGCTGTTTGCATTTCACTTTGTGTACTAGGAAAAACCTGAATCCATCAGTTCTACTCCATAGATATGGATAAATAGTTAGGTATACTGTACTTTTTAGCCTTGATATGGCAACTGGTCTAAGAGAAAATAAACTGAATTCATTGAACTTGTTTTACATCTTGCTCTTGACAGAAGAGTTGGATAAATACTTTTTAAGAGCAGGCATGGTGTAATGTTTATTCTCATAGGTAATGGACTATGAGCCAAATTCAAATCCTAGATGAGACTATTTACATTCTATTTTGAACTAAAGCTTTTGAGAAAGGCATGAATCCATATATTTTCCTTACTCACAAGCAATGGGTAAACGATAGGGAAGACTAAGCTCTAAGTAATGGTTCTAGTAGAGGAAAAATCTTTGAGTTCAAAAGAGGTTTTTTTTTTTGAGAATCTGTGGTGCACTGGTGTACCATTCTTCTGTTATCAGCTCATCTAAAAAGTGTGGCTGGTCCTACACAAGACTTTGCCACTATAAACAAAATTGCCAATGCAAACCGTGTAGAAGTTCACATATTTAACTGAAATATTGGGTACTCAACACCATGTGATAGAAAAGCTACAACTATATATATATATATATATTTATGTATAGATGAATGTACGACTCGGTATTAGGATATATCGAATGTATTTTTGTTTTATATTTTAAAGTTTTCTTCCTATAAAACATCTGAAGACTAAAATTCCACTAATATTACTATTATTACACCATTAAAAAAATTATGGCGGATCTTATTTTATGTTTTAATGTAAAAATGATTATTTTTTCAATAACTTAATACATATTTCATATCATTAATAGCATTCAGCTGTACATTGTTTTAGTTGTGTTTTAATGTTAGATAAAAGTACTGAAATTCGGGTAATTTTCAGACATTATTTTGAATTGAAAGGCATGAATCCACTTGCTCCCACACTACCCAGCTATGGGTAAATAGTAGGATAGACCGAGCTCTTTAGCACTCAGTCTAGAAGAAAAACACTGAATTTAAACCAGCTGTACACCACTTAAAATTGACCTTGTGTTGCATTCTGCTCATAGCAAGACTTAGGGTAAGTACATACAATATATAAACCAGAGATATTTTAGTAAGTATTTTCTATCATCTTAATTGTTAGTTGATTTTTATTGCAACTCAGATGGGCTATCACTTTACAACTACAAAGAAATGGCAAAGATCAGAAATAAAAAAAGATAAGCTCTTAGTGTTGGAAAGCTTATTTCCGATCTATGCTGTCACTGATTGATGGCCCTGGCAAATTACTATAAATTTTTTAAAAGAGCAACTAACAATTAATATGAATGAAAATACTAGTGAAAACCTAATGATAATAATAGCTAACAATTCTTCAGCTAAAAATGAAAAGATATTACATATCTGAAAAAGCTGTTTACAGTTAATTACAGCAGGTAAATTTTAACCTTTAACCTACCTATGTCAATTATGCTTACTTTCACACATTGGTGAAAAATTTGTGGCCAAGAGTTCTGTTGTACTTGTCTTCAATGAAAGTACCATTGTATTATCACACGAAGAATGTTGTTTCTAATGTTCAGGCATGCAAAGGATGCTGAATATGGTTTTCAGCCTGGCTGTGTAGGTGAATTTGACACCTACATATCTGGTAGGTAATGGGTTGATGCAGAAGAATCCCTATTTTTATAATCCATGTAAATTCAGATAATTATCAAACTTCAAGACTTTCTGTACTTATTTAATCCATTATCAAATGTATTTAATTATTCTGTAATAATATTTTAAGAAATATTTTTCTTAAATGTCCATAACCCTCATTTTAATTCTATTGAATTACTAGTTAATTAAGAATTATAAAGTTAGATTTTGTTTTTGTTCTATTGAAACATTGGTGGTTATTAAGTTTAACACAGCACAAGGCCAGAAGGTAACCAGGGAGAACAGAATTCACTAACAAAAGTCTGCTAGCCTCGCTTGGTAATAAGAGTCACTCAATACATGGTTGGAGGTGGTCAGAAGAAATGGGTTCTTTGTTGGTAAAGAGGAAGTGCATGTATTTACCTAACCTCTCTGTATAAGCAGGATATGACACAAGGTCAATTTTTAAACAGAGAAAAGCCTGTTTGAATTCAGTTTTCCTTCTGTGAGACTAGTCTTATAAACAAGGTAAAAAAAATCCAGTCTACTCAATTATTTAGCAATAGCTTGGATTGGAAGACAGATGGATTCAGAATAAAGAGGCAGTGTATGTATTTACTGAACCCCTCAGCCACAAGCAAGATGTGACACAAGTCAATTTCTAAGTGGAGTAAAGGTAGTTTTAATTCAGAGTTTTCCTTCTCCAAGACTGGTTGCCTAACCAATACTAAAGAACCTAGTTTGTCTTAATTCATGATTTTTTCCATAAAGTGAAATACTAACTTCTTCATCAAGGATTTGAACTCTGGTTACCGATTCCATTTTCTATGATGAAAACTATTATGTTATGTACACCTCCAAGATAAAGAGGCAATGTAGCTGTGGCAAGCATAGGATACAAATAAGATTTAACACCATGTGGTCATAATATAATTGCTGTTACCAGAAAGATAGGACACTATTCTATTTTCTTACTCAATGTATACAAACGATTTCAAATATTTTCATGTTACCTGTTTTAAAAACATGCATCAGTTAAATGATAAATACCTTACTTGTGAACTTAATTTTGAAAGTTTTTAAAATAAAAAATAAAATAAAAAGTAACTTCTAATTTTGTGTTTTATTCTTTAAACTTGATTTTAAAATTATAAATCACAACAAATAATTAAAAAAATTTTTTTTGTTAATTAGAAATTATTAATTTGGCACATATCAAAACAGAGATCAAAAACAAATGTATTAATCAGAACACTCAAGTTAAGCAGCAATGAGCCTGTTCATTATTTAAATGAGTGACCATTTAAACAACAGTAAGTACTGTAAGCAACCTAAGGCCTGTGTGCTATATCTAAGATAAATCTTAGTAAATAACAAAAGTATTAATCTAATATCCTTTTCTCCTTTAAAAGTAGAATCATAATTTTTGTTTTTCAAAATTAGCAACTGACAAACAGTATTCAAATGTGGAAACTTATAAAAGTTGGTTCCAGTATATCTATAATAGTAAGTAAAACTAAAAATAAATATAATGATCAAGAAAAAGTAATAATGTCCTTGTTCATACCTTTATTATAAAACCTTGTCAGTAGTAGAAACTTGAGAAGTGGTATCAACTTTCATTGTAAAACTTAGCATTTAGCCCATCATTTTTAACTTGTGTTGATGAGTAAATAGGTTCCCAGAGAAAGACAATTTCTTTTTCATGGAGCAATCATTAAATCAAATATTTTTGATCAAATCATGTCCTTCCAAGACCTACTTTACTTTTGGAAGATTGTTTTTAATCATAAGTTTTAAAAATTTCTATTAAATTTTCCATAAATAGTGAAAGTGATATAATTGTGAACTGAAATCAGAAATTAACAATGTTGTAAAAACTGAAAACAAAAACATTAAATATTTTTTTAAAAAAAGTATCAAATTCTATAAAAATTCTACACACATGCCTGGAAGTTCAAGCAGAATGGTATTAAGGCTATATATAATTTTTAAAGACAATTTCAAGCAATGTACAATATCATATCTCTACATATATACCATTAGCAATGTAATGTTCAGAATACAGTAGATAGTTGGTCCTTTCTTTTTCTCCCAGATATGTGTTGATCTCTGTATTCTTTCTCATCCTGGACTTTCCATTTTCCAGTTTCTTTTACTTTATCATTTTATTAGCTTTTCTTTTTGCCCCCATTTCAAAATTCTATGATTTTTTTTTATAAACTTGAGCTGAAAAGCACTATGAACAGTTCTTAACAAAAAATAATTTGTCTTAAATTACACTTGCTAAAAGAGAAGCAATGCCAATTTACATTCCATTGTTAATATTTTTGTGTGTGTATGAAAAATGAGGGCAGCAGAAAACTATTATGTACTGGGTATGACACTAAAATGCATCTGGTGATGAGTGTCCTATCTAAGAGTCAAATAGTCGTAGTTCTGTGTAGTATGCACTGCATTTGATTGGGTTTCATTTTGTCAAGCAACGAGTTCACTTTGTAGCCCCACCTAGACCAGAGAACATCATCATTACCCTGTAGAAGAAGACAGATTGCTGTGTTGTTTTAGTCACATAAATTATAGTGACTACTCTTTTGGACATACATTCAACTTCATACACAGAGGAAATAACATAAGGCTATGAATTCAGTATATCAACTAAGTTTTCAACATGGCGATAGCTGTATAGGCTGTTAGTTTACAGTGACTGTTAGTGATACTGGAATCAGTCTCAACAACAGAGATCTTGTGCTCATGGCATAACGATTATTGTCATAAGAAATGAATTTGGCATCCCGAGTTCAAACCCTTGACAAGGCTGTTTGTATTTTGCATAGCACTTATACTCCTGGGAAAGGTATGAATCCAACTATTCTCCTTCCAGCTATGGGTAAATAGTCGAGCAGACTGGGATCTTTAATCTTGGTGTAATAACCAGTTTAGAAGGAGGAAAAGTGAATTCTGATCAGATGTAATCTGCTTGTGTTGCCTCCTACTCAGAGTGGAAGAGTTGGGTACTAACATACATAGATTTTATTGCAAACTATTTGCATTCCTTTATGCTCACCACAATTTCCATTGGTAATGATTTGTTGTAACAAGTTAATAACCTTCTATCATATATGAATGTCATGAAATTTGTTTCAGGAACACTCAGTTGACTTCCAGGTACTATATAGGCTTTGGCACTGAACAGATTTAAGCCCTACTGAACATGTATAGGACATATAGCAGATCTCACCAGCTATTCAATTTTGGACACCCCTGAAACATATCAGGATAGATATACCTACAATGACTCCAGCATCTTGTAGACTGACTTTTAGGTGAAGAAAGAAATTGTCCTATATATTTTAGTATTTCAGTTAATATATATCACAAAACTAAAATCATGTAAAGTCATTCTTCACTATCAATATGTTTCATTCTATTATGCTTTTTTGTTATTGCAATTCTTTTAAGAAACCAAGATTTTGTTTACTAGGATATTTGAATTAGATTCATGTGAATTTTCAGTTACTCTATCTAAATGTATATTATTGGCAACTGTTTGACACACATTATCAACCATTTGTTCCTATCAATAATAGCAGTTAGGACTAGCAATGTTTCTAGCATTATGAGGCAAGTGAATAGATTTGTTGAATGCTTATCAATGTGAGAGAAAAATGTACTACTTATGATTGGGAGTTACAGCCTGAAAGTTTGTACCTGATAAACAGAAGTAAACTTGTAGAATCGGGGTAATAAAATTTAGCTGTCATAAATCATTATGAATGATTATAAAATATTTTTGATATTTCAAGAATCATTAGGCTGAATAAAATCATTTTCATGTTACTTTTTTTGTCACCATAATGTTTTAGTCAATCCATTCTTCTAGGTATATCATCTATAATGATAGAGATCAACTGTTTTTAAAAGTTGGTTGCGAAAAAGAAAAAAAATATGGTGGCAAATATAGAGAAAGTGCCTCTGCTCAGTCTGAGCAATAAGAGTCACATAGGTGATTTTCATTCTTAACAACCCATGTAACACATGAGATTCCAAATCTTTTTTTTATATGTGGGGATGTTCTGCAAATGTAATCCTATTTTCTTAAATGTTTGCCACATTCTTCTGAAAAAAATGAAATCATTCTTTGAAGAGAGCTGTAGAATGAATCAGCCAAAATGGAGTAACAACAAAACCAACATAAAGAATGGATTCAATAACCCAAGCAAATCTTGGAATGATAATGATTCTTCTAAAAATTACTGAAGGTATTTCTTTAGTATATCTTTCAGTAAAATTCTAACCACTTTATGTTTGAAACAAGTATCCTTTCTAACCCAACACTTCACTTCTGGATATTGTGTGTGTATATATATATATATATATATATATATTGATGTATAGTCAAGTTTTGTTAAATTTAAATCCATGTACAATGAGAAAGGCAAAGAATAATTTGGTTAAAAATAGTTACTAGTTATTAAAAGTATATATTTACTCAACCTCTTGACTACAGGCAAGATATGACACAAGGTCAGTTTTTAAGCAGAGTAAAACTGATTTGAATTCAGAGATTTCCATTGGTTGCATAACCAAGGCTAAAGAACCCCATCTGCCCAAATATTTACCCATAACTGGGAGAGAACAGATGGATTCATGGGTTTCTCAAGGGCATTAGTATGAAGTGAAAGGCAAACAGTCTTGAGCAGGATTTGAACTCAGCTTGCCGATTCCATTTCCTACAACGATAACCATTACACTAAGTGCATCTCCAACTAGTTACAACAAATAAATTATTGAAACATAAAATATACAACAATGAAAAACTGTGCATTGCTTTTGGCAGATGAAACTTACCAAATTACAGTATGCTAACTTAACATGCAATATTCATTCAGTATTCTATGCTGAAGTTTATCCATAAGAAACTAGTGGGGGGGGTGTCCTCATAGTGTAATGGTTAAAGCAATGGACTATGGATTGTAGTAAGTGAATTCAAACTTCAGTCTCACTATTAAGTTCACTTTTGCGCAAATACATTTGGGAAAGGTATGAACCCTCTTATTCCCCCAGCTCTGGGTTAAATAGTACCACTACTGTTCTAGAATGATGGCTTTGACATTAAATAACCTACAAAGGCTGATATGTTATTAAACAAAGAAACCAGAGTGAAACTAATTGATACATGAAATCAGGGTATTTAGAAATATATGAAAAATAATTAAAACTTTAAAATAATTAGGTATTTCTATATTCAATATTCAACTCTACATCAACTTCCTATTGATACATAATACACACCCATCTGCTGCTTCAGGTTCACTGACAAATCTTTTTAGAATTTCCTGAAATATGCTTTGTAAGCTATATGAAGGATGGAGGGCTGAAAAATTCTCAAACCAACCAAGGAGAAAATGACCTAGAATCATAAAACATGTTATTCCAAAGTGTCCATTAATCCTATAGGAGCAAATTAGACTATTCTAACCTTTAAATTGCTAAAAAATAAATAAATAAATAAAATAAATAAAAATAAATTAAAAAAAAATGTATAAAATTCTTTTATAATTTTTATAAACTATATGTATGAGAGCATATTTTAGAGTAAAATATTATTCTACAAAAAATATGAAAGATTCATAAGATATTTGATAAAACTATCTTAAGGAGGTATATCTTCTATACCATTTTGGGTGGTTGGGAAGAGTCAAAATTTCCCAGTTTTTCCATTCTTTGTGGTATGAATTGATTAACAAACCTTAAAGTAAGATCAGAATTTTATTTAAGATCTAGAAAGAAAGAAGTGAATTAATTTTGTATTTGGAATTTTAAAAATGTAATACAAGTCTAATTAATAACAAAGCAATAAATATTTTGCAACAGGGTTCAAAGTGTATTTTAGACTAAATTAAAAATATAGATTCCAAATCTGTGCTCAGAATTGTTCTAGCATGTTGGGATTTAGTATAATGTACAGCATACATCACTTATAGACCAGTAAAAGGTCTTCTGTCCATCCATTCACATCAAATATGGCTTCAGGATGAACTTTATAAAAGCAATGGGACACAATAGTTGAAGACTTCGATATCTAAAAGTGCAATTAAGTGCAGAGAAAAGTGATATAAAACTAAAGCAAGCATTTTCATTAGACCTAATGATGTTTGTTTGATATCAAGTTCAGGGATAAACTGAATCCACTTGAATTGATGGCAAAGCATTTTATACAGAATTTTCTCAAGTCTCAGAGCTAAAAACTATGCTGATTTAATAAGCATTAGGTTAATAGCATATCAAAAAATGGGATGCTGGATGTCTCTTCAAATGCTCTTCTTGGATTCTCATCTTAATTTTTTCTTTATTTCTTGAGCATGATGAGAGGTTCTGCTGGTACACATCTAAGATGGAAGAGAAGTATCAAAGCTAGTTTAACTATACTATGATGGATGGCTACTGTTGGTTCCTACAAAGGGAAATCAATTCAGGAGTAACTGTCTCAAACATTTTTGTGAATATTTGATATTTATTTCACCCATAGGTATTCAACTTTTCTTTAAACAAAAATATACTATCAACTAATATACATAGTACTAATGTACTATTAATATATTTGCCTACAATATTAATATTCTATTAATATGTAATTATGCATATGTCAAAAAACTGTCAGCGGGGCTTAGAATATATTGACATCTCCAGTAAAGAGGTAAGAATGCCCCAAAGAGTGTCCTAGTTAGGAAAATAAAGTGCATCTGGAGGTAAGATTACAGTTCTGGAACTTTGAGGTCTGTAGAGTCATCTTTTTATTTTCATAACCCCCACCCAGGTCCATTCTGACCTGAAATGGTAGTATCTGCTAGGATGTTATCTATGAGTCAAATAGATCTGTTTGAAAATTATTAGATACAAATACTTGAAACCAACCATATAACTGCACACAAATTATTTGTATTAAGAAAAGTTACTGGAAGCTATAATTGTTTACTAAGGATCTATTATCATGAGTTACTTGAAACCACATAATTGCTTGAAAAACAAAGACTTATCTTCAGCATTTCAATAACGCAAGGGTTGACGTGCAATAAACCAAACAATTTTTTACAAAAATCAAAATGAGTTTGTTATTTATTTAAGTTACTCTAGTTCACACACACACACGTGTAAGTTTCAAGCTTCCAGTATATTTGTGTTTTATAAAACCAATACATTTTTCTTCAAATTGAATAAAATCAAATGCAAAACATTGATTTCAATAAAATGTACACAAAATAAGAGCAAGAAACAGGATAAAATTTAAAGCAATGAACTTTTTTTCTAGTTTCAGACTATTTATTAGAAATTTAAAAAAAATTCTCTGTTATGGTTTGTCTTGAGAGGATAACAATTTTGTTGCAAACAATGGCCAAGATGTGTTGTATCATCCACTTTGTTTTTGAAGTTTCAGTCCTTAGGCAAGAAGCCTTTCTACTGATATTCTAACTGCAGAATTTTTGACAGCGACCAGTGCCACAATCAACCTGTCTGTCAGAGATATACATTTGTTCAGTTGGCAATCCTTGGTAACTTGGGCAGCCAATCCTGAGTTCAAGGCTGACATGACAGGATTGCCACTAGAGAATGTATCTGTAGCAGGGGACATCCCTCACCAGTGACTTGAAGCATAATCCCATCAGGTCACCTACCATACTTAGTCAAGACATACGAGTTCAATTTAGGATAGGGTCAGGTTGACTTTATGGCTTGTCAATCCTTTTTGGGTTATTTAATCCCAAAAACTTTTATACAATCAATTTTATGGCTTCAAGTAACTATTCTTATTTAATGATAATAATCATTTGTTTGCACAGTTATATAGTTTCAAGTATTCCTATCTAATACCAATAATTGGCAGAGTAATATGGTTTCAAGTAATCTGATTTAATTCTAATCTAAAATAAAAAAATCTTTTGACAAAGAGATGGGACCCTACAGGCACATCTATTCCAGATCAGAGTGGACCTGGGAGTAATGGCACCAAAGAAGAACTTCACACTCTTCAAAGCTCCAGAACTAGAGCCTCACCAACAGGGAACCTCTTACCCGACTGCAGAGAATACAGTCAACATATTTTAAGGGCCACTGACAGAATGAAATTTAGGATAGGAACTCAATGGGAATGAAGTCTCTCCTGATGAGGTCATTAAGTGCAGCATGCTGAGGGAAACAACTGGTGCTAAGGTAACAGGTGAGTGGAAGTAACCCAACCTCATCAACAGCAGCCCCACACCTACATCCGCAATACTCACATGTTAAGGCTCAGGCAAATAGCAACTATTTTGCAAGATAGAATAAAAGGGACCAAATAGCCTGTTTAAATTTAGGTTTAACAACAAATCAACTCTTTATGGGTTAACTAATTCCAAAATTTGGTTTATTTGTAAATGTTTAAATGCAGTAACTATATTTTCAATGTTCCATTGTTTTTTTGTATTTTTTATTGCATGTTTTTTGTTTATAATCATTTATTTGCACACATTTGTATGGTCTTAAGTATCTATCTATATATAAATGAGTCACATCGGTTTTGATATGTACGAGGATCATTAAATAAGTTTCCAGACTTTTTTCATATGGGCACTTTTATTTATAGTACACACATGAAACTCTAGTCCCCTTCTAAGTAATCTCCTCTGGCTGCAATGCACTTATTGCACTGTTCCAACAACTTCTGGAAGGCCTCATGGAAGTTCTCTTGTGTAAGCGTGTCAATGACCATCGTCACAGCCTCTTTCATCTCCTCAATTGTCTCATAACGACAGCCTCTGAGCTTAGGGAATAACCAAAAGTCACAGGGATCATGGTCTCAACTATAGGGAGGGTGATGCCCACCTTGGTCAAATAGTCTGTGACAAGGATGGTGCATTGTCCTGGTGGAAATTCCACTGACCCGATTTGAAGAGTGCTGGCCTCTTCTGATGGAATCTTTTCCTGAACTCCCTTAAAACCTCAACATAGTAACCCTAACCCTAACTCTTTGGCCAATCAACTCTGGTGTTCTGACTTCCTTACTCCTCCCACACCTCTCATCATCCCTCACACACTCCCTGCCTTCCTTGAGTTTCTTATGCCACTCAGAAACTGATGCTCGATTCATGCAAGATGCTCCAAAAGCAATCTGAAGCATTTCATACATTTCTGTGGCATTTTTTCCAAGTTTAAAACAGACTTTTATTGCATATGGTTCTTCTAAAGTGTCCTCACATCCAGATTGCATTTTTGAAATTCACCAGCTGTGACAATCAGGCTTTAGTAGGGTGTTTTCCAATTCCTGCTGTAGCTGTTCATTTGAACCTGAAATCATAAAAATTGGTCAGTCATCTCATAAGATGTATACATATTGAATTTTCAAGAGTCTACAACAATTTTAAATGCCTGTACAAAAATGTCTGGAAACTTATTGAATGCACAACGTATATGTTGATTTATAAATCAGAAAAGAGATGTCACTGAGGATTAAATTTGCTTACACTTTAATATATTTATAATAAGTGCAAATCTTAGTTTCCAATTTTTACTGATTAAATGATCTAATTCAATAATTAAAAATCAATGGATCTGTGAAACTCTTCATAGTTCTTTACAAATAAGTACAAAAAAGCATGCACAAGCCTTAGTTCTTCCTAAGATCTGTCATGTTTAAATATCAGATCCCATAGGTGAAATTAGAATTTAATGTTTTTTTTTCCCCAAAATTATTGTTTAGTACTAATTGTAATTAAAAAAATTAAAAAAAAAAATATCCTAATTTTTTTGAGAACAAACCAAGAGCTACATTATTTAAAATACAATTTTAAATATAAACAAAAAAAAATTGTAATACAAAATTTTTTACATTTTTAATTCTTAGCTTCTTTTTATTTTAAGGACACATTTTTAATTCTTGACTTTTTATTTACCAATTTACATTTTTAGAAGGCAAAATGAAAAAGATTTAATAAAAGTATTGTTTATCAGTAACTCACAAAAACTGAAAAGAAAAAAAAAAACAAACAAAAAAACCATTTATACAATAAACATACTTTTCATTTGAATTAATACGGGAAATTTTCCACCTAAAAATAAGGATACATTTTTAATTCTAAGCTTCTTTTTGTTACATTTTTATGAGGTAAAAAATAAAAATAAAATACATTTTTCATCATTGTAATTCAACAGGCAATTAAGAACTGAATTCAGATTGACATATTTGAAAAGAAAGTCTTTGGAAAAATAAAATTATAATGTCTCTAACCACTGATGAATTTAGGGTTACATTTTCAAAAATATTTCAATGTAAACAAAACAAAAAATTGGAATATATGAATTCTTAGATTCTTTTATCCTTATATTTTTAGAGGGTAAAAAAGGAAAAAAAATCATGAAAATATTTTAAGCTTTTTAGCAGTATAGTGTTATATATTTTTATATATAATTTTAACTATGAACTAAAAGAGAATAAAATAGAAAAGACAATTCATAAAATTAAAGAAAACTTTTCATTAGAATTAATAGGCAAAATCTTTCAATTACAAATAAGGTATTTTTTAATTCTTTACTTCTCTCTTTCCCCTTAAATAGTTTAACCGATCTGTTCAAGAACATTAAAATATACGACGTTCTGTCCTTCTTGAGAGAGACAGAGTTGTAACAAAAAATATGACAAATTAAAACTGGTGAATCTTGTGCAAACAAATGAAATCCTGGTTATAGAAAATTTTACCTACCTGAGTATTCATTTAGAAATCTTTGGTTGAATGTGTATATATATATGACAGAATTTGGCGTTAAATAACCTACAAAGGTGGATATGCCATAAAACCCAAACAACCAACCTACCAAATCCCCCTTTCTATCTCAATCAGACCAGTCATAGACCTGTTACTTTTGCTGGTTCCTATCTAATACTGATATTTAATATTTGTTTATACAGTTATATGGTTTCAAGTATTCTTTTCTAATGCCAATAATTTAGAAGCAATTATATGGTTTTGAGTAACTAATAATAACTAAATAATAATTAGTAACTAATAATAATCCTTAGTAAACAATTATAGCTTCAAGTAATTATTCTTAATTCAAATAATTTGGATACAGTTAAATGGTTTCAAGTATTCCCATTTAATATTAATAGTTCTGTTTAATAATAATCATTTGTTTCTACATTCATGTGGTTTCACATATTCCTATCCAATATTAATAATTTTTAGATAGATCTATTTAACCAATAGATGGGACCCTAAGAGCTACTACCACTCCAAGTCAAAATGTTCCAAGGTATAATGGCAATGAAGGGGTCGTCCCAACTCACCCGTGCCTCACCGCCAGATGCAGTTTAATGCTATATTCAAGACCCTAATAGCCTGTGTTTAAATAGTCATACAGGTCATGTATTATAGTATAATGGTTAGCAAGCTAAATTAGCTGATCATTGTTAGAAAGTTTGAGTCTCACTTGAAAGCATATAATTGCTTCTAAATTATTGACATTAAAAAATATTTGAAACCATATAATTGTGTGAACAAATATTGAGTAAGAATAGTTACTTTAAATCATATAGTTGATTATTTGTAATAGATAGGAGCTAGCAGTGTCCCATACTTCTGGTTTTATACTACAACTAAGCTCAGCTTAGTAAAGAACTATATAAAATAAATCAAGTAGAGCTTTTTTGTTAAATGTAACTAATGAATTTACCTAGCTAGTAAATTACTTTCTTGAATTAATATGCATAACACTATTGGATAATTCTGATTTTGAAAGTGTGTATATTATTAGAATTTATATAATTAAAATGTATATCAATTTTGCAAACATTTCAAGTGCTAGTAAGTTTATCCTAAACTTTGGACAATATAAAGTAATAAAAATCAATATCTAGGGAAGAAAACAATAAGGACCTTTGCAATATACACATGTATATTATATGAACCATAAAAGACAAGCTTGTAACAACAAATGCCAACCAAAAGAATTAAGGAATAGAAATTCAATTTCTTTGCAATATTGTGAAGTGACAGTCCACAATTATTGTATGCCAAAACTTGACTGTTTTCAAAGTCTGATAACAGATTACTAATTGCAAATTAGGATATCAAAATTAGGGAAAAAAAAAAAATCTAAGAAATTTCCTACTTTTTGGTATTTCTAAGAATTTTCTTTAGAAAATAATGACTTTTTGCTACAGCTAAGGGAACTTTAACAACAATAATCAAGGAAAAATTATCACTTCCTATGTGTGTCTAAGCCATTGATGTTTCATTAAAATTTGTGGCAATGAAAAAAATAGTTCAGATAATTATCTGGTCGGCACCACTGAAAGAAAGAATATCTAATAACACTGAAAAAAATTACAATAGATTTTTAAGGCTTAAATTGGAACATGTGAGAAAAAAAAATCACTTAAAAAGCTGCAATGATTTTCTGAGAAACATCACCAAGTTTAAATGTGGATTTAAAAAAACAAAACAAGAAAAAGAAAAAAATGCAATGCCTGAGGGAGGGGGATAATTTTTTTTTTTTTAGAACTCCACAAAATACTGATATGTTGTCCTGTGACAGGAACTTTTTCATCCCCACCACACATACATATGTATGTATTCATTACATTGCTTTGAGTACTTATTAAGTGTTGTATATTCTTTCTTTTTTCAGTTTTACGAGTTTCTCTATGATTGAATGTTGGCTTCATTATGCTGGTCTTTAATGGAGTAAAAGAATTTATTCTGACTGTTGAGATTTACTTGTAAATTGAAAAGAGGAAAATTTCTTTTATTATGAGTGATAAATTCTTGGCCACTAATATTTCCAGTCATTTTTAAAAAAAGCAATACATTTTTAATTACAGAGAATGCAGAGCAGAATAGTAGAAAATAAAGTGAAGCACAAATATATGTTAAGAAATCAATCATATAATCAAATATTTTTCTTATATGAATGATATCAATTATTAAAAACTTGAAACCAAAATATACTTTTTTAAGATATGCTCTCCTCATAATAATTAATGAGGATAACAACCATACCATGAATTTATATATAATCTTCATATTCCATCTAATAAGTAATTACATGAATATAACATTAGGGGACATTGAATACTCACTTTATATACTAGATTGGCATATATATATGTTGAACATAGACTGATGATTAAAGTCATTTTTTAGAACTTTTAATATTTAATAATAGTGTCACAAACCATTTAGTATAGCTCTCGGTTTCACAATATGAAATGATCATCAGAAACTTGTATAGACTAATTATTTTTTGTTAATTTGTAAGCATTGATTTTAGCTACTACTCTTCCACCCTTAGTTACAAATGGCACTTGCAAAAATGTAAATGTCCCTAAATTCCCCCCACTTTTTTCTCCATCAAGAGCTAATTGACAAAGCAAGTATGTGTTCTCATGCCTACACTCGCTAATAAACTCAGATCTTTTTTATTAAAGAGGCAGTCTTGTTTAGGGAAAATAATGATATTTAATTTCTTCCTCAAAAACAATCCAACTCCTGGAATAAGCTCTATGTGCTTTCACCATTTTTACAATTTTCCATTCTATAGTGAAGGATTTATTAAATTTGTTCTGGCAATCCCATATATATTTAGATAGCATATGCTGTTGGCATAGCATCTCTAGTAAAAAGATGTTTTAATATTGTAAAATCTGTTTCAAGGGTTGTTTGGTGGAGCCTAAATATACCATATTTGGATCATTGTCGGTTTTCCCAGTTGCTTAATAAACAACATTCTCAGTCAAATGTTTACAGTGCACAGAACATGCATATTTATATGGGGAGGGGGAGACTATAATTCTGTTTATGTTTAGTATCTTGCTATTATAATTTTCTTATTATCTGTTGCATATTGTTGGTGCAACTGTAACTCGAGTTTATATTAAATATTTTTTATGATGTATGACATTAAAGGATGTTTTTTTAAATTGATAAACATTCTCTCCACTTTGGTTTTTACAGAGGGTTAAACAAGGCAAAGTTTTTTTGTTTTTTTTTTGTTATTGATATTATTGTTACCACAAGTTGCTACAGTCATTGTTTTCACTGCTGTTTATGAATGATAACTTGAATGGGTACTCACTATTTTTTAGTGCCTTTTCATATTCATTTTTTGCCAAGTTGAAAATTTCTCTACAGCTAGTTTACAGACAGTCTTTTTGTAATTGATTTGTATATTTGTTTGAATACAGTAGGTGTCTAGTTAGAAGATGTGTTTACATAGCATGGGTTATTTTCAGGTTTTCTATATGGGGATGAAAAGGCGCAACAGTTATTGTCATAAGCTTGTGGCCTAATAGGTGTTGTCAGCTACCAGAGTTCAAATCCTGAATGAGACTGTTTGCATTTTACATAGTCCTAATACCCTTGGGAAAGGTATGAATCCAGCTATTCTCCTTCTAGCTATGTATAAATAGTAGGGCAAACTGAGCTCTTTAACTTTGATATGGCAACCAGTCTAGATGGGAAACTTTGAATTCAAGCCAGCTGTAGACCTGTAGAAGACTATTCTTGTTCAAGATACACTACATGAGTAGTGCCCCCAATGACCAAGTTATGGGACCAGTAAGGACATGTGACAGCCATCTAATCTACCAGCTTGGGGTTAGTTTTGACTTTAAGGGTAGATCTGGTTTCTTTGAAGAATTTTATAATTTTTTCCCTTATAGTGTCAATTGCTCTATTATTTTTGCTGCTAAGTAGTAGCAATCAGTCATCTCTAAAAGGCCAGTATTGCTTTTATCCACTTTTTCACTCATTCCTAATAACAAGTAGATTGCCACTAATTCACATATCTTAGATCCTCAAGGATGCCTATCATTATATTAAAAAGACTCCTAATCCCCTTTATTATCCAAACTTTTTCTCTGTGGAATGATATAGACTTGTTGAAGTTTTTAATAATGTTAATTTGTTCACCAGATATGATAGTGTAATTTCTTGCCATATTTTAAGCCTCTGTCTAGAATTTCTTCTTTTATAGAAGAATACAAGTCTGATGTCAAACTGAACAAATATACATTTTTCTTTATCAGTAATGACATTAAGCCTGTCAATAGCTCTTTGGTGCTTTTTCTATTGGTTTATTTGTAACGTTTTGCAACAAATATTGCATGTGGTGTTAATTATGTTGGATGTATTTATTAATCTGCAAGATAGTTTTCTTTTGAAGTCTTCTTTGCTATCTTCCAAGGAGATGAAAACTTGTTTCAAACAACAAAGAATATTTATCTCTGTACCTATGCATCAGTATATATCTATCTTAGTCTATATATAATCTGGTAGTTCAATTGTATATATTAATCTACAGCCACACTCTCGATATTAAAACTATTATCCATTTCCTCTACTTGATTATTCTTATACTTTTTTAAAAAAGTATTCAGCCTACACTTAGAAATTTCTTCAGTGCTTTTTGAGGGACAATCTGTCTCAAGTGGACATTGATTAGAATTATATCTAAATCAAACACTGTTTTAAAAAGTATTATTCAGGGTTGACTTATTTATTTATGGCTTGTACATCAAAGTTGATATAGGCTTTGCAGTTACATATACTATCTCATGCATTCACCTTTTGTGAACCATGAAAAGACAAGCGATCACAACAAATGCTAGCCAAAACAGATAAGGAATGATTTATGCAAAGCAATATGATAATCTTTGTTTGAAAATAGTATCAAGCTCAATGCTAAACGGAAAACTGATCAGACCTGTTAGGATGGAGGAGATATTAGATTAAATTATAGAAACCTTAACTTAATAGGTATTTCAATAAATGTATGAGTGAAAAAGTAAATTGCATAATTATAATAATTTTCTGATATTTAGAATTGAAAGAAACAATATTTGGTAATGGTGAAAAAAATTAAATATATTAAATTTGGTTCTTATTCTTTGTTCATTCTTTCAGCAAAATTAGTTTGATATCATAAAATATATATATATATAATTCCTGTAGATATATTTGTAAATCTTGCATTTCCTTCAATATCAAAAATTATGAAATAGCATTTAGTTTAGAGCAAAGCATTTTTTAAAAGTATTTTAGGATTTGGCAAACTTTCTTGAACAATTTGGTTTGGTTTTATGACATATCAACCATTGTAGGTTCCTTCTTGAACAAGGAATATATAGGGAATTAAACCAATATCATAGCTACTACATATATACAGCCTTCTAAAGATTCATAGATATTCCACTATAACACATAGTCAGATGCCGAGTTTTTGCATGCCATCTACTGAGCAGCTGCTTGGTCAATTCTCTAACATAGAAAAGGAATTCAGCCTATTTTATCAAATTTATCAAGAAAGTATCTGGCTTTCTATTACAGATGGTAAGACCAGATGTAGTAAAGGTTCTAACAAAGAGCTTGTTTTTCTTTAAATAATGTGAGAATGATTGAAGATGGATTCTTCTTTGGGAAAATGTATCATCTTCCCAATAAACAACCCGAAGAAATATTGATATTTTGTATACAAATAATTTCTCATTAGAAATGACGGTATGGCCATAGGTTGCTACTATTTTTTTCAAGACTCTGCCCATGAAAAAAAAAAGAAGGAAAGACATTAACACCGATAATCTGATTTAGGTATGTAGTTGACCGCCGATAAAAAAAAAAAAAAATCCGGTCATAGTGAAATGTAATTTCTGTGAATCTTTGAGAAGCTATACATAAAGTATTGACCACAAATAAGTACACCTCTTACATTTTATAGAAAGATAATTTTCTTCTAAGCCAAAAAAACCTGGGATTTTATTATTTCTAGTGAAATATTATAAAGTTAAAATGGATATTATTAGATATCATTTATTATCAAACTCTACAGCATTAAAACAAACAAAAAATATAAATATATAACAGTCCAAAAATAAATAGACCTCTTACATATATTCATGTAATTTGTCTAAAGAATTTCAATGGTATATATTTTATGCTTTTTATTTATGTATATCAACTATATTAATTTCATAAAAAAATTAAGTAGAACATCAATAAATCAATGGTAAAAAATGCTTATGAACATGATTGAAAGGGATTCAAATAAGTGAGAAAAGAGGAAGAAAAATAGTTAATTATTAAAGTCATTTCAATTTCCAATCAATTTATAGTAAGTATGTTAAATAAAACAAATGGTACATTTATAATATAGAATCATAAATATCAATGTATTATTTCCACTTTAAAAAGATGAACAATGCTAAAATGAAATAAAATATATATTTAATTCCCAATATCTATATAACTCTGGCCTTGGGGAGTTAAAATACTTCTCAAGTTTGATTTACTTATAGAAATTCTAGATTTATTTTTTTCCTCACATTGCATAATAACTTTGGCACAAAAAATTATATTACAAATGTACAATGCACATAAATTCATCTTCACTTTACAAAAATATTTTCCAGAATTTTCAATTGTATATCATCTTTCATTATAAACTTAGATTCATATGAAGACACCTCTTTTACTTTAGTAAAAGATATGGAGTACTTTTAATGAGTTCTATTATTTAGAATTTCTACTCAGCTTTTAACCTCATGAAAATGTGTTTTTTTTTTCTTATTGTATATCTGTAGACATCTTCTAAGAAAGCAGAACTGAGTTTTATAACAGTATCATAGGTTTATGACAGTTGACATTATTTCAAATTTATCATCATTGTGAAAATTGACAATGTCATTACTAGCTGTTGAGTATGGTGATCATGGATTAAAAGTTAATACTGGAGGAAGTGGACTTGGCTACCAGGGTTCAAATACTGAATGAGGCTGTTGGCATTGGTTGATACCTCTGAGAAAGGTATAAATCCAACTATTCTCCCTCTAGATATGGGTAAATAGTTGACTTAGATAGGGATAGATAGACTCTGCCTAAGACATGCAACAGGAGAAACACACCCACAACCAAACCACATTACAGGATAAGTCTTTAGTCTATATTATGATCATATTGGTTACATAGTTATGAAAAAAAATTATTACCCCATTTATTGTTAATTTTTTTAGATATGTATTATTCATAATGTCATTTTCATATGTTTTTAAAATCAGTATAAAATTTTTTATGCTAATTTCAGATAAAGTTTATATTTGGAAGTTTTCTAGTTAGAGATTTTAAAATTTCCTATAAACTTTATCAGTGGTTGAGGATTTCTTTACAAATATTCAGATTAAATCAACTTTGCTTATAAACAAGTAAATTTGGAGGTGCCCATCATGTAATGGTTATTGCCAACGGAAATGGACATGGCGACATGAGTTCAAATCCTGGACGAGACTGATTGTATTTCACATAGCACTAATACCCTTGGGAAAGTTATGAATCCAATAATTCTCCCTCCAGCTATGGGTAAATAGTAGGACAGACTAGGTTCTTCAGCCTTGGTGAGGCAACTAGTCTAGGAGAAGGAAAACTCTGAATTCAAACCTGTTAAACTCTGCTTAAAAATTGACCTTGTGTCATATCCTGCCCAAGCAGAGAGGTTGGTAAATAGTATAAACAAGTAAATTATCTATACTACATTTATAAATGTTTTATTTGAGTATAAATTCCAAAAGTAAAATGATATATAATCATTTTTTAACATTTCTAATAAACTTTATTTTAGTTATTACATTTGGTCACTGAAATAGTTTTAAAAAATAAATATTTTGTTTATTAAAATATTTAAGTAAATTACAGAAGTATTTTTCAAAACTCCTGTTTGATATCTTGGTAAATGATTGATTACTATTTGATATCCACTCTTTTAACAACTGATTTATGAAGCTTACATGCTCACAAAATATATTCAAAATTATATTGAAGTAAAATAGTACCAATTTAAAGTTTTAAATTTAAATTTAAAGCATTTAACATCTTGTATTTTATTTATTGAAATCAAAATTTTCTACTATAAATCATATAAATAGGCTGTTTGGTGTGGCATATCTGAGTCTGTTGTAATTAACTCAAGCAAAGACAAATTACTACAAGATTTACTGAGAGGAATCAAAATTTAGCAAGCATAAATCATTAGAAACTAGTCGTTTTGAAAATAATGGCCAATTTTATTAAACATTTAAATCTAAAAATCAGCCATTATTTTCCAGACAATGTAATATTACATTTCTTTAATACAGCCTTTTACAAAATTCTAATTTCTTCACAATGAGCTAGTCTTCTTTGTAATATATGTATTTTTTTATTACTTCCGGTTATTTTATTATTCTACTTTTCATTAAACTATTTTCTGAAAATAATCTGCCAAACCCAACTACATTTTCAGATTGTAAAAAAAAATTTTTTTAAATAAAATTTGTCAAAATTCCTTAGTATTTCATAAAGAAACATTTCAATTTTTATTATATATAGAAAATGCATTTATAATTTTTGTTCAGAGTGAAATGATCATTTTCTAAAATACTCTTAAAACATCACCCTGCACTGTTGGTGGGGCTTGGAATAGGGTGAGTATCCCCTGCCGAGGGGCAAGAACCCCCCCCCCCAACAAACTGCATTTGGTGATGAGGATTTAGTTCTGGAGCTATCAGGAATATGAAGTACCTCTTCACTGCCATTACTCTGATTCAGAGTGGTAGTACCTGTTAGGATTCTATCTATGAGTTAAATAGAGCTGTTTGAAAATTATTAGTATTAGATAGGAATACCTGATAACATATAACTTTATTATTTGTATTTAGAATTATTTCTTGAAGCTATAATTGTTTACTAAAAATTACTATTAATAATTACTGGAAACCATATAACAATGGGAAAATAAATAACTATTATTATAAATAAAAATAATTACTTAAAACATAGAATTAAGATTTTTATTAGAGCAAAACAACAATTTCCAATCCTATTTGAAATTGAATAATTTTGTTGGCTTGTCATTTGCAGAGAATATCTTTTCAATCATCCAAATTTTCAATATAAGTGATATAACTATAAAATGCTAAGTAGAATCCTTCATTCCTTCCTAATAAAAACATTAATATCAGCATGCAGTGGTGTTACAATAGAAACCCAACTAGTTTTAGTACAACTATAAAGATTATTCTGATTTTCAATAGATTTTACGTTGTAAAAATACAGTTGTTGTGAACAAACCCATTTCATTAAACTATTTTCTGTGTAAATAATCTGCCAAGCTGTTACATTGCAAGGAGGCTTTTCAGTTTGAGAGAGAATTGAAAAAGTCTCAATGTAAAAACTCTTATTCTACTTAATTTCAAACAAATTATTTCTTCTTTATTCTTAGATTTATAAATCAAAAGTTAGTGAATTATTAAACATTTAGTATGGAAGTTAAATTGCCTTTTTCTTAAGTCTAAATTTTGATCATGGCCAGCTGCAGAAAATAAATATAAAAATTTAATTGTACACTTTACCGTTAAGATGGTAATATTCTTTTTCATTTTCCATGCTTATTCAAGTCTTATATCAGAAGAATTTAGTTTAATGGTATATCAACCCCTTATAGATTATTTAATGCTGAAATTCGATACAAATAATTTGCACATAATTATACAGTTTCAAGTATTCCTATCTAATACTAATAATTTAAGAAAAAGAAAAAAAAAAAAGATCTATTTAACCCATAGATGAGGCCCTAACAGGTAATACTATCCTGGGTCAGGTGGACCAGGGAGTAATAGCAACAAAGGAGTACTCCACTCTCTCCAGAGCTCTAGAAATGGAGCCTCACCACAACTTTCTTGAGGATGGGCTTACCTTTCAGTAGAAGATACAGTTGATGTATTCTAAGCCTCACAGTGACACATCAAAACGGCAATGCATATATGATTGAGCAACCAAAATACATTATGTTTATAATGAAGAATTATGAAAACTAAATTATTTTATGTTGTATATATTTAAATTTTTTATGTTGCAAAAAAATTTGAAAATCATAAAAATTTCACACCAAAAAGTATCAAAATAATACAAAAAAAAGATTCATGAAAAATAGTAGGGGTAAGTACATAATAATGAGTTTAAAAAAAAAAAGTAACCAAATATGTATCCTATTTTGTTGATAAAATACAAAACAAAATTTGTACTAGGATATATAAATCTATAAATGAAATGTGGATGCTCAGGTTTTATAATTACTGATTATATATCTTAATATACTAACAATTCAGAAAAAAATTTCAAATCACTTTTCATGATTAGAGATAGTTCCTTAAACAATTACAATTAGTATTTATCAACTTAAACTTTTGCAATTATTATTACTTACTTAAAAGAACACAATCGGGGACACTCGTGGTGTTATGGTTATCATAGGAAATGGACTTGGCAACAAGAGTTCAAATCCTAGTAAAATCTGTTTGCACTGCATATATTAATACTCTAAGGAAAGGTATAGATCCAATTATTCTCACTTCAGCTAGTTACATAGTAATGCAGACTTGGCTCTTTAACTTTGGCATGGCAATCAGTTCAGGAGAAGGAAAACTCTGAATTCAAACCTGTTAAACTCTTCAAAAATTGATCTTGTGTCACATTCCCCCCTTGTGTGGAAGAGTTGGGTAAATACATACTTTGAAGTGCATGTGTGTATATACATTATACATAAGAATTGGTAATAAAAGAATGAAATGTGATGCAAATAATTTTCATTTGGTTTCATAGTATACTTATTCTCAGCTATTTCAATAGCATATACAAAATATTTGTTGTTTAACCAACAAGTATATGAAAGAAAATCTTAATCTAAACCCCTGGGTTAGTTACAATTTTAATCTCATTGAGCAACATTTGTGATTATCTGTATTTGATAAGTGGAATAATTTTGTTTTTAAATTTATGTGTATAATAAATTTATTGTTTGGTTTTAATCATACTTACTTCAGATTGTATTTTATCATGAAAGATTGATATTTTGAATTTTTGTAGTGAGATAATAGTAGCAATAGAAGTACTATTCAAAGAGTTATCTATCTAATACCAAGATAATTTAAGGTTCTCTTTTTATGACATTTTTTTAATGAGTAGAAATGAGTTCATTGTCAAGTTGCTCTAAAAGCACCAGTTCCCATCATCAAACACCAAAGTTAAGAAGCCGGCTCAATATATAGATGAGTGACCACTTTGTAATAGCAGGTACAACTTCTTCACAACAAACAGGATATGATACAAGGTCAAATTTTTTAAGCAGAGTAAAACTGGTATGAATTCAGTTTTCCTTCTTGTAGACTGGTTGCTTTACCAAGGTTAAAGGAGCCAGTCTCTCCTACTATTCACCTATAGATAGGGGTGATAGATGGATTCATACCTTCCCCAAGAGCATTACCACAAAATGAAATGCAGTCTCATAAAGGATTTGAACTCAGGTAGCAGATTCCATTTCCTATGATGATAACCACTATACTAAGTACACCTCTTATAATAAGTACTGTAAGCAACCTAAGGACTGTGTGTTAGGCTAAGTTCACTAAATAACTAGTTAAATAGATATATAAAAAAAAAGTAAAGTTGGCAACCTTAGTTCAGGATGACCCAAGGCTTCATTTTCAATAGCTACGACACTGAGATGTAGGGGAGGGCGTTACTCCATTCCCTGGATTGGTCCACTTTACCCTTGATTCTTACCTTATAATGCTGAGTGTTAAGTAAGGCAGCATCAAGTACCATTTTTTTTAGTCTTAGGTATGATTCGACCGAAGATTGAACCCCAGTCTCCAGGACCATTGGTGAACACTCTACTGGCCCGGAATGAGATAAAAAACTAATAGCAAATGAATTGAAGACTAAAAAAGAATATCCAGAAAATGGAAGGTATTGCTTGTTGAAGAAGCAGCAAAATCTAATTCTTAAAATTAGAAAATTGAATATCAATAAAGCTTTGAGTAAGTATGAAAAAATTATATAACATAAACCTTTAAAGAGTTTAAAAGTGAATCACTGTTAAAATGAAAAAGAATATAGAAGTGGTTACAATCAGTTTACTCTTACTGTAAAGTGTGAAGCCAACTATTCTCCCTCCAGCAATAGGTAAATAGTAGGGCAGACCTGGCTGGATTCTGGAACCTTAGTATGGCAACCAGTCAAGGAGGAAGAAAACTGAATTCAAACCAGTTGAAGACATTGAGAGGGATGGGCTATACCAGGCAATTTCTGTCCAAGACATGCTACATGAGTAGCAACCCTATGACCAAGGCATGGACTTCAAGTACCAAATAACTCAGACTGAATTAATAATGCTACGTAGCCTGCATATTTCCTCAAAAGTTTATTTTAAAATAGTAAAGATTAAACAATATTTTACAAAAATAATGCATTCTACTGTTATTTAAAACTTGAGAATGACAACATTAGAAATATTTCGCAAAATTTTACAGATGGTATTACTTTTGTTTTAAAGTTTTCAGATCAACGATATACAAAATTGAAAGATTTGGATAATTTGTTTGGAAAATAATAGATGATCTTATTACACATTCAAATGTCAAATCGGCCAATATTTTCTAAAGGACGAGATATTAATCAATTTCTTTAGCTTTTGGTAACTTATGATCATTAAATTTAATATAAAATATTTTCAGGTGCTGTATGTATATTTCATTTAAAATTTATATATCAATTGACTTGGCTAATTTTATCATTAGAAAATATACTTTTTTTAAAGAATTAAAAGGCATCTTAGCCTTTATGATGGTGTAAGTCTATAACAGAAGTTGTTTGCTTTTTTTAAAAAACTTATGTAAAAACAAAACTAGAAAAAAGTCAATAGTTTTTGGTTTGTTTAGTTTAATGATAACCTTCGAGGGTTATTTAATGCCAAAGCCATTTTTGTAGAATAGTAGTGGTACTATCCAACCCATAGCTGAGGGGATAACGGGGTTCATACCTTTCCCAAAGGTTTTAGTACTAAAGTGAACGTAATAGCGAGACAGGAATTCGAACCCACTAAGATGTCGCCATCCAGCACGTTAGCCACTACGCCACGAGGACTCGCACCACAATAGCTTTTATGTACATAATTGCAATTTACTTTTAACAATCAATATATTTTTTTTAATGTGTGATATTAAAGAAAAGCTCTATTTCACCTTAGAAAATATCCCAGAGTTGCAAACATGCCAAACGAATTATAAATATCTTAAGCGCAGTATACAGAATAAAGAAATTAACCCGAAAATGTAACATTAAAAAACAAGAAAATATTTTAAAATGATATTTTTCTTCAAGTCAGAAACTGCTATATCTACAGATAGTTATCCATTTTAATTGTTCGGTTAGTTATAAAGATAAAATTACGACAACAATGAAAAGTATTACAATCAGCAACTGATAGATAAAAATTAAAAAAAACCAACAAACTTCTTGGCTATCGTCATCGCCAATTATGCCACTGATCTTTCAGGCTTTTGTTGTGAATGGCAAGGCAGCCGCCACTAATAGAAACATCTTCCTTCATTCTAATTACCTGTGAGATTTCAACAATTTAGTTAGTGGCACATGAAAAAAGTTTTAAAAAGTTTTCTCTGAAAAATTGATGAAAATTTTATACATTTTTTAAAACTCTGAACCAAACTCTTAATAATCTTGCAACTGAGCTGTCCATCAACCAATACCGAAGCATGTAAATTAAATTAACTTCCTACCCAACTCTCACAAATTAAACTTACAGTATTTCCCGCCATATAAGGCACACTTTTAAAATACTAATTACACTGCATTTAAACCCTGATGGTTAAATTTGGATAGGCTTGGAAGAGAAAAGTTACCAGTACTCTTGTTGGGCATTTCGAGTTGTGTAATGGTTTGCAAGCTTGACTAGCAAACCTGCAAGAGTGAGTTCAAGTCTCATTGAGAGCGCCATTCATTCGACCTAGTACCAGATCTAAGCAGAAAGCTTAGTAAACTATTACCAGTACTCTTGTTGGGCACCTTGGGTGATGTAATGGTATGCATACTAGACTAGCAAACCTTCACAAGTGAGTTCGAGTCTTACTGGGGTCCCATTCATATGGCCTTGAGCCACATCTAAGCAAAAGGCTTAGTAAATTACTACCCGTACTCTTGTATTCGACAACCACCTAAATATTATCGTCGAACTTGGAGG
Organism: Sepioteuthis lessoniana; assembly: GCA_963585895.1. Taxonomy (NCBI): domain Eukaryota; kingdom Metazoa; phylum Mollusca; class Cephalopoda; order Myopsida; family Loliginidae; genus Sepioteuthis; species Sepioteuthis lessoniana. The sequence continues at coordinate 74,178,302 of OY757906.1, read as the reverse complement.
AACATTCAAGGGGTGCTACTAGTACCAATATACCAATACTCCTTAGCTGTACCCGTTGCTGACATTTTCAGGTCTCAGCTTATAACAATAAAAAAAAGAATAATAATGTCCTAGGTAAATTCAAGTATATCGATAAACCATACCGATGCTATAAGTTTCCCTGAATGATAGATGTATAGACCTCTTCGACAATACTGTAGTTTGGTAGCTAGTCTTTATCTTCAAACCACAAGAATTTTTCAAATAAAAAAAAAATGCAGATAAGTTAGAAGTGTACAGATAAAATTAGTTGCTCGTTTTATTTAAGAAGGAGAAAATCCAGTAGAAGTCATTTATGTTTAGTGCTTATTTTGCTGCAAGGCCAGATCTATAGGGTACCAAGGGAGAATCTAACTAGCAATAGTCTGCACAAAATTAGATCGCTAACCATTATCATGCGAGGCACTCAGAATATCCAGTACTGAATCTACAATTTCCAAACAAACAAACAAAAACTATTTAGAGGAAGGTACGAATAGAATGGAAATTGTGTTCCTTTGTTGTTTGTTTTGTTTTCTATTCCCTGTCAAATCACAGGTGTATGTTCTCCCAATGTACCCTATACTCCTGGCCTTGTGCAACAACTAAGCACATCTTAGTAAATAACTATAGACGCATGTTACATGGCAGGAAATAGGTTGTTTTTTTTTTGTTCGTTGTTTTTTAACTAAAAATAACCTTCCTTTTCTCGTCAAGCGTTCACGCCGGGTGGTTGATCGCCTGATCCTAGGGAGCCCTCCTACTAGGGCAATACATGCTTTGCAGGGCTGAGTTTATCGCTTGGCGCCTGGGGCGCCCCAAAAGGGGAATGCCGACGGGAACATGATTTTCGATTTGTGCGTGGCTCCCCACTATAAAGACTAAGTAGTAATTTGATTTGGTGTGAAGTTGGATAAATAAATATCTTCTTTCTCTCAGCTGGTTTTCGTGTGGTACCGTAATTTGAATGCTTTTTAATGAATTATTTCTTTTTAGGTTTTTTTCCTCATCAGGTTTTTAAATAGCTATTTCATTTAAATTTAATCATTTTGTTGTTCTCCAATATTTCCTCCATATCATCTAACGATAAAAAAAATTCATATCTTAAAGCTTCTTTTGAGAAACGTTAAAAAACAAACGATTAATCCAATATTTTTCTCATAGATATGTTTTCTTAAATCACTGACCAATAGTTTCTTTTTTTAACTGCAAATGTTCTTCAAACTGACCTTCATGAGAGACAAGCTTTGATTAGAAAAAAAAATAACAAAATAAAGAGAATTTTACTAAAAAGGAAAAGAAATATGGAGGTGGGGTAAGGTTCCATACGTTTAAAGAAATATAATCATTGCTGAAAATGAGATATTTGCTTTCACAATTGAATATGAAGGTTTTCTTATATTTGCAATGAACACTGGAAAGAGCTTGACTTTGACGTTATGGCCTTTACTCATGTGGAAATTTTTATTTTATTTTTACACATTTTTCTAAAAACATTATTTGACGAAATTCTATCGAAAATTAAGACACAGGTAATGAAATAGACGAGAGAGAGAAAACATAAGTTTGTTGTTCCATGAAAGTTGCATTGAAAGAAAATGTTTTAAAAAATATCAGCTCAACAACTGATATTAAACATCATTCATTGGGGAAAAAAACCCCAAAAAGAAACGTTTTTCTTCAAAGAAAGATTTGAATTATTTTACAAGACCAAGTGAAATTAAATAGTTTTATTATTTGGTTTATTGAACGTTACGTAGGAACAAGTAATGACAAGCTAATATTTTTTTCTTTTGGATTAAAAAATACCCTCTAGGATTATGTGTAGAAGATTAACGTTTTTAGAAGATGAAAAATTAAACGTTTTCAAATATTCTCTAGTGAACGAAAGGAAGTGAAGCAACTTAATACATTAAACAAGTAGTGAGTAGGATTCCTTCTTCTTCGGTTGTTGTCCCAATAATGTGCATCTAACTATAGAAGATTGCACTGACTATGGCAATTTTGATTCAGGCTGAAGATGATAATAATAGTAACCGACACACAGACACGCTCTTTTAACAGACATACAAACAGCAATTTTTACAAATATTATTGCTGTTAAAGGTCGAAGAAGAAAAATGTTGAGTGATCAACAAGATACCCTCTTAATAATCTTAACCACTTCAAATGAAATTAAAAAAAAACAAAAAAACTCTTCGAAAAATATATTACAACTATTTTTAGATTCTTTCTCGACACATCTTCATAGCAGATTTCAATTACCATTTTTGTTAAAAGAAAAATATTTTAAACAAATTTATTTTTTCCTTTTTTTCTTTTATTAAGGAAATATCTATTGGGAAAAACACGCACACAAAAGAAACAAAGTTGGGTCAAAGTGGACACATAAACCTTTTTCTCTAAATGTTTTTGCATTGAATTATAGCCGAGCTTTCATTTATGGTTTGGCTCTAAATAAATAAAATTAAAAAAAAGAAACAAATCAAAACAACAAAAAACAAACAAGGTTATTGTTTTTAAAATAAATGATCAATGAATCTAGTTGAAAGAGACAAAAAAAGTAGTAATTTTTCTTAGTCATAAGACCAGAATGAGAAACGTTATAAGCATGAAAGAAAAGAAAAAGAGTAATTCCTAAAAAAAATGACATCCTCACCTGCCAAAGGAGAAGAAAATACCGTGAACAACAACAATCGTAAAAGAAAAAACTGAAAGTATCCAGGTGTGAGGAAGAAAAGAAATATAACTAATGGTATTTTCAGTAATACTAAAAAAAAACAACAGTTTTTTTCTTTTTTCAATATTCTTACATATGTGAAAATAATTGTTGTTGATGGCTACACAAGTGTAGATCGACATCTTGGAGATCTGGTAACCATATTTCTTTAATCTAATACAACAATAACATTAGCAATATTTTTTTAAATACTTAATCAGTGACACAAATAAGATAACACGAACAAATCGAACAGTTTCTTAGACACCCTTTATGTTCTAATGATTAAAAATACAGGTATTATGAATATTTGAGTACACTTATTGAGCATAGTACTTATATTATTAGTAGCTGTCAACGTACATGCGTACTTACTACAAATAAGATAGAAAGATGATGATGAGTGATCATCATCATCATCAACAAGATGATATCAGTAGCGACCGGATTGAATAGCGAACGACTAATACGTTTCGAAACAAGAAACGATGACTATATTACTTTTTAAAAAATGGGTTTATACTCACGTGTCTTTATCTGGAAAGTCCTCTCCGGCACTTTGTAAAATGAGTAAAGCAAATAAAATGCAACATGTGGCAAAATGAAAGTATACGACAGATACACAGGAATTAGAAAAGAAGGCCGAGCGCCCAGGCATTCGAAAGGCGGCCATGATAATAGCAAGGCGAAGTAGAAGCAAAAGAGAGAGACAAACAAAAAGGGACACAGAAAGAAGAAAAAAAAAAGAGTAGCAGCAGGTAGAAACGAAAGAAAGAGAGGGATATGGTGAGTATTATATTTAGCAATACTGCTGCTGTCTCACAGGCTGCTCTTACTTCCACTATTGCAGAAATAAGATGCTACTACTATTAATATTGCTATTGCTACTAGTGCCCAGCCTCACTCTTGACTGAACAGATGATCATGATGCTCCTCACGTTCAGATCGATGGCGTCGCCGCTGCTGCCGTGTTACTACTACTTAATAACAACAACAACGATGACTATGATGCCTGTTGTTACTACTGTGCAATAATAGCTCCTTTCTTTGCACTGTTGATGATACTTTTATTGTAGTACTACCAATACTATTCTTACTTGCTCTTCTTCTACTCACTATCGATATTTTTATTTTTATGGTTTAACTTGAGTTTCTTTCTTTTGTTGTTCTCTGATTTCTCTCCCAGCTGATTTAGTCTTGTTTACACTTCACTCACATTGCGATTTGTATGTGATGCAAGAAGAAAAAAGACAAATAACTCAAACAAAATATAGCTATCCACCACACCATTATTGTTGTTATTATTATTCAAAAAATTCAATGTTAATATGGTTATTTTGGGGAACCTTTTTTTTTTTATATCATTTTTTTTTTTTTTTTTTTTTCACCTTTAAGGTTATGATTTTTCTGTCGGCTGATGTAAAAAGAAAGGAGTGAATTTATTAAAAACTCTAACTTTTTTTGGCTGAGGAATGCAGATTTTTTTAAATTCTAAAGTCCAGTCTCGTGGCGAAGCAGTCTTACTCCATTGTATTAAAAAGGGGTAAAAGCATGGTCAATCCCTGATGTCTGAAGTGCTCCACAATGGGGAATGCCAATGGAGCTGGACAATGTCACTACTCTCCTGTTGTCCTTTCCTCCTAATACCTTGTGTTAAAACTATCTTCGGGGAGAGTTAGGAATAAAATAGCATTTCCCAACATCATGACTTTTTTCTTACCTTTTTGCTAAAGTGGAAAAGTAAATAAAATTGTTTAACCATTTCAATTCTCTTGATTTTCTTTTAACTTTAGCCTTGTTAAAGAATCTTTTTTTTTTTTTTTAAGTTTAGAAGTTTTAAAATGTTTGCGATAAAGAAAAAATATGAAAAATTTTAATGCTTCTTTAAAAATTATGATTGATGACCAAAAAATTCAATTAAGTTTCTCTCTCTCTCTCTCTAAAAACGGCTACAAATTTAACTGTGTGCATGTATGAGCAAATTAATTCAATTTAATCTTCAGATAAATTTTGACATGATCATTTTTTAAGTTAATTTTAGAATTGTACAAGCTTAATGTTTAAGTTAGTTTCTTGAAGTTTAAAAGAAATTGATCCCATTTTCTATACTAGAGAAAACAGTTTGCTTATTAAAAAAATTTGAAGTTTATGGTTCAGAGACTAAGAATTTCTTTAAGATCATTTGGATATTAGGCAGGAGGAAACCTGGAAAATGTTCTTTGAAACATGGCTGGCCATAGTTGTAGCAATGGGAAAGAAAAATAGAAATAAGCCAAAAGCGAATTCTTAGAAATGATATTGTAACATATTTTTGAAGATCATTGGCTAACTTGTTTGCTTTGTTTTAGTATTGTAATCATTTACTAAACTTAATTAAGCACAAGGTGAGAAGTATGGGGGCACACAGTGCGAATCAAATTTGCTCATAACAATGGTTTGCTAGTTTAGCTTGCTAACCTTTATACTAGTATCTCAGTACAATCCATTGCATTATTCATACATGAAAGCAATGAATGAAATTTAAAAGAAAAAGTACAATTCATTACCCCAGTATTCTACCATTTCAGTAATATTACAGTACATAAGATGTTTGTCCTATATTTATGTGAATATCAGAGAATACATAAAAAATTGACAGTAGCAACAATAGAAACTAAACTACAGGACAATCCCAACACAAAATATTTTGAGCTTAAAAGTAAGCATTAAAATTAAATTCAGTTATGAGTTTGACTAACCTCGTGAAAAGTTATACTTTGTAGATATATCTCATCAACTAAAAATGAAAACAGTATTTTCAAAGTGAGGAAATTAGCTCTTCTTTAGTTGAGATTTTGTTTACTATGTCTGGCCTAAGCTTTATTATATATTATTATCAGGTTGTAAATATTGTTTTTTGATACGGAAGAAAATTAATATTTGAAAATTAAACTTTATGAGTTCTTGCTTCATGTTACTCTTGAATAGATTTCAATGAAGAACTAAATAACTGATTTGAACAAGTACTGTGCTCTTAATAAATGTAACTTACAGAAACTTACTCTCAATGCCTTCTATCTGTTTTTAATGTCTAACAGGGTGTATGTTACACAGTTTTATATTTCATTTAGCATGTTTTTTTGTTTTTATTGAATAAAATTACATTTTTTTCTTCTGACTTCTTATTGCCATATTCATTTTTCTTTATTCATAAACGTTTGGGGATACTTGTCTATTTGATGGCTAGACATATCAAGACTATAATCTGACAATACTTCAAATATCTACATCAGTGATCAGCTTTGATGTATGACTTTCATATGAATTAAACAAAAACATTAAAAGAAAATGGTTCTATTTCTGTGTCCAATTTGATACTTGCATCTAAATAATTTGTTTTCAAAACAAATTGTAATGAGTAATGAAAAGAGGATAATTTACAACATGAAACATATAGCAGCAGAAATGAATCAAAAGCTGCTCTTCTGGAATTGGAAGAGAGACCTGAACTATGATTTTTTTCTTGAGAATTAACTAAAAATTAGAATAGTGTATTCCAAGTCTGGAATTTAGTTCTTTTGTGGTTGAGGTTTCTTTTTCTATATCTGTTGATCTAAGCTTTATTTTATATTATTGTCAAGTTGTAAAATATTGTTGTTTTTTGAAACAGGAAAAAATAATATTTGAAAATTAAATCCAAAGTTTTTCTTGTTTCTTGAATAAGTTTATATTTTTATATAAAAAAAACTACACACATATACATAAAAGCAATGAATGAAATATAAAGAAATATGTGTACTTTTCAGTTCAAATAAAATAGCACTGCTGACAATAAAATATATATCTACTGCATTTCAACAACATCAATAAAGAATTAAAAAATTTAGTTTTCTAGAGACCTGGTTGTTATGACTTAAGTATAAATCATGGCAGCTGAGGGATTTAAAGTAATATCTGGCTTTGGGAAATTTATTATCACATAACTAATCAGAAGATTACTTTCATGCAGTAGTAATATCTAAATAGATCATCAACAATGATTTAAGAACCTTTAATTGTTAATATAAGAATAATACTTAAAAAAAACTTAGTGATAATAAGGCTGAATGAAACAAAGAAAAAAAATTTAAGAGACAATGAATTCTTATGCAAAAGGAACAGTCTTAAAAAAAAACCCAAGAAATTTTCAAAGGGTAAGTGAACGCATTATATACATAAAGTTTAGTTATTGGTTGGTTCATTTCATAGCATGTGAAACATTGTGTGGTTATTTAATGCAAAGTCAAACTTTTTTCCAACAATTATGTGCTTTCAAGTAACTATTCATATGTAATAATTTGCAAACTATTATAACTTTGAGTACCTATTCTGAATAAAAGTTGCTCACAGTTATATAATTTGAAGTAACTATTCCTAGTTAGTAATTATAATTTTCTATTAATTATATATCTTTCATATCAAATTACAATATCAATATTTTAAGAGCCAATTTATTAATAAAGTTCACAATCATTTTAAACTAGTTAATACATCATATTTAGTGACAATTGGTACACTTGGTGTACCAGTTATTGGCTTAGGAAATGGAATCGGCAACCTGAGTTCAAATCCTTGACAAAGCTACTGGCATTTCATTTTGCACTAATGCCCTTAAGAAAGACATGAATCCATCTGTTCTTCATCCAGCTATGAGTAAAAACTTGGGAAGATTGGATTCTTTAGCCTTGGTAAAGCAATCAGTCTGGGATACTAACAGATACTATTCTTCTAGGTTTGAGTAGACCTGAGAGTAATGGGAACAAAAGGACTACTCCACTCTCCTGAGAACTCCACAACAGATCTAGTTTAGTATCACAAGGCCAGAAGAATAAAACAGTCAGTGAGAACCAAACTCATTAGTAATGGTCTACTGGTTTAGCATATGAGCCGTCCTTAAAAAAAGCTAAGCATAGCTTAGATTTAGCACAAGGCCACAACTATGGGGCACTTAGTGAGGATTAAATTCATTACAGTGGAAACTAATTTGCAAGATAAAGTGAATGTATGTAGACTTGCTAATGAGAAGAAACTGATATATAGATTTTTCTATAGATATTACATCCAGTGCCCTGTTAAATGAATATAGTCAGAATTAAAAGGATTTTTGTATTGTAGCTCTACATAATACTAAAATTCTTATTTTGTTTGCATGCATAAGGTTTATTAAATAAATAAGGTAAAATATTTCTAAGGAATTGACAATAGCAAGCACTATTTACAGTTGCACCTTTTTTTAAATAGTCTTTCATGTCCCAGAAAACTGTAGGCATGATTTTCTTTACTGACTGTTACACCCAGAACTTTTCTTTACTGGAGAGTCAGTGTGTTTTCACTCCATGGACTGTTGTTTTGACCCACGTTCTTAGTGGCAAACACATGTTTAGCCCATTTGTAAACATTTTTTAGTGAAAAAAAATGCTTTTCCATAGACATCACATATTCTTCTATAAATTTCATATGGTTTACACATCTCAGCCACGAAAAATTTGATGAGAGACCTCTGTTCAAGTTGGGGCGCTGTTTGAGTGCCTCAACTTAAACAGAGATCGGTCATCAATTTTTTTTGATTTGAATAGCCTTGAAACAAATATTTTTGTGAGATTAAAATAATTTTTTCTATAAATCAATTTAAAAAAAGTGCTGGGTTTACATTTATGAAAAAACTATTTTGGTTTTTTAAGAAGATTTCCCTTATCTAATGAATGACTCTTGCTTACCTTTAAAATAATCATATGCAAATATTACCCAGCATCACATTTACTGGTATTATGAAAAGAGTGTTATCTACTGAAGCTTAAAATTGACACCTCTGGAGTTTGGTAGGGTTGCAGTGTGTGGGAGTCCACCAAATAACTTTATAGACCATGCATCTTATATGCCATCAAATATAATAATTATAACCCCATAAAAAAGCACTTCATAGCAAGATTTTTATTTATAGGAATACACTTAAAATTCCCTAAGAGAATAAAGCAATACTATTACAATGGGGACCAATGGAGTCCATGGGTTTTTGCTAAAAACTGTATCATGCTTAGCAATTTTATGGTCTTATAGAGAAAGAAAACTTGAAAATCTATCACTCATGTCAATGTTGTGCCCTTGACTCACAGGAATAACCCAGAAGAAAGCATATGACTAATTGTCATGTGTCAATATGCAGTCCTTTGTATAAATTTAAAATAATCTATGGATGAAGATTATCATAAAGTGAAAGGCTGGTGGGATAGGCTCTCTGAGAGAGATAAGGAAAGTATGTCTAAAAATGATGGAACAGGAGAAACCATAGCATCTTGCAAAAACTGTCTTGTCTTCTTTCATCCATTAACCAGTAAATTGGATGTCTGACTCGAGAATAATGAGTGAAAATGATTGATCCAGCTGTAACTTTTAACTGGCAGAAAAATTTAGATTCAGAGCAATGCAGCTGATATGTACAAAACCACCTAGAAGTTTGTAATCTGCAAACATTGTTTTCATTTAAAGTAATGATATTCTTAACACTAGAAGATAACAGTTTACTGGAAGGATCAGAAGTAGTTTAACAATATCTAAAGACACTATGAAGATCAATTATAGAATCAGAAGACTTGATTAAATTTAAGATGGAGGACCCACCAATGGTAAGATGCAGTAAAGAGTGAAATTAAAAACTGAACATATGGGAGATGCTTGTCGTAGAAGTGGACATGGCAACATGAGTTCAAATCCTAAATGAGGCTGATTGCATTTCACATAACACTTATACCCTTGGGAAAGTTATTGATCCAACAAGTTTCCCTCCAGCTAAAGGGTAGATATTGAGACAGACTGGGCTTTTTAACCTTAGTATGGCAACTAGACTAGAAGGAAAACTCTGAATTCAAAGAAATTCTAGAGAGGGCTCTACTAAGCTATTCCTGAGCAAAACATGCAATATGAGTAGCACTCCCACAACCAAACTAGGTTACAGGGATCAGAGACAAAGTAATGAGATACTTTTAAGGCTAAGTTCAAATGTAATTAATTCTTGGTGCTAGTTTCTTTTACTTTTTAAAGATAAAAAAAAATCAAAACTATTTAGTTTTCAAAGAGCTTTTGCCTGAGTGGATGTATGTATCTACCTAACCATACTTCTATGAGTAGGATGTAACACAAAGTCAACTTTTAAGCAGAGTAAAGCTGGTTTGAATTCAGACTTCTCCTTCTCTGAAAACTGGTTGCTTAACCCAAGGCTAAAGAACACAGACATCCCTACTATTTATGCATAGCTTGGAGGAAAAACAGATGGCTTCATGCTCAAAATGAAATTCAAACAGCCTGAGTGCAGTATGTTCTTTTAGAAAAAAACTTATAATAACTAAGACATAGGTTCTGTGTAAGATTCAGACAAACATTTGTATAGATCAGGAGTGGGAAACCTGTGGTCTTAAGGTCACATATAGCCCTCTAAACTGTTAAGTGTAGCCTTGTCAAAAAACCAATTGAGATTTCACACCTCCACTTTAGAACCTCATATCCCAATGCTTTCTTACAAAAAGCAATCTCAAAAATGTCTTTAAAAGGTTAGTAAAGTTTTTCATTTTTTAAAGTAGTATATATATTTATTGAACACCACTGCTATGAGCAGGATGTGACTTAAGGTCAATTTTTAATTGGAATACAGCTGGTTTGAATTCAGAGTTTTTCTTTCTTCTAAATTGGTTGTCTTAACATAGCTAAAGAACCCAATTTACCCTACTATTTAGTCATTGTTGGAGGAAGAAGAGATGTATTTATGCCTTTCTCAAGGGCATTAGCATGAAATGAAATGCAAATGTACTCTGGTTGCCAGTTCAATTTCCTATGATGATAATTGTAACACCAAGCACACTCCCTTTTAAATTTTATATCTCATTAATTAATATTAACTGATACTAATCAATATCATCAATAGTAAGTATATATTACCAGTTAATTAATATCATTTAAATTTGGACTAAGCTATTTGTTAAATGTTTAAACTAAATTTTGTTGTAAACACACAAGAAATTCATTGAGTGTGACAGCCTTATTAAGGGAGAATAAATTTCATTATAGCCTTTAAACATAGAAAGATTCTGCAATTCTTGTATAGATCTGGTAAGATCTGATATTTTCACCTGTAATTTCCTTTTTGTTAAACAATCCCTCTTTTGGAGCTGCCACATTGTGAATTTTTTCCTAATTGTCCCTTTGTACTCATATACCAGTAAACTAACATACTTGTAAACTACTCATCCTTAGGATTTAACCCATAACTCAAGATGAAATAACCTTTACAGGTACTTCTACTCTAGGTTAAAATGTACTAGGGTGTAATGGCAATGAAGAAGTACTCTACACTTCCCAGAGCTCCAGAACTGGAGCCTCACTATCAGATGCAGTTTAGTATCATACTCAGGACACAAAATTTCAATTGTTGATATAGATGATAATAGAAGAAGTAAGTCATTGCTTTTATAAATTATTTTCTTGATATGATTACAGGACTATAATAAGGTTATATTTCATTCTTTTTTTCAAGTATGCATTGCTATAATTTCACCAAATTTTAGAATAGAAACTTACAACAATTTATCTTGGAATATCATCTACAGTTAAAATTCCAATATGTTTATCCATTTTATTATGTAGATAATCACTAGAATTATTTTGTGTCAAGTTAGTAAAAATTACGTTTTATATGAAGCTTCACTATTGTATTTTTCTAACCCCAACCCTAAACCTTATCCTCAAATCTTATCCTTAGGGTAAATATTCAGTTTAGAAAACAAGAAAAGGTTACAGATAGCTAATTATAATGAGTATTGAGTTTAGGGCACTGGCACAATCCTGTATTTCACCAAAAATTGCTAATGAAAATGTATAGAGACTAACTTCATGATTAAAAAAAATTGATGCTGACTCATTCAGATGTCAGTCAAAACATCTATACTTTATCAATTTGCTATATAAGTTGTCCAGCTGTACATACATTTTCGTTTCAATTTTTAAATCTAAAAAATTGATTTTATAACTTATATATAAGTAAAATGTTAGTAAAGTTGGCAACCTTAGTCAAGGGTCACCCAAAGGCTCCCTTTTCAATAGCTACCACACTGAGGTGAAGGGGAGGGTGCCACTCCATTCCCTGGATTGGTCCACTTTACCCTTGATCTTTACCTTATAATGCTGAGTGTTAAGCAAGGTAGCATCAAATACTATTTTTTGAGTCTTTGGCATGACTTGACCTGGGATTGAACCCTGGTCTCCCAGACCATTGGCGAACACTCTACTCATTAGGCCAATGGCCCAATTTGACTTTTTTTGACTTAATTCTGTCATACCCACCTGACAATATAATATATTATCAATTTATCATATAAGTTGTCCACTTGTGTACATATTTTCATTTCAATTTTGAAATCTAAAAAAATTTAAAGCTTCAGTCTTGATACTTTTTACTCATTGTTTCATGTAAACTTTGAATTGAAAACATAAATTGTAAAATAACAAGTTACAATCCAAGACATATACTCGTACTTCAGCTAGTAAATGTCTATTTTGAATAATGCCAATAGTTTTATATATAATATTCCTGATGAAAATTGGTATTAAGTTTTTCTTGAGAAAAATCATATTTTTGTCCAATTACTTCCAAGCACAACACTTAACACAAAGCGATTGCTTAAGAGGATAAGAATACTTAAGTATGAATGTTTCCTTTTTGTGTCTTTCCTTCTACTAATGTTAATATCTTTAAATGTTGCCCGATTTGTACTTCTACAAAACCTACTAGATATTAAAGATGATAATTGTTTGGATACAAAACAGATCGTGGCTTTGTTATTTAGCCCATTATTGAAAAGCACTTTAAATTTACTCTGCAAACACACCTTAAAGTACATTAAAGTGCTTATGCCTAGAAATCAATTTTTTTCTTTTTCTATGTCTATATAACTCTCTTGATATATGTTCACATCTACTTTCTCTTCAGAATGTATTTTATAATTAAGTATATTTTCTATCATACCTAGTTTTAAATAGTTATTTTGAGGATGAATTAGATATCATTATAGTCAGTTTGTATTTTAAATAAATGAAAAAATTTGCAAAGAAAGTTCTAGGCCTAACTAAAAAGAAAATTAACTTTTTTTGTTTTTAATTTCTATTGTTATTTAATTGTTATTTTTTAAGTATTAAAAGAAACTTAAAAGATTATACACTGAGTGTGATATTGAACTGTAGGATTGATATATGGTTTAGCATAAACATTTCATAATTCTTCATTTCCTTCCTCCTTGGTTTGAGATATTTTTGTAACCTCTGATAATAATCATTTAATAAATTTGCTATCTAAAATTTATGTATATGCATCTATATATTATAAAATTCTCATTTTATATATATATATATAGCTATTATGCCACAGAAACTCCATATATATATATAGGGAGTTTCTGTGGTATAATGGCTAAAATGCTGAACTGCTGCCTTGAAGTAAGCAAGTTCGAACTCCGGTCATGCTATTATGTTCATTTTGGACAAATACTCTTGGGAAAGGTATGAACCCCCTTATCTCTCCAGCTCTGGGTTAAATAGTATCACTGCTGTTCTTCTATAAAGATGGCTTTGGCATTAGATAACCATGATGGCTGATATGCCATTGAACAAATAAATTGAAACTGAATATATATATATATATATATATGGATGACAGAATAACATTACCGTTGGTAGAAAAAAAGTTTTTATATTCTTAAATTTGTTAATCCTGACTGGTTTCAGCATTTGTCCATCATCAGGGAATGTTTATTTTATGAATGTTTACATTTCAAGACTGAAGGTGTTACAAGTGAATTAAACTTGAACTTGAAAACTTAATGATTAAAAACATTCAACTTAGCATGTGTTCATGAATAGTTTTTTTTTTCAAGATATGATTTAGCAGGAAGATCTGATTAATAAATAATGATCTTTTTTAATATTTAAAAAGGTATTTGAGGATTAGAATGTAATGTTTATTGTGAGTTAATTTGCTGTTTAGTCCATTTGGGGTAAGGCTTTCAAAGCTTAATATCCCTGTAGCAGTTACAGATCTATTTTTTCTTGTGAATCAATGCTCCGCCAAGCAATTAGGCCATACACTGACCTATCAGTGGGCAGTGAGCATTGATTCCATTTTCCTCTAAAGAACTATGTTTTCTAGCCCTTTTTGGAAGTCTGCCACAGACAGAGAGCACATGGGCAGCAGAGAAAAAAGACCTCTCTTCTGTAGCCTGCCTGGGACACTCCAGCATTGACGATCTTCACTGAAGATAACTGCTGCTACAGCAACGCACTAAAGAACTAACGCTGCGACCTGCAACACCACTGCTACTTGACACCCAACAGGACTTTTCTCACTTTGAAGCAAGTCTACTTTCTGTCTTAAAAATAAACCATTCATTGTTGTTCTTCAAAGAAGTTTTGTTATTTTGTTCAGCATTACATGAACAACTACAAATTAACTTATAGTGTATGTCAACCAAACATATACTAAATCCCTCTATCTTCATAGGTTTATATATATATATATATATATATGATCAAGTCCTACTGATTGCATAGATTCCCTTAACTCTCTCTCATCATCTGTCTCTATTGTCCATCACTCTTGGCAGGTTGTCTAGACAGCATCCAATGTCCACACAGAGCTGATGAATATAAGTCTTTACTGGTTAGTTGACACTTGTATGTCTATGTGTGGGGGCTTACAGGAGAACTTTACTCATGAGTTTGTTTCTGCCCTTTCAGCAGTGTCCAACATGTCTGGTTCATCTTACTTTGATGGTTTGTGAGATGGAAGCCTATTAGCTTTACAGCAGTTGTTTTGTGAGGTGCTGTTTCCAGGATTTGTTCAAAACAGCATGCAGCATCCTTGTGTAGTTTCCATCTTGCTCTTATTTTTTCAGAGAAATTAGATTTACATATAGTTGATTATCAGTTGATAGCAGATTGCTCCTTTCCAATGTGTATGTTGACAGAGTATATATATATATATAAAACCATAACCCAGCAAAAATACAACATCATATTGAGATTTTTATTGAACAATACACTTTAAATACTTTTAGAGAATAAAGCAATTTTAAGTTCTATTTGGAACTGAATCAAGAATTTATGAGATTTGTATTCATTATTATCAAACAATATTTAGTGGGCTAGTTGATGTATAGGAGTTCAACATATGTACAACATGTGTGAAAATGGATGCATAATTTTTGTATACTGTTTTGTCATTTATCAACATAAAGTGTTGGATATTAGATTTTGAATTTAACCATATCAGGAAGTGTAATAATTTATTCCTCTTCCATACATGCTTAAATTCAAATTCTGTATATATATATATCAGCTTACCCACATTATAAACATATGTATAAAAAAGTTATTTTTTCCAAAATATATGTAATAATAAAAATATTTTTGTTAAAAAATGCTTCAACAAAGCTCACTGATTTTTCATTTTTTCTATGTTATATAGAGCATACTTGAGCTTTCTATACTAGTATGTATATTTACAAATAAATTTGCTATGTTTATAAATAAAGAGTGCTCAATATCATTGATAGAATGTGTATATTTAAGCTAGAATAGTGTGGACATAAACTCAATGGTGCTTGGTAGTTGTCAGTTTCTTACTTCTTGGTCTAATGAACACATTGGCAAGAAACTGACAGTTACCAAAAACCATTGACACTATGTTTATATTATCCTAACTTATATATATACTCATGTCACACACACACATGCAAGCAATACAATAATATAAGTTGAATAAATTAAATACATAAATAAACTGATAATTATAATTTAAAACTTCTAAATAAACAACATTTTTTAAAAAGAAATTCTCCTTTTCTTACTCTGACATTCTTCAATGTTGGATTGTTCAACTTTCACTTGTAGATGCTACAAAGTTATTTTTATCAATTTGATGTACATGTTTGCTTTTTAAGTAAAGATGAATTTTACAGATTTAAAAAATAAAGCAATTGTTAGTTACAATTTTAATACAGCTGATCTTTTTCAGCAAGAGCATGATGGAGTGTAGTTAGCTGGGACAGGTGTTGTGGTGAAGGAGAGAGCTGGTGTGGTAAGAATTTTCTAACTGGTTTTGTCAGTTGTAAAAGCATACCTGTATGAACTTGGGGTGGTAAGGTTTCACTTAGATCAGTCTATCTTTTCTTTTCCTTCAAAGCATTTGACACATGCCAAATCCTAAAAAATTAAAGTAGATAGATTGTTACAATGATATTGATATATGAATTAATTATATTATTGAATGTTGCCATGAGTAGAAATTTTGTCAATATCAGCTATCAGATAAAAAATTGTGACAGACCCAGTAGTATTTTTAAAAAGACCCT
This sequence comes from Sepioteuthis lessoniana, assembly GCA_963585895.1. NCBI lineage: Eukaryota > Metazoa > Mollusca > Cephalopoda > Myopsida > Loliginidae > Sepioteuthis > Sepioteuthis lessoniana. Next base: position 74,162,156 of record OY757906.1, on the reverse strand, counting down.
CATTTAAATTGAACATTAATACTCAATAATTTTAGAGCAACATGCAGGCATTAAAATTTGATTGAAATTTAAAATCAAGCAAAATATTAGCTGCGATGATGACAAAAGCTATAATCTTATTAATCATCATTATCAAGTTGCATTGACAGTACAGATTTCTCCAACTTTCTTTCCATCTGTTCCTATCATCCATCAGTCTCAACAGGTCCTTCACAGTACATTTCATGTCCGCTCAGAGCTGATGTAAATAAGTTTTTGCTGGTTGGCCTACACTGGCATGTCCATTAGTAAGGGTCCATAGAAGAACATCACATGAGTTTGTCCTTGCTCCTCCAACATATCCTACTTGGATGGTTTTTGAGATGGGAGGTAAGTAGTAGTACATTAGCTGTTTTGTGGGGTGTTGCTTCCAGGATTTGTCCAAAATTGCATGTAACATTCTTGTGGAGTTCCCATGTGGCCTTTTCTACATGCGTTTTGTTAGCATCCATGTAGTGCGTCCATACAGTAGTGTTGACAAGCCTTTGCTAGTCATATATTAATACCACTTTCAGTAGATGAGATATTGCAGCCAAGTTATGTAAATTTGTCCTCTAATTTTAGAAGCCTATCACTTAGAGTGGAAATGGCTCCTTCTAATTTAAAATGCATTTACTTTGTATTATTTGCATTCACCTGGAGACCAATGCCTCCTGCTGCTTCCTCTAGTCTATCCAGTTGGGATTTGACATAGGCAAATGTATTTGTAAGAAGCACTAGATCGTCTGCATCATCTTTGTCTATTATAGTTTTGGCAGGATATTGTCTGTTTCTTGCTTTTTTTAGCATCAAGCTATTTTCCTTAATTAGATCTATCTACATTTGAAGCACAAAGTCCAAGCAGATTATAAACAAAAATAGTGCAAAAATATTTCCTTGTAAAACTCCAGTAACAATGTCAAAGAAGTTTGTGTCTCCATCAGGTGAGTCAATCTTTGTTTTTGTGTTTTTATAAAGCATCATTTTAGCTGTAACAGTTTCTTTTGGGTGACCATATGCTAGTAGTATTTGCTCTATCTTCCTTCTGTGTATGAAATCAAATGCTTTGGAGAAATCTGTGAACAATAGTGTTGCCTTGACATTTTTTTGCACATATTCCTTTGATGATTTGACAGATAGTCAGAATCTGAGATGTGGATTGATTTCTCAAAAAAATGTTTTTATTTTTCCTTAGAATTTTCTTGATTTCAGGTTTGATATGGTTCAGAAGCAGAGCATTATAAACCTTAACAGCTATAACAGTAAGTTTTTAATGATTCTGAGGTCACCTTTCTTGGAGGAGTGGATGTAACCTTTTGTCCATTTCTCTTTTGTATTTTGTTTATAAATAGCATTAGTCATAGCCTGCAGGTTTTTTGATTTCAATTTTTGTTAGTAGTACATTAAGTTCTTCCTCCATAAACTGTCCTAGTTTGATGTCTGATTGGCTATTAAAACTTTTTGTGATAAGTTAATCAGTGACTTAGGAGAGTTACCAAGCAGATTCTTAAAATGTTCTTTCCAGTTCTGTAGTCTCTCTTCTCAGCTGACAGCTTTTAGTTTTGCTCTCAAGGTGCTCTTCCTTCTCCTGACTTCATTTATTCATTGAGTTTCTGATTTTATCAATTTGGTTTTAAATATATTGTTGCTGTTCTTTTTGGCATTTGTTAGTTCTCTCAGGGCTTTCTTAAGTTTCTACATGTTGACATTTATAGGGTTTCTTTTATTAAGTAAGGGTGCTTTTTTCATGCTATCTTGTTTTTCCATAATTACTAGTGACTCTCATGGAACTCTACATTTGGCTCTTGGTTTGGTTGATATACATTCTGCCACTGATCTCATGAGGATAGTGACAAAGTTTTCAGATTCGTCATTTAGAGTATGTGTTTCTGATACCTCCTGAAGAGTATTGAATTTGTTTCTTACAGTTATCATATATTCATTGCTTATATATCTATTGGTAAGCAAAGACAAGTGGTAATGTATGGTTTTGGTTGCTTGTTTTTTATTTCTGTATAAACTCAAGTATATCTTTGCTCTAACGATTCTGTGATTAGAAGATACTCCTTCAAAAGAGTAGTATGCCTCACAGTTTCACAGTGCTATTTATCCACTTCTTGTTTATGAATATATAATCTAGCTGTGCTTTAGAGTTATTTGGGTTGGTGTAGGTCTATCTTTTGGGGAATTTAGTATTAAGGCATATTATCCTATTCTCAAACGTAAAGTCTGCCAGATATTACCCATTTCTGTTTGATGAGTTGTGTAAGTAGAATTTATTTTCATCTTTGTTTATTTGAGCATTCATGTCTCCACCAATGATTAGAACATTGTATTTGGGAATTTGTTAGATATGGGAAGATAACTCATTGTTGAAGTCCATTTCATCACTGGCAGTGGGGGGACTGTAGCAAGAGATGATTGTAGTGCAGAGGTTGCAACTAAATGAATTAAATATCATTTTTGGTTGGATTTTCTCTATGCTGTTAAATGATTTTAAGGCATGAGAACTAAGAATCATTCCTTTACCTCCTATAATGGTTTGATAGAATTTTTCCATGCAGATGCAGAGGCAAATGTCCATCCTTTACCAGCATCATGATATTTTATTTCTTGTTCACTATGGTAATATCTATGTTCTTGTATGCATATGGTGTCTATATTATGCTCATCTGCAGATGCTGTCAGCTCAGGTAACTGGTTTACTGTATTTAAAGTCCTATCATTAAATGTTTCTATGTTAACAATGTTTTTGCATCTAAGTTGTTTTGGTTCAGGTTTGAACTCTGTACTTGATTTTTCAAACACTGGAGCCAGAGCTCTAACCTCGGCAGAACATGCCCCTTGTTTTTGAAGGGTGATGTGGTTTGGAAATAGAGTTTGAATTAGAGTCATGGTCATCTTTCGTTGGCTGTTTTTTCCTCATCAATAGACACCATTCTTATTGATGAGTAGCAGTAGTTTCCTGACTGAACTATTTGATCCTGGCAGTTGTCCCATGAAGTTCTTGTATTCAGCATCAGGAGAAGCTTGCTGTTGACCAAAGTTTGGATTCAGCTGTCTTACTTCACATCCACCATGCTACTTCTCATGGCTTCCAGTGATATACATTTGTATACTTTTTGGGGGTAGGAGTGGATGTATTGGATTTTTTTTCAGCTTTGCAGGATCATATTTTAGACTTTATCAATTATGGTTTAAAGCAAATATTTGTAAATTGAAATAGGATTTCCTAGTTTAAGAGTGTATATAAGTCCAACAATCCCTTTTCATTTTATTCAAGCTTTGAGGATTTATGTTAACAATTACCCTTCAATTTAGCTTTTACTTTATATATATATATATATATATACTTCTAAGTTTTAACTTAGTATATTTTGAACTATCCTCTTTTTATTTTAAGCAGAGTTTGTGAAGTTTAATTTTATATCTTTATATGAGCAGCGACTTTTCTTACTGATTTCTTAATGTTGTCAATTTTTAATGATTTTTCACACAAATATCTTTTGGATTTTTATTCTAATACCACCAATTCAAAAGACAAATGGCTGACAGTTTATTTATGTATCTTTATTGTTTCTTAATAGATTTTATTTATTTTTATTTAAAGATGGGCTGATTACATTAGCATAAAGGTTCAACCACATGGCTTCCAGGAATTTTTTTTCAACCATATCTTTTTAAATATTAGAAAGACTGATCATTTATTTGATCATTTATCAAAATATACAGAAACATATATACACATATTTTTTACAAGTCAACAAATCAAACCAAAATTTCTTCTTCTGCTTCTTCTTCTTCTTCTTCTTCTTCTTCTTATTATTATTATTATTATTATTATTATTATTATTATTATTATTTAATCCTTCAGAGTTTTTCACATCAGTTTTAGCTAATGGTTTTTCATTGGAGTTTGAGTGACAGCAAGTCTCCTTAAGTCTCCAGGACCCTTCTCAGTATTCTGGCTGTTCTCAATAATGCTTCTGTTTGGATGGTCTCCACTCTTCCTCTAACCTTCAAGTCCTCCGGTCCCTTTAATAATCCTTTGGTGACTGTATCAAAAGCACCAATCACGATTGGTATAATTGTTACCTTCATGTTCCATAGTTTTTTCAATTCCCTAGCAAGGTCGAGGTATTTATCCTTCTTTTCACTTTCTTTCAATTTTATTCTGTGGTCAGCCAGGACTGCAAAGTCAACAATTTTGCGAGTTCTTTTTTTTTTGTTGATTATTATTAGATCTGGTCTTCTGGCCGAGATTAGGTGATCCGTTTTTATTATTATTATTATTATTATTATTATTATTATTATTATTATTCTAAATGTATGTCAAAGTCCCAGAGGAGTTTATGTGTGTCATTCTCAAGGACAGATGCTTGGTTGTGCATATACCATTTGTTTGTATGGTCAAATTTAAATTTCTTGCTCATCTCCTAGTGGATCACCTCGCCCACCCAGTCATGTCTAGTCTTATACTCCTTCTGTGCTAATTTGCTGCATTCGCTTATTATGTGATTGATGATTTCGTCTCTATCACCACATAACCCACATTTGCTATTATATATATATATATATATTCTCGCTTTGATATGATTGGTTCTTATGGTGTTGTTTTGTGCTGCTATTAGGAGAAATTCTGTTTCTCTCTTAAAGTTTCCTTTTCTTAGCCATGTCCAGGTTTTCTCATGTGAGATGTTGTTTATTAGTCGCTTAAAACACCCATTGAGTTGTTTTTCTTCCTATTTTTGTTTCCTGGTTGTTGTCATTCTGTTGGCCATCGTGTTGTCAGTATCATTTCTGATGGCTGTAATCATTCCTCCTTCGTGCTTTTCTATGTAATCCTCGGGTCGTATCGATGCGTCAACACTGTCTTCAATGCTAGCAAGTCCTCTTCCTCCCTCCTTTCTTGACACATATAGTCTGTCAATGTCGTCTCAGGGATGGTCATTAGTCTGTCAACATCGTCTTATGCATGGTCATTAGTCTTCTTGTTTTTTGGTCCATTTGCTTAAGTTTTTTTCTGAATATCTAATGAGGAGTACAGCCCAGGTATTTATTCCTTTGATAAGGTTTCTGCTAAATAGTTTTGTCTCGAGTAGCTTTCTAGTTCTCTCTTTCTTAATTTTTTCTTTCATCTCCACTTGTTTGATGGTGTCAGTCTCCAAGATGCCCAAGTATTTGTAGGTTTCCTTTTCTCCAAGTGTTTTAAACTTGTCTTGATTTGGTAGTTCCATTCCGTTAGTCAGATGTCATTTGCTGCTTTTCATTACTTGCATGGCCCATTTTTCTATGCCAAATTCCATCTCTATGTCCTGATTGTATATTCTAACTGCATGTATAAGAGTTTCCAGGTCTTTTTCATTTCTTGCAAATATTTTGATGTCATCCATGTACATTGGGTGATTGATCTTTTCTTGCGATCTACTAAGTTTGTATCCGGCTGTGCATTTTTTATGTATGCGGTTAAGTGGCATTATGGCAATTATGAATAGCAATAGTGATAGGGCATCTCCTTGAAATATACCTCTTTGGATCTTTGCTTCAGCTAAGCTTCTTCCTTCTACTACTGTCAATTCCACTCTCCAGGTTTTCATGGTTTTCTCGATAAAGTTTATGACTTCGTCTGATATTTTGTACATTTTGAGGCAGTTTATTATCCAGCTTTGCAGGACTATATCATATGCCTTTTTGTAGTCAATTCAGGCCATAGCTAGATTTTTCTGTCTGGTCTTGCTCTCGTTTAGGATGTGCTAATCTATGTAAAGTAACTCTGCTGTGCCTCTGGAACACTCTGCAGCTTGTGAGCGAGTAATAAATCTTTTCCCTTATTTGTGCTGTAAATATTTTCAACATCATCGGTAGGCAGGTTTTAGGTCTGTAGTTGTTTGGGGTGGTTCCTTTGCTTGGGTCCTTTTGGATCATCCATTTGAGTATGTGTGCTCCTTGTAGGCATCTGTTCATTTCTAGTGTTAGTCTGTTATGAATGGAGGTGAATTTCTTGAACCAGAAACCATGTATTCCATCATGGCCTGGTGTTTTCCAGTTTGATATTTTTTAGTGTCCTTTTGAGTAAATCAATGTGTATTTCTGCTTTCTGGCCTTCTTCGAGCCCTTCTAATTCTTTTGTCATATTGTTTATCGATTGGGCTTTTTTATGTTTTTTGTTGCCATATTTTAGTCCAAAATCGTTTAGTTTCTCTTGCGTCTGGTTGTTGGTATATTTTCATGTCATCTCCTCCCAGTTGTTGGTAGAATTTTCTTTTGTTGTTTTGGAATGACCTGCTTTTTCTGTATTGTTTTACCCTTTGTCAGTATCTCTTTAATCTTCCTTCTTTTGCCAATACTTTCTGGTTTATTTCCTCAACTTATATCGTTATTTTTTTTTTGTTTTGCTTTTTCCTTTTTGTCTCTCTATGTTCCAGCATCTTCCCTTTGTTTTATCATTTTGGCCGGTTTTCGTAGATTTTTTATCTGCGTTTCCAGTCGAATTTCCCATCCTGGTTTTGATTTTTTCTTTGTGCTTTTTGAGAGGATCCCAATTTTTTCACACACTAATTTCGCCCATGTGTAGATTAGTTCATTTAATTTGGTTATATTATTTGTTGATATATAAGGTAGTACTTGATTTATTTTATTCATTTACTTCTTAACTGTTCTCCATTAGTGATTCTTAGTGATGGTAAGGTAGTCTTTTCCCTCTTCATAATTCACTTTTAATTTTCTAGATTTATCTTTTGTTCTTGTGTTAGTGTTTGCTCTGGGTCATTTGATTATGTGTTGTTTGGTTGTGTGGTGTTCCTATTTTCCGAAGTTGGCGGTTCATTTCAGTTAGGCTGTTTTTGTTTGTTAATTCTTGATATGTCTGGTACTTTATTACAATCTTGTTCCTTATTTATTTTCTGATGTATTTCTAGTATTTCAAGGTTGGTAAACCAACCTTTCTTTAATATTGTTCTGACTTAGTCGGCAAGTCTTTGGTTTGTTGTCTGAAAACTTACACATTCTTGCCAGATCTCTATCATTCTTTTCCTATATCCTCTTTATGTAGGGTTGCTCCTAAAATAGCAGTGTAGTGCAAGTTGGTTGTCTTCTCTAGTCCATGTTTTGTGTTTATATCTCTGGTTGATGTGGTTCCTTAAATCATCATTTGTGTACCTGAAAAAAGAACAACCGACATTCGCCGGTGGCTATCAGGAGAGCACCTGCTGATCATGACACTCAAGTCAGTTGCCTGAGTCCCATGTTGTGTCATACTTTGATTCAACATTTTTATCATGGGTGATATATTGTGGCTATACCAGACCCAGAGGTTGTTTATTATCAGTGTGCCTGACACAGATATAACTAGGAACAGACATGGTGACTGTTCATGAACAGTGGGTCACAAAAAAAAACCTTAAGTTTTAACTTTGTTAAAGTCTGTTATCCTGCTATTTTATATCTTTTTTCTTGAACTAAGTACCTGAACTAGCTTCAGGTTTTCCTATATCACCTTATTATTATTATTATTATTATTATTATTATTATTATTATTATCTTTACTACCACCACTACTATTACTTTTAATATGCTCATTGGAAAAAAATAATATTAATTCTTATAAAATTTTTTACTCTTGGGATTTGTATAATAGTTATATAACAGAAAAAGTATCAAAAACATGTCAATCAAGTAATTCTCACAAACATATCAAGCATAATTTCTTATTTAAAATAATATATAATCTTCTTTTAAAGTTAATTGCAATATAAGATATAAACTTTTGTTAATCCTGATGGGTTTCATCCTTTGGCTGTCATCAGTAAATGTTTATTTCATGACTGTTTACATTTTAAGTCAAAAAGGCTTATGAATGTCAAGTTATTGACTTCAGGTGTAAATGAAACTTGAAAATTCAATGATTTAAACATTTAACTTTGCACGAGTTTAAAATAATTTTATTTCTTTTTTTTTCATTGTCGTTTAGTGAAAAGATCTGTTTTTATTTTATTTTTTAAATAAGGAACTTTTTTTTAACATTTCAAAAGGTATTAGAGGGTTAGAATGTAACATTTTCTTGATGGTTTGATATTTTGTTAAGTTCACTTAAGATAAGGTGTTCTAGAAATATTTCTCTGTCCCTTAATAAGCACTAAATACACAAGTATTGGGCACATTATCATATCACTGTGAATATACTGTTAACATCTACTTTTTCTTTTTTTTTTTCTTTTTTTTTCAATTCACAATACTGTTAATACTCAAACTTTATACAAACAATAAACAAAAGATGAACTATTATTAAAAACAAACATGAAATATCATTTCTTGTAATTGACCAACAGTGAATGCTATTTTGATGAAAACAAGAGATCCTTAGTTCAGTCAGATATGCTTTCAACAAGATTCAACTGTTTGTTCCAAGAAATACCTCTGTTCTTTTATTTGTATGTATATTTCATACACTAAATTTTGCAACTATTTTGGTACAAAGGTAATATATTTACCCAACGCCTCTGCCATGGGCAGGATGTGACACAAGGTCAATCTTTAAGCAGAGTTACGCTGGTTTGAATTCAGAGTTTACCTTATCCTCAACTGATTGCCTAGTCAAGACCAAAGAACCCAGTCTGCCTTGCTATTTACCTATAGCTGAAGGGAGAACATATTAATTCATGCATTTCCCAAGGGCATTAAAATGAAATGCAAACAGCCTTGCCCAAGTTTAAACTCAGATTTCTATGTCCATTTTTTTACTACAATAACTCTTACGCTAGTATACTTTTAAATAGGATAGCGGTAATACAATTTTTACACAAAGACATTGCATGGAATAGAGTTTTAAGATGATATTATTAACCAGTCAACAGAAAAACAACTGACTCTATCTTTGGCATTTAGCATACTTTTTCATGGTGCTCTTATTAATCTTCCTAGAAACTAATTGATACAATACACAGTGTGTTGTGTCTATACAGGGGTGGTAACTTTTGGCTCTTGGAAGTAAATGACACTGATTTTCTATGGATATTGCAATGGTGTGACAAGATATGATGAGGATCTATCTATCTATCTATCTATCTATCTATCTATCTATCTATCTATCTATTTCTAAAATTTTCAGTGCCTTATTGGCAGGGCTTAGAATACATTGACTGTAATTCTTTACTAAGGATTATTATTTGTTATTTGAAACCATATAGCTGTGTGCAAACAAATGACTCTTATTAAATAGAAATAATTGAAATCATATAATTATTAGTATTAAATAGTAATATTCAAAACTATACGACTGTATGCGAGTTATTTGTATTTGATAGGAATACTTGATATATATGACAGTGTGCAAAAAACTCTTAAAAAACAACAATACCAAAAATGTGAATAAAAATGTTCTATGAACATGATTCCCTAATCTTTAGGCATAAAATAACCCTAGATGGACTGACACATTAAAATCAATCAGTCAATAATCAATCATAAAATTCTCATTATGTTTGTATATATGTAACCATAACCCAGAAAAAAACAGCTAATCATAATAAAATTTTTATAAGTGCAATACAGTTAAAATGCTTTAACTTAGAGAATAAAGCAATTTCCACCCCAATTTATAGCTGAATGATAATTTTATAGAATCAGAATTCTTGATGAGCATCATTTTTTGAACATCTGAATTTTTTTATTTAATAGATGACTATGAAATGCTAATTAGAATATTTAACTTCCTCCTAAACAGAAGAATCAGTAACATCATGGACCACTGCTACAATAAGAATCATAGTCCATTGGTTGTTTAGTTCAATATTAGAAATGAAAATGGATAAATGATTCCGTAAAACTTTTATTGCATGTCAAAATTCATTGTAAAAAACTTTCAACTGGAGGAGATTTTTATTAGTTATTTACTAAGCTTAGCTTAGTTGTGGCACAAGGTTTGAAGTATGAGTACCCAGTGAGAACTGAACTCACTAACAATGGTCTGCTAATTCAGCTTCCTAACCATTACACCATATAAAGTGCCCCGATTGTGATTGTATAACTTAAATTCAAATAAATACACACATATACAAATCCAAATAAAACTTATTACATTTCATACAGTTCAAGTTACATATTATATAGTTTTTATTATATGTAATCAATAATGATAGTTTTAATATAAAAATATTGATTTATCTTGTTTTTTTAAAATAAAGAAACACATACAAATAACTGCTGCTATGAGTTTGCATGGTTATATGTGTTTGTGCTCATGTATGTGTGTGTGTGTGTGTGTGCGTGCATGTGTGTGTGTGTGTGTGTGTGTGTGTGTGTGTGTGTGTGTGTGTGTGTGTGGAAAAAGAAACTAGAATTAATTTTGTAAAACAGAAGAGGAAATTAGATTTGAGAAAAATACAAAAGAAATCTTTGTATCTTTTATGTTCTTAGCTATGCTGCTAACAACTATAAAAATCTTAAATAGGCTAATCAACAGCTGGCCATATCAAATCAATATAAGACCTGCACTATTCTCTCTTTATGATTAAGTACTGTAATACAAATACAGTAAATGTAAAATAAATATACATTTTATGCTATTCTGAAAGAGCACTATATTTCTCAAAAAAAGCAAGGAAGATCATTAATGCCTTTACAGATGTAATTGATTATTTTATAGATATAAAATATATATAGAACAGATTGGCTGATAATATTCATATGTTTGTCAATTATTTCACTCTAGCAGAGAAATGGGTTACAGCAAAAAGACATCAGGTCATTAGCTGAATGTCAAATTTTAAAATGACTTTTAATTCTTGTTTACAATGGCAAAAAACAATTTTCACCAAAAGGACCTGAACATCAAAAGAATAAATGTGAAATATACAAAAAGGGTTAAAGTGTTTATTCCTTGTTATTTCTCTTTTGATAAAAATTAACTCTTTTAATCCCTGTGGATGCAGTATTTTACATTTTTTCTGAGAATGCATTAATTCATTTACAGTTAAACTAAAATACTGAGGTATGTATTCATCCAAACTCTCCCCTATGGGCAAGATGTGACTCAAGACCAATTTTTAAAAGAGTAAATCTGATTTGAATTCAGAGTTTTCCTTCTTCTTTGAGACTGGTTACAAACCAAAGCTAAAGAACCCATTCTGCCTTACTATTTATCCTTAGTGGGAGTAGAATAGATGGATTCATTCCTTTCCAAAGGGCATTTACACAAAGTGAAATGCTAACAGCTTTGTCCAGGATTTAAACTCAGATCACTGATTCCATTTCCTACCATGATAACTTATGCTAAGTGTGCCTCCTGAAGTATTGCTAGAACCAGCCTGAGATGAATACGTGGTTGCTTATGCCCCCATGGCTGTCAGGGAGTTCTTAAGAACACTTGATTTTCTTAGAATTATCATTTCAGGTGATATACATGCGTTTTTTCACAGTTGGTGTGCAAATAATGCAACACTGACAGAAGTCAGTATTGTTTGTGGTGATAAGTGTGGAAAACAGATTGTACTTGGGGCTCCATGAAGGTTTGTGCTGGCACTGGGTATAGCAGATTTGTAACTGAAAATTATTCATAATACAACTATTAAATCAAATCAAATAGTAGAGCACAGATTTTACCTTTATTTTTGGCCTACCATCACTTTGTTTCATCTACTAAAAGCACTGCATAATGTTGTACAACTAAATTGTATATATTCTATGACTGTTCTCAGGTGAGAACTTTTGTTGTTTTTGAAATTACTTTTAGTATTTCTTGTCATGCAAGAATCAAATTATCTGGTATCTTCCATTTTGTATAAAAAATTAATCTAAAAATGATCAACTTACACACATATGAAGCATGGAAAAAATAAATAGATAAGCCCAAATTTGACAGAAAGAAACAACTGATTTGTAAGTGTTATGAAGACTGCTGGTTTTCCATACAACCTTGTCCAGGCCTTTGCCAAGATCCAGGCACAAATCTATGGTCTCAGGAGACTGACAGATGGCAGAAATCAGCCCTCTGATAAAAACAAAGCAATTATGGAATACTATATAGAGATGTGGTCACCATGCAACCAAGTTTGAACTTGATTTAAAGAATATGAGTTATAAGAACAAGCTGAAAGAATTAGGTTTAACAGTATTAAAAAGCAATAGAATCTGGAGTGACTTGATAGAAATGTTTAAAATCATGTGATTTTTAATCAGTCAATTGTAATGAATTCTTCACTAGGAAATACAGTGCCATAAAAGGACATAAGCATACTGTAGAGGCACATGGTGTCATGGTTATCATCTTTGGAAATTGACATGGTGACCTGAGTTCAAATCCTGGACAAAGCTATTTGTATTTCACTTTCACTATGTTTTAATGCCCTTATCCATATCTTCTACATCCAACTATAGATAAATAGTAGAGCAGACTGGTTTCTTTAGCCTTGTTAAGACAACCAGTGTAAGAGAAGGTAAACTATAAAATCAAAGAAATTGTTCTCCTGCTTAAAAATTGACCTTATGTCACATCTTGCTCATGGTGGAGGGGTTGGGTAAATAAATATTGAAAAAATGAATCATAAATATCAGAAAAAAATTTTAACAATCGAGTTGTCAGTTTGTAGAATATTTTGCCTGATTGTATGGTTCTCTCATTTGATGTGGATATTTCTTTTCATTATAATAGTTATTATTGCACAAGTAATTAATGGTTTTAGAACTGAATTAAAGCCATATTTACCAAGACAGAAATAAATAATGAAACATTAATTTTCTCCAAAATATTTCCTTTGGCATTCAACACACTTATTCCATTGAGTTTTCTATTGGTTAAAGCACTTCTGAAACTTCTCATTTTATATGGTATGAAGTTGCACCGTCTTATTTTTTAAAATATCTTTCACATCATCAAATTTTACTCTTAAGATGTATTTTCAGTTAAGCAAACAAAAAAAGTGACAGATTATGTAGGGTGCTACACTTGCACAAAAAACTGCAGCTAAAATGTATCTAGTCTGGTTTCATAATTAATTTTTCAAATTGACACTGACTGATCTAGATTGAATATCTAGACAACAATCTAGATGTCTGTTCATCATCACTTTATCATATCAGTTGCTCGACTGTACCTACATCTCCATTTCAATTGTAAAATTAAAAGAACTAAAGATTCAATTTTGATACTTTTTGATTTTTGCATATTTTTTTCATATTCATAAATGTAGTGTCATATTTTTTTTCACACTCATAAATTTAGTAGTATATTTTTTCATACTTAAAAATGTAGTATTATATTTTTATTCCTATAAATTTGGTATAATTTTTTTATATTCATAAATGTAGTATTATATTTTTTCTTACTTGTAAATGTAGTATTATAGTATTGTAGTATAAAGTATCATAAATTGTTTCTTATCTATTTAAAAGTATGAATAAATCATCTTTTGGATATTTTAAGATATTCTTGATGTCTTCATTCTAACATTTTGAAAATGTGCTTATAAATTCCTGGTGTGTTACAAATTCAAAGAAAAGAAATTATGGAAATTGAAATTCACAGAGAAGAAATGCTAATATATGGAAATAATTATATCTGAATTATTTAGTAAATGCAATCACTTAAAGAACAAGTTATATAACTTGTTCTATAAATGACTAAACATAAACATAGTATTGCTCATATGTATTTGAACAAACAGAAAATTCCCTTTTAATTACTTGGCTTTGAGAGTTGAAAACTGGAAAATTAGGCAAGAATTAGATTACATTGCAATCAACATAACAAGGCATATATTTAGCCAAGTTGAATTTTTGGAAAATATGTTTTTTATAGAATTAGATTGTTAAATGAAAAAAAAAAAAGATTTTTCTCTCATTCTAAAACCTTGTTCAGAATCAATCATTGTTATCTGGAATAGTTGTCAAACTGATAAGTTAATTTGAATCCCCCTGCTCAAAATCCTTGATGACCTTTGCAATCTTACACAATATACAGATTTTGTGCCTGTTCAAATATTTATAAGCAGTACTTTCTATAGCCTTTATTATCTTATTGAATGTATTAGTAATAAGCATTTTAGTAATTAATGTTTTTTATTTGAAATTTGTGTCTTCTTACATAAAGATCCTGTTTTGAATTCTCAGAACTAAGCAATTAAAGCAAATTGTTTGTTTGTTCAAATACTTATGAGCAATGATATATATATATATATATATATATATATATATATATATATATATATATATATGTACGTATGCATGTATGTATGTATGTATGTATGTATGTATGTATGTATGTAAAGTTATTTCCTCCAAAAATTTACAAGTTTCTTTTGACTGTAAAGGTATTTAATGCTACATTTTAATCTATGAAAACAATGAAAGGATAGGTCATGGTACGCAGAATAATATAACAAAACTAAGAGAACCATAAAGTATTATTTTTAACAAACTGAAATAAACTTTTTGAAAATAAAGAAAGGAGGTGGGTATGGTTTAATGATTATTACGAAGGAAAATGAACTCAGTGGACCAAGTTTAAATTTTGGATGAAGCGGTTTGCATTTCACTTAATGCTATTTTCTTTGGGAAAAGCATGAATCTAATTCTTCTCTTCCCACTTAGCTATAGATAAATTGTGTGAAATGAAATGCAAACAGCCTTGTCCATTAGGAGTATATAGGTGATACAGTATATACAGGATGGCCTATAAGTCACCTTATCATTGAAAACCTGTATGATTCTTTTTGTAAAATATATTTCTAAAATTTTGTTCTAGATTTAAAAAAATTGTTTTTTGGAAACCTATCAGGCAAAATATCATGATGGAGCAATCTATAAAAAATATTGAATTTTGCTTTCAAAATCAATGTTTCATAATGGTGAATATAAATGCTCTTATGGTATATCAGAAAGCCACCCACAAAAATGATGGTCATTTTTATGACATCATTTTTCATACAGTTTTAAATTTTCCTTTTCTGGACCTTATATAAGAATTATTAAAAAAAGAAAAAAACATATTTCTCTTTTAAATCATAAAGTCACATACTTGTCACTGTTTTTAAAATTAGAATGCATGACTATAAGATTACAATTATTACTGGTTGTTAGAAGATGTGAAATATATACAAAAGAGTTTTAGTCCCAAGTTAATGAAGATTACACTATCTAGTTCAGCATTAAATCCAGAAAGGGCAAAGTTAAATATGCAATTCCAAATAATAAATATATCAGCAAGATGTCTTTTTCCATGCTGGAGACATACTAAATATCTTACATGAGGTAGATATTTTATAGTAATATGAAGATTCAATTTTTTCAGAATGCAACATTGATAGTTATTTATTTTAAACAGGAAGTTGTTTAAGTCTTATACCAAGAAAATAACCCTATACTGGTCATGACAAATATTAATATGAGATATTAAGAAACAACTCTTAGAAAAGAACCACTGAGGCTAATAATTAGGCTCACATATATTTACTGGGCCATTGGCCTAATGAGTAGACTGTTTGCCAATGGTCCCGGAGACCAGGATTCAATCCCAGGTCGAGTCATACCAAAGACTCAAAAAATGGTACTTGATGCCACCTTGCTTAGTATTCAGCACTATATGGTGAGGATCAAGGGAATGGAGTAGCACCCTCCTCTACACCTTGGTGTAGTAGCTATTGAAAAGGGAGCCTTCGGGTCACCTTTGACTAAAGTTACCAACTTTACTTGCTAATATTGATGACTATTAAATATTTTTGATTAAACTTTTTTATATTGTTATTTACAGAGAAAGAAACCAGGAAATATTCAGGTGCTTGAATTTTTTAGCTGAGGCATTATCAGCAATTAATTTTTGACAATTATTTCTTTCTGTTGCTTTTATTATAACTTCCATAGAAGCTGTGATATAAAGCAACAGAAATAAGATGAAGGCACTTATAAAAATTGTTTTTTTGGGTACTTATCTCTCACAAAGAATACAGGTTTGAAACTATAATCTATAGTTAATCTACACAAATTAATCAGTATTTTAACTTCTATTACTCTTTGCATAAAGTGACCAACTAATGACTGCAGTACTTGGTTAAACATTGAGACCCAGATCTGTATCTCAACATTATGCTGCATATATAAGACAGTCTTCTTAGAAATAACTAATGCAACAGCAGTCATTCTGATGAACACAAAAAAAATAAATAAATAAATAAAAATGCAAAATAATAGCACAGAATGATTATAATTCTCACAAGTAGTACCATTCTGGTATAGCATCTTAAAGTTTGTCAATTGTCTGAGAAAAATGTTATTAAAAACTATGTGTACAACATCCCATGAGTAGAGTGGAAAAAAAAAATTTGCTTTAGAATTCAAAAAAAATTTAGACTGAAATGTCCACATGAACCAAATATTTACACTGGGAAAAAAAGAAAAAAAAACTTATTGTCTCTAAGCCCAGTTGGCTGGATCTGTAGGATATGCTGATAGCATCTCTACTGAGGAGTAAGACCCCCACAAGTGTCTTGGATATGACACTAAACAATTTGATAGTGAAGCGCCAGTCCTGGAGCTTCGAGTACCTCTTCATTGCCATTACTTCCAGGTTCACTCTGACCCTGAGTTTTAGTACTGGTTAGGATTCCATCTATTGGTTAAATAGGATTGTTTATACTTAAATTCATTTGTGTGCAAATAGCACTATTAGTGTTAGATAGCAATGCTAGAAACCATGTACAAACAATAAATAATAATATTTGAAACCATTTTACCATGTACAACAAACAAATGAGGTCTGGCTTGTTTTAAAATGTTACTTACAAACTAGTCATTAACAAATCACACACACACACACACACACACACACACACACACACACACACACACACACATATATATATATATATATATATATATATATATATATATATATATATATATATATATATATATATATATAACAGGAGTTGGCATTAAATAACCTACAAGAGTTGATATGCCATAAAACACCATCAACCAACCTACTGTTGTCTCTGGAATTAAGTAGCTATCATTAGCAAAGATATTATATGGAAAATAAAGAAACTAAAGGAATCAGTATGTTTGGTATTATCAAAAAAATCACATTTTTAAAATGAAGGTTAAAATAAATATCATGAGAGACAGTTATCAAAAGAGAGAGAGAGAGAGAGAGAGAGAGAGAGAGAGAGAAAGAGAGAGAGAGAGAGAGAGAGAGAGAGAGAGAGAGATTATACTTTCAATAAAGATGCAAAGGAATTATCTATTACTAAAATTCTTATTGTGTTTGTATATATGTAACCATAATATTTATCATATTTGTATAGTATTACCATAACAAACCAAAAACAGCATGTCGTAGCATGATTTTTATTTGAGTGATACACTTAAAATGCTCTAACTTGAGGAATAAAGAGATTTCTAGTTTAATTTGAAACTGAATAATATTTATTTGCATTCAATGTCATTTTTTAATCATCCAAATTCTTGATATAACAGAGATAAGTAAGAAATATTAATTAGAATCCTAGACTTCTTAAATATCATACGAATATTGTCATGGACTTCAATTATAAGTCATCTGGTAATCTATGAAACTACCAAGCCTGTTGGCTAAATTTCTCAAAACAACTCAATGAAGGAAGAGACAACTAAAAAAAGCAAAAACCCATAAAATTCTTCATTTCCAGAGTTAGATAATATTAATGTAGATCCACAAAAAATAAATAAGGATAAAATTTTTAAAAAAGATTCAAGAAAGCATAAACTGAAATCAATGAAGGGTTACAAAAAACTGACAGTGAAACTCTACAAATCAAGAGCAAGAAACTAGAATAAAAGTATTGACCATATACATTTTTGTTAAAAGGAGGGGTTAAAAACAGACTTAAATACCAGATAAAATTTCACCTGAAGAAAGCCATAAAAAATAAATTGATTGAAGCATTGTGAATAATAAAGATTAATAATGAAAACAGCAAAATAAATAAATAAAACATTTCCTAGTATTATTCAAGAAAGAAAACATTTGCCTTAACTAACTTCTCTAGTTAAAATTTCAAACGAATAATTTATTTTATGGAAATATTTTTGCTTTATTACTGCAAAATTCTTCATTTGGTGAGGTTTGAAATAAGAAAAAATCCCCAGGGAGTGTGCTCATCTTAGATTATATTTTGCCACATTATTAAATAAAGATAATTACAAAATGAACTCCCAAGAGAAAAGGATGTTTATTACAAAAATCTGTCCAAGTTGACTTCATATTCAAGCAGCTGCAAAATTAGCAATCATTTACTAATATTCTTTGAAACATTGTAAATCCAGAACAAACATTTGCCAAGCAAAAGTAATGAGAGAATGGGAGATTTTGTTGTTTATCACTGCATGGACTAAAAATATATTTGTTAAATATTAATAGTTTGTTGAATTCAAATATTTGTCCATAATGTCAGGTTAAAACATTTTTAGAATCTTGTTATAACTTTGAAATAACTTTGATATTTAAAAGATATAAAGACTTGTTTGTCCTATTGATATCCAAAATTCAAAAATACAGTTTTTGAAATATGAAAAAAGAGAAAGTGAATTCTTTGATTTAGTTTTTATAGATAACCGCATTGAGTTGAAATATGGAATATCAGAAAAAGAAAAGAACTGTGGCTTTAAAAGGAATGATGATGATAACTACCAAAGTGTTGTAAAGGAATATTAAGTGTGGAAAAAAATGAGATAATGTAAGTGTTTTTATAATAAATACAAATTTTCTTTCACTTCTGTTAACTTATTTGAACTTGTTTATTGTTATTATATTCTGCATAAGCTTATAAGGCTTCTTCAAAAATATTTATCCAGGTGACAAAAAGAAGTCAACAAACACATCTCATGTTCAAAATATCCCCACTTATTTTGTGTTGGTTTCATTAGGAAAGGACTGGTCTATTCTGTGGGTTTCCAACCATTATAAGGCAGAGAAAAAAAAGATATTTTGTCATATTTAGTATGGTAGCCAAAATGAGCTAAAAAAAGCCTCTCAAGTCTGTTTCTATGTTTCAGCTGGATCTCTCTAGCTAACTCAAAACTTTGTCTTCTGTCTTGTATGATATGATAGTATTAATCAATTAGAGCCCAGACACCCACTCAAAATTCCATCCCATTTATTCCTCTACTTTATTACCAAACTTTCTTACTAAAAATATTTTTACCTATGACCTCAACTGTGTCAGTCATTAAGAAGATATCTAAACTAGAGCTAATTGCAGTAGCAAGCATAAAGATCAGAACAATGTTAAGAAAAAGTCTAAATATGAAATAACTTATTTTAAAGATTCATTGAACATTTTATCAAGGAAAATAAGTATATATAGGTAAATTATATAATTCCAAAATATAAAGCTCAATAAACTCCTTTTGATAAAGTTATAAGAATAATTATATAACATTCGAAAAAAATAGATGATCAAGAACATCAGAATGATTAAATGAATCTGTAAAATTTAATAATTATTTTGTATTATTAAAAGATTTTTAGGGTAAGAATATAAAATAGGGTATTATAATAAATTACACTGGCTCTTGCCTTGTAAACATGGCAAAAAATCTGTGACATCAATGGAACTTAGAAAACTGATAGTCAAGTTATGTAATAAAGATAAACACTCGATTGGGGATATTTCAAAGATTGTGGGGAAATCTAAAAGTGTTATTTATAGTATTTTAAGACATCTTGAGGAAACTGGGTCATGTGAAGCCAAGAAACTCCCTGGCAAGCATAGGAAAACTACTGCAAGGGAAAACAGATGGATTGGTAATGAATCAAAAAAGGATCAATTTGCGACGGCAAACGTTATTTCTAAAAGAGCTAATGCTAAGCTTGGCATTAAGATATCAAGGCACACTATTTCCCGAAGACTTAATGAAATAAATTTGAACAGTCGAGTAGCTTCTATGAAGCCTTACATTTCTAAAAAGAACAAAATGAGCCAATTGAAATTTGCTACTGAAAACGTCATTTGCCCAGTCAGCTGGGGCTGTAGAATACATTTAGACTTTATCTTATTCATCGTTCTGATCTTTATGCTCGCGACTGTACACTGAATGCCCAACTATTTTACAACCCAACCAATATAAACTTAAAGGTAAATAGAAGTACCCATAAAAGTATCTTTTATCATAAAATACATGTACCCATGAAAGATGTATCCATAATATAATAGATGTAGACATAAAATAGATGAACCCCTAAAATTTTTTTACACAATTACCAAAGGTAAATTTTCTAAATTCCTATCAACCATTAAGAACCTTTCTTTGTTTATATTAGGTTGATGCAAAATATTTGCAGTTTTTGTTATTCTAAACCTTGATTTGTATATTATTGTTTATTATAATGACAATGTCTCACATGTGGAGAAATTGAATGAACTGGGCTATGAAACTGTGTAGACTCCGGTGAAGTTATAAACATATTTTTCTTTGTCTATTTAACAAACTGGACAGTGAAAGTGTAGTTCATCCTGCTAACTTACCACATTTCTATGACTGACTATCAATTTTTTTAAGTATCTTGACAACTTCTTGTGAGAGAAGTTCTTCAGCAACCAAGCAACAGCTCAAAATGCCCTCAAGAATTCATCAGTTCCAGGACTCAAGAATTCTTTGAAGAATAGGTTGACTCGTTTTCTGTTAATAACTATGTGTAGATTTTAATTGTTTTTATCTCAATTAAAATTATCGCATCCATGTCCTTATTTTATTTCCCTATGTTACTGTTGGGAAGTTTTTTCCTTGTTCATTAACACAGTAGTCATGCAGGCATCTTTAATGTTGAGCAAACGTTTAAGGGGATGTTGAATTCATGACAACATATGAAAATATAAAGCAAATATGTTGAAAGAACAATAAAATATACTTAAGAGAAAAAACGAATGAACATATACGTAACACAGAGAAGGCAGAGGTAGCATAATTGTTACCATCATTGGAAAAAGACTTGGCAACTCACGTTCAAACTTTGGACTAGGCAGCTTGCATTTCATTTTTCACTTTGGAAAGACATGAATCCATCACTTCTCCTTTCAGCTATGAGTAAATAGTAGACCCAAACTGGTCTTTTTGGTTTTGGTATGGCAACCAGTCTAGGAGAAGATAAACTCTGAATTCAAACTAGCTGTATTCCACTTAAAAATTGACCGAGTATCACATCCTACCTATGGCAGATAGGTTAGGTAAATAAATACTTGTTATAAGAAAGGCTGCTTTTCTGCACTATATTATACCATAACTTGTTAATGTGTTTGTGCCTAAATCATTATTGACTAATACTTATGCGTACAATATAACCGAGCCTCATAACTTTTGAATTTATGCAAGCAAATTCCATCTCTACTAAATAACTTCTTTGTTAGGGTTATAGCAAATATATAAGAGGTTACTGAAAAGTTCTCGACCCGTCTATAAAGGGAATAGAGAATACTTCTCAGGTTTTGAATTCCGAGTATTTTGTTCTCTTAGCCTATTACGGCTAGAGAAGCTAATCTACTCATACCCTGAGGCTGAATAATGAGACATAGGTATATACTTTTCCGATGGGCATCAGCATGTAATAAAACGCAAACAACTTCATCCAGGATTAGAACCTGAATAATGTTTTAAATCAGTCTTATATTTGTTGTGACTAATACATACGGAATTTTCGTTGCGTCAGCCCAGAGCATGGAATCGGGTGACCTAGACGCCGAGGACTACAAACTGGCCAAATATGCGTCTATATCAAGTAGGTCCGTTGTGACACCAGTGGTGTTGAAATTTCCGGGTTTCGTTCCACGCACCTCAACTCTAAATCAGAACACTGGTAGAAAAGTTTCTTTTCTAAGGAACGAACCTCGCAAAGTGGAGAGGCTGACGCAACGCTTCTTTCTGGATATTACCCATGGCAACGCTAAACAGCTGAAAAGTCAACAGCTGAAAAGTTATTTATATTTTTAGTATAAAATATTTTAAAAATGTCAATTATCTGCCTTTTGTCCACCGCACTAGATGACGTAATAATCACCGTTGCTATGGAAAACAGATTCATACAATAGGAAATCTGTTGCTTATTTCTAGCCACCTTTTTCAGATGTTATTCAGCTGACCCTAGTCCCAAGTGTCTGTAGCGTAAGCTTTACTACGCAGAGCATTACTTCTAAAATAAGTTTCTTCCACTTCAAGCTACGTAGAACCATTGTATTCGATCATATTCTTTCAATCTCGTCAAACATCAAGCATAACTCTGCAGCTGGTATGGAGTGACGAACTGCCGTCTACTGTATTTACAACTCAGATACACATCAAAAGGCCGTCGATTTTGCTGCATCGACGTAAAATAATCATTCAAATCAATTATTTAAACAACTTCGCCTCGTAACAAAAGTATTTTTATTAAACACCAAAACTTAAAACTACGAACATCGTCAACCAAGAAACAAGCCGCATCTTCTAAAAGCTATTCGGCATACATATCATTCACTTAATGTCAATTCCGTGTTGAGTCCCTATGGCGATGGTGTGGTCTGCGACATCGGAGTTATCAAGTTCGAACTCCAGTCACGCTATTGCCTTCACTTACTTATACTCATGGGAAAGCTATGAAACCCCTTATCCCTATCAGGTGTTGGTTAAATAGTTCCATCACTGTCCTTCTGCAAGGATAGCTTTTGCATTGAATAACACACGAAGGTTGATATGCCATTAAGAACAATTAAACCAATCAAATGCCATTGGGCAAGTCATAAATCCATCTGTTCTCCTCTCCCTTCCAGCTATAGGAGGGTAAATAACAGGGCAGCTTGTGTTCTTTAGCGTTGGTTTAGTAACCAGTCGAAGAGAAGGAAAAAATCTGAATTCAAACCAGCTTTACTCTGCTTAAAATGACCTTGCGTCACATCCTGCATGTGGTGAAGGGGTGGGTAAATACATGTCATAAAAACAAACAAATAGTCATTAACAAATAACTTTATTAGCCAATATCTTTATTGATAAATATTTTTATTGATTATTATTTTTACCACTCATTTCTACGTTTTATACATATTCTACATAAATCTTTGTCTATTTTCATCTTTATTCATGTATTTTGCATACATTTTTGTTCGTGTATATATTCTAATAAGTTTGTTAGATAAATTGATAACGTCTTATATTTACAGAACTTTCACCCACTCTATTATCTTCATTAACCGGGCAATTGACATAATGAGTAAAGTGTTCGCCAATGGTCCGATAGACCGAGTTTCAATCCCAGGTCGAGTCATACCAAAGACTCAAAAAATGGTTCTTGATGCCACCTTGCTTAACAATCAGCACTATAAGGTAAAGGATCAAGGGTAAAGTGGAGCAATCCAGGGAATGGAACCTTCTTCTATTGCGTTTTTATGCAGTTTTTGTTATTTTAAACCTTGATTTGTATATTATTATTTATTATAATGACAATGTCTCACATGTGCGGAAATTGAATGAACTGGGTTATGAAACTGTGTAGACTCTAGTGAAGTTATATGGATTTCAATAGCTACTACACCTCGGTGTAGTAGCTATTGAAAAAGGAGCCTTCAGGTCACCCTCGACTAAGGTCACAAACTTTACTTATTGTCTTCACTACTCTAGCTAAAATAGCTAATAACTTCACCAAATCTAAACCCATACATTGATAAAATCAAACTATTGGTACCTTCTCCGTTCAAAGAGCACACACATATTTCCTATTAATAAGTAATCCAATAATTACAAATCTACATTTGTAATAACAACCTTAATCACTTTTTACACTAATAACCTTATATTGGTTCTAACAATAAGCGCCATAATGATTCCTGACATAACAGTGATTCAATATTTTTCATATTAACCACTTGAATTATTTATTTCGAGTAGTATTTTCTTTCATCTTTTTAATTTTAGTTACATTTTTATCACAACTCACTCATTTAGTCATTTCTACCACAGTGAGGAACAACACATATCGGTCTAAACAATAAAGGTGACGCTCCCGGTGAGACCCGAACTCAAGACGTTTCCTTTTTATCTCGAAGAAGACAAGTTATCCATAACAACTGAACTTCTAATTGTACTATGAGAATATTTCGTATCGCATAAGCCTCAATCATATCTAAAACTCATCCAATACTTTGTCTCCGATTTGTAATTGAATGTTTAAAAAAACAAAAAATAAATTAGATATCTCTGTTGTTAATTAGATAGATTTTCGTATGAATTCCCACATTAAAGATAGATTCATTTAGTCTATAACGCCAAAGCAATGACATTAAATTAGAATTAAAAACAAAATTTAAAATGCTGTGAAGAATATTGATATAATTATCTGTCTTGAAAGAAAAGGCAATTTTCTTTCTGGCAGGAATTCGTTTGAAATTAAAACCGTGCAAAATACATATTGTTGAGTTATAGATTGGCCTGCTTGTTTTCAGGTGGTACTTTTCGACTTGGTTTGTTTTGTTGATGGACCAGCTTGTTAACAGGTGATGCTGTGTTTATGTTTTAGGAAATTGTAAAGCTCTATGTCCCGATATTGCGTAAATACTGGTCTATATATTCGAGCAGCGTGATGTTTATGTAGAAACTGGAACATTTGGAGAAATCTGAGAATATCAGGAAGGAGTCAGGAGAAATCTGAGAATATCAGGAAGGAGTTAGAGCCCGCGACGTTTGAGGGTCGACCACCAAATATGCCGGTCAAAACAATTCGTCTTCAATACACCAAATCCACCTAAACACATGTGACTTAGGAATCCTTATCATCACCCCAATAGACTTGCAACTTTTAAATTCACTTCTCTCTCCACAACCTCAACGAAAAACAGAAAATAAGCAACAGAGGAACCTGTTTATTAAACCCTTAGTTTTACAAAAGATCCGAATTGTTTTGAGGATTCCTTCTACTGACCAATAAGACGATCCATCGTCATCATTATTGCTCTACAATAAGCTGTTCCTTGAAAATTGTTATTGCACTTACCCGTACAAAATACCAGTTTCTTGTCGAAAACACTACTATATTTTTTGGCGGTTTAATGTGTCCTGAGTGCTTTTGTTTGAATTATATAATTTTGCAGTTGTTAATAGCTGAATGTCAACGATTCCTTTCCTCTTTTTAAAAAAGAATAATTCATGATACAGATCGATTTACTCGAAAATTTTAATGTTAATATATCACTCGATCTACTTGACCTAGAAAAGTAATTTGTTCATCCGCATTCACTTTGATCATCATCTTTCTAATATTACTGATTATAAATTAAAATTTCAATAATCGATTATATTTCGATTTCAAAATACAATTGTTAAATCGTCTTTTTTTCGCCGTCCAAGTAGTACCACTTCAATAAATACTGTGTTAGTTAATGAACAAGAATCCAGTTATATTCTTAGCTGCGATTCTATCATCTTAAAAATATTCTGTGGACTTTTCATCGATTTGAGTGTTAACATTTCGATTGCATAAAAACGCAATCGAAGGCGGTTCCATTGAGGAATATTTTAATTTCATTAAAACTTTTTACATTTCTTGGTATGTAATATCACTCCAAATTTCATAATCGATTGTTCTGATGAGCTATTGCTAATCTAAAAATAATTATTTGGCGGAACATATGATTTAAAAAATATTTATTAGGGTTTGTATTAACAGTAGAAAATATTGAAGGATTCAGATATCAAATTTTATTAAAGGCACCGTTCTCACCACAATCTCTAGTATAATTTTTCATTTTAATTTCAGAGGCTATTGAACTTATTCTGATGACGAGACACGTAGACGTCAAAGTCGAAATGATGACAAGACGCAAACATCAAAACATAATGATCAAGATCGCTTTTTGGAGAAAATGACAAAAAGCCAAACAGTTCCGGATGCTGAAATAATTTTTTTAAATTCCCATTTCAAGAGAAGAAACTAAATACATTCAACAATGATATCAACTGTTGATTATTATTTTACAGATTTACAAATAAATTAATT
The DNA here is from genome assembly GCA_963585895.1 of Sepioteuthis lessoniana. NCBI lineage: Eukaryota > Metazoa > Mollusca > Cephalopoda > Myopsida > Loliginidae > Sepioteuthis > Sepioteuthis lessoniana. Next base: position 74,136,154 of record OY757906.1, on the reverse strand, counting down.
AGTGGAATTATGAAAATGTCTTCCTTGAGATGTGCATTTGATTTCTAATTGATTTTGTCCGTAAAACTTTAAAAAAAAAGAAAATGAATAAAACCTCTTAGAGAAAATGTCGTTTAATGTTTGTTTTATTAGTTAAAAAGATTTTGTATTGGACGCATTATTTTTTACATCAATGTTCTTTATTCACGACGTTTCAGTCGTGTCTACTCCGACCTTTTTCTGGTATATTTATGGCGGAATCGGCGGTGTCAACCGTTAATTATGAATTTCCATACAAATTGTCTTTTTTGTTGTGGAATAGTCATGCCATCTGGTTTTTGATTTTATCTATTTAATTTTTTAAAGATTTTGTTTTTAATTTTATCTTTTTGTTTTATTTGTCATATCTTCATCGAACCCAGTTTAGAATTAAACATGAGAAAACATCTAATGAAATTAACGAAAAGGACTTGGCTAGTTGAAAAAAAAAAATCAAAATAAAATGTAAAATAGGCCGTTTATATATTTATCCAATCCTTTTGCTAAGAGCAGGGTGCAACACACGGTCAATTTTTTAGCGGAGTGCAGCAGGTTCGAATTTAGTTTTCTTTTCCTTGACTGGTTACCTTACTAAGATTAAAGAACTCAGTTGTCCTTTTATTCATTCATACCTGGGGGTGGGGGAAAGACATAAATTCATACCTTTTCTTCTGGGTAATCTCGAGAAGTGAAACGCCTATAGCTACGTCCAGGATTTGAACTCAATAAATAAGATTAAACATCTAATTGACAATGAATAAACCCCGTCTCACCAAATTCAGACGGGAACATTATTTGGTTGTGAGCAAAATACAAATTTACTTAGTTGATTTGTAGCATCAAAATAAATAACTGAAGCTGAGTTGAGTCAGAACAAAGACAAATGTGACAGATGTAAATATAGTAACAGCTTTTACTGTCTCTAGATGATCTTATGAAAAGACAACTTGGAATTTTGCCGGTAGCATTTCTTTGCTTAAAATTCAAGTAATTTACTCTTTGAATAAATACTTTTCAAAGATAATCGTTAAAACTAAATCAGATCAAATAGTCCTCTCTCTCCGTGACACTGATATTGTTCATGAGAAGGGTGTAACAGGAGCTATGGTACCGACGAGTGAAAGTTAAATTGGTACCTTTGTTGTCTTGGGTACCATAACTCGTGCTAACAGAAAACGAGTGAGATGTTTCAATACGGACCTCTTGTAGAGGAATAGTGGTTCAATATTGTTTCCTCGTACAAAATAAATGCGAGAACCATTTATGACAGACTAACAACAACATATTTTATTTGCCTGAGTAAACTTAATAGTAAGAATACTTTGTAAATTGAAGAATTTATCAAATGACAATGATATACAGATATGTTGGGTCCAAAGTCATACTGGCATCAGGGGAAATGACCAAGCGGATAAAGCAGCCAGGTCTACCATAAACCTAACCACTGAAAAGAAATTTTAAATACCACATACAGACTTTAAAATAGATGAATACATACTACAGCAAAAATAGATAAATACATACTACAGCAAAAACAACAAAGCTGGAACAATAATGAAAATAATAAATTATCAGAAATTAAACCCACACTGGGGGAATGGAAGCAAAGCTAAAAAAAAAAACGAAAAGAGTAAATTACATTGTCCAGACTCCGGATAGGTCATACAAGGATAACACACTCTTATTTACTCGAAGGAAAACAACAACCAATGTGTTATGCATGTAGACCAAATACACCGTAAAGCACATTCTCATCGAATGTACCGACCTAGCCCATATAAGAAAAACCTTCTATCGTGCAAACAATATGAAGGAACTGTTCCTAAACACTGAAATAAATAATGTGATATCATTTCAAAAAACAGTGAAGTTATACACAAAAATCTAAAGAAATTTACAATATGACTAAAATCATCATCATCATCATATCGTGCTGGCAGCACGGATATCCCTGACCCTCTCTCGCCACTCCTCCCTATCGTTCATCGCCCTAGGTAGGTCTTCAGGACAACAACCTGTATCCTCACATAGCTGCTGAATGTACGTTCGTGCTGGTCGTCCTGCTTTTGCGCGGCCGTGTGTGGGGATCCATAAGAGTACATCTCTTATGAGTTCATCTCTGCTTCTCCAGCAATGTCCTGCATGTCTGGTTCGCCTAACTTGAATAGATTTCGTGATAGGGGGCAGGTGGCCGTACAGTTGGTGTCTTGTGGGGTGTTGCTGCCAGGACTTGTTGAGGATTGCACGCAGCATTCTTGTGTAATTGCCATCTAGTTTCTTCTCCAGCCGTTTTGTTAGCGTCCATGTAGTGCATCCATATAGCAGTATCGATGTGACCGCTGCCTGGAAGAAACTGCGTTTCATTTTATCGGTTAGGTCTGATTTCCATATAGTCGATAGCCTATTGATAGCTGTCCATGCTTTCGTTAACCTCGTTTCGATGTCCTTTTCGGTTGATTCGACGCTGCTTCCTAGGTACGTGAATTTGTCTACTAGTTTAAGAGGGGTTCCTTCTAGAGTGGAGATGTCCCCCGTTTGGTTATAGCACATATATTCCGTTTTGTGTGCATTAACATGGAGGCCTATGCTTGCTGCTGCTCGTTCCAAACTATGCAGAAGTGTTTCGGCTTGGTCAGGTGTATTTGCCAGTATCGCTATGTCATCGGCGTAGTCGGCGTCGGTAATTGTTGTTGCGGGATATCTTCTGCTTCTTTTCTTCGTCAGTTCGAAGCCATTCTCTTTGATTTTGTCAATCGATGTTCTAAGTACGTAGTCTAGACAAATGATAAAGAGATACGGAGCCAGCGTGTCCCCTTGTAGTACTCCTGCTACAATGTCGAAGTATTCTGTGTCTCCATCTGGTGATCGTACTTTTACTTTAGTGTTTCTATAGAGAATCGTTATTGCCGCTACGGTTTCTTTAGGTATGCCGTACGCTAGTAGGATTTGTTCCATCTTTCCTCTGTGAATGGAGTCGAAAGCCTTGGTAAAGTCGACAAATATTAATGTCGCTTGTAGGTTCTTTGCCCGTACACCCTCAAGGATTCTGCGGATGGTTAGTATTTGTGAGGTCGTAGATCTATTTCTTCGGAAGCCATTTTGGTTTTTTCTAAGTATGTTGTCGATTTTGGGTTCTATGCGGTTTCGTAGTAGGGCATTGTAGATTTTGGCAGCTATGGATGTAAGTGTTATGCCTCGGTAGTTTTTGGCTAATCCGAGGTCCCCCTTTTTAGGGAAGGGGAGTATGCATCCCTTCGTCCATCTATCTATCGGATTTTGATTGTATACTGCGTTGCAGTGTCGGAGCAGTATGTCGTCGAATTGTCTGGTCTTCCATACTTCCGGGGGAATTTCGTCCAGTCCTGCAGCTTTCCTATTTTTAATTTTTTTTTTTTTTTTTTTTTTACTTCCATAGATCCTTTCTTTACTAAATATATTCTAACAAACTGATCCCTTCCCCAACCTGTTTCACAGTTCTTTATGATCATGATTCCCAACAAATAAACTCTTAATAAAAAACAACAACAAATAACCAACTAATTATCTAAAGTTTATCATCAATTCCTATGATCTCTCCTTTGAATTTCTTTTCAGACTTATTTTCTTTAACTTGATTCGGCATTAAATGACCGATGAGGTTGATATGCCGTAAAACAAAACAAACGAACAAACTTAATAGAATACAAGAATGATATGAGCTACAAAAAGACTCTATAAAAATTTGTATGAAGGAATGTCTGTGTATGTAGGTTGCAGTCTTTTGCATAGGTTACAGAGTCCTTAGTATACGTATGTATGAGAGAAACGGATGTTTTATTTGAAGACTTAGATATTTAAGAAATGTATTGTTTTACATTGTGTTCAAAACGACACAAGGTTCCTTGTGAGTGCCGCGACCTACCCCGCAAACATAAACAGATCGGATTACTCGCTTGCCCTAGAAAAATTACATCCGAGTTCGGCCAGAAATGACGAAGCCCTTTTTACGACCTTGACCTACCGTTACAGCTAAAAAAGGGATAAATTAAATTTAACATTATGTACAAAACACTTCTGTCAGAAATAACTCGATAAAAATGGAATTAATTATCTTCGCTAGCCTACATCAGGCTAAAGGAGTACTTTATTTCTACACCCATTTTTTTTATAGAAGAACTTTCTATTTACGTCTCCGGCAGAAGTGGTATCGCGTTCCATTCACATAAACAAGACTTCGATGGCGAGAAATAGTGGTCCGCGAACGTTCTCAAGAGCCACTCGGCTCCACGAAGCTGAATCCTATATCAAGTGGTTGCATTCGCCTCATTTCTCGGCACGTTCCTTTTATTTCAACAAATCGCCTTGCTTCAAGGCTGAATCCCACTTCTAGTGGTAGATTCACCCCTTTTTTTTCATCACATTGATATGCACTAAAGGTCTTTTTAAGGACCATAAGAGGCCTTTCTGCGGGTTGGAGTATCTCTGACGGTCCTTAACGACCAGTCGAAGTAGACGGCCCGGAGGCAAACACGAAGAGGACTTTAAGACCATCCGGTCTTAACCATTTCGATCGGTTCCGCTCGTCCGTTTGGCTACGCAGCGCTAAAGACACGGGTTAGCCTTTAGTTACTGCTTCACTATCTGCCCAGCGCTAAGATAACGCCAATCTTAGCCACGGCCTCCTGGCCTGTTCGCTCGACAGTGCAGGGCTTTGGCATCGCAAGCCTTAGCTACCGTCCCGATACGTCTGCACAGCTTTGGCGCAGCAAAGCCATAGCTACCGTCTCCGAATCGTCCACACAGCTTTGGTGCGACACTGCCATAGCTCCATAGCTACCGTCTCCGAATCGTCTGCACAGCTTTGGCGCAGCAAAGCCATAGCTACCGTCTCCGAATCGTCCGCACAGCTTTGGCGCGACACAGCCATAGCTCCATAGCTACCCTCTCCGAATCGTCCGCACAGCTTAAGCGTGGCAAATCCATAGCCACCGTCTCCGAATCGTCCGCACAGCTTTGGCGCAGCCCAACCATAGCTACCGTCCCGACCGTCCGCACAGCTTTGGCGCGGCAAAGCCATAGCTACCGCCCCGACCATCCGCATAGCTTTGGTGCGGCAAACCCATAGCTACCGTCTCCGAATCGTCCGCACAGCTTTGGCGCGGCACAGCTATAGCTACCGTCCCGACCGTCCGCACAGCTTTGGCGCAGCAAAGCCATAGCAACCGTCAGCGATACGCCCGCACAGCTCTGGGGCAAGACAAAGCCGTAGCTACCGTCAACGATACGCCCGCACAGTTTTGGCACGACAAAACCATAGCTACTGTCAACAATACACCCGCACAGCTAGGGACACGACAAAGCCCTAGCTTCACCGATTCGCTCGCTCGACTTCGTATGTGTTAAGGCCTGGCAAACCTTAGCCACGGTTTCCCCGTCCGTTCATTTGGTCCGTAGTACTAAGACACGGCTCAGTCTTAGTCACCAACTCGCTTGACTCTACACGACCAAGCTGCTAACACCGACTTCGACCACGACCCTCCAGCAATGCAGCATCCAGTCCACGTACGACTCGCTGTTACGAACTGCCCTAGCATTGCAACAACTAGCCTATGTACGACTCGCTGTACAGGCTATCAACCAGATCGACCCCCTCCCGGTTAACCCAACGTACTGTCAAAACCGGGACATCGATTTAGCAACCACGACCGACCTCAGCTTCCCGCAACGATCGTCCAGCTGCATTCAATAACTTGACCGACCTTAGCTTCCCCCAACGATCTTCCAGGTGCATTCAACGACTCGACCGACCTCAGTGTCCTGCAACGATCGTCTAGCTGCATTCAACGACGACCGACCTCAGCTTCCCACAACGATCATCCAGCTGCATCCTACGACTCAACCGACCTCAGCTTCCCATTACGTTCGTCCAGCTGCCTTTAACGACTCAACTGACAGCTACCCGCATCAAACATCTAGCTGTATCTCCATGACTCGACCTACGCCAGCTACCCTCATCGAACATCCAGCTGCGCACATCTACGACTCGACCATACCAGCTATCGACATCACCCATCTAGCTGAAGACCCAAAATACAACTGCCACGGACTTTACACACCCGTTTGTAAACCTGACAATAAATCGTCACTTTTGTTGTATCTGTTACCTTGCCTTTGTTTCCTTCATTGTCTTTGGCTGTTATTACTCGCGTGCACTTTAACTAAAAAAACATTTGCGGGGTCGATGTGTTTATCGGCTCCGCAACATGGGCAAAAATCTGTCGGTATCGAAGAGGATTTGACTTATCGCGCCTTGCGTTTCACGTCAACTTTTGCTATTAACTGAACCCTTTGGGAGATAAGGGAGGTAAATGCGTAAAGGCAAGAATTTTCAAGAAGGTTGAAGATGATTCCAAACAGCATGAAAAATTCCAGTTCTTGGTTTTAAGGCCGATTTGTCTTTCTGGAGTGTTTACTCATCCGTTGTTGAAAAAAAAGAACCGGAATTAGAGCTTGACTTGCTAAGCATATATATAAGTGATTTCTCTCTTCCTCATGTCAGTCTCATGACTATAACTTTCATGTATTTAAAAGAATAATACGATCTTCAAATGAAACTTGCGAGTAGAATAACAAATAAGGACTAATAGTCAATACTAAGACTTTAAATACTCAATATTCCTCGTACAATGCAAATATGACTGTATGGCGAAGGAACAGAAGTATTGAAAGACATGAAATTAATAGTCATGAGACTGACATGAGGAGGTGAGAAAACATTTTAGGTTTATTTTGCTCTATTGGTCATTTTTCTGATTTAAGAAAAACATTTTTATAACGACTTTTTAAAATTTACTATATATATGTATATATATGTGTGTGTGTAGAAGTAAATAAGGAAATAAATCCTACAGTATGAAGAAAGTGGAAAAAATATTTCAAAATTTGATGATTTTATTAGGAAAGTCGACTTTGAACATTTCGGTTGTAATAACTTCCTTCAGGACTTTAAATTCATGAAAAATGTTAAAATACCGATGGATGTTTGATGAAATAACAGGAGAAAAGAATATTGTTATTTAATCAAATTTTGGATTATTTTGTTTTTTCAACTTTCTTCCTATATATATATATATATATATATATATATCAACTGCATAATCTTTCACTGATCTCTGCCGTTCCTCATAATCCCACATCCTTACCATCAGTATTACTCCATCTGGGTGAGCAGTGCTCTCCTAAATAGGGTGGCTCAGACACAAGAGTTTGCACTGAGCTCAGACCATGACACGAGAGGACACAACAACGATTTTAGAATAAGAATCCTACCGCCTCCAGCTGGTCAGGTCTACATACGTCACCACACTTCCATCGCTATGAGACTTTTTCGAGAGAAAATTTGGTGGATGAAAAGACCGTATGGGAACATTTGTATATAATGGTATTGTATTGGCCAACGCTTGTACAGCACGAATTCCACTCACTAAGTCTTCATGATTATTATTCGGTGACAAACCGAAGCAAGATAACCAGTAATTACGTCAACCGCAGGTGTTATATCAGAGTTATCCTTCTCCTCGTTGGATAACTTGATAAAGAATAAGGGGCCCAACACTCTCAGGAAAATTGTGCTAGATGGCAGTTGAGCAAAAAACTTTCGTGTTTTTTTATCTTGCAGAGTGTCTAGCCATCCTACTCACCAGACAAACTCGGCAGTGGTAGCAGTTTAGTCGCCGATAGCTCGACTATGAAACAGGTAGTACTGGGTTACATGGTACCAGTAGCACTTTGAGCAACCTGACAAAACACTGACACACAGACACATGTATACATGTATATGTTGTCAGATTTATTTACGCCAATATGTTCTGATTCGTTAACGTTAAAGAAAAAAAGTTTCATTTTGTGGTGGAAATTATTTCCTTCTTTTCTTATTCTACATCGGAGAAGATAGAATAAAATTTGCATGTCTATTGAGAAAACTTTCGTGAAAATTTAACTTGTAAAATGGGTTGGAATATTTAATGCATCTTTGGGAATCTTTTAAAAATGAAAATTCATTTTTTAAAGATTCCTACAGATACGTAAAATATTAATTCCCAAATGTTTAAAATTGAAGCTTAAAATCGAAGGTTAAAACGTAAATCGAATTTGAAATGTAACCAATTCAATTCAACATAACTTCACGTATAATTAATGTTATTAAGCTATATACAGTTCTCGTTGAACATTGGGGTTAATAATTTACAAATATGTTGAAAATTAGAGTCTCTGCTATTAGATGAATGTATAAAGGAGAAAGGATTTTTTAAAGTGTACAATGCTGTCAGAAAACGCAGATACATTATCGCCTATAAACAAGTACATCCCATTATTTTTTTATATTATTTTCTTCTAAACCAGGAATACCAGTATTTTATTATTCCTAATGGAGCATTATACAATCAAAATGATTATTATTAGATATAATTTGTTACCCAACTGTAACTAAGAATATAGGCGCAACACCTTTGTAACCAAAAGTAAAATTGTACTAATTTTGGGACTGTTCGCCAATAGTTCGAGAGACTGGGGTTCAATCAAAAAATGGTACTCGATGCCTCCTTGCGTAACACTCAGCATTATAAGGTAAGGATCAAGGGTAAAATGGAGCAATCCAGGGAATGGAGTTGTGCCCTCCCTTATACCTCGGTGTTGTAGCTCTTGAAAAAGGAGCCTTTGGGTCACTCTCCACTAAGGTCGCCAACTTTACTTTTTCTTACTTACATATTCATATTTTTTGTATGAGGGTTTCAATTTTGAATAGTTTGGTAAGAAATAATACCTAATAATATCGGTACTGAGTGTATGATATTCCACTTGAAATAAAATCCCGGTATCTCGAGTTTAGAAATGAATTAAATTTCAGTTAAAAATTGGTAACGGTATACTTATGGTAAATATTGTATATGTGAGTTCTGTGAATACGTTAGTAAAATCATTGTCGGGCTTTGGAGGTGGTTATCAACGAGATATGTTCAAAAAGTATCAAGACTGAATCGATATTAAGCAAGACAGAAATGGACAATGAACGAAACATTAATTTTATTCAAAATAATCGCCATCGTATTCAGCACACTTATTCCGGCGATTTTTCTATTGGTTGAAACACCACTTTCGATATATGGAGTTAGGCTGTGCCCTCATATTTCTTCTGAGCAACTTATATAATGAAATGATAATGTTTAGATGTGTAGACAGAAATCTAGATAAGGCAATACCAATTTGAAATAAAATTATGAAATCAGTACGAATACATTTGAACACAACTCGTATATACCAAACGCGCCGACGGTTTTTAACATCCGCTTTGCAGATTTTGGTAAACTCAGAAATCTGAGTTTCTTTTATCCTTTCTTATTTAAGTTAAGGGAGTTCCTGTGGCGCAGTGGCTAATATACTAGACTGCGACATCGTAGTAATAATTTACTAAGCTTTTTGCTTAGATGTGGCTTCAGGCCATATGAATGGGACACCCAATGAGACTCAAACTCACTCATGTAGGTTTGCTAGTCTAGCTTGCTAGCCATTACGCTACTCAAGGCGCTCCTGCGACATCACAGTAAGTGAGTTCAAACTCCAGTTAAGCTACTACATTCACTTTTAGACAAATATCCTTGGTGAAAGTATGAATGTCTTTGTAGCAGAAAGAACTTCGTAATTTTGTTTGGCGCGTAAATTAATTTGACCGTTATGGTCGTCGCATATTTTCAGCCAATGAGGATGACTTATCCTATTCAACCCGGACCATTTTCCCGGACAAGATAAAAATGGTGAAAAGCCGCCAAACTATCTCTTCCTCAGAACATTTCGAACACGACTTTTTGGTCGCCTCTAACTTTTGTTATGTCTACAGCGACGCGTAAATACGCTCAGACATCCAGCTACCTCATTCCTGGGCAACATTTTCTGGAGACTTTCATTTCATACCTGTCTCCTACAACAACCAGAACCACAAATTTATGGGTGACTACATCATTCCTGTCTTTAACCAGCAAACACGACTTTTGCTATATCTATGGCGACGTATATTCCGCTCAGACATTCAACAATGCCTTGACAGTAGCAACACACATTCCGCTCTGGCATTTAGCTGCTATAATTTCTTCTCAACTCAATAACTCCTTCCTTCCTTCCTTCCTTCCTACGAGACTTGCAGCATAAAGGTACCCTTTATTCTGGCTGTTATTAAACCATCTTGAAAACCTTACGGCATCTTCGTTCTTCTCTCCTTTATTTTCCAACAATATAGCGAGGAACTAACGTAATAATCTTCCTCGCTAAATCTTTATCTTCCTATCTATGGTTTGAATAATACCACTACCGGACATTGGCCAAGCGGTTAGAGTGTTCGCCAATGGCCCGGGAGACCTGGGTTCAATCCCAGGTCGAGTCATACCAAAGACTCAAAAAATGGTACTTGATGCCTCCTTGCTTAACACTCAGTATTATAAGGTACGGATCAAGGGTAAAGTGAAGCAATCGAGGGAAGGAGTTGCGCCCTCCCCTACACTTTGGTGAAGTAGCTATCGAAAAGGGAGCCTTCGGGTCACCCTCGACTATGGTCGCCAACTTTACTTTACTTACTGTTCTTCAAGAAGGATGGCATTAATAACCAACGAAAGTTGATATGCGATTAAACAAAAAAATCATGCAATTGTTTTATTGACTATATAAATCTCACTGTGGATTAAATCATATTTGAACATGGACTCCCATGTAATGGGAGTACTGATGGGATTTAACTGCACTGATTTATAACTTGTAATTTGTTATCTAATATTTAGAAAAATTAATTTGGTATTTTATAGGTATACTTTTGAAGATATATAATAAACAATAAAATAAATATTCATAAGCAATAAAAAAGATTGAGAAGTTAAGAAAAACGTACACTTTCCTGGCTTGAGAACAATTTTGTTCCTTAATGCTAAGATGTAACTTATCCATTTGGAAATGATCCAATGGAAAGTAGTGTAATTCAAGAAATTTACTAAGCTTTGTATTGTACTGCACGAGGCCAAATAAGAGGAAATAGACTAGAAAGACTGTGTTTTGCCAATCTTCCAAGTGTGAAGGAGCTGTTTTCCTGGAAAATCAGCATTTGGAGTTTTGTCCTTAACCGAACACTGGTAATTTTTTAACCTACATAGCCGACTTTAGAATAAAATTTGAATGGGATATCCAAGCGAGAACAGCAACTAGGGGACAGAGAAACATTCATGTTTTGGTTTGGTTTCTTTTGTTTAATGGCATATGAAACTTCTCTGGTTATTTAATGTCAAAGACATCCTTGTAGAAGAACAGCAGTGATACGATTTAACCTACAACTGGGGAATAAGGGGGTTCATACCTTAGCCTAGGGTACTAGTCCGAAAGTGAACGTAATAGCATGATTGGAGTTTGAACTCGCTTACTTCGAGACCAAAGTCCAGCACTTTAACCATTGTACTATGTTGACTCCCCCTTTCCGGTTTTAAATGCCACATTAAGATTTATCTTTGAGTATGTGTTTTTAGATATTATTCATTACCAAACTGTAGCCAAAAGCAATTTATAGTTATATCATCTTGCAATGTTGTTGCATTGTGTTAACATGAAAAACAAAATCAAGATATTGGTTGTACCATCCAATCTGACAATTATCCGTTCTTCGTTGTTTCAAAGACGGAGAATAGGAATCCTCCTCCTCCTCATCATCATCATTCGTCCCAATTGGTCACCACTCTTGATAGATCCTCTTGACGGCATCCAATATCCGTACAAAGCTGATGAATGTAAGTTTTTGTTTATCAGCCAACATTGCTGTGTTCATTTGTAGGAGTCCATAGGAGAACGTTAGCAAACATGTCTTTATTGCCGGAGGGGAGTTTACTTACCCTCTCTGCTACAGACAGGACATGACACAGGATCAATTTTTATGCAGAGTACAATGGATTTGAATTCAAGATTTTACATCTAGACTTGTTGCCGTACCAAGGTTTTAAAGCACAGTCTGCCCTATTATTTACCAATATCTGGGAGTGAGGAGAAGAGGTAAATTTTTACCTTCAGCGGGAAGTGAAACGCAGTCTCGTCTAGGATTTGAACCCGGGTGACACTGTCCATTTTCTACGGCGATAATCGTTGCGCTAAGAAAACCCCTTTTCTCTGTACCAGAAAGGTCACACCAAAAAAGATTATTAATATGGTTTTAAAAAAAACCCAAAATTTAAACTTATAGTTTATGACTTAATTCAAATTTGATTAATACTTAAAAGAATATTTTTTATCAAACTTTCAATTAAAATTTTGAGAATGATTTTTGCTGCTGTTAGTCGTATTTTTATGTAGCTGTTTCGCTAGAGGTTTTCCTTTTAATTTTTAAACAAATCTATTTGACCTATTGATGGGACCCTAACAGGTACTATTACTCCGAGCTAGAGTGGACCTGAGAGTAATGGCAATGAAAGGGTACTCCACATTCCCCAGAGCTCTAGAACTGAAGCCTCACCATTAGTTACAGTTTAATATCATATCCAAGACACCCCCTTTTAAAGAGGTCTTACCCCCTCAGCAAAGGATACAGAAAGCTTATTGTAAATCCCGTCGACAGGGAGTTTGCTTTTTTTTGCGTTTAAGCGTTGCGATATCGGGTTTTGAAGTGGAGGTGGGCAATTTTAATTTGTCTTTTGACAAAACTGAAAATGGCCGCATTCGATGATTTAGAAATTGTCTTAATGCGCCATGTTTTCCAACCTTTATATAGACCACATATGTCAATTTCAAGCTTGGAGAAGAAAATGTACGAAATGAACTCACCATTCAATAGATTTAAAATAAAATAAAATTCGAGTTAAATTTGATACTTTGCACATTTATTTGAAAACCTTTTTCCAGCTTGAAATATTGCATCTGATTTATAGATAATCTCGGCGGAAATAAATACTTTTTTCCCAGCGCATCTGTGCTGACCGCAGTAGCAGTGAGTGGAACAGCAGTCGTTTATTGATCATTATTAATTTCTAGCAAATAACATTATCTTGGTAGATAACATATTTAGGACCAGAATATCGATAACATTTCAAAATTAGAATCGGAAAATCTATAAAATGATATGAAATCTATAAAATAATATTTTAGGTTGTTCGTAAAGTTTACGATAAAGTTGAGCAGACTTGCCGAATTTTTTTTGGCGGGGGGATGTGAGGCATAGATAAAAAAGTTTTATATTTCTTAACTGTTTTTTTTTTTTTTCAAATTATTTATCTTTGATTATACTGTATCGCCCAGAAATAAGTAGACTCCTTACAATTTTTCATTGAAAGTTGATTTTCTTCTAAACCAAAGATGCCAGGATTTTTTTTCTAGTAAAACGTTTTACATTCAAAACAATTGTTATTATGTATTATCTATTACCAAATTCTTAAAACTAAACTCACTGAAGTTCTTTAGCCAAAAATATAGATATGTTTGTATTCATCCAACCTCTCCATCGCGGGAAGGATGTGGCACAAGATCAGATTTTATGTAGAGCATTGCTGGTATGAATTCAGCTTTCTCGTAGAGTGATAGCATTACTAAAGGTATAGAATCCAGTCTGCCCTACTATTTACCCAAAGTTGGGGGAGATGAATTCATGCCTTTCCCAAAGTATTATCTTTCACAAAGTGAAACGCAAATAGCTTCGGCCCAGATTTAAACTAGAGTCGTCGATTCTATTTCCAACAATAATGACCGTTACGCTAAGCATGCCTCCTATATTGTTGAATATGTAGCAGTTAAAAAAAAAGTGCACCCTTTATGTATATTCATGCAGTTTTATTTTTGGTTACAGATTTGTTGCAATTTTATTTTTTGTTACAAAATTTTAATAATGTAGAATTTGGTTATAAATAATAACAGTTTTGATTATATCATGTTCAATAAAGAATAATAAATTTTTGGTATCTTTGGTTTAGGAGAAAATTAATTCTTTATGTTAAAAATGTTTGGGGTGATATTTTATATTAAGACTGTTTCTTGGAATAAATGAATCTGAATTTGAATATATATATATATATATATATATATATATATATATATATATATATATATATATATATATATGAGAGCTAGTCAAAGAGTAATGCTTTTTCTTTAGTACAGGAATAATTACTGACTCAGGAACATGTATAATTCATCAAAATGAAGCGCACCCTCTGTGGATCACATCTCTACTTCTGTACATAGTCACTGTTTCTCTCAATAGCAATGTTCTACCTTCGAATGAGAGCCTATATGCCTGCCTCGTGAAATTCTTTTGATTGTTCTTTGAGCCATTTCATCACTGCAAGTTTCAGTTCATCGTCACCGGCATAATGTTTGCCTATAGAACCCTCTTTCATGAGGTCGAAGAGATGACATTATCGAAGGACATTATCAATTGATAACATTTAGCGCCGTCTGAAGGCGCTAAATATTGTCAATCGATAATGTTCCTTCTGTGCAACAGTGCTCAAACACACGCAAGCATTAGCACAAAGGAAACAATCGCCTCATTCGGGTGGATAACTTTACTGCATCCTCCATACTCAGTTGATTTAACGTCTTCAAACTATCTTCCCTTGTATCATGTACTAAGAAGAATAAAGGAGTCAGATACGAAACTCAGAATCATCCCAACAGAACCTAGCAATTCACTGACAACCACCTACACCACGAATAATAACAACCTTCTTCATACCCCATACTAAATAGCTGAGCTTGTTACTATTGTTGGATTCGTGACTTTGTAAACCTTCAAGACAACCCAAAAGCTTAAAATCAATCAGAATTTTTACAGGCTAAAAAGCTTCTTTATTACTTTAGGAAATGGTGTTTCTAAAAACCCAGTTTAATTTCCTGGCATAAAACTGGCATGTAGACACCTTCGAGAGAAAGCAATAACATAAATGTAGCTTGGAACTTGATTATACGATATAATTTCATAGTTTTAAACTTAATCCTCATATGTGCACGTATTTTACCAAATACAAAAGAATTAATAAATAATATTTTGGGGGACTAATTAATCATAGAATAATTGTCAATCTATGCGATTAATATTTATCTCTGAATTAGTTACTTTATTATTAAACAAATTTTTAAGTCATTTTCATAAGTGTACAGAAAAGAGAGGCGCGTGATACAAATGAAAGAAAAGAGCATTTTACTCTTGTACCTTATCTGATTGGGATGTCCAAAAAAAATCTTGCTGGCCTTTTAAATAAAGTTTGGTTTCTTTGTCTAATGGCATATCAATTTTCATGGATTATTTCATTCCAAAGCCATCTTTGTAAAAGAACAGTAGTGGTACTATCTAACCTGTATTTGGAGGATTAAGAGAGTTCATACCTTTTACAAAGGTATTAGTACGAAAGTATACATATACCTGATAAATATACATAAATACATCCACACTATTTATATATACACGTAAAAACTCTTACTCTCAAGTACATTATATGTAAACACAAACACAGTATATGTATATACACACAAATATATACACTATATCTATATGTACATATAAACACATATATGCTATATGTACGCACACATATACAATATATATGCTCACACATACATATATACAGACATACAATATATATATGAATACTATATACTTAGATACTATATACATTCATACTATATATGTATATATATACTCATATGCAGTATATATAAACACATAGACTGTATATGTAAGGACACTTACACACCATATTTATATATGCAGACACACACATATACTATATATATAGGTAAATAGGATATATGCACACAACATACTGTACACACACACAAATTATACTATATATATAAACGTGTGTATACACGTATAAATTATACGTATATATATACATTCAACCGGGCCTTTGGCTTAATGGGTAGAGTGTTCGCCAATGGACCGGGAGACCGGAGTTCAATCCCAAGTTGAGTCATACCAATGACTAAAAAATGGTACTTGATTACGCCTTGCTTAACACTCAGCACTATAAGGTCAGGATCAAGGGTAAAGTTGAGCAATCCAGGGAATGGAGTAGCGCCCTCCTCTACAACTCAGTGTGGTAGCTATTGAAAAGGGAGCCTTCGGGTCACCCTCGACTAAGGTCGACAACTTTACTTACTTTTACACACATACTATGTATATACTCATAAAAGATATATATACACACTCATACATGCAATATATATATACACACGTAGGATGTATATATATATATATATACAATATATATGCACACAATATATACACACATATACAATGCACACACACACACACACACACACACACACACACACACACACACACACACACACACACACACATTCATATATATATAGGGTGCAATGGGTAAATTTTGTCTTCTGCGCCGCAAACTATAGTTAGTTGGGCAGTGTCTGTGAGGAGAGCAGCACGATGACACTATTCTCTTCTCCAGAAATTTGGAAATGGTATACTGTACTTCTTGGAATTCACAACTGAAGCTTTAGGATGAACATTTCACAGTGTTTGGGTGTCAGTCTGTGGACAGTGCAGAGGATTTGAAAAGAGTTTGATGAGTCCAATGGTGATTACGAAAGCACATTATCTCGGAAGTCTCACTCTGATTGTTCTCATAAGTAAAAAAACTCCTGAATTTGTTGGTTAGATCCAGGCCATCACTAACAAAGTTCACAGCAAAGGATTGTTTTAGCTTTTTTTCGGACAGGTAGTGCATGAAAACATTCGGTATTTCTCATATGAGACGAGAAAGGGCTAATTTTCATTACAGGCCATGACAAACAAGAGGAAAGACTACACTGCAAAGCTTTTGAACAAATTCAAACAACCTCTCCAACTGAACTTGCTTTGGTTTTTCTCACTTGAGAAAAACTTCTGCCAGAATCAGAGGTGAACTCACAAAAAACTGTTAGCTTGTTTTTTTTTTCCACAAGATCTACGGAAGTGACGAAAACAAAACACTCAATACGCATCATGTTGCGTAGATCACTAGCGATGGCGTCGTTATGTCTCCATTCATCTTCCCCCATGGCCTCAGATTCAACATGGAGGATTACAATTCCTAGAGGTGGTAGTACTTTCCTGGATCGAGAGGGTGGCTGCTGGATGACTCTACGTCTGGCAATAGGACTCTGCGCCATGCCACACAAACAGGAGAACCCAATGTTGGCTGTGAGAAAATTTCTGCAACCACATCACCCCTAACACCTGGCCGCCTAACTCCCCAGATTGCAAATCCCTTGATTATTATGTATGGAGTGCGGTTGAACTAGAGAACCATAAAATTGTGCGACACTAAAGATGAGCTGAAGGCAAAGATTACGACAGCATTTACCAATTTAAACTAGGAGACCGTCGGAAAGGCTTTCAGATGATTACGAAATTGTCGAGAAGCTGTGGTTGAAGCCAATGACGATTTCTTTGAACAAATTTAGTCTATAGTATTTCAAGTTATTTTCATGTAATTTTGGTTAGTATATCTGATAAAGTGCGATGTCAGTGTTATTTTTATTTTTACGTAATTTAGACGACAATTTACAAGTCGCACTCTGTAAAGTGATGTTAACATACGCCATGCGAAAGTGTGGACTGCATATGGCAATCAGATCTCACTGATATAATAAAATGGGGTTTCTCTGGCTGTGTCAATACTACTGTATGGATGCACTACCTGGATACTAAAGAAACGTAAGGTGAAATGCTTGATAAGACTAGACTAGAATACTACGTGCTGTTTTGAACAAATCCAGCAGTTATACAGCCACTTACTTTCCATCTCACAAACCATCAACGTACGACGAACAAGACATGCAGAGCACAGCTGAAAAAATAAGGACGAAGCAACATTCTCTCATGGACTCCTATCATAGACGCACCAGTGTTGGCTAACCAGTAAGGACTTATATACACCAGCTCTGACTGGACACTGGATGCAGTATAGAAGACCTACAAGGAGCGATGCATGAGAGAAGCGGATGGCAATAGAGAGAGAGAGAGAGAGAGAGAGAGAGAGAGAGAGAACGCCATGCTGTCAACGCAACTTGATGATAATAATATTGTAAACTTGTATGTCTGCTACAGTTTTTAATTATGATAATGAGACAATTAATGCCCATTGGTATCAGGACGTTCTTATTCGTATACTTCTAGAATCCACCGGACTCAAAAGGAATTATTTATTAAACCAGCAATGCAGTGCGTTTTTTTTTAAGAAAAAGTGTGCCAATCTGTTATATTGGGGAGAGAACCATAACTTTCTGTTTGGAACTTGAAATTTATTGCTGGCTGCTGAAATAAACTCGTCACCGAATATCGATGCAAATTCATGTTCGCAACTAGTGTAAAATATCAAAATTTTGATGCTTAAATAATAGGAATTGTGAATTTAATTCGCATTTATGTATAAATCGGAGGAAAACAGATGTTGCAAAAAGTGTGCTTCTTTGATTTTTTATTTTTTTTGTAAATATCCCTGTTTACAAAACAATTCAATAACTCAGATAAAAAAAAAAATCAGTAATAAGCAACAATATC
This sequence comes from Sepioteuthis lessoniana, assembly GCA_963585895.1. Taxonomy (NCBI): domain Eukaryota; kingdom Metazoa; phylum Mollusca; class Cephalopoda; order Myopsida; family Loliginidae; genus Sepioteuthis; species Sepioteuthis lessoniana. The sequence goes on along the minus strand of OY757906.1, from coordinate 74,117,577 downwards.
AAGTAAACGGGGGCGTTTTAAAAGGTTTCTGTTGTTGGCAACAGCAACGATTGACGCAAAAGGTTTGCGTGATTTTTTTTTCATATGAAAAGATTGGTGTACGGGATTCTCATCGGTGACGCCTTTGACAGCTTGGAGAGCAAATCAATAACAAGAGATGTTTGAAGACAGAAAGAAACCAAAGAAAGATATTTTTTGTGTGTATTCACAAGGTCAGTTAGCCCAGATATCTACTGACCACAGTGTTACTGAGAGCTGACAAACAAGTAGGAATCAAGTTAACATTACTCCATGTTTTAGTTGCTTAAGACCAAGCATGATTCCACGTGAAATTCATTATAGAACATAAAAACCTATAAAAAATTGAAAAGAGAATAAAATAAAAAAATGTTTTTTTTTTTAGACTTATGAGTTGTAAGGCGTATGTGACACGCATATATGAAATATTAACAGAAATACCTGTTGTAGCCTGGGATGAAAATGATATTCTAGTTTTATTAAACAAAAATTTATTCCAATAGAGGTTTTCTGCTCAAGCATGCAGGGTTTTTTTTTGTAGTGGTGTGTATAATTGTTCTATTAGGTAACGATATGTAATTGAAAGATTTCATCTATCTTTGGGAAAGCATATTGAACGAACACTTTGAAATCATACTTCTAAAGGAAGTTAACAAATATTATCGCAAGTAAAGTTCATTCATATAAATTAAAAATATCTAATTCATCAAGTTAGGCAGTGGTATTTCCTTAATCGGAGAGGTGCTCCTAAGGATGCTAACTTTATTTACTTTCTGAACGAATTAGATCTTTCCTGTGAATTTTAATCCCAAACTGGAGGCGCTCTTAATACCTTTAAAACACTCCTTGAGATGAAGGGAGTTCATATGCCAAGTCTCATCAAGGTTGGTCTGTTAGCCTAGGATCTCATACAAACAAAAATCAAACGAAGAGAATTTTATAAATACTATAAGTAAGCAAATCAAAAGTTCCATAAAGATTTTTAAAAAGTATTTGATTTAGTGATTAATATTAATTGCATAGACCGAACCTTATACAGTGAAAATTTCGAATAAAAATCAGCTAATAACTACGTGTCATGAGGGACTTATTGATACACGTTCACATAAATATAACAAGCCGTGTCGAGAAGTTTGAATAAATTATGATATTTTAGATGCATATAGAAAGACATTTGTGCTTTGTATAATTTCGAAACAGATATAAAATAACACTGAAAAGAGTTATCAACACACGAAATTGTTTGGATAATTGAACCTTTTCTTCGTATTTTTGATGCTGTTATCAGAATGTTTCGGTCGATACATTCTTCAGCCTTCATCTTCAACCCAATTAGAGAGAGAGAGAGAGAGAGAGAGAGAGAGAGAGAGCTTTTTTCATAAAAAAGCGATAGAAAATGGTCACTAATAAATCAGACAAATCCATTAAAGCAGTGTTCGGTAAATAACGTACCTGGGCAATTACTACAAGGGGTATGGAGTTCTCCAATACTCTGTTTGCCTAAGCCAAAAAACTACTCCATATTAAAACCTTTCTTCGGCTGACTTATCTTCATGGTTGACCAATGGATGTATACATCTTCTTTGAACATTTTCCTTCTCCAACGATACTCCTTGTCAATTATTTGGACCTCGTTCCGGATGAGAGTAATGTATATTTTTCTACTTCCAAATATGGTCCGCAATACCATATTTTTCCTTCCCAACTTTGGTTCTAGTTTTATGTTCTCTGACTCCAACTTTATTTCGATGACTTGTTTCCACCTTTCATGCTTTTATACATATGCATTGTTATTGGCCTTAATGTAACGGTTATCATCAAAGAAAATGGAATCGATGACTCAAGTCTAGGTCCTGGACGAGGCTGTTAGCGTTTTATTTGACGCTGATGCTCTTGGGAATGGCATTAATCCATTTGTCCCCCCACCAGCTATGGGTATATAGTGGGACAGACTTTAGCCTTTGTTATGGAACCACTCGAGGAGAAAGAAAACTAAATTCAAACTAGCTTTGCTCAGCTTAGAAATTGACCTTGTGTCACATCCTGCCTGTGGCGGAGGAGTTGGGTAAATACAACTTTCATTTGTCATACTTTTAGCATCTTTTCTACATAATTTTTTTTAATTAAGCCAAGTGAGTGACGGATAGCCATGTAATGGAGTAGGCTGTTCGGTATATTAGTGACCATGTTCTGTCCTTATTTATTCATAAGAAATAAAAGCCCCCTTCCCCTTCTCTCTCTCTCTCTCTCTCTCTCTCTCTCTCTCTCACACACACACACACATTCTCTCTCTCTCTCTCTCTAATTATACATCTAATAAAGACTGTGATGACTATATCGACCGAAACATTGTGTTAATAACATCAAAAATATAAAGAAGAATTTAAATTGAGGTGATTAATTAATGCCCATGTAATTAATGAATATTAATATTTCAAAACAGACTACCATAAATTAAGAAATTTAAAATTTTTAAAATGTGCATACGAAGGAACTGGAATCTAGAAAATGGTAAAAGGCTCTTAAAACTAGCGATTGTTTTTACTTCTCGAAGACCGGAAGTCAAACGGCGTAAGTGGTTTTTACAAAGTATTTGATGAGGACACGACTCATCACGGACTCAAAGAAGGTTATGTTGCATAGTGGCCTATTAATTACAGGACTTATTGCAGGAGGGGAGTGCTTATTGTGTGACAGCGGTCTTGGAAACAAACTATAATAATGATTGTCAGTAGTTGGTAAGCGAATTAGAAATACTAATAAACATTTCATTAAGGAGAGGTAAGTGGTGTAAATGTTATCTTAAAAGATGAATTCGAAGACCCGAGTTCAAATTCTAGACGAAGCTGTTTGCATTTCACTTGGCACTAATGCCGTTGGGAGAAGCATTAACCCATTCCTTCTCCTTACAGCTCCAAGTAAAATTGTAGGCCAGACTAGAACCTTTAAACTTGGCAATCAGTCTAGGAGAAAGAAAACTAAATTAGCTTTATTCCACTTAAAAATTAACATTGTGTATTCATAAAGAGGACATTTGTGGTTTTATTTCTTAATCTTAGAGATTGTTGGTAAAGTAGAATCCGAGTTACTTGATAAACAATTATAGAATTATGTTTTGCATTTGAGACTTCTTAAGCCCTGTTAAAAAGTTTATCGAGCTTTTGTTTCTCTTATGAGGTCCGGGAAAAGTGCATGACCCAGTGACAACGTGCTTATCATTAAATAGTTATATTTGCTTTTCTTTTAAGACTCAACTTAGAATTGGAAGCAATAAAATGTAATCTTAGTCTCAACTTTAGAACGAGTACAGAATAAACACACACACACACACACACACACACACACACACACACACACACACACACACACACACACACACACACACAACCGTCATCCAGGAATTTCTCAGATGAAGTCTCTGGCTCGTACTCACATTTGGTGGTCTAAGATGGATGCAGATATTGAATTGTTAGTGAGGAATTGTAGCATGTGTCAAGATAGTGAAAATATGCCCCAGGCTAGTGCATTGCATCCATGTGAATGGTCAGGGAGGCTCTGGTTTCGAGTGCACATGGATTGTGCGGGCTCGATCCAGGGCAAGTGGATTTTAGTGATTGTCGACGCTCACAGTAAATATATAGATGCACATGTTGTGTCATCATCATCTTCCGCAGTAACAGAAAGGATGTTGAGACGCACATTTGCGACACATGGGAGTCCACATGTGATCGTATCTGACAATGCTAGCAGTTTTACTAGTAAGGAATTTTCCTGGTTCTGTGCCCTAAATGGCATTAAGCATGTTCGATGTGCGCCATATCACCCCTCCTCGAATGGACTGACTGAGCGTGCAGTGCAAACCATTAAGAATTGGCTTAAAAAAGTTACTGGGGATTTGGAAACGCGATTATTGCGTGTATTGGCCCGACACCCGTTTACTCCCGCAATCAACAACAGGTCAGTCACCAGCAATACTACTAATGGGCCGTCTGCCTCGATCACGTTTACACCTTCTGTATCCAGATCTATCTACCCAAGTCACCACAAAAATAGATAACGCTAAAAGAACGACGGATAAAAATCGTGTTGAAAGGATGTTCCATATTAGAGATACCGTCAGTGCGATGAATTTTTAAGGGAGGCCAAAATGGCTGGCCGGAGTTTAAGAGGAGCAACTTGGCCCACTGACTTTTAGAGTGCGGTTAGAGGATGGTCGATTATGGATAAGACATGTCAGTCATATTCGCGTGAATATTCCAACAGAACCTGTCGTGAGAGGCTCAGAAGTATCCAGGTAACCTCTGGGGAGTCAGGAACAAACAGTTACAAGGCACTCAACATCTGTTGCACAGCTTCCTGCACCCTACAGCGATAGCAGCCCCTCAACAACCGGTGACAGATTGGAAGATGAACATCCCAGAACCCAGATGAGAACACGTTTTCAGAAAAACAAAGAAGAAGAAAGAAGGAACAATGCCGAGAACAAAGCCAAAAGACAGCACATCAGCATGAAACCAGACAAAAGGGAAACGGCTCAGTGCCATGCTCTTAACTGGGGAAATTGCAGCTCAGGAATATCCAGAGGCTATTGATGATGTGACTATGTCTGAGAGTCGGACAACATTTCCCACAAGTAATGGGAGTTCTTGCCGAAGTTCCGGGGAGGGACCTATGGATATTTCTTGGTGTCATTAAAAATATGTGTGTGTGCAGTTACAAGCTAAGTGGGGAGGGATGTAGTATATTGGTTAGTAAGAAACGGAAGCACCGTTTCGGCCATCTTTGAGTTGTGGATATAAAAGGCGGAAGCGATTACTTCTCGGTGTACATTCACTCTCTGTACTATTTGCGTTTAGTGTGTTAACCAGACTACAACAAAGTCCCAGGGAGCAAGGTCTGGACTTCCTCAACTCTCATAAAACCCCAACATAGTAACTCTAACCCTAACCCTTTGGCCAATCAACTCTGGTGTATTGACTTCCTTACTCCTCCCACACCTCTCATCATCCCTCACACACTCCCTGCCTTCCTTGAATCTCTTATGCCATTCAAAAACTGATGCTCGATTCATGCAAGATGCTCCAAAAGCAGTCTGAAGTATTCCATACGTTTCTGTGGCATTTTTCCGAGTTTAAAACAATTTTATTGCATATCGTTCTTCTAAAGTGTCCTCACGTCTAGATTGCATTTTTGAAATTCACCAGCTGTGACAATCAGGCTTTAGTAGGGTGTATTCCAATTGCTGCTGTAGCTGTTGATTTGAAGCTGAAATCATAAAAATTGGTCAGTCATCTCATAAGATGTAGAGCAATAAGATACTGAATTTTCAAGAGTCTACGACAATGTGAAATGCTTGTACAAAATAAATCTGGAAACTTATTGAAGGCATCTCGTATATACAAGCACATACACTATATATATATATATGTGTGTGTGTGTGTGTGTGTGTGTGTATATACAAACATTCTCTCTATATATACACATACGTACACTATATATATATATATACACATGTTATATATGCATACATATACACTATATATACATTGCTATTCTTTTGCATATATACATACACTATGAATCTATACACAAATACACTTATATATATATATATATATATATATATATATATATATATATATATATATATATATATATATATATCATATTTGCTACTTCATTGTCTTCCCAGCGAAGGTCTCTCAACAAGGCTTTGTCTTTGTCGTCTTGAGAGAAATCGCTGATCTCGTCCTCATACGTTCACGGTCGAACCGACATATATATCACACCAGCACATCTGGAGTCACAAGTTTAACATCAAACATCCACTTGTCTAACAGCAACCTATGTCGTTATACTTCTTAATATCGTTCAATTCTTCAAACTTCAATCTTCTTCGACTGTCAATCTGTCTCACCCACCCCATCCGTCACCAGGTCTTCAACGTCTTTGGTTTGCTGTTCCTCCCAATAAGGCCACAAGTCCATATATAAGCAAATCCAACACCACCTTCCTTTACCACCCCGTTCACTTGTAGTTACATGCAGTATGAGAATACTTATATCTAAAAATTCCTTTTAGATATAAACATCCCTGTTTAAAGTGTCGCCTGTTCATCTGGAGACTTTAGCACGCATTTCTCTGCTATGAACGTATTGTTTACAAAATCGGTTAGCTACCTCATTGCATAACTAGTGAATCGGAAGAGGAACTTCTATAGCTAATAAAAATAGGCAAGAAAGACCATAAATATCTTCTACTCAATCAAAATACTGCTAAAGACAATTTCTGGAACTCTTGTTTAAGCCTATTTGAGCTTCTCTTAGTCGTAAATACATCATCATTCTACCGGTTTAATATGTAATAATCATAGCCCCCTAGAGTAACATATTTCTTCAAACTATTTACACACACGTGAATTCTATCCAACAACTTCCGATAAAAAAATGCAACTAAAATTTAAAGATGAAAGAAAGTAATTATAATTATAATAATACAATCAAACTACCTGAGATGAAAGAAAAAGTAAGAAAAGTGTATCTAAGACAAACAAGAAATGAAGTTCAGCACTCGAGAGATTCACAAAAATGAGCAAACAAGACTAATTATAGCAGCCAGTAACACCAATATCAACATAATGACAAATAGTAAAACAGCAAAATCTGGAAGACAAAAATGGGCAGAAAAACAACCATTGAATACTTCAAGCGACAAATTGGGGAGACTGTACACATGACATGGCTAAGAAAGGGAAATCTCAAGAGATTAGCAGTCTATTTTAATTGCGGCATAAAATAATGCCATAAGAATCAATTATATCACTGTGAAAAATGATAATATGCAAAAGAATAGCAAGTGTAGGTTATGTGGTGACTGAGATGAAATGGTTAATCATATAGTAAGCGAATACAGAAAACTAATACAAAAGGAATACATTAGAAATTTATTGCTTTTCAGAATGGTACATTGCGTGCCCCTTTATTATTATTATTATTATTATTTTGTTCGCATCCTTTGTTTGGGTTGAATCCCTTTTTAATCTCTGACATAAACCCCTTGCTTCGTCTTTTGGTACAAAAATACGCGGAAGGAAAAGGTCAGTGACTCCCTGGAAAACCAAGGGGGTAGCTCGTCTTATTAATGCTCTTATAGCGTTTTGGGAAATGGTTATTTGTTTAGCGCTATATTTTTTAAGGCAACATAAATGAATTACGAGACTATTGCTTTAACAATACACAATAACGAAAGTACTTTATTTGCGGCTTTGAGGCGGTTTGTTCTTGGTGCTGCAAGACTCGTGGTGGTTAGGCTTGTTGGTTTTGGAGACGCGATAGCTTAGCGGGATGTTGAGATGGCAGCGTGTCGTTGGACGTGTGAGGGAAGTATTCAAGGCCACCGTGTAGTTTTGTGTGTCTGGTATTTTTGGAGAGTAGGCGTTATCTCCATTAATGTGACCAGAGGTGAAATGGGAGCTTGTCGAGAGCGAAGTGGCGCTCGGATCGACATAGTAAATTTTTGTGGTGCTTGTGGAAGGCATCTAATTCATATTCAACTGGGATTCCTTGGTCTAAAATATATTAGACGCAAGGAATCCATAAATCAGAAGGTTCCCTCGCTGAGTGTCCATGTTGCTGCTGCTAGGGTTAAAGCCACAGTGATATGTCCACACTGGGTGGCTTGTTTAGCTAAAAAGCATCGCTAAGCAGGGACGACCAGAGACACGACTGCTCCGGTCGCTGTCTCAAGCTGAAGAGAGTCTGTTTGGCCGCTCACCCGTTTTGCTAGCCGGAAATGAAGGTCCGGGCTGAATAGGATATGTCATCCTGATTGGGTGAAATTCAGTGTTGAATTAAATAGCGCGCCAAAACAAAATACGAGATTTTCCTCTTCTCTACACTCTAAATTCTCAATTTAAATTTTCTATAGGATATAATATTTTGTGGAAAAATAATTAATCTTGGGAGATACGAGCGTACTCAGTAAAGTAATTCTGTTGGGGGTAATTAGCATGTCATGGTTTCAAAGGAGAAGTCAGTTTTTAAGGAGTAACCAATAAAAGAAGTGTGACCTTAGAAAGATGAGCAGAATGATCAGTGACTGACAGAATGTAGCAGTCCTTGTTCTTATTTATTTTGTACGTGGTGGTTAATTGATTGTCTTTTCTTTCTTTGATCATTAAGGGTTCGGATTTATTGTTGATATTGGATAAATTTTGTAAAGAAGATAGCAGCGAGAATGGCAACAAATATATAAATATTTGACGGACAATAACATTTAATATTTTAAACATGTGAATGAATATACATGTAATCAATAAAATACATTTCACATATAATAGGGGGATACATCCCCAAAAGAAGATGAGTACGGTCAGCAGGGGCTCTTGAATACACCAATTGCATCTCAGCAGAAGGGTAAGACCCCTCTCTCAACAGGTGTCCGGAGTATAACACTAAACTGTATCCGATGGTAAGGCTCCTGTCCTGAAGCTTTGGGGAATGTGTAGTACCTGTTAATTGCTATCACTCCCCAGTCTATGGATCAAATAGAACTATTAAATCGTTCACAATACTTGAAACTATATAAATGTATGGAAACAAGAGATTAATATTAAATTGATTCATTAATGTTACATAGCAGTGCTTGAAAGTATTTAACTACGCAAATAATAAATAGCAATACTTGAAACTGTTTAACTGTGTGTAAACAATGAGCTCTGGCTCATTCTAAAATGTTACCGACAAATTATTCGCTTACAAATTATATATATATATATAAACAATATTTAGCGTTAAATAACCCTCAAAAGTTGATATATCTATTGTGCAGCCGATAAATATGTCGATCCCGCAAACTTTTTATAAGGAATGTGATTGACACAAACTATGCAAGGATTACAAAAACAAGAGGGTAAATGTGAAATTCCAAGCTTTTATTTGGTGAATTATACACGAGAAGTGTTTGTTGGTCGGCTCGAGACCAAAATTGTAGCTTAGGTTGCCAGGCGTGTCTGGTCTGAGTGAATGTTGCTGCTTGACTAGAGACATCAGGGCGCTGAGATGCAGGAACCGAGCTGTTGCAGTAGACGTCAGCGGGCTGAGATGCTGGAATCGGCTAGCTGCAGGTTTAGAGACGTCACCGTGCTTAGTTGCAGGAACTGGTCTGCTGCTCTGTCATATCTTATGGTGCCGGTAAGTTTTACTACCTTGAAAAGGGTTATAAGTAAGAGGACAATAGGTAATCCTCAAGTGACTTTCGGAATAGCTTTGAAAAGAGCTGGTGGTTTGCTCTAAGAAGAGCAGGAGCTGACTTCTGTAGTTAGCTCTGAAAAGAGCTGGTGAAAAATGAGGAAACTGGAACAAGCCTGGAACGCTGCTACTTAACCTTGGGCATCTACTGCTGTATTGGCTGTGAGCTGTGACAAAAGATCAGCGAAGGGTCTACGTCGATTCAGGCAGGACTATGGAGTCGGCTGCTGTAGGTAAGGTATCGGTTGGGGTGAAATGACCAGAAAGGCGACGGGTTATTTCCCCCTTAAGGCCGGCTAGCGGCCAAATGAGTTGTTTTTATCTGTATTTCTACTTGGCAGGATTTGACCCAAGGTCTTTTTAAAGTGATGTTTAGAAGGGTAGGTCACGTACAAGTCGAGACTCATGTACAGCTGGTCAATGCTTGTCATAGAGTCACTAGTTCCGAAGGCCAGGTACAATGTGAATCATGGATTCCAACCACTCAGCACAAATGTCAGGTGGCTGGCTGGAAGCTTGTTACTATGGAAACCTATGCTTGTTATCAATACACCAGGCCTTTTGGCCTGGTGTAATGTGAATCTTTGATTGACATTGATTCCCACCTATCACGAATACCAGGTGATCGGCCAGCGACCGAATGAGAGTTGGGTGCCAGAGACTGTTGTTTATATAGCAGAGAAAGATGGCGTGTCCGATGGTCTAACACGTGCACAGGAAACCTCTCTTTAATTATGAGTAATAATGAAATAAATCATTATACCGGAGAGAGAAGCTTATAAATACAATCCATTCTGTTCAACTGTTAGAAACTACTCTCGAAACGGTCTGCAGAACTAATCATTCCCAAAAATAGCCTCTGTGGTAATAGTAGAAACTTCCACTCAATGTCGACTTAGGGATGTTATTTTTGTCGATATCAGGACTCGCTTCCGGTAGCTGACGTCATGAATCACTTTGCGTTTTTCCAAACAAAGACTTTCCATGTGAGAAGCCGGTGTACTATGATATGCCATAAAACCAAACCATGACTAAGCTAGACAACTGCCATGAAGTTTTTATTCGATGAATACTCCTGTGAAAAACGTTAAAAACATTCGATTATGCGGGTATAAGTTTTAATGAGATGTTGATTCGTGGATAACACCCCGTTTTTTTATAATGCAATAAGTTATCCCAAAAAGAGTAACCTAACATTGAATATTCGGCAGGGAAGAGAACAAGTCAATTAATATAAAAGAACATTTAATTGTACACAATACGAGTAGGAACTAAGTTCCTTCTCTTGGTTATACAAGAGTCACACGTGTTCAAGGAACAAACAGAAAAGTCCATACAGCAAAAAGGTGGATACCACTTACTCTTTTCTGATCTGGAACATAACGAATAGGAGCCTCCATGTGCTCGCTGGGGGAGGCGAATTACCACGCCTGCTCTTCTCAAGACCTGTTCGTGAAAGGAGCGGATTCCCTGGTTCACTTTGTCACGTGACCCAAAAGGACTAGGGATGAAGGACAGTTCCTCAAACACTGAGACTAGGGAGACCACTTCGTTTAGTCTCCCAACACAGCTATATTCTGTGACTCCAGCCCGTCCGAGCCACATGGATTTACTTGCCGAATAGAAAAATGAGCGCATTGGGTTTAACTCACAATAACGGTGAAATCATCTAGTAAACAAACGGTGACATTGAAGTTACTACTTACATACTCTTTATCTTTGGTACGGCAACCTGTTTGGAAGAAGGAAAAGTCTGAATTCAAACCAGCTGTACTCTGATAAAAATGACTTTGTGCTGCAACTTGCCTCTTTAGTGTAAGTGGGATCATACCATTCTCCATAAATGCTGAGTGAAATGCTGACAGCCTAAATTTGAATTCAGGTTGCCGACTCCACTTCCTAAGACGACAACAATTACGCCACCCGCCTCCATTTTAAGCAGATATAATGAAAGTGCAACAATTTTATGAGGGTACGAACGAACAAAACGAGGAATTATTATAGATACTACTAACACTACTACAACTAATAATAATAATAATAATAATAATGATAATAATAATGATAAAGGAATTCTCGTTAGTAGACGTATGATATTTGTTATGTATACTTTTCTAAGCACCACGGTATAAATGAAAATTTGTTGTATACTTTTTCCCTTTGATTTTTACTTATATGCATTATTTCCTTTACTGAGAAAATGCCATTGAAAAGATATTAACCTGTCTGTTATCCCCCAGCTATGGGTAAATAGTAGGGCAGACTGAGTTCTTTAAGGAACCAATTCATGTGAAGGAAAATTCTGAATTTAAACCAGCTTTACTCTACTTAATCATTGACCTTGTGTCATTTCTTGTCTGTAAAGGTGGTGGTGAGTAAATACATGCTGCAAAAATTTATCTTCGAAAGAAAACTGATGATTTACTAGGAAAGTTAATTTTGTGACACTTGTATAATATTTCACTCTATACTATGCTTGGTATGAGGTTTTAGAAAGTTTGCATGTATCATTATTTTGAATAATTCTTTCACCAGAGTACAGAGTTTTCGTCATCGAACGTTATTTAGGGAATTCACTCACAAAATAAATGGCACGCCCCATTCCAAAAATAAAATCTGCAAACTCAAGATGATTACAAATACATTGATTTATTTTAGAAGGGAATTCACGGGGAAAAATTTAAAAAAGGGTTAACATTTTTTTAGTGAATGGAATTTAGGAAATCAACTAATTGACACATTTCAAAATTAGAAAATTTGCGTTCCCGCTGTTGGATGTGAGATATTCAATTATTTGTCCTTGAGCAAATATCTTTGACACCAAACTTTGAATATTTAAAAACCGCGTTTCAGTGGAAACCAAAATCAATAGCAATCAAGTATAAAAGCAGAGATCGAACGTTGTGGAAATTTAGTAACCAGATCAGATCGTTTTCCGTCATAAGCCGAAACTACATATCTGTGGTCCTCGGATATATTGAAGAAAAGCCATCTTTCATATTGTCAAGCCAGCAAGCTTCGTGGCTAAAACTTGTGCGTAAAAATATATAAGAAAACCATGAGAACTCTTGACCAATACAAACAATATAAACCAATACAAATAGCAGTAACGATAAAACGGTTGGCTGGTTGGGTTTTATGGCATATTAATATATCAACACTTGTTGGTTATTTAATTCCAAATACTATATATATATATATATATATATATATATATATAATGTTAAACGAATAGTTTGGTAGTTAACATTTTAAAAAAGCTAGACCTCATTTGTTTGCACACAGTTAAATGGTTTCACTAAGAATGCAACATCAGTAATTTGTTGGCACACAGTTAAGTGGTTAAAAAGTTCTATTTAACCCATAGATGGAACCCTAACTGAAGCCTCACCATCTGATGGTTTAGTGTCATATCCAGGACATTTATTGGGTGGGGGTGGGGTCTTACTTCTCTGCAGAGATGCTGTCGGTGTATTCTACTGCCTCAGCTGATTGGGATACCAATAGAACGTTCGCCTCTAAAGCATCAAAATACCGTAGGACAGTCTGGGCTCTTTAGACTTATTTGGGCAACCCGTCTGGAGGAAGAAAAACTATGAATTCAAAACTCGGAAAGTGTCGTTTGGAGATTTTGTAGCACACTGTTATCTTCATTCAAAAAGTGTGGCTGGTTCTGCATAAACCTTCGCGTTTATAAACAAATTTCCTGTATTGTCATTTGCTAAGTTTAGCTTAATAAAATGCTCATAATTGATAATAATGGATTAAAATTAAATCAAAACCCTATGTAGGCACACTTTCCGAAAAGTATTACTTTATCTTTCTATAACCTTCATTTTCTTTATCGTTCATTTAATTGTTGAATAATTGACCAAACTGTCATTGTTCCTCACCCACGTGGGAATAAAGTAGATCTAGAATAAAAGACTACTATATTCTGAATCACCAACTATCTGTTATTATTCTTCTCAAACGTCGAAATAAAATAGAATTCAAACAAAGGACTACCACATTCTGGCAAACTCACAAAGCTGTTATCATCTTTTCACCAGTGACACCGTTAAACCTGGCTGTACATAATTATTTCTCTGTAAACTATTACATATCAATTATTTATCTATTTTTATAAAAGGTTCTTTTGTAGTATAATGCAACACTCGTCAAATATAAATTGTTTTACATATGTTCAATTTTTGTTTTTCCTTTATTCGTATTCAAAGTTGATGACGACACTGCTAATGTTATTTATTTTCTCGAAATTATCAAACTGATAGAAATTAGTGAATTAGAAATATGTGCTGTTATCTATATATATTAATGCGCGTTGTTTGTAACAACGTACTTGCCCACCTAACTACCTATCTATCGTCGTCACTGGATTGATTGATTGATTTTAACGGTATATAAAACCATCGAGGGTTATTGTATACTTAGGAATTAGGGAATCGCGTACGTTGTACGTTTATATTTAGATTTTTGCGTAGTTGTTCCTTAAGAGTTTTTTTCCCCCAGAGTTATATGATATTGTAGAGGTGACATTAGATTGTAGCTCCCGCAATTTTGTGGAGGGTAACATAAAAAACAGAATATAGACGACGCTTACAAAAAGAAATTTAACGATGCCGTGAATATAAAATAGATATTCTTTTATAACATAAAGAAACTAAGAAAAAACAATACAAGGTAGAAAAATGTTTGAATATTGTTTCTTATGTATTCGTGTGCATGTGGGTGTGTCTAATACAAATATAATGCGAATGTTAGTGCGTTTTGTTCGAACATACCAGTGCGTACGTGTGTTCATTGTTAAGAAAAGGGGTTAAAAGGTAAGTTCTTACTTACGTATATGCATGTGTGTATGTGCGCTTGATAAACTAAAGAGTACACAGCAGCGAAACATTCGTCTACCCGCTAGCTAAACGTGTCTATCTGTATGGTGAGGCGATCTCGACGTCCATGCAAAGTCTAGAATATTGAACAGAGGTAAATATACCAATTTCATTTTGTCGATGAACGTAGTTTTTCTGGCTGTATGTATGTGGGTTGTTGTCTCTATCTGTACGTGACGAAATGTCTGAGGCTGTGCGAGTGCATGAAAGTGAAAGCTATCAAGCTGAGAGTGTGCGAGTGAGAGAGAAAGAACTGTCAAAAACATAGAATATATGTAGGAGTCCATGTCACGTGACCGGCTCCAAGCGTAAGATTTATTTTTGTGCGAGATAAAACCAAAATGCGTGGACGTGGTTAAACGCACAGGCACGTGACAATTCAGTTCAATCAGGTTCCCGAAACTATTCAATACACCAATGCTCCACTACTTTTGTTTCGGGAACAAGTGTCTTGGATCCTATTTTTCTAGAATTTTTCTGTTCCACGTGGTCATTGTCAATCCTATAGTGTAAATCCTATAATATCAAGTATTCCTATGTAATACAAATAATCTGCACTTAGTAGCATGGTTTCACGTATTCCTATTTAATACTAATATTTGGTAAATTTTTACCCTTTAACCCATCCTATTTTGGCGAAACTGGCTCATTGGCCCAGTAGGTAGTGTGTTTGCCAATGATCCGGGAGACCTGGGTTCAATCCCAGGACGCGTTATACCAAAGACTTTAAAAATGGTACTTCATATCTCCTAGCTTAACACTCAGCAATATAAGTTACGTATAGAGGGTAAAGTGGAGCAATCCAGGGAAAGTAGCGCCCTCCTCTACACCTCGGTATAGTAGCAATTGAAAAGGGAGCCTTCTGGACACCTTCGACTACGGTCACCAACAACTTTTTGGCATATACATGTAAACAGCCAGGAAAAATATCCGCAAAGAAGAAATTTTGAAGAAAATAAAAAAACGCCCACGTTACAGCAGAAAAAAAACGTGGGTATTTTTTTTAATTTTAAGTCTTTTCATCACTTATTAAAAAAAGAACCCTGCATATTGTTTCTACCCCTTTTTTATTCAACGAGAAAAATCTCCACCCTCTCAGTTTGATTTTCCTACAAAAATGGTTATACGTCCCTTTACCGTTATCTCTGGTTGTTAGTAATTCTTGCTGGTCCGGAGGTGGGTGATCATTTTACATTATATATATATGTATATATATATATATATACATGTATATATATATATATATATATATATATATGTATGTATGTATGCATTTATGTATATACGAGATGCCTTCAATAGGTTTACAGACTTTTTTGTACACGCATTTAAAATTGTCGTAGACACTTGAAAATTCAGTATGTTATTGCTATACATCTTATGAGATGACTGACCAATGTTTATGATTTCAGCTTCAAATGAACAGCTACAGCAGCAATTGGAATACACCCTACTAAAGCCTGATTGTCACAGCTGGTGAATTTCAAAAATGCAATCTGGATGTGAGGACATTTTAGAAGAACGATATGCAATAAAATTGTGTTT
Source organism: Sepioteuthis lessoniana (assembly GCA_963585895.1). Classification (NCBI taxonomy): domain Eukaryota; kingdom Metazoa; phylum Mollusca; class Cephalopoda; order Myopsida; family Loliginidae; genus Sepioteuthis; species Sepioteuthis lessoniana. The sequence continues at coordinate 74,101,877 of OY757906.1, read as the reverse complement.
TAAACTTGGAAAAAATGCCACAGAAACGTATGGAATATTTCTGATTGCTTTGGGAGCATCTTGCATGAATCGAGCATGGGTTTTTGAGTGGCATAAGAGATTCAAGGAAGGCAGGGAGTCTGTGAGGGATGATGAGAGGTGTGGGAGGAGTAAGGAAGCCAGAACATCAGAGTTGATTGGCCAAATAAAGAATTTCATGGATAAGGACCGTCGTGTGTCTACAGAGACAATAAGTGCACAGTTTGATGTCAGAATGGGAACTGTATACACAATTATTCGCAAGGAACTGAAGATGCGGAAGATTTGCGTAAAGTTTGTTCTAAGGGTGCTTAGAGAAGATCAGAAAGAAAGACGTTGTCATGACAGCTGGGAGATGGTCGAGCTGATCAATTCAGATTCCGCAGTTTTTGATGCTCTGGTAACCTGCGATGAAAGCTGGATCTACTGCTATGACCCAGAGACCAAGAGACAGAGTTCCCAGACCCAAGAAGATCAAACAGCAAATCCACGTACAAACTTTTGATGATCCCTTTTTTGACAGCACTGGCATGATCTACATGCACTGGGTTCCCACTGGACAGACAGTCAACAAGGAATACTATGTTAAGGTTTTAAGGAAGTTCAGGAAGAGATACCGTCGGAAGAGGCCAGCACTCTTCAAATCGGGTCAGTGGCATTTCCACCAGGACAATGCATCAGTCCACGGCTCCATCCTTGTCACAGACTATTTGACCAAGATGGGCATCAAGACAGTTCCCCACCCTCCCTATTGTCCAGACCTTGCTCCCGGTGACTTTTGCTTATTCCCAAAGCTCAAGGAAAAACTTAGAGGACATCCATAGGGCCTTCCAGAAGTTGTTGGAACGGTACAACAAGTGCATTGCAACCGGAGGAGATTACTTCGAAGGGGGCTAGAGTTTCATGTGTGTGCTATCAATAAAAGTGCCCATACGAAAAAGTCTGGAAACTTATTTAATGATCCTCGTAACTATTCTTAATACAAATAATTCGCTCACAGCTATAGGGTTTCAATCTTTTTAATGTAATTCTGGTAATTTAAAACATTTATTTGATCCATTGCTGGGACCCAAGCCAGTATTACTACTCTGGGGCAGAATGGACGTTGGAGTAATAGCAATGAAGAGGTAACTCGATATTTTCCACTATATTAATCATCAAACCCTCTGAAGGAGATACAGTCAGCGTATTCTAAGCCTTGTCGACAGAGTGGTCTACCGTCTGCATGTGTCACGTTTTCTGTTATAAATATACATGCGATGTCGGCTATTTTTGTAAAATTAAACGATATAAAAATATCTAAGAGAGTTGTCAAAGAAAAATTTTAGATCAAGATTAGCCAACAATTTTCTTTTGCGTGGTACATTGTAACTTCTAGTTTCAGATTTTCGGTTTCTTTGTTTAAAAGCATATCAACCTTCATGGGTTATTTAGTGCCAAAGTCATCCTTGAAGAAGAACAGTAGTGTTAATATTTAACTGGGATGGGGGTAAAGGGGATCTTACCCCCTACACACACGCATCTCCTGTAACTTTTGGAAAATCTCGTGGGCTGCGCTGAACTTATTTAATCAAAATTTAGGAAATATTATTTAGTTTTTTGTTTTTGCTTTTTTTAAAAATCAATTTCAGTTTTTTATATGCCCGTTAATGTTAAAGTTAATGCAGATAAATACACTTTAGAAAACAATTTCCATAATAAAACATATCACATACATTGACCAAACGGAAATGAAATTTGGGTATTTTATGGGTTTAAGTGTTTTATGAAACTTGCTATAAATTTACCTTTGCTTTTTTTCTGTTTTAAAAGTTAATAATATCATCTCGTTCCTACTTTGATACATATATGTGTTCAAATTAAATTTCTAATTTAAAATTGTTTAATTTGAAAGTATGATAATTATAAAAACTACGATTATAACATGCAATTTTTAAAAAATGAAAATATCAATCCGAATATTATGCATTTAGTGTATTTTGTCTCACCTTCGGTTTTGTTCACTGTAGTTGTATCTTGCAAATACTGGTCCTTGGTGAGTGGAGACTCAACTAAGTATCTTCCTCACTACAAATCAGTCCAATACCGATATTAAATAAATTATAAAAGTAAAAGGAAATCCAATTTAAAAAAACAAACAACAAAAAGCAAAAAATATATATATATGTAACAGACAAAAAAAACAAACAAACCAAGTAATCAAAAATATCGAATTTTCAAAATTATTATTAAGTATGGGTTGATAAAAGTTTACTTGATTATTCATTTTCTTGTAAAACATTGGAAAGCAGAGCAGTAACAATTAAAAGAAGCGTAAAATCCAGAATCATTGACAATATTTAGCAAGTTCAAATTGGAGATTTAACAAGCAAGTAACTAACCTTGGACAAATTCCCCATTCGAGCTCGGTATTTTGTGTGTATGCCAAAACAATGTTTTTGTCATTCATGAGTATATTTCTAAAAATACCATAGCCTATAACGGGCGGATAGATAGATGAGTTCTACCCAGCCCAGCCAAAAAAAGACAAGTTTGCGATTGCAATTAGAGATTGAAACATAATTGATTATTAATCCTAATTTATTATCAATAACTCCAGAAAGAATAGGGATTAAGTTAAATACAGGTGAAAAAAATGTTTAAGTTGGGGTCCTTTTCTGGGAAATAGAAATCCTGTATATATTATAAAACCTTGCTGGAATAAACTAACGGAGAGGAGGTCATAATAGCCGATAGTTGCCTATCGACATTCGGTAAATAAGAATTCGGTATTTCCCTGAGTTTAACGAACATAGTTCGGTAAATCCAAAGGCAGTACGGCTCTTACGATTGGGCTGCTTGGAATTAAGAAGATATTTTGTCGAGTTCCCACTCATCAAGGACCATTATTAGTATTAGTATATCCGTGATACACAAATATTGAATTTGCAGAAAGAAAATCAAGATAAGCTCATTTTCACATCGAGAACCAGTTAATATATACATAACATACATACAAGAAGTACTGAAAAAATACACAAACATGGCCCAACAGATAGAATATGCACATATACAAAGGGATACAAAGACGAAAAAAGTTTTGATGCTGAAAAACAATGAACATAGTCAGGAGAGGAAACAATGTCACTAGAGTTCAAAGAACGGAAGCAAAAGACGACGAGTATGAATTTTGGGGATTATCATGCGACTATCCATGAGTTCCCCCAACGGACATGCCCATTCTCTATGGGAAACAATAATTTATTGTCTTCCTACACCCCTAATTCTATTATGTATCTTACCTTTTCAAGCGCATCACTGCTTAACTTCGCTGATCTAACGGGAACTAGCATTTTCAGCTTGACTTAAATGTTCGTCGTCGTTGTCGTTGTTATTGTTGTTGACAATATTTCATCTAAAAATAAAAACAATTGTAAAAGAATTGTTGACAATTCGGTATGAATGTCATTAGACTACTCACCCGGTTTAGAGAAAAGACTACTGTGACAGTGAACGGTTTTAACAGAAATTTAAGATATTTATCTACTTATAATCATGTGATACACTAAGTTCATCTCCGAGAAAAAATTTTTCCTTAAAATATGAAGTTTTACAAGAGGTGCCTTGTGAGTGTAAGCATTGTACGTATTGTAAGTATACGCATCAAAATAAAATAAATTTCACAGTCATGAAAAGTCTGAATGTTTTATTACTGACGTAAGTGTCCTTTTCTCCAAGGAAGGGAAAAGGGAAAAACATCTATTTTTTATTTCTTGCGGCTATATATAAGCTACCGTATGAGAAGACAATTATTTAGACATTTTTTCCTTTTTTTAACAAAATTTGGAAAAAATTGTATGTTCCTCTACATTTTCATTTAAGGTCGTGCGAATCAACCACATGACCTAAAATATCAAAATTTGTGACGGAGTCTTAGTGGAAAAGTCATAGATCTATTGTATCATTTGGCAAGAGAACTATTGTTATCTATTTTCATTATATTCAGAAAGGCAAGCCAACAGCACGGATTACCTTGGCTCTCTCTGTCTCTGTCTCTCTATCCTACTATCTGTTCCTATCGGTCATCGCTCTTGGCAAGTTCTCTAGACGGCATCTAATATCCGCACAGAGCTGAAGAATAAAATTTTTTGCTAGTCGGTCAACACTGGTGCGTCCTTGTGTAGAAGTCCATCGGAGAACGTTACTTATGAGTTCATTCTTACTTCTGTCGTGTCCAGCATCAAACGTGGGGTTCCTTGGGAGTCTAAAGCAGTTAGGGGAAAACAAGATAACTTTTAAAAAGCATCCTTACTTAAAACACCAATGTGCAGAAATACAAGAGAGTTAAAAAAAGAACTGTTATATATAGTGTGTGTGTGTGTGTGTTTTTTTAAAACTATTCTAGTCTTTGTAACTTCTCAGTTATTTTTATTCTTTTTTTTTTTTTTGCTTCGAAAACTATTTTGCGGTCAATTGTCTGCTCATTTTCCCCAGTGAATCATCCTGGTATATTCTTTTCATTTCCTAGATATTCTGATGAAATCGTTTACTGTATGCTTCATTCACTGTTCCAAATTTTTTCAGGGAAAAATACAAATGAAAATCCACAGAGTTGACCCTGAGACTGACATTGCAATGCAAATCATTAAACAACTAACAAATGCTTCACAATCTCTTAGTATTTTATTTCCGTAATTGTTATCTAAGGTCTTGAGTATTATTTCATTGAAGGATACCCAAGCGCCTTATAACACTATAGTTTGGTCCGGTTACCGGTATCAAACAATATTTTTTATATGTTTGAACGACACCAAATGTAGTACCATCGTTTGGCCGTAGGTTTTCAGGGTCGACTCCTGTTTATGACGATGCTGTGGATTTTTAGGGTCGAATCCCGCGTCTAGCTGTGCCGTGGGTTTTTAGGGTCGAATACTGCGTCTGTGGCACCAAATGTAATAGTATCGTTTGGTTGGGCACCAAACGTAACACTATGGCTGGCACCGTCTGGCCACTTATCTTGGGCACGGTACCAAATATAGTACTATGTTTGGCCCGGCACTAATCTTAACATTATCGTTTGGTCCAGTACCAAGTGTGATACTATGGGGTCGGTTACCATTTGTAACGCTATCGTTTGGGTACGGTACCAAATGTAATAATATCTTGGCACAGCACCACTGTAACAATATCGCGGTCTCCGATTCCCAACGCTGATACTAGCGCCAAATGTAATACCGTTGTGCACGATAACACTTGTTGAACCAAATGTAAACCATCCGATCGAACTCTCTGTACACAAACTTCTGACAACTGACCGACTAACAACTTTTTCAAAATTCGCTAATTTTCAGATATCTAAATTCTAGATATCAGTAGGGTGATGTCATCTTGCTAAGTTATTGCGTCATCTCATATGTGTCTTCAAATGTTTACCGTGTTTTCATTTCCCCAATCCAACCTATGGCAAGACATGAATCTATTTTGTTTCCATTTGGGTCTTTCCGAGTTGTAAAAGGATTTTGAGAGAATAAAATCTGTAATATAAAGAAATTTGAAGGGAGAATAAAAATTGAATATAAAGGAATGACACTAACAGCCAAATTTAGTATTTAACTGGGTAATGTTTTTTGGGGGCTTTTGCGTGTAAGTTCAAACGGTAAGCTTCGCAGCTTTCTAGTTCGGATACTGATTTGAAAAGATGACACAGACAATAAAAATCTTAAAAGGAATTTTATACAAAAGGAACACGAAAGAAAGGGATAGAAGAGATCAAGTGTTGCAAATCTTAGTATAATTTACAGGAACTTATCTGAGAGAGTGTCTGGGAAACAAAGATCTTTGCATTTGAGTATTTTTTCTTTCCAGTTTTGTTGAAATGTTCAGTTTTCTTTTAGCTTCGAGTCTTCTGTAAAGTAATCTTTTCAGTAGAATTCTCGGGTTGAATTTTCTTTCAGTTGTTTAACTTGGTATAATTTCAGTTGTCGACTTTCGTTTAATTTTAGTTTTATTTATTGGGAAGTGTGACGGCAAATTAAAATAAAAAGATCCCCGGATGAGCAACCATTTAAAAGCGTATGGGAACTGGTGCATTTAAATATTGTTATCACCAAACGGGGAGTTTATTTTTTTCGCACGTGTGAAGACGGGGCGGTCTGGCACTTGATCCCTCGTAGAATAAGTCTTTGTTCAGAGTCCTTTCTCGGACATATATGAACTGGCATATTATGTGGGGGTTAATTTAGGGCTAGACTGAACGCCGTTGGCAAGGGGTTTCCAAATTTCACACTACACACACACACACCAAGGCCACTAGTTCTTCCTACCCCTAGAACAATGGAAGATATGGACACTAGGTTTAGATGTAATAATATTAATTATAGTAGTCGACAACTCTGGTTTCCCGTATAATATTTTTAAAGGAATTCATAGGACAATTTAAGCGAGAATGACATAAGGTGGAAGAAGCTGAAAAAGAAACATGAAATAGCAACTTGACAACAAACGAGACAAATGAACAACTTCAACACGTGGGAACATTAAAATATATCAATCTTTTTACTACACACGCGGATACACATATTCAACGTGTCAGCTATATTATTAGCGGACAATACATGATTCTAAATGTCTTTCTTCCTTTTTTCCTTTCCTTTAGTCTTTCTTTAAATTGAGAGAGAGAGAGAGAGGGGGGGAGTATATAATTGGGTATAGGGAGAAACAGTCTTAAAGTTTACTTATCTTTACGACGACTTTCCTTTGGAGAATATTTTCTTTTTTTACGGGTTGACGGAATTTATTCATGCATATCGCTCTGGCTTGAAGGCATTAAGTTCCTCTACTTGTCCAAGATTCTTTCCGCTTTCTTTACCCGGAGTTTGGCATGAGATCCGTTCACCACGACCTCTGCCCAAAAACTAATTTTCTTTACCCCTATTTCTGTTGACGGAAGAAAGTGCTACTTCCGTTTTAGGGTCCTAGCCAATCATTTGGCTTCTATCTTCTTCCTTCCGGTAACAGAATACAAACACCTGTTGGCTTTTATTCTGTAGGCGATCCGAGTGAGGTCACGGAGTACAGATAGCCTGACCCACATTTTTTTCTTCCTTCGACGGCGTGCCGAAGTTGACCTACATTCTTTATTTGTCTTGTATCGGTCAATTTTTTGGCTAATTCAAACACGGAGGGTAGAGGAAATTCCTTATTTCTCTTCTCTCAGTGGGAGATCACGTGACAGGAAGCTTCTTGTCTGTTTGAAATACTAATCGGCTGTTCAAGAAGAGTGTAACGAAACCTTTCTGTTGATTATTTTTTCATGCCTTTACAGTTTGGTCCCCAAATTCGCACTGAGGGACCCAATAGTAGTTCTCGACAAATAGTGGGAGGTAGCTTTTTGGTGCCGTATTGTATGGGATTACTTCTCCCTTTTCCACTATGGCTAAATCAAGTGCTGCACGGTTTTATTTTTTCTTAGAAATAAATTTTTATAGTTGGTCGTTGGTGTATTCGCTTGAACTTTCCAATTTGACTTACATTTCCGCTCAAAGTTTTCAGCTAACTTAACAGCTAACTGAAAAACCCGCGGCCTAACTAAACCGGGTAATAAAATAATTAACCATCACGAAAACTGAGTCATATCTTGATTCCAGGATAGTCATCACACCAGGAGATTCTGCATCAGAAATGTGTTTCGTAAGATCAGGTTCAACAAACAAAGATTCTTTCAGTTTAGCTTCAGAAAAACCAGCAAATCTTTGGCACAAATACATATAACAGGTTCCATCATTTGATAGGGATTTTACAAACTTTTTTTTATTAATCCAAGTTTAATATAAAGTGATGGCAGCAGTACTTTATATGGATTCCCCAGGCTAGGTTTGATGTTTTTGACACAAAGTTGTTGATTTTTCTCATTGGTTATTCCTTCTAAACTATATTTAGGTGTATTAAGAAATAACTTGTTTTAAGCAAGTATTACAGTCAAACATTTTTCTGTGGAAAGTTTAGCTTTTGGTGTAAAAACAAGGAAATAGCCACTTTTGGCTTTGTCAACCAACTGGATAAAATGTGTTTTTCAGCCGTTCGAAAGGAACGGCTTCAAATTTTATAATACCCTAAGGGCTTAATGAAAAAAAAAACCCGCGAAAAAGCCCATACTATAAAGTTAGTTGTCTATTTGTCCATGAGTGTGTGTGACCAAAATAATTGCCGTTTACTTCCATGGATTGTTTCTGATAATACTCGCTATTTACGTTTAACTAGTTGTCTCTCGAATCTTGGTCTGCTAAGCGGTATCTACTTACTGGGGATAACTTTTATTTTCAGCTTTAAACAATTAAATTGTGAGAAGTAATTGTGTTTTTGTTAATCCTTTCTAATCTAGTCTTTAATTATCTGTATAAATAAGCGATTGTTTTCTTGAAGCTTTTATAATTAAATTGGTTAATTATTTAGATAAAGTTATTTTCTTCTCTCAGAGGAGAAAATAACTTTATTGAAATAATTAAACTGGTAGTGACATTGTCCTTTAAAACCACCACTTGGACTTATATTCAGAGAAGTAAACAAGGTTGAATTTTTTTTACTATTATATTAGAATGAATCTATTGTAATGATTGGTTGTAGGCAAGTGTTTAGTCGAGTCTCCTCTTATCCAAGACCAATATTAGCATTAGTATATCCACGGTATACTAACACTGAACAAAACGGTATGAAAGACAAAATAAACTGAGTAATAAATACAAGAACAATCAATGTTTTATATGCCCCATTGTTGAAAATCGTAAATTCGGCAGTTAATGTCTACTCGAATCTGATTGGCGATTTTGAAGTTGTGCCGTTATCTCCCGCCCCTACTGTTATTCAAGTTAGACCCGCAAGGGTCTGCCCTTTTCTTTTGTTTTTTGTTTTTTTCAGCACGAGAAGAGAGCTCTGCTTGGCTCACTCTTTTTGCTATGCGAGTTCTTGTTAATTCCCCTTCGACTTAAGGCAGATTTCCTTAAGCAAGGTAGCTTGGGCAAAATAGGCCCATTAGTCCTATAGGCTAAGCCTCTTTTCCTTACAGGGTTTTTATTATTACTTGATGAAACAATAAGTCTAGTGCAGACTATTTGTGGTTTTGGTATGCTGTTTCATTCAAAAGAAAGTTGAGACGGTATTATTGAACATTTTGCCGACAAAGGAAGCCGTTGGCCGGGTCAGAAGATGTTGTAAATGCTTCCATAGTTGTTTTTGTTTTTTTTTTAGAAATATAGACATGCTTCTATTTCAGGTAACAAAAGTTAGCTTCCCCGCCCCATTTTTTTATTTCCTTTATTTTTTTATACATTTCTCCTTCCTTCGTTTAGCCTGACAGTTACTACTAGATTTCTTGGGGTCGGCAGAGATCAATACTAGCATATTCATTGAATTGAGCACATTTCTCATAACATGCGGGTGGTATTTCAAGGATAGAATACGTAAACGTACCCCATGGCAGAATTATACACATATTGTTTCATGAACAAGCAATATCTAGAAGGGGTACAAAATGAAAAAAAAAATTTCTTAATGAGTGTTGGTAATACAACCAAGTGGCATTACTGCTCCATGGCAGAGTCACAGATAATGTTTCTATTGTAAAGATGCCAAAAGAGACCGAGAATTGGTTTTTGTTACTGCCATGAATCTCTACCAATCAAACTAATGTAAATTTCATCTTAATTTTTCTTTCAGTAATGGTCATAAAAATAATTATTTACATTACTCGATCTTTGTTTATTAATGTATTTATTCATTTATCTTTAATGAATTTAAGAAAAAAGCTCGTATTTTATTGTTATAAACGAACAACACGCTTTTTGTTGTATATAAGAAAAAAACATGAATTGTTAAATTAACTTTGAAGCAATTTTTTCGCTGATAATGCATCAGTAATTTCATTAAAAGAAATTTCAAGAACCATGGGCTTCATTTACTCACTTAATTTGCATCTAATTGCTCAAATTACGGCCATTATTTGGAAATTGTCACTCATAGACATGAGATAGTTGATAAAAAAAAATCTTAACTTTGATTTAATTTTTGTTTAAACCTAAATTAATTCTAAAAAAAAAAAAGCAAAAAAAAAAAAAAAAAGCTTATCTCAAGCTGTTTTCATTTATTGAGCGAAGCCCTAAAACCCAGGATAACTCCATAGAACTATCTAAAAGTATTAATCCCAACTTGAACAAAATAAAAACAATCTTTAAAAAATAAAACAAAAAGAAATATCTTTAAAAAGTTTAGTGGTCTATCAACTTCCATCTATCACAGAAAAGAAAATGTTAAGTTAAAGAAACAATTGATTCCCATTTTGACATCGATTTTTACATCCAATAATAAAGTGGAATCATTACAATCTATGACTCAGTAATGCTAAACAAGTTTATAATTTTGAGTCAAATGTACAGTCTGAACACATTTTATCTATCCTTAACTTTTGTTTGTATCAAAAATGAAACAATTCATAATAGTCTTAAATTCTTTTTTGCTTCAAAGATTTGCGTAAACTCTTATGATCTTCATGCAGACTTCTTGGCCCATCAGGAAATTTCAGAAGATTTTATTTACATTGGATAATTATAACCACAGTTAATGTTATTTTTCCGGTCTTTTGCTTTAGATAACACCGGGTACTTCTGCTAGTTGCATATAAACAGATACCTTTAGTTATTCCATACAAAGCTTAATTTAGTTTGGCACAAGGCTAGAATTATGTGACATCCAGTGAGAGTCGAGTTCTCTAATAACGGTCTGATACCTTAACTCGCTAACATGTACACCATGTGAGGCGCCTAACTAATATTTCTAATTATTTACTGAGTCTAGTTTTGTTGTGATATAATGAGGAGCCCAATAAGAATCGAACTAGCGAGTAATAAGTTTGTTAGCCTTACTCGCTAACCCCACGCCAAAGTGCCATTAAACAATTTTTAAGTGTTATTATTGTCATTACCCACCAATATATATATATATATATGGGAGAATTGGTAGACACCTAAAAACGCTAATATAACCCCGCTCACAGAAACACGCACAGTAATAGCACCTACAATATAGAGATTTTCAATTTGAGAGTATTCAACCATTTTCAAATTCGAGAAAAATAAGAATGCAAAACGTATATATCTCTTTATATTTTTTTCGTTTTTCTTTCATACGTTCAGGTCAATACAAATCATGAACCACCTTCTAATGAGGCTGAGTCTGTAGACTTTGCTTGTAAAAAGGTTACAGGTTAACTTCATTAAAACAACATTTTTGTCACTCCAATAGACTTTATTGAAATTCCACCTGGTAATTACATGATTATCATTGGTTGTCTGGTCCTCTCACTCTTTTTTATTCATTGACGCAGTTTCTCTGTTCTGGTTTGTTTGTTTGTTTGTAGAGAGAATCGAGAAAAAATGACTTATTTAACGTTCTAAAGAAGAAATCAAAAGACCACCAGTTTGTCTCTTAGCCTCTTGAACAAACTGAAACTTCAGACTTAAAAAATAACATCCTCTCCTATAACACTATAACACTTTCATTCTCAAAGTGAGCGGTACCCCCCACTGCCGTGAGCATTGGAAACACCCAAAGAAGAAGCGAAAAAAAAGAAAGAATGGTGATGGAATGGTCGACGACAGAATGGCGTCAGAAACTTTTTTTCTTTTTACAAAGTTTATGACAAAATCTGAGTTATAAGCATCTTTAGCGAAGAATATTGTTACATGCTGTTACGTTTCCTCGCTAAATTTTTAAGGTAAATAAATGAGAGAAGAACCAAAATGTCGAAAAGTTTTTATGATAGTTTTAATGGCAGCATGGAATAAAGGGTTTACGTTTATGCTGCAAATATCATAGCAAGGAAGCAAGGAAGGAAATTGTAATAGAGTTGAGAAGGCATTTTAGCAGCTAAATGCCTGAGCGAAATATGGATGGTTAGGTTAGCAAAGGTCGTGTTTGCTTGTTAAGAACAGGAACGTTGTCGTCGTCTACGAATGTGTGGTCCTGGTTTTTTGGGAAGAGAAACGTAAATGTCTCTAGAAAATGTTGCCCAGGGATGAAGTGGCTAGATGTCTGAGCGGAATTTTGCGTCGCAGTCGACATAGCCAAAATTGAAGGCGACTTAAAGTGATTCCTGTGTGTGGTGTATTGAATTCATCTAATTCATATTCAACAGGGAACCCTTCGTCTAAGAGACTAGACTCAAGAGGTCCATAAATTAGATGTCTTTACTCATGGATTCGTGATACTGCTGCTATCAGGAGAGCGGACAGTAAGACGTCTGTCCAGTTCGAAAGCTTCTGAGCAAGAGAAAGTATTTAGCGGGCTTTCCCCAATTTGATGCTGCCCGGAAAAATGGTCCGGGATGAATAGGATTAGTCATCCTGATTGGGTGAAAATATGCGTCGACCCTAACGGTCAAATTAATTCACGCGCCAAACAAAAATACTAAGTTCTTTCTGCTACACATCTATCTATCTATCTATCTATCTATCTATCTATCTAAATGGTTTATAGAATACACATATTTTAGCCTTAAAATAATCAACCCCCAAAACATACATAAGAACATTCTAGAAATTTCGGATCAAAATCGCATTAGCATTGAAGTTACATTTTTATATTTTTCAACCAATCAGCTAAAAACATAGAATAAGAAAATTCTGGAAAATCTGGATCAGAAACTAATTAACAGAAAATTTTTAGGCTCTAAAACAAATAAGTAAAAATACGAATCTGATTGGTCAAGAAATGTCTACGCACTTGAATTTTAGGACCCACAATAAAACTATTTTTTGATCCACTTTAGTGACCCCCAAAAGTATAAATAACGAATTTAATCAGCCAGGTCATTCAGTCATTCAATTCAATTCATTTTTTCCACCGCCAAAAGTTCATTCCGTCTACTACCAAAAAGACTTTACACTACGAGGTCAAGAACGGACAGTAGAGAACCACGCCATAAGACTCAAAGGCATACGACCTTCTTTTATCAATGCGACACGTTGTCGCCAAAATCTTAAGAAAACACACGTGCGGACTTAATGAAAGCAAAGACCTATACTTACGGTCCATCACTCATATACACACACATACCCATATATGTAAGTAAAGCCAATTATTTTTACCCTCCTTACTTCGGTCAACCATGGACCCATTTATTTGATAGACTTTACCAACATGTAAACACACACACACACACACACACACACGGGCGAACAATCCTATTTTCATTTAACTGACCATAACTGTATTTTTACAAAGGCCGCTCGTACATTATGTTTCTCTAATTTTTATTCCTGTTTTGTTATGAATATCAAATTGTTTGTTTCTTAATGTTCGTTTTTGTCATATTCCATTTGTTTTACGTGCTTGTAAAATTAGTGTTGTATTTGTCGTGGAACTGAACATGAATATAATGCCCGTAAAATACGGACGAAAACTCAATCACTACAGGCTCATCATTACAAGTTTTTTATGAGAGCAGTGCCCGAAAAATATTCTTATAGAGAGAATAAAACAAATTAGTCCAATTTGTAACTAAATGATTATTTTGTGGGGTGTACGTTCACCCTGAACAATACTTTTTGATAATCCAAAAGTAACGTTACGGTATCATCTTGAATTAAAAAAAATAATAGGCAACTCATGTTCGCTTACGAAAATCTTTATTCCCTAGTAAAATTTTTTATTGCAGTCATCGCACAAGGTTGAGAGGAAATATCACAGAAGGTCTAAAAACATACCTTGCTTCCACTACCCCACCCATATATATACCCTACGCATCACGACTTCCGTTCAAATTTCACCTAAGACTCAAAACTCAAACTGCCTAGATTCAAATTCTATTTTTTATATTTTCCAAAATTAAGTATTTCATTGGTGTGACGTCATCTCACTAAATCATTGCATCATTCGTTTTATTTAATTTCAAACTTATCACGCCACATAACTTCAACTTCGTTTAGATTCCGTTTACTGTCTTGAAACCTTATTATGACAAGGGCGATTGTTGTACCCTTCCGCACGCGCGTACTACCCAACCTCGGTACCGAGTACAATTGAACTAAAAGATATCTGAACAGTTCACAACATCACCAAACGAAATAATGAAATAATCAATATAATCAATTACCAATAGAATAATCAATAAAATCAATAATCACCCTAACTATTTGACACAAATTCTCGATATAACGGAGACAACAATGAAATGCTAATTAGAATCCTTCAGAGCTTCCTAAATAGAAGCATCATCATGGACAGCTGTAACCACTGAGTTTACAGGTTGTCTATGTTATAGACAATCTGTGAACCACGGAGAAACGTATTAGTAAAATCAGAAGAGATTTCGATTACAGTTGTATAACATCCAGTAAAGAATAAAATTATCACAGTATTATACACGAAAGAACGATTTTATTTTATTTTGTTGTTCGAAACTGTAGTTAAATGTCGAAGTATTTGTATCTTGGTGACCTAGTCTAAACAGGACACTTACAACACACCAGCCAGATCATACAAGTAACGCTGTGGAGGCTGGTGATCATTTTTACGTTTCAAGAAGTAAAACTAAAATATGTTATATGAAGCCAGAATGTTCAGCTAGTAAAGATAAATGTTTTGTGCCGTATCTATAATTATTTTATTTACTGCTAATTAAAAATGAATAAATAAATTAATAAAAAAATACAAATAGAATTTTAAAAATCAAGGTGAAGTGTTCTAATTTTATCATTTTTGCCTGGGATAGGTCTTCACGTCAGTTTAATCTCAGACTATACTTTGTGATCAGGTCTTCTTTTTAGAAGCAACATGAATTCTGAATAAATAACACACAAGTATACCAACACCCAATCTCACCCCAAAACACGTACGTGCGCGCAAAAACTTTTAGTGTTACTTGTTTCCTTCACGACTGCAAGTGTATTATTTGTTGTTTCTATTGCGCTCTTGAAAACCTGATCATACTATGCATCATTATGTCGTCATTTACGATTATCCAATGAGAATAGTCAGCTAGTACTTTTCACTGTCTGTTGATATCCTTAACAACCTCTGCCAGACTCACCGCCTTTTCTTTGTTTTTCTATAGATCTACACTTCTGCAACTCTCTCTTTATCTTTTTGTCCCGCCGTGTACACTACCACCACAACTATATCATAAATTCTTTTTTACGATCCTGGCTGGACATTGCAATGACTCTTAAAAACTCTCTTTAAAAAATACAAACAATATGCTGTTGGATGTATAGATAACATATGCACTGAACCATTAAGTAGAGAAAAAGACATTATTAGGTAATTCTTTAAGAAAAAAAACCCTCCCCAAAATGAACGCATAAATATATCCAACTTGTCACACCTGACCCCAAACTGATTGATGTTATTGTTACGACATTCAAAGTAATGGCATTCACGTTATCGTAACCTGCCAGCAACTCAAAGCTAAAATCCCCGTTAAAAACGCAAAGTTATCCGTGACGTCAGCTAACAACAACGTTATGTATCGAGTGGAATTTTCTGTAGCCAACACAAGGACTATTTTCGAGATAAATTAACCCGGCGGGCCGTTTCGGAGATAAATCCTAACCATGGGATAAAATACGTGGCATCTAAAAGCTCCTCTGATTAGTATAATAAGATATTTCATTATTACTTATATTTAAAAGAGAGAAGTCCTGTCTTTGGCAACGCAAAATTGCTTCCACTCGAACCATTTAATACGCAGCCTTTTACTTTTATATAAAGGCAGTCACTGCCCTGGAGGCGAGGGAGCTAAACGAACTCTTTCCACTGGTAGTAGCATTCACTTACCAGTGCTTCTCTTAGCAGCTAGCAGCCGACGTGGGATCCAACCAATCATAGTCGCAAACTCAACACAACCGATTCCAGATTTTAACCAATAACAGCAGCTCTCTTAAACAATTATTTTCAGAACTAAGTTACGAAAGTCATAACCAGCTCTTTTAAGAGCTATTACCTATCTCAGAAAGTCTTTTTAGGATCACTTCTAGTCTCCTCTCTTACACCACTCTCCAGATACCACAAGCAGATACAACGAGAAGACGACGCAGCAATCAGCCAGATTTGCAGCAGACCTCCAGCACCTGTTCTTGCATTACCAAGTTGCGGACCTTTTCCCCTGCAGCAGACCAGATCATGAAACAGCAATTAAGTCCACGAGCGACAAATCTGCTCAGACTCTCATCAGCACTCCGCGGCCACACCAACATGCACCCTCGGTTTACCAGGGACTGAATAAACTAGGACATTAATCATCCAGCATCTGCAACATATGCGTCCACCTCTTCGACCGTTTCCAGATTCCTGATCATGTAGCTATGCCTATGACCTGCCACAAACATCGAGGCCATCCTGATCTTCTAAACTCGCTTTCGCCAAGAACTTTTAGACAGCTGAGTCTACGCCTTTCAACAGTACCGACTTTCAACATCGAAGAGACTACACAAACATAATACAGCAACAGCGATTCTACACTCATGCAAAGCTTTCGAGTATGATTCGCTTAAAAAAGGCCTGATATCTAAATCTTACTTTCTTGTCATTGTCGTTTGTCTACTCCTCTGTCAATTTATTTATAAACGTTTGCGGGATCGACGTATTTATCAGTCCCGCCACAATATTAACCCATTACTTGTCAACCAAGTCGGCAGGGCTTACAGTACTCCGAATGCATCTTCTGTAGAGATGCCTCCTAAGTATGACACTAATCTGATGATGAGGCTCTAGTTTTGGAGTCTGGAGTAATACATCATTGTCATTAATCCCAGTTCTACTGTGACTTGGAGTAGTAGTAGCTATTAGGGTCCCATCAATAGGTCAAATAGATTTGTTTGAAAATTGTTTGGATTAAAAAGGAATACTTGATACGATATAACTTTGTACAAATTATTTGTATCAAGAATACTTATTTGAAGCTATTGATAAAATGGTTAGAGTGTTTGCCAATGGTCCGGGAGACTGGGGTCCAATTCCCGGTCAAGTCATACCAAAGACTCAAAAAATGTTACTAGATGCTTCCTTGCTTAACAATCAACATTATAAGGAGCGAATCGAGGGTAAGTGGAGTAATCAAGGGTAATTGGAGCAATCCAGGAAAAGGAGTAACGCCCTCCCATAGACTTTGGTGTAGTAGCTATTGAAAATGGAGCCTTCGGATCGCCTCAACTACGGTCGGCTAACTTAACTTATTATAATTATCAGTTACTTGAAAACATTTGATTGCTTGGAAATTATTGTTATAGGAATACTTGATACCATATAACTGAGTGCAAACAAATAATTACGAAAGACAAATAAAAATGTGCGATTTTTAAAAATGAAGATCTGGAACAGTGGGAGTGGTGAATATCCATTCATTGCCTAACTAACTCAGAATAGTTGTAACAACTTCAAATAGATCTGTTTAAATATAAATGTGCAAATCATTTATATCAAGAATTGTTACTTGAAGTGTAAGTTGGCAGACTGTAGTCGACGGTGACCCGAAGGCTCCGTTTCCACAGCTACTTCACCAAGGTATTGTAGAGGGCGTTACTCCTTTCCGAGGATTTCTTCACTTACCCCTAACCCGTACCTTATAATGCTTAGTGTTAAGCAAGGAAGCATCAAGTACCATTTTTTGAGTCTTTGGTATGACTCCACTGAGATTGAACTAGTCTCCTGAGCCATTGGCGAATACTCTAACCATTATGCCAATGGTACTAAGGGTTATTATCATTATTATTATTATTCATCGCTGTTAGATAAGAATACTTGAAGCCATATGACTGACTGAAAACGAATGATTATTATTAAATACTAATACTAATAGTTACTTTAAATAATAAAACTGTGTATACATTAGTATTTGTATTAAATAGGAATATTTTAAATATATATATATAAAGATGCCATGGAACATTGAAAACAGTCATGATCAACTATTTACAAATGAATCAAATTTTGGCATTATATAACCCAGAAGTTGATAAGGCCTCAAACAAATAAATCAAACTAACCAAACCTTTACTTATATTAAAATAATTATCGCGGATGCAGAGAAATCTGTCGATGAGATTCTAAGTTACATTCATATGCTCTCCTTTGCAAAATAATCGACATCTTGTTTCATGGCATCAGATATATAATTAGGTCTGCCAGCACATTCCACGGTTTCCCCCAGGGATTCCCCCTCACCTCTCACCATCAGTTTTATGTTGCAAAAAAGCACATGCTTTGGTGGCTGTAGCATAAACTAAGCTTCGTTCTCGTGAGACATATCCTATTTTTTTATTATTCATTAACGCACCTCTTTTAATTTCGTTGAATGGTGCTTATAAATTTGATCTCATTGTGAAGCAGAATTAAGCAATCTTTAGTACAAGATAATTTCGTAGTGATTTACTGATTCCGAAACTACGTTGATTTAAATTTCATTGATAGACTTTTGTTTTGTCATTCGAAAACTTTTAAGCTGTAAAATGGCGAAAAAGACAAAAGAAATAAAACACAATTTTTATCAGTCAAATTTATATTGCTCTAATCGTAATATCTTTACAAGAAAATGTTTTTTAATCATTATAAGAACTAGACGACTCGTGAACTTATTTGACTCCAATTGTAACATTGTTTTATGATGATACAGATGCTTCTATTTAGGAATAAGTGAAGGATTCTTATTAGGATCTCA
Organism: Sepioteuthis lessoniana; assembly: GCA_963585895.1. NCBI lineage: Eukaryota > Metazoa > Mollusca > Cephalopoda > Myopsida > Loliginidae > Sepioteuthis > Sepioteuthis lessoniana. The sequence goes on along the minus strand of OY757906.1, from coordinate 74,083,177 downwards.
TTGTTATCTCAGTTATATCGATAATTTGGATTATTACAAAATGACATTCAAGGTAAAAGAAAACCCTGCATGTCATTCAGTAAATTGCTTTATTCTCTCAGAGAACATAGTATGCCGAAGAACCGCTTGCAGACCTGTGTTAGAATACTCAAAAGAATCCTGGAGACCCTAGAAGATTTGGTGTCACTTAGACTTCGTTGAAAACCACCATTCAAAACTGGGAAGAAAAACTCATAAGGAGCGAAATAACAATAATAATAATACCACACCAAATTCTAGGATGGACTATTCTGGAATCAGGTGTCATATAATTGTTAGGAAAAGATATAAAAAGCCACACCCTACTTAGTAGCTAGCGAAAAAAGTCTTCAGAAGAACACAGTGAGGTCAAGGTTAGAGATAAATGCCTTTATTTAACCCCCCTCAAAATGCACATTGATTTTCGGTTACTTGTAAAATCTTTTGGTGAATTATTGTGATATATATATATATTTTTTTTGATTGAAGGGTATTACTAATCAGCTAAACTATTTGGCAGCTGAAATCTCTCGAACTAACTGAAGATTTATTTTATTTTATCTCGTTACTCTCAATAGTACACATCGACTCTCCCAATAGGCATTTTCTGCCCTGTATTTCATCAAAAAATCAAACCTTTTAAGAAAAAGAATATCACCAGCCTATTTAGAACTAGTTTAGTTATAAGACTAAATATAAACCAGAAATATGACACTAGAAAACCTAGAAGTTTGTAAGTGTTTTAGTTCGGGAAATAAAACAAAGTTGCAGGCCAACGGACTTTAACTAAGTCAAAACTTAGGACAACACATACTTCCCTTTTTTTTGTGACCCGCTGTTCATGTACAGCCATCGTAACTGTTCTTGGTCACATCTGTGTCAGGCTCGCAGATCATAAACAACCCCTTGGTCTGGTATTGCCACAATATACCACCTATGATCAAAATGTTCAATCACAATATTACACAACGTGGGACCCAGGCAATAGGCCTGAGTATCATGATCGGCAGGTGCTCTCCTGATAGCTAACTTGGGAGACCCGATCGTCATCCTACGAATGTTGGCTGCTCTTTTTTCAGGTACAGAAACGACGATGTAACAAACCTCAACGATCAGAGACCTACATGCAAAACATGGACTAGGGAGGATAATCAACTTGCACAACAATGCTATTTTAGGAGCAACCCTTCACAAAGAGGATACAGGAAGAGAATGGTAGAGATCTGACAAGAATGTGCGAAATTTCAGACAACTAGCCAAAGACTAGCCGATCAAGTTTGAACAATAATTAAGAAAGGTTGGTTTTCTGACCTTGAATTACTAGAAATCCATCAAAAAACACATAAACAAAACTATAATACAGTACCAGACACATCAAGTGGTGTCAAATAAAAGCAATCCAACGAAAAAGAACTGCAAACTGCGGCAAATGAAAACACCTCATTCCCAAACGATATGTATCGTTTGGGAATGAGGTGTTTTCATTCGATCTTTTTTTACCAAGCAACCAGGAAGAAACACTATCACAAGAACAAAAGATAAATCTAGAAAATGTAAAGAGAATCATAAGTAGTGAAAAGACTATTCTACCTTCATTAACATACATAGAATGTAAAACACTTAAGATAGAAACGAATAAAATAAATCTCATACTACCTTACATACCGACGAATAATATAACCGAGTTAAATAAAGTAATCTATGGAGGTGCAAAATTAGTTTGTTAGAAAATTGGGATCCCCTCAAAAAGCACGAAGAAACAGTCAAAACCGGGATGGGAAATTCGACTGAAAACGCAAAAAAAAACCCTACGAAAACGAGCCAGAATGATTTTAAAAAAAGAGAGGCGCTGAAATAAGCGGGGGGGGGGGGCAAATAGGCAACACAGGAAAAAAAATAACAGTACAATTTGAGGAAATAAACCAGAAAGTGCAGGCGAAAGAAGGAAGATTAAAGAGATATCGACAAAGGGTAAAACAATACAGACAAAACAGGACTTTCCAAAACAACGAAAGAAAATTCTATCAACTATTGGGAGGAAGTGACACGAAAATATACCAACAACCGGATGCAAAAGAAACCGAACGATTTTGGACAAAAATATGGCAACCAAAAAACATAATGAAAATGCTGAATGGATAAACAATATTACAAGAGAACTAGAGGGACTTGAAGAAGGCCCCAAAACGTAAATACACATCGACTTACTCAAAACAACACTAAAAAGAATATGAAACTGGAAAGCACCAGGTCATGATGGAATACATGGCTTCTGTTTCAAGAAATTCACCTCCATTCACGGCAGACTAGCACTACAAATGAACAGATGCCTACAAGGTGCGCAAGTACCTGAATGGATGACCAAAGGAAAGACTACATTAATCCAAAAGAACCCAAGCGAAGGAACTGCTCTAAACAATTACAGACCGATAACCTGCCTACCAATAATGTGGAAAATACTAACAGCACAAATAAGGGAAAAGATTTACTACTCGCTAACAAGCCGCGGATTGTTCACTGGGGAACAGAAAGGATGCCGCAAAGTATCCAGAGGCACAGCAGAATTACTCTACATGGATCAACACGTCCTAAATGAGAGCAAGACAAGACGGAAAAATCTAGCTATGGCCTGGATTGACTACAAAAAAAGCATATGATATGGTCCCACAAAGCTGGATACGACACTGTCTCAAAATGTACAAAATATCACATGAAGACATAAACTTCATCAAAAAGACCATGCAAACCTGGAGAGTGGAACTGACAACAGGGGAAGAAGCTTTGCTGATCCAAAGATTGATTTTCCAAGGATATGCACTATCACCCTTACTATTCATAATATCCATGATGCCACTGACCCACATACTCAGAAAATGCGCAGCCGGATACAAACTCAGCAGATCGCAAGAGAAGATCAATCACCTAATGTACATGGATGACATTAAACTATTTGCAAAAAATGAAAAAGAACTGGAAACTCTCATACACGCCGTTAGAATATACATAGGAATGGAATTTGTCATAGAAAAATGTGCCTTACTCGTCATGAAAAGTGGCAAACGACATATGACTGACGGAATGGAACTACCAAATCACGACAAAATTAGAACGCTCGGAAAAAATTAAACCTACAAATATTTTGGTATCTTGGAGGCTGACACCATCAAACAAGTGGAAATGAAAGACAAGATCCGAACAGAATATCTCAGGAGAACTAGAAAACTACTCGAGACAAAACTCTCCCGCAGAAACCTCATCTAGTGCCCCTAGATAGATATTCTGGACCCTTCCTCAAGTGGACCAGGGATGAACTTAAACAAATGGATCAAAGAACAAGAAAACTAATGACCATGCATAAGGCATTACATCCCAGAGACGACGTTGACAGACTATATGTATCTAGAAAAGAGGGAGGAAAAGGACTTGCCAGCATCGAAGACAGCGTTAACGCATCGATACAACGGCTCGAAGACTACATTGAAAAGCACGAACGAGGACTAATTACAGCCATCAGAAACAATACGGACAACACGATAAACGATAGAATGACAATAAGGAAATAAAAATGGGAGAAAAAACAACTCTATGGCCGCTTTAAACGTCTAATAAACAACATCTCACACCAGAAAACCTGAACGTGGCTAAGAAAAGGAAAACTTTAGAGAGAAACGGAATCTCTTCTAATAGCAGCACAGGACAACGCCATAAGGACCAATCATATCAAAGTGAGAATTGATAAGATGCAACAAAACAGTTAATGTAGGCGATGTGGTGACAGAGACGAAACGAACAATCACATAATAAGCGAATGCAGCAAATAAGCACAGAAGGAGTATAAGGCGAGACACAGCTGGGTCGGCAAGGTGATCCACTGGGAAATGTGCAAGAAATTTAAATTTGACCATACTAACAAATGGTATATGCACAACCAAGCACCTGTCCTAGAAAATGACACGCATAACTCCTATGGGACTTCAACATACAAACGGATCACCTCATCCCGGCTAGAAGATCAGACCTTATAATTATCAAAAAAAAAAAAAAGAAAAAAGAAGACCATTAGCAAAATTGTCGACTTTGCTGTCCCGGCGGACCACAGAATAAATCTGAAGGAATGTGAAGAGAAGGATAAGTACCTCGACCTTGCTAGAGAATTGAAAAAGCTATGGAACATGAAAGTAACGATTGTGCCAATTGTGATTGGTGCTTTAGGCACAATAACTAAAGGATTATTAAAAGACTTGGAGGACTTGGAAGTTGGTGGACGGGTAGAGACTATCCAAACGACAGCATTGCTGAGAACAGCCAGAATCCTGCGACGAGTCCTGGAGACTTGAGGAGACTTGCTGTCACTCAGACTCCAGTGAAAAACCATCAGCTAACGCTGTTGTGAAAAACTCTAGTGAGTAAATAATAATAATAATAATAATAATCATGTCGTGCTGCCAGCACGGATATCCCTGACCCTTTCTCGCCACTTCTCCCTATCACTCATCGCCTCCGGCAGGTCTTCAGGGTTACATCCTGTGTCCTCACATAGTTGCTGTATGCAAGTTCGAATGATAATAATAATAATCCGTTACAAACTTATCACCTAATCTCGGCTAGATGACCAGACCTAGTGATAGTCAACAAAAAAAGAGAACCGGCCGAATTGTAGACTTTGATGTACCGGCTGACCACAGAGTAAAACTGAAGAAAAACGAAAAGAAAGATAAGTTCTTAGACCTTGCGAGAAAATTGAAAAAACTATGGAACGTGAAAGTGACGGTGATACCAATTGTATTTGGCGCGCTTGATATAGTTATCAAAGGATTAGTACAGGGACTGGAGGACTTGGAAATAAGTAGAGACCATCCAAATTACTGCATTGTTGAGATCAGCCAGAATACTAAGAAGAGTCCTGGAGACTTAGGGAGACTTGCTGTCACTCAGACTCCAGTGGAAAACCATCAACGAACGCTGGTGTGAAAACTTTCAAATGAATGAAATAATAATGATAATAATAATAATAATAATAATTTGCACAAAATTATATGGTTTCAAGTATTTCTCTCAAATATTTATAATTTTCAAACAGATCTATTTGACCGATAGATGGTACCCTAATAGATATTACCACCCCGGGCCAGAGTGTATCTAGCAGTAATAGCAATGAAAGGAGTGTATTCACACTCCTCAGAGGTCCAGAACTGGAGCCTCACCATTGGATGCTATGTAGTGTCATATCCAGGGCAACCATATTTTTGTTTTGGTTGGGAGCTTACCTCTCAGCAGGAAATATAGTCGGCGTATTTTAGGCCCCTCTGACGGCGTGAACAACGTTTTTAGCGTCTCAGGGCGTTTTGAGAACATATGTTCTGCTGTAGTCGAATTACGAGTAATATTGACGACAGGAGTTAGCTGATCTGCTTTGTCATTTATATCTGAATCATCTGCAAGTAACCAAGCTGCCAATGTTCAGTAACAACCGGATGTGCTCACTATCACAGCACAAAAGTAAATGACTAAATATAGAACGCTCTATATATATATACCGGAACTGGATCATATGTACAAGGCGCGAATGTCTGAAAAGAAATTTCAAAATTCAAAATGAATATTTCACAGCCAATCAGCGCGGTTTCGAAGAAAGCTGTTAGGAGTCTCCAAAAATAGATACCCACCCACAATGAATTTAGCAACTGGCCTCAATCCAAGTTTCATTCCAATATAATCATTTTTAAAGGCAACATGGATACTTCACAATTAATAACACACACACACACACACAGAGGGAGTTCCCGCGGAGTAATGGCCTCGAAGTAAGCGAGTTCCAACTCCAGTCGCGCTATTACTTTCACTTTCGGATTAATATCCTTGGGAAAGTCATGAACCTCCTTATCCCTCTAGCTATAGGTTAAATAGTATTACAGCTGTTCTTCTAAAAGGATAGCTTTGATATTAAATAACGAAAGTTGATATGCCTTTAAACAAAGAAACCACACAGATACGCATGCGGTCTTAACACCAGAAAAGTGAGTATCTTTTTCAACTGAGCACAGCTCATCTTCTCAAAAAAGTTACTGAGCATTTTTAAAGTGAACACTCCGTGAAATTTTACAAACTTTCTCCATCTCAGTCAGTAGTGTGCGATGAATAAATTGTCCTCATTTCAAATTATGTATTTCGCGTATACACTTTGTTTGTTTCAGCTTTTGTCTACTGCGCAGCAAACTAGAGTCAGTTGGGCCCCGCCCATGAGGAAGGTAGCACGTTGATACAATTTTTTTTTCCAAAAATTTGGAAGAGGTATGTTGTACTTTTGGAATTCTTACCGGAGGCTCCTCTACGACGATTTTACAATGTTTGGGTGTCGGTCTGAGAATTTGAAAAGAGTTGGATGAGTCAAATAGTGACTACGAAGGTACGCCAGCGCAGAAGGCTCACTCTGATCGTTCTATGAAATTTGCCGGTCAGATCCAGGCTATGATTGCCAACGATCCCTGCGAGTCAATCAACTCCACAGCCAGGGACATTGGAGTGTCTGAATTTCTTTTTAGGTTGGTAGTGCGTGAAGACATTCAGTATTTCTCGTACAAGATGAGAGAGGTCAATTTTTATCACAGGTTATGAACCAGAAGAAGAGAAACTACGCTGCAAAGCCTTAGAACAAATCAAAATATCCCCTTTCTCATTTGAGAAAAACTTCTGCCAGGATCAGAAGTGAACTTACAAAACAATTGTTGGCTCGCTTTTTCCCCACAAGATCTACGGAAGTGATAAAAACAAATACCTAGTCCACATCACGTTGTTGGAGTGGTCACTTGCACTAGACGTTATGTTTCCATTCATCTTCCCTCATGGCCTCAGATTCAGCACGACAGGTTATTTCAAGCTCCTGAAGGAGGTAGTACTTTTCTGGATGGAGAGGGTGGCTGCTAGAAGATCCTACGTCTGACAATAGGACTCTGATCCATGCCACACAGACAGGAGAACCCAAAGTTGGCTGCGAGAAAATTTCTGCGACCTAACATTTGGCTGCTTAACTTCTTAGATTACAATCTCCTTGATTATTATGAGTGGGGCACGGTTGAGCGAGAGATCAACAAAACTATGCAACCGCAAAGATGAGCCGAAGGCAATTTAAACAAAGAAACCACCGGAAAGGCTTGCGGAAGATTTGGAAATCGTCTGAAGGGCGTGGTTGAAGCCAATGGTGATTTCTTTGAATAAATCTAATCTATAATATTTCAAGATATTTTCATGTAATTAAAGTGCGAAGTCCGTGTTATCTTAATTTTTCCGTAATTTAGACGACAATTTACTAATCGTATGCTTGGACTGTGTTAATATAATAAACATGAACACATAACTGTGTTCCATTTCATAACATGCATCTATATATTCATACTAAAATATTTCTCTCAATGTGAAATAATACCCACAAGCGGCGGGTTTTTGTTGGCCTGGCCGTTCGTCTAGTGGTGTGGACCCAGTTGTTAATTCTCATACCCGGCCGTGTGGGTATTTCACAGGTTGTACAAAAAATCTTGAAAAATAACAAACAACGAACAGCGGGTGGAAGGAAGAAACAAACACGGATTAGAACTGCAAACGCAGGAAAGTGAAGATGGCACCTTAACATACTCTGTATGTATGTTCATATGGCTACCGCGATTACTTTGCGAAAATCTCACACAATTACCAAAAATACTGACTCATTTGGTCATCGTCCTAATTTATCAAATCCCAGCTTCGGAGTCTCACTCCCAGTTGATTGCCCCGGAGTCTCACTTTTAACTGACTAACTCTCGGCTCTGGAATCTCACTCCGACTGACTGCCTCGGAGTCCCACCCCTAACTGATCACTTCGGAGTCTCACTCCGGACTGACTGCTTCGGAGTCCCACTTCTGATGTCATTCGTCCTTCTCTTCCGGTTTCGCAAGTTTTCGCGGGTACAGCTCTTTGTGTGGTCTTCACGCTAATATAGACAAAGAAAAGTCTTCTGGACACTCCGGCGCCACTTCAAAGATGCCGGGGATAAGATCCTCTCCTTGGCCATCCATCCACAAACACACAGAGAGACCCACACGTCCATATACATATATATATATACATGTACACATTAATGCACATTATCTTGCCACATCAACATAAACAGCAGTTTCGTATTATATCAATTTTTATTCTTTTTCGACTCAATACGGCGGATAGACGGAAGCAGCTTTTCACATGGAAAACGAATAAATCACCAGGAGTTTTCAAGAATATTAATCTATCCACCATATAAAATCTTAACTCAGCATGACTTGCTAGCTATAAGCCTGAAAGAAAAGGAACTTCAAAATTGCAAGATTTTAAATATTTAGATTATGTAAACTTCAGTGATCTTTCCAAATCTAATAATTTCAGTAAAATGTTACACTTGGTCAGAAAGAAACTAAAACCGATACTTTAAGTGTCAAATGGACAGAAACCTATTTTTTTCTTCAGTGACCGAAATTTATGGATTACTTAATTCATAAGAACCAAGTTTTTGATTTATTTATTGATCTTAGAAATTTGTATCTTAGAAACTGTCAACTTGTTTATTGATGAAAGTCGTTGATTTAGATATTAAATCCTGGTTACATTCTCAGTAATTGTACTCAAGATTTGTATCCCTTGATCACGTGAGATTTTTAGGCTAACGTTGCTGATCTTTGGCTATTATATATATGATGCTAAAACTAGTCAAGTCATTTTGAACATAAGTAGACTATAAGGATATACTTTAATCTGCTATAGAGTAGAGACCTCCATCTGTACATTAATAATCTTATAGATTGGTCAGACGACTCTTTAACATATTTCTAAGTGTTGTACTTGAGCAAAATGAAGGTTTCAAAACATTCAAATACTGACAGGTTAAAAGTTTATCAAGATAATGATCTATGATTTAACATTTCAGTGCTTGAATGCTTTAAAGCCTTCATTTTGTTTGCTTTCGGATGACTTCGATTAAAAAAAAAAAATCACTTTTTAAACTGTACCATCATTTACTTGATCCATGCCTCGGTGATTTCCAATAATTTTCGAAATTACCCCTTATGCATCACCCATGGGTAAAAAAACGAGGTAAAGAAAGTTAACAAAGCCTTGAATGTTGTTGACTAAGATAGCAGTTAGTCGGGTTGCTTCGTAGGGAAAAAAGAGGAAAAAGGTAATAAAAACGGTGTAGTAGAAGTAGGAGAAGGGTAAAAGTTACTTAACTATTAACATACAAAAAAAAACCCAACTATATTTCAGAGACGAACAAACATTTATCCCACTTCAAAGAATTTATTTTGAAAGAAGTAAATTTAACAAATACATTTCTAACGACATTTTCGCAGACATTGCACAAGTTTCGCTGTGGATAGTTGAGCAAAAACCACAATATTTAATGTAACACAAAATAAATAAATAAATAAATAAAGCAAAAGGATATAATAGGAGAGAATTGAAAAGTTGAATGAACCTACCCAATGTTGGACCGAAACAAACAAAAGTTGTACATTTCATAAACAAGATTTTACAGAATTACCAATATAATGTCTGAATTCAAAGTTCTCATTTCTTTCCTTTTTTGTTTCAAATTTCTGGCGCTAGGCCTTCTCACTGGCTGATATAATTTCCTTTTTTTTTCTTTCTCCAGCAACAAATTTCTGGCGGGTAGGCATCCACAAATTGATATCATTTTTTCTTTTCCCTTTCAGTAGCTGTATCTTTTTTTCCGGGGCTTCTAAACAATTTCAAGGACGGTGCTGTGAGAAATTTAACGTTTTTCGTTAAATTTCTGCCACTGTCCTTTCTTCTTGAAAAAGAAGTCTCCCAAAACTTACTCGCATAGAGTAGGGAGAATTCTGTAACTTTTCTGTTTCCTGCGGAAAGAAACCAATTCTGGGCTTCTCTTCTACGGCGGAAACTTATTAACTCTCATTTAATTGTTACTTTTACTCCGTCCTGGTTGAACGGTGGAGTCTGAAAAAAAAAAACTTTGCTTTTAACCCTTCACAATTGGCAAGCAGGCCTACAGGGTTCAATCTCACAGACTGTGTCACACGTTACAAAGCATACCTTGCTTTCTACTTTCTTCCAACTGACAGACCAACAGACTTGGGGCGGTGAAAAAGCAGACTATAGACTGTTAGTAGCATGACGAAGGACATACAGAATCGAGCCGGTGAAAAGGCAGACTCCAGACTGGCGAAAACAACCAGCCCAGTCGTTTAAATACCAACACAGGAACTGTAACAGTTCAACTTAAAAAATTAGCCAATGATATTCAAACTATTTTTAACTGCTGATTTGCAAATTTCAAAAATAAATCATTGCTAGTTCAGAGAAAAGAGAAAGTTATGCGACAAATTTTTTTTCCTTTCGCAGTTACTAACTGTTAAAGATTAATGCCTACTATAACTTTCATTCAGATCCTATGTTCTCGTAAGCAAATATTTGTTTTAGAGTTGTTTATTGGAGTCGAATAACAAATAACCAGTTGCCTTAGCAGATGCCACAACTTCAAATGAAAAAAATATCTAAAAAAGGTAAATATAACGTTCGTTAAACTTAATCTAGAAAGGCAATATTTGCGATTACCATGAACTATCTTTAAACTGATGGCATTGACAAGAAATTCGAATTAATAATCGAGTAAGATCTAATGTCGAAACTCAATCATAAGTTGTTTTTATTTGACTTATAGATAGGAGTGTAACAGGTATTACAACTCCGAGTCAGAGTGGACCAGGGAGTAATGCCAATGAAGGGTAACTCTACACTTACCAGATCTCCAGATACAGTTTTGTGTCATACTCAGGACACCTGTATTATTTTAGTGGGGAGGGTTACACCTCTGTTGGGAACACAGTCAGGTTATTCTAAGTGAAGGGTAAGGGCTGATACAGCTTGGTATCAGTGTCATCGCTAAAATTGCTTGGATGGCGTTGAAGATAATGTTTGACTACTTGGCTGCTTTTTTTTTCTTTTTTTATGATTCTCTAATGTCGCATATCCCTTCATTAAACTCTTAGAAAAAATGGTGAATATACATTTCCCAATAACTTATAAGCGAGAATATTCTATGTGTCACGATTTGATAAAAACTCTAATATATCAAGATAGAACTCATTGGACTCAAGAGACACTCGTAGTCTAACGGTTATCGTCGTAAGAAGTGGACTCAGCTATTCGAGTTGACATCGTGAATGAGGCAGTTAACATTTTACATAGTACTTATACTATTTGGGAAGGTATGAATCCAACTATCCTCCCTCAAGTTATGGATAAATAGTAGGGTAGATTGGGCTCTTTAATCTTGGTATGGCAACCAGTCTAGAAGGAAAACTGATTTCAACCTAAATGGTGACCTAGAAAGAACTATCCAAGACACGTTGTATGAGTCACGCCCCCACGACCAAAATTAGATTACGTGACCATTGAAGAAGTCTTCTGTACATTTAGTTCTTTTTATGAAACAATAACTGGGCCATTGGTCTAATGAGTTGAGTGTTCGCCAATGGTCCGAGACACCGGGGTTCAATCAATGGTACTTGATGCTGCCTTGCTTAACACTCAGCATTATAAGGTAAGGATCAAGGGTAAAGTGGAGCAATCCAGGGAACAGAGTACCGCCCTCCCTTACACCTCAGTGTAGTAGCTATTGAAAAAGGAGCCTTTAGGTCACCCTCGACTAAGGTCGCCAATCTTACTCATGAAGCAATGTTTATAACCTTCTTTGATCTCTTCCTTATTGTATTCTTCGTTGATCATTCATTTTATATATTAAATACCATATGTTGTTGAAATATACATACCAAATTGTGTTCCTTCCTTATATTCATCAACATTTTTTCTCTCAAATAATATCTTACGCTACTTGACAAGTAGTTCTTACTGAAGTTCGAATCGATGAGATAGTATAATCATAAGCTTAAGAGCATTCAACAATGGTCCCTCTGACTTCATGGTCATTAGATAATTCATATTTACGGGGGGAACTTCGAAAAGTTATCGACCTGACCAAGTAGGGAATGAGTAAAATGTTCTCTCTATTCCAAATATTTCTTTTACTGTTAAACTCATTTTGTACATCATTTCACAAGTTTTCAATAATCCTTGAAAAAATGAAAAAATGATCACAAATCTTAAATGTCACTCCTTTCTTAGTTGGACAGAGAACTTTTTAGCATTTTTACGCAGTACATCTATCCATCGAAATGCTCAAAACGACATATTTTGATAGCCCTGCCGGTGTAATGCTACGACACCAAATAGACACTATGAGTGTAGCACTACTCATTAAGTCCCAGTTGGACCCCCGTTGTAATCTCGCAGTGAGAAAAAGAGACGAACATACAAAACACCGTCTGTTGGTTCGCTGACACAAAAGTTTATTCGGCACTTCTCTTTTGAGAAGTCCCTGAAGAGAGAGAAACATTATGAACAGAGTCAACCGATTTAGATAGAAAGAAACAAACCGTCGCAAAACGAGAGAGGCATTATTCTTCGCGGCCAGTGTGGGACAGTGTGGGACTCCTTCGCAGTGCTCACCTAAAGCGGGTGCCGTAATTTTTGGTCTGTCTTCTCATATACGTGGCTGGTCCCCAAGTATTTTTACTTGTTTTCTATCCTGCGTCTCCTTTAACGGCTTCTCTATTTGAATTACTCTCCAGCCAATCAGAGCCCATCGGCCGAGTGCTCTTGATACATTTCTATTTTTCATTTAGGCGTCATGACCTGGATTTCGGGAACCTTCCGTTTACTTTCCTATTCGTTTCTCGCTTATCATCATGCCTCTCTCTCTCTCTCTCTCTCTCAGTCTCTCAGTCTCTCTCTCTCTCTCTCTCTCTCTCTCTCTCTCTCTCTCTCTCTCTCTCTCTCTCTCTCTCTTACTACCTCAAATCTCTTTCTCATATATATCCCACCTTTTCCACTGTCTTCTGGTTGACCTCTAAATCTAGCTAGGAAACAACTTACTACTAAAACAATCACTCCGTGTCCCTAATTATATTACACCGGTACGGTGTAATATAATTAAGGCTTAGAATACGTTGAGTACCGGTGTAATATAATTAAAGCTTAGAATACGTTGAGTGTATCCCCTGAAGAGGAATAAGACCCCACCTAAAAAAAAGAGAGGCCTGGGTATGACATTTAGCAGCACCTGATGGTATGTCACAAGTTCTAAAGATTTGTAGAGTATGGAGTATCCCTTTATTGCCATTACTCCCAGGTTCACTCTGCCCGGATTTGTAGTGCCTATTTCGGTTCCATCTATGGGTCAAATAGATCTGTTTAAAACTTCTTCGTATTCGATAGGATTGTGTAAAAAATCTTTTAAGAAACAACTGCACAAAAAAAAAATGTAAAAATGAACGTAGAACGAAAACCATCCCCTAACCTTTACACATAAAATAACCCTGGACGGGTATATCCGTAGTCAAAATCAATCATGAATAATCATACGATATACGTGGTGCCATCAATAAGTTTCCAGACTTTTTTGTATACGCATTTAAAATTGTCGTAGACTCTTGAAAATTCACTATATTATTGCTATACATCTCATGAGATGACTGACCAATTTTTATGATTTCAGATTCAAATGAACAGCTACAGCAGCAATTGGAATACACCCTACTAAAGCCTGATTGTCACAGCTGGTGAATTTCAAAAATGCAATGAGGACACTGAGAAGAACGATATGCAATAAAATTCTGTTTTAAACTTGGGAAAAAAAGCCACAGAAACGTATGGAATGCTTCAGACTGCTTTTGGACCGACCATCTTGCATGAATCGAGCATCAGTTTTTGAGTGGCATAAGAGATTCAAGGAAGGCAGGAAGTCTGTAAGGGATGATGAGAGGTGTGGGACGAGTAAGGAAGTCAATACACCAGAGTTGATTGGCCAAAGGGTTAGGCTTAGGGTTACTATGTTGAGGTTTTAAGGGAGTTCAGGAAGAGATTCCTAGGGAGGAGGCCAGCACTCTTCAAATCGGGTCAGTGGCATTTCCACCAGGACAATGCACCAGTCCACAACTCCATCCTTGTCACAGACTATTTGAGCAAGATGGGTATCAAGACAGTTCCTCACCCTCCCTATTGTCCAGACCTTACTCCCTGTGACTTTTCGTTATTCCCTAAGCTCAGAGGCTGTCGTTATGAGACAATTGAGGAGATGAAAGAGGCTGTGACGAAGGTGATTGACACGCTCACACAAGAGGACTTCCATGGGGCCTTCCAGAAGTTGTTGGAACGGCACAAGAAGTGCATTGGAGCCGGAGGAGATAACTTCGAAGGGGACTAGAGTTTCATGTGCGTACTCTCAATAAAAGTGCGCGTACGAAAAAAGCCTGGAAACTTATTTAATGATCCTCGTATTTGAATTTACGCTGAAGGATATTCATTTCTCGGCAAAGTAGAAACGTGTTGTTTGCAGGTATATTTTTTGTCCCTTCGAAGGATACCTTTTTTTAATGATCCCATTTCAAACCAGTGTTACCTATAAAAATCAATAACTATTTTTACACTTGATAATTGTCTCTATATGGCCGAACGCTTCAGAATCGAAATACCCAATTTCACTACAATAATGTAAGTACGGATATAGAAATTGGCTCAAACCCCATCTCTTTGTTACAAAATTATCTGTGCTTACGTGTTCCCTCTTAAAAGTTACATTATTTGAAAAAGTACAATGTGGTAGATCTTACAAAAGTACAACCTACGTGATGACGATTGATTCAGTGAAAAATAACCCACATGATGTTATTGTTTTGAGTGGTTTCATTTTTAAGATGTAAACTGTAACATATGTAGAGACTGAGTTAATTTGGCTATGCTGGTTTTAAAAAGTTCTCAGTGAACGTGAGATTTCACACCGAAAGATTATCAATGTAAAATTACATATCTGTGAGCAATAGTTTATGGGATAATTTCTGTGTTGTGCTATACACGTTGGTCAAAAGATGCATTATAGAAATCACAAGAAGCCAGATATATGATTAGAATACAAAAATACATTTGATTACGAAATGGACAGATAGCATGCTGGAAAAGAACTTACATAGAAATTTGCAGTATTCACACAGACATACAGTACAGGCAATAGTAAAAATATTTAAAAATGAAAAAGCAAGGGTAAAACTGATTTACTTATCAGTAATGAGAAATTAGTTACGAGACGTATGTTTAATCTCCCAAAACACGGAGAGACTGCATTCGTGCCATGAACAGTTTAAGAGTGAGCAAAAATTGTCATTCGCGTGACTTTATATAGACAACGCACGGACGTAATACTAAACAATCGATTTTTGTATCAAAATTTGCCAGCGTCTTACTGATTTTGAACTTCTTTTTTTTAGTTTTACTTTGTATTTGGATATTAAAAACTTTTCTAAATTAAACTTGCTTTATATTAGGTCTACAAAGCGTTCATGCTACATTGCTTTAAACTTAGTCGAAAATACGTAAAATTATTCAAGTTGCTTCTAGATATACAAAAAATTAGATTCGGGTCCTAACACACACACACACACACACACACACACACACACACACACACAAATATATATATATATATATATATATCATCCCGGTGTACCAACAGCACGGACTCTCTCTCTCTCTCTCTCTCTCTCTCTCTCTCTCTCGTGCGCGCGATCCGTCCCTATCAGATAAAACTCTTGTTGAGTCTTTTAGACAGCTTCCAGAGTCCCTCCCCCAGCGCTGATTGATATAAATTTTTGCTGAACGGCCCTAACTGGCGTGTCCATGTGTTGGAGTCTATAGGAGAACGTCATTTATGAGTTCGTCCTTGCTTCATATCCAGCATGTTTTGCTAGTCTTATTTGGATGGTTTGCGAGTTAGGAGGTAAATAGCTGCACAGTTGCGGTTTTGTAGGGTGCTAGTCGCAGTATCCTTGTATAGTTCCCATCTAGCTTTTTCTTCCAGTGTTTCGTTAGAGTCCAACGGTTGCAACCAAACAGTATTATTGACATAGCTACAGTTTGGAATAATTCCAGTTTTATTTTTTCAGAGAAATCTGATGTCCATATGATCGTTAACCAGTTAATAGCTGTCCATGCATTGCCTATGCGTTTGTCGACTTCTCTTTCAGTAGATGAGATATTACTACCGAGGTATGTGAACTGGTCTACTAATTTCAGAGGCTTGCCATTTAATGTGGAAATGGTGGCATCTTGATTAAAATACGATTTCTGTTTTATCAGAGTTCTCATAGAGACCAATTTCTCTTGCTACTCGTTCCAGGCTATGTAGCAAAGATTAGGCTTGCTTAGGTGTATTTGCGAGATATATATTGTTGATATATGCTATAAATATATATTATTAATATCATACAGGATTTATCGTCATTTGATCCGCTAATGATAATTAGGATCAGAAAGATGAGACAATGTATCTACGAGGGGCAACTTCTCGGAGTTTTTCTTGGGCAACGGGAGCAAGAGTATATATAACAAGTATATGTGAATTACGTTTTTTTTTTTGTTTTGTTTTTTTAAACTGGTGAGGTTTGGTGTGTGTTGAGTAAAATCTCTGCATAGCTTAATAAGGTGAAAGGTATTGACATTTCAATGTGTTTGAACCTTGATCACAGTTCAAGTATTCAGCTCTTTAGCCGAAATGTAGTTTACTGTTTGCTACATTTCTACTAATTCTGGGTATAAGGGGAACTGTGTTTTTATCTGTCTGTTATTCTGCTTTGTATTGCAGCATAGTTAATTTCAATTGTAACAAGTTCTTTTACAGGTTGGTGACAAACCCTTTTGGTCAAGGACAGATAACTGATTTTTTTTTCTCTGGTATTAGAAGACAAGATTAATTTTAAAGACAGATCCAAATTTTGCTGTTCTAGAATTTTAGACATTTTTTTCTAATGGTATTTTTCTTGAATTCAGATTGCCAGTTCCATAAAAAATATTTTAGTTAACATCGCACAAAACAAAAAACATCCTGGACTGAAGCATTGTAGCAAGCGAGTTCAAACTCCCGTCGGATTTAACAATTTAACCCTAGCAGGAATGGGGACAGATAGATTCATGCCTTTCCAAAAAGCATTTGCGCAAAGTGAAACGTAAAAAGCTTCATCCAGGATTTGAACACTGGTTACCAATTCCATTTCTTACGACAATAGCCGTTACGCAAAACCTTCTCACCTTTGTATCTTTGTAATTAGAAACACAATTGCCATAATGGTTATCTTCCCAGAAAATTTACCCAACAAAACAAATTCAAATTCTTGACGAAGCTATTTGTATTTCACTTCTCACTAATTTCCTTTGAAAATGAACAAATTCATTTCCTCCTCTTCCTCCTCAAAAAAGCAGACTGGCCTTTCTAATCTGGTAGAAATAGGAAAGCTTGTCTCGTAAAAGGAAAAATTCTGAATTGAAAAACCAAGAGTATTGGGCTACAATTTTATTCAATAAAAATGTACTTGCAACTGAAAATACAAAACTGATAAGATGTGGCTGCAGTCTTATGTTTCACACTCACGCACACGCACACACTTACAACCCCCCCACACACACACACCTGAACTAAGAATAATTTTGTTACCAGTAGAATGATATTTATATTCTTAAGTAATCACACTTCTGCCAGTATTGTAACTTTTTCAACTGTAGGTGTAAGCAGCTATTGAAAAAATATTCTTTCACGCCCTTGCTTAACCGCTTAATCTGATTTGTCAATACTTTATCAGAGGTTTATGAGCGGGGAAAATTCTTGAAAGTTTTCTTTAAAAAATTGGTGAACATTAAGATAAATCTTTTATTTTCAACACAAACACTGACTTGAAGGATTTATGATGAAATAATATTTTCAAAATGTTGTTTAAATTTCAAATTTGGTTAAAAAGCAAATAAAGTTTTACAAATTTAGATTTGCTAAATTCCTAGTATAATGCAATTTATTAGTTGCTATTTATTTATTATGATTTGGTTCATCAATATATACTTCTTTAATAATAATTTTAGCTTTCAAAATATTTCTAAATGTATCATTAATAATATTAACTCGAATGTTGACTCTACAGCGGATCAAGGTGAGGAAAAAGACCCCATCTCAGCCTGACAGACCCTTTTCTCTGTATCCAACGGATAACTTTTCCTAGAACTGCTAAGGAACACACTGCTTCTAAATATTTGATTTCCGGGTAAATCCCCGTACTTTTCCTCTTCGATCATCACATACTAAAGACATTAAAAAATGAAATTCTTGCCTCCTGAACTCGAGCGCTGAAAACTTCAGTTTATCATTGACATTCAAAAAATAATCCAACTATTTTCATCAAGAAATCCTTCTCTCTATTTAAAAATGTCTGACTTTGCTACTTTGTTACCTCTTTAATACTATTATATACATAATAATAACAATACTATTATATATATGCTACACCAATGCTTATAGATGCTCATACAAATACGCTTGCACCCACAACCATATGAATTACAGCACCTAATTATGAGCAGCTAGAGACAGAAGAGCTTATAGTGGCACAAAGCCATTCATTACCCTTGTCTTCAATTTGTTGGTATCGTGTTTGGTATCATTTTTAAACATTAGTATTCGTATGTATAGTATTGTTATGAATGTTGTCAACGTCACTAGCTTTTCTCGTGTGACCGTAGCAGCCCTTGTTAATTATTTTTTTCGTGTTAGGCAACACAAAGTAAAGGGATTTTTCTTTCTTTGACAATTTGAGAACAATGTATTTTGAATAGCATCACATTGGAGATGAGAAGTTTAAGAGCAGAGAAAAATGAAAGACTCCTGCTTTTATTAGATATGCAAACAACAGAGAACAAAGTAACACAAGTGCACAAGTTACAACTTACACGTGGGAGATGCAAACTAGACAAAACACTAAAAGTT
This sequence comes from Sepioteuthis lessoniana, assembly GCA_963585895.1. Lineage (NCBI taxonomy): Eukaryota > Metazoa > Mollusca > Cephalopoda > Myopsida > Loliginidae > Sepioteuthis > Sepioteuthis lessoniana. Next base: position 74,064,254 of record OY757906.1, on the reverse strand, counting down.
TTAAGTACCTGATAAGGTACCAACAAAAAATAAAAGGAATGTTAATTAAATAATAAACTAAAGAGAACATCACCTTGAATACTGAAAGCAAAGCAGTATCTTATTACAGGCTTCAGGAAAATGAAGTGTCATTGATCTTGACAGTTCTGGACAGTTTTCACTTCGACTTTCTGGTCTGATTTTAAGTTTTTCGTCCACACGATCACAAGCTGATAGTACATCTCTATCTTACTTGGCAACTCCTACTCCCACTCTGTTCGTTACCAAGTCAGTTCTGATCCACTCCAATTCTGCCAGTCTTTGTCCCTTGGTTTTCTGCCAAATGCCAATAAACCCCTATCCATTTGGTTTCAGATTCAAATTGTATTTGCTTGCACTGTCTTTGTTTTCTCTACTAAACTGCCAAGACTGCACACATCCTCTCGTGCCAGGCTTCCAGATCTTGAACTCACTTGCCCATGCCCACTCTCAGCAACATACTAGTTCTAGCGAAAATGAAGGAAAGACAGAAGCATTTTTTTGATTTCTAGATAAAAGCTAGGTCAATAAATATTGTGCTATTAGCAGTAACAGGTTCATTACTAATCCTTGATACATTCGGGTATCATGAGTTGTATTCCCTTGTTTTATTGTTGTTTATTCTGACATCTAATGATAAATGGTTAAACCAAACAGACGTGTTCCCGCGTCGTAATTGAGAAAGCCCTAAATGAACGAACCCAACTAAAAAGAAAAAACATAGTGTAAGAAGTGGCTAGAAGAAACCAAGGTTCTTCAAAAATAAACAAAAATCTATATGAATCTTCCAATGCCAGAAGCATTCGACCATTCCTCTACGTAGTGAACCTGGCGCCAAAAATTTTTAAGATTTCAAATTGAGTCTAAATTGTAGTTGGAAACTGGGCCAATTCATATCAGTACCCTAATTTACTGTATTGCCAAAGAGACAGAAAATGTCTTTAAAACAATAACATTTTCTAAGAAGAAAGACGAAAATGACTTCGAAACTGTCAAGACCAAATTCGAATCTCATTTCGAGCCCAATGAGAATAGCACGCACGAAAAGGTCATGTTTCACTTGAGTGCACAACGCCCTGGAGAATATGTCACAACATTTGCGAGAGCATTATTCAAACTTGCAGATGGTTGTAACTTCGACAAGTACGTGAAAATAAAAGACAGGTTCATTATCGGACTTCAAGACAAAGAATAATCGAAACGCCTTCAGCTTACTCCAGAATTGAAACTTGATAAGGTCTTAGAAATGGTGAGAAGTTATGAATAAATCAGAACACAAATGGAGGAAAGGCAGACAAAAAAAAAAAAAAAGCTAGAAAAAAAAGCAAAACAAAAAAAAAGCAAGAAAAAAAAAAAAACGTTGACGGGGTCCGAATAAAAGGAAGGAAATTCAGAAATACCCTTAGGCCGAAACCAAAAGAAAAAATATACCCTCCAAAAATGCGGTAGATGCAACCGACCAAATGACTGGGGCCGGTGTCCATCAAAAGGGCAAACTTATAAAAAATTCAACCGCCTCATTCACTTTGCTATATTTGGCAAGACAAAAATAAGCAACGTCCGGCAAATAAAACAGAACATGGATGAATATTTTTCGGCTCACTCACAGAAAAAATATAATACTTCCTAACTTGAAGATTTGCGGTTGCCGTTTGAAGTTTAAAATAATTAAATGGGCTGATATTTCAGTAATAAGCCACAAAACGTACAAAAATCTTTAGAATAGACCGTCTTCAAGGCCAGCAGAAGAAAGATTTAGGAGTCTAAGCGGCATATTATCGTGCGATGGGAAATTTCGAACTTCTACGATGCATAAAAGAAAAAATCATATATTTGAGATATCTGTTCAAAATGGTCGGGACATTGAAAATTCACTGACCAGAGAGGTTATCCATTTGATGGGAATGGTTATTAAAGTCCAACAAATATTCAACCAAGTAGGCTGCATGAAAGGTGAACTGGTGAAAATTCATCTAAGAGAGGATGTGAAGTGTGACGTGGTATGCTATAGAGAGAGAGTGAAGGGGAGATCAATACCCTAACCCATCTTTATTTGAATCAACAGGCATTAAGAAAGATCGGATAACAGGGACCGACCGTTAAAGTGATAGGGGAGAGAAAGGGTAAACTATCTACGCCTTTTAGTCTGTTAAACGAAAGAAGTCAAGGTCAATCAAGTGGCGTGATTCGGCGAGGTGGTGGAGGAAGAAAGTCGGATGATTGGTCAACAGGCTCTTCGCGCCAAAAAGGCACGCGTTAGAGAAATTTTAAGGAGAATTTTCAGTTTGGACAAACCCAGCGTCGCCGTAAGATCGTTGCTATCAGCCAGCTCCAGGAAAAGTCACTCACCCGTAAAAAAGAGAGAAAAAATCTGAAAATTGAAAACCCGTCAAAGATAAGTACAGCTCAAACCGTTTATCTTCTACAATTCTTAAATATTGGAAAGTTGTATGTATTAAAAAAAAAAAGAGAAATTGTAAATATTCTATTTCACCAATAGTTAAATTTATTGAATGAACATTGCTACACGCCTCAGTCCGGTGGCTTAGACACTTTTACTCAAGTAAAAAAAAGAAAGAGAAAAAAAGAGAAAGAAGAAAAAGGACTGTTGAGAGACATTTTTGTTTGATGTATTCCTGTTGGCTTAATGTTGCCGGTATTTTAAAAAGAGAAAAGAAAAAGGAACTATTTCTTAAATCTCCTCATTATTTGTTTGATCGTCGCATATTAAAATTTTGTAATATTTTAAATGCACCCTTATGTTGAAATCTTTTGGTTGTGTTCTTTCCTCTGTCGATTTGACTTCTTTTGCATGTATCTTGTCTCAGCCTCGTACCGCTTTCATTAATTCCCGCTAACGTTTTATTGTCTCCTGAGACATTACAAGAGGATTTGGAAATCTGTCAACAGTTAATATCATCTAATCTAGAAATTCGTTCTTCCGTGGTCTGAGCGGGGTTCGGGAGGACAAAGGACTTTGTGGTGTATTTGAAAGTGAATTGGCAACCCCTTACCAACGTCTGAGACCAGTCTAACCCCGAATTAGCATCCACGTTATTTGTTTGTTTGGAGTCTCGAACGGGATTTATTTTGTGGAGTGTCAAGTGCTACAGATTCTACGTTGCAGCCTTCTACAGAGGACAATGACCGAGATGGCGATCTCTTAAGGTCAGAGTAGAATACAACATCACGGAAGCCATACTGAGTCACGACTGTGAGATGGATACCGTTTCCACTTCTACCGAAGTAAAAACCGAACTAAAACGTCTAGAAGGCGAGGATATACTAGTAAAAATCATCCAACCGACAGAATGATGCGCGCCAATTGTTTCAGTAAAGAAAAAAAATGGGGATGTACGTTTATGTGTAAATCTAAAAAGACTCAACCGCGCGATCAAATGTGAACTGTATATGTTACCCAAGCTAGATGATGATATAGCGCCAAAATTGAACGGAGCAATTGTTTTTTTCCAAGTTAGATGCAACAAGTGCTTTTCATCAAATTCCTTTTAAGAAACTCAGTTGTCTACTATCGACTTTTCTCACAATGATAAGACATTATTAGTTTAAACAGTTGCCCTTTGGGGTAACATCGGCACCTGAGATATACCAGCGACGAATGACGGTGCAATTAGGAGATTTAGAACAAATAGAAACTATAATAGACGACATTTTGGTTTATAGGAAACCCTATTCGGAACACGATGAACATCTCAAGAAAATTCTCGAATGAATAAAACAGGCTGGTATTAAACTCAATAAGGAAAAATGCGAATTTCATAAGAGTTGCGTCGAACACTTCGAATAATAACAAAAGATGGAGTACAACCATAAAAGAAAGAATACAGGTAATATTGGAATTATCAGAACGTGTATCCGAACCCAGACGAGTTATTAGAATGATTCGGTCTCTGGGACGATTCCTACCCAATTTAGAGAATGTCATATAACCAATGTCAAACGAACTAAAAATAGGAACAGCATTGAATTGGGATGAACTACCGAGAAAAGCATTTTCAGAGATAAAACTGCTATTAAGTTCTCTGTCTTTACATTTCATGATCCTACTAAACCAATTGTAGTTGCAGCTGACCCCAACATCTATGGGCTTGGGGCGACATTGTATCAAGAAATGAAATGATAAAGGAAGTCTTTAGCGTTCGTGTCGAGTACCTTTACGACTGCTGAATGAAATTATGCCCAAGGAGAAAAAGAATTCCTCTCAGCAGTTTGGGCTTGCGGGAAATTAGACCGGTACATAAGAGGACTCGACAAATTTCGACTACTTACAGACCACAGGCCATTTGTACTTAATGGCTTGTGGTCTAATAAACACTCGGAACCTGAATGATACCCCTTTTTGTTGCTTGATGTTACTTATGAGAAAGATACAAAGCAATCGCGAAATATGTCCTGGAAAACTTCTTATAGTATCAGACACACTTTTCCGTAGTCCATTAAGCGAAATGGTTAACAGAATGGTCAAAGACACGAAATTCTACGAAAGCAGTATCGTCGAAACCAGTCTTTTATCAGACAGAAAACTTCAGGATATTAGAAATGCCACACTCACTGATAGAATTTAACAAGAAGTTACTCTCTTTACGTAAAATGAATGGAATGAAAATAAACAAAGTTTGAAACAACGAATTAAGCCTTACTTTTCATACCGAAGTAAACTATCGCTGTAACAAGATCTATTGTTCTACTAGGAAAGTATAGTGATTCCAGAATCGCTCAGAACTGGAACAATAAAGGCAATTCATAAAGATTACATAGGCTTAAATAAATGTAGTGAACAGGTTAAAATATCAGCGTGGTGACCAAGAATATCACACGAAAGTGATGACTACATCCGATGATGCACATTTTGCAATCAGCACCGTCCATAAAACTCCCATGAAGCATGAAAACGGGCACCTAAACCGGAGAGGCCTTCGCAGAAGATACCAGCAGACATTTTCACACTGAGCTGACGGAATTACTAAGTAGCAATCGACTACTTTTCACGCTTCAAAGAAATAGTCCGTTTCGATCCACTTACCAGCGCCAATGTACTTGGCAAATTGAAAAATATGTTTGCTGGATGGAAGATCCCAAATGAAGTGATCAGTAACAGCGGAATTCAGTTCACAAGCACAAACTTCAATGACTTTGTATCCAAATACGGGTTTACACACAGCACTGTAAGCCTCCACGTTCCTTAAGCAAATGGAGCCATAGAAAGTGGAGTTAAAATCGCAAAATGACTCCTACAAAAACCATAAACTTTTCTGGCTCTAATGGCATTCCATAGCACACTGACATCGATTACAAAATCAAGTCCTGCGGAGTTGATCATGAGTAGGAAAATAAGGACGTGTGAGGGAGGTGATAAGTATGTCGATCCCGTAAACTTTTTATCATTAATGTAATGTGACACAAACTAGGCAAAGATAACAAAGACAAGATGGTAGATTTGAAATGCCAAGCTTTTAATTAGTGAATTGTACTCAAAAAGTGTTTGTTGGTCTGCTCGTGGACCAAAATTATTGCTTGAGTTGCAGGGCGTGTCTGCTCTGCTTCCGAAGAGGACGTTGCTACTTATCTGGAGATGTCAGCTTGCTGAGATACGGGAATGGGCTGCTGCGGGTCTAGAGATGTCAGCGTACTGAGATGCAGGAATCGGCTGGCTCTGTGTCTGTAGATGTCAGCGTACTGAGATGCAGGAACCGGACTGTTGTTCCGTTGTGTCCCGTGATGCTGGTAAATTTTACTACTCTGAAAAGGCTGTAAAAGGACCATAAGTAGTACTCAGGAGACTTTCGGAATAATCCTTAAAAGTACTGATAACGGACTTTATTTAGTTAATTCCTGAAAAAGGCAGATGAAAAATGAGGAAAGTGGGGCAAGTCTGGAACGATTTGCATGACCTTGGACATCTGCTGCTATGTCTGCTGGGTACTGTGGCAAAAGATTAGCGAATAAGACTCCGTTGATTCGTGCAGGACTGCTGCGAGTAAGGCGTTGGTCGGGGCGCAATAACCAGAAAGGCAAGTGATTCCTTTCGACATAAGACCGGAGCAGCCTTATTTGTCCATGCTTCCCACAAGGCAGGATTTGACACAATATTTCTTTTTTAGGTGGGATTAGTGAGGGTAAGGGAGATCGCGCACAAGTCAAGATTTGTAAGCTGCTGGTCTATGCTGGTCATAGTTTTACTAGATGCAATGTAAACTATACTAGTTATTGTTAAGTCTCTCAACACGAAGCCAGGTGACCTTGTTGTTTGTAGATTCACTAGACCTAAAGGTCTAGTGCAATGTGAATCTATGCTCCAAAACAGCGTCCACTGTCAGAGACTGATGATTTTATAGTTGAGAGGAGTGGTATACCTTTTGTGTTTGGCATGTATTCCGACTGCGGACAAGAATTTTCTCTTTACTTATATGCAATAATGAAATAAATCATCATACCGTTAAGAGAAGCTTACAAATAAAACCAGTTCTGTCGCGGGTTCGGTATATGTGAATGCGTCGATCCTGCGAACAGGTTGTAAGTTGTTGTTTGCAGTGATTGATTGACAGCGGACTGAACAAATGACAGAGACAAGTTTAAATTCAGGTTTTATTGAGCGAATCTTACAAAAAAAGGTGTATTGGTGTAGAAATCGCGGTTATTGTATCACGTCGGTGTAGTCTCTGTTGGGTGTTATAGAAAGTCTTAGACTTAGCTGTCTATTAGTTTGTGGCGACAGCATGTCTAGCAGGTGAGGGTGGTTTCTGTGTTTGGTGCAGATATTAGGTGTTGTTGCATGGTTAGGTTGTAGATGTTACTGGAGACGGTCGATGATGTGGACACATTGATTGCAAAGGCGAGATAATCGATGTACCGGTTGTGCAGTACTTTGGTTAACTGAGTATGTGTGTGTCGATGTAGCCTTGAAGCGTTGATGTTATTCTGAGCTGTGAGTCGCTCGTGGACTAGATGTTGCAGAAGCTGGTTGCAGAGGCTGTGTGATTGATGTCCCGGTTTGTTCAAATCCTTGGTTAACCGGATGTGCGTCGATGCGGCCTCAAGTGTTGGTGCTAGTCCGAGCAGTGAGTCGCTCGTGGACTATATGCTGCAAATGCTATGGTTTAGTTGGGCAAGAACGGCTGCTGGGTTAAGCTGGTGCTGGTCTGCGGTTGGTGTTGGCTGCTGCGTCGTCGTCTCGTAGTATCTGCCAGGAAGGTGTGGCGAGGAAAACAAAAGTGATCTCGAAAGACTTTTTGAAGTTTGCTCTTAGAAGAGATGTTGAATGGTAGACTTTCTGTGGTTAACCGAGAAGAGTTGTTTGAATAAGAAAAAGTAGCTGTGATTGATCTGGTTGGTTGTGCTGGGTCCGCGGCTGTGGTTGGTTGGATTTCATGTCTTCTGTTTCGGCTGATGGTAAGGAGACAGACCCCACGTTCGGCAGCTATGTGAGCCTGATGAGCCTTGCTGGACATGGACTCAAACGTGGGTCCAGGCACGGATGCCTGATTATAGCTTAAACTAGACCACGTGGTCCAATGCTATAGAAAGGTGACAATAAGGCAGCTTGTCCACCCGAAGGTGGGCCAGCCAAAGTCAGGGGCCTCTCGACCTCAAGTCTGCCACTGACCTTGAGTAGCGGTTCAGAGCCGAAGCCCGGCTGACAAGTTGTTTTTTGTCACTGCTTCTCACCAGACAGGATTTGACGCAAGGTAGTAGTAGGGGACAAGGAAGGGGGAGGCTGGAATCGAGCCGAGACTCGAATCCTGCTCGTCTATACTGGTCATCGGCTCACTTAGTGCAATGTGGCTGGCTTTATTTGTCACTGTCTCCTACCAGATAGAACTTGAAAGAAGGTCAATGACCTGAAGGTCGGTTTATACTGGGGGTTAGGGATGCGGAGGTCTGGTACGAGCTGGATTTTACTGGTCATCATCTCAGTGCAATGTGAGCCTGATAAGCCTTGTAGCAATTAGGCAAACAAAATAAGCATAAAAGAAAACAGGACACGACACTTCAACAAAACGGTTTATTATCAAAAATAACAATTACAAACGTAACACAAAAAGCTAAGTGTAAAAATTAATGAAGAGCTAGAGTTGTTAAGTGAATTTATTGAATGGCAAAATAATATGCCAGCGGACTAATCTTGTCACTTAGATTGTTAAGTGTGGGGTCGACCTTATGCGGTCATCGGCTCTTAAAAGTTGCTGGCGTGTTAGCGTCTTACTTGGACAGTCTGCAGCGTATGAATGAGGGAGATGTTTCTCTTGCGTTTGTATTTGTACTCCAGAACAGAACCTAATATCATATGTCTTGTGCGCTCTGAGTGGTTGCCGACAATGGCTCTTGACCAATCACACAAGCTCTTATGTTTGAGTGCCGGTAAATGTGAGGTTTTGTATGTTATTTCTTTTAATGTTGGTGGTGAACGAGGGTTCCAAATGGAAAGGACACTCCTACCGACATAATTTCAATTTCAAAATAGTTACGAAGGAAATCGAAATTAGAAAAGGATTCCAAAGCGAACGAGACAAATAGTCTAAGAATACGAGGCGTGTCGTCCATAGGCCAAAGCACTCAAGTAACTACGTACATAAAAAAAAAGAATAAAAACTATTAAATTTCTATGGGTGAATAAAACTTTCAACCAGGAACATAAAAAGGAGAGAAAAAAGGACGTGAACTACCACCCACTAGATATGGTGAAGACATTCTAAAGGCTTAAACAAAAAATAATTAATCAATTTGATTAAATCATAAAGAAAAGAGAAACAAACTAGTAAATATTTCCCGGAAAGAGCATGTATTATCAGCAGTAATAGGTTCATTACTAATCCTTGTATCCGGGTATCATGAGTTGTTCGATTTGTTTTATTGTTATTTAATGATAAATGGTTAAACTGAACAAACGTATTCCCATAGTGTGAGTGAGAAAGCTCTAAATGAACTAACCCAACTACGAAGATAAAACGATTATTATTAATGATTTTAATTTATAATATACTTAATTCTAGCTGTTTTCTCTTTTTTTTTTTTTTTTTTTTTTTCAATTACTTGGGCCGTCACTCCTATGACAGAAAAACAAGAACAAAGAATAAGCTCCGAGGGAGACTAGAGCAATATATAAAAAGAATAAATTAAAAATATATTTCTAAATTAAATTTGATACATTTTTGTTAGCAGAGGGTGAATCTTCATTATTCCCATAAACAGTACTTTAGTTGAAAAAAGCGTAACGGTTTGGAAATGGTATCGGCAAACTAAGTTCAAATCCTAGATAGAGTTATGTTCACTTCATGCTAATGCCCTTGGAAAAGGTATGATCCATCTGTTTTGCCCATAGCTCTGGGTAAATAGCTCGGTATTCTGGGTCCTTTAGCATTAGTTAGGCAACCAGTATAGACGAATGAAAATTCTAAATTCAAACAAGCTTTGCTCTGCTTAAAAACTGACCTTGTGTCGCATCCTGCTTGTGGCAGAGGTGATGGGTAAATACACACCTTAGTTGAATATCTACTAGAAATTTCAGATCCAATTGGCATTCATTTATGAATCACATGTTAGAACGGAAGTGTCTACTCTGATGTCCACATATCAGGTATAAATAAATACAAAGAAATCTCTACTGACTTTTGTTCTACTGCAGGATGAATAAATAGTTCGGTTTCATTACAGGAAAGAAATCTTTGTACTTGAAATGAAACTCTTCTTTTTTGCAGTGAATGAAATATGATTCTATGAAAGTATATGGACTAAATCAAGTTTTATCAATACAAAAGATTTTTACGAGTTTTTCGAGGTACTATTTATTCTATTTATTTTTCTTATTTCTTAAGACAGAATAAAAAAACCAAAAACAATAAGCAAAAACAAAATAAAAAAATAGTACTTTTGCCACAAAGTTAAAACATTTGCATTATTTTGAGGTACTGTATGTTCATGGAAAACTGTTTTAATAATAATGATGTGAAAAACTCTAGAGGAGTAAATAATAATTATAATAATAATAATAAAGAGAACTTGCAAAATAGTCGACTTTGCTGTTCCGGCTGACCACAGAATAAAACTGAAAGAATGTAAAAAGAAGGATAAGTACCTCGACCTTGCTAGGGAAGTGAAAAAACCGTGGAACATGCAGGTGACAATTATACCAATTGTAATTGGTGCGTTTGGAACAGTAACTAAAGGATTACTAAAGGGTCCTGAGGACTTGGAAGTTGGCAGACGGGTGGAGACCATCCAAACGACAGCATTATTGAGAACGGCCAGAATACTGATGTTGCGGAGCCGATAAATATGTCGACCCCGCAAATGAATTATGTGAATGAGAACAGCCAAAGCAATATGAAGGAACAAAGGTGAGATAATGATAATTACAAATGACAATTTATTTCGTCGTATTTACAAGCGTGAATGTAAATGTCCGTGGCGGTTGTATGTGTTCGCAGCTGGGCGTTCGACGAGGGTCGCTGGCGTAGGTCGAGTCGTTGAGTACAGCTAGATGTTGGATGCTGGTAAGCTGAGGTCGGTCGAGTCGTTGAGTTCAGCTAGATGGTCGGTGCTGGTCGTTGAGTACAGCTAGATGGTTGGTGCTGGTCGTCGAGTACAGCTAGATGGTCGGTGCTGGTCGTTGAGTACAGCTAGATGGTCGGTCGAGGTTGATAGATCGATATCCCTGGTTGTGACGGTATGTTGTGATTAACCAAGGGTGTGTCGATCGGGTTGCTGACTCGTACGGCGGGTCGTACGTGAGTCAGGTGTTGCAGTGGTAGAACAGTCCGCAACAGCGAGTCGTTACGAGGACTGCGTTGTACCTTGCAAGAGTGTCGAGGTCGAGGAAAGGCTAGGGCCTTGCTGGGCCCCCTAGCCGTGCGGACGTATCGGACGGGAACGAAAGCTTTGTCGTGTCAAAGCCGTGCGGACAATGGCTATGGCTAGCTGACGAGCGGACAGGCCAGAAGGCCGAGGCTAAGATGGGCGTTATCTTAGCGCTGCGCAGATAGCGAAGGAGTAGCTAAAGGCTAGACCGTGCCATTAGCGCTGCGCAGCTTATCGGACTATCGGAACCGAGTGAGAGTTAAGACCGGTTGGTCTTAGAATCCGTCTTCGTGTTTGCCGCCTGGCCGTCTACTTCGACTGATCATTACTGACCAGTCAGAGATGCTCTGACCCGCAGACAGAGACCTCTTATGGTCCTAAAAAGGACCTTTGCGCATACCTATGTAGGTGGAAGAAAGGCAGGTCTACCACGAGAAGTGGGGCCAACGCCGTAAGTTAAGGTGAATGCGACCGCACAGAATGCGGGATTCCTCCTTAATGAGCTTCGCCGGGGGCGCGCCGTGTATTTGTCGCTGCCTCCCACCAGACACGACTTGACACAAGGTCAAAAGCCCGAAGGCCGATTAAAGTGGGGATAAAGGGGAGGGGAAGGTCGGGAACGAGCCGAGACTCGAACCCTGCTTGTCTGTGCTGCTCATCGGCTCACTTAGTGCAATGTGAGCCTGATGAGGCAAGCAGTTTCACGAACCCAAATGTGGGTCCGGGCACGTATGCCAGTTTGCGGCTTAAACTAGACGCATGGTCTAGTGCCGTCCAAGGGGGACAAAGGAAACAAAAATGCAGCAAGCCCACCCGAAGGTAGCCTAGTCGAAACTAGGTGCCTAATGAAAGGCCCCAAGTCTGCCATTGTTCCTTTTCCAGGGCCACGCTCCGGACCGAAGTCCAGAACAGGCCCCGGGGCGGTATTCGTCGCTGCCTCCCACCAGACACGACTTGACACAAGGTCAAAAGCCCGAAGGCCGATTAAAGTGGGGATAAAGGGGAGGGGAAGGTCGGGAAGGAGCCGAGACTCGAACCCTGCTTGTCAGTGCTGCTCATCGGATCACTTAGTGCAATGTGAGCCTGATGAGGCAAGCAGTTTCACGAACCCAAATGTGAGTCCGGGCACGTATGCCAGTTTACGGCTTAAACTAGACGCATGGTCTAGTGCCGTCCAAGGGGGACAAAGGAGACAAAAATGCAGCTCGCCCACCCGAAGGTAGCCTAGTCGAAACTAGGTGCCTAATTAAAAGGCCCCAAGTCTGCCATTGTTCCTTTTCCAGGGCCACGCTCCGGACCGAAGTCCAGAACAGGCCCCGGGGCGGTATTTGTCGCTGCCTCCCACCAGACACGACTTGACACAAGGTCAAAAGCCCGAAGGCCAATTAAAGTGAGGATAAAAGGGGAGGGGAGGTCGGGAACGAGCCGAGACTCGAACCCTGCTTGTCTGTGCTGCTCATCGGCTCACTTAGTGCAATGTGAGCCTGATGAGGCAAGCAGATTCACGAACCCAAATGTGGGTCCGGGCACGTATGCCAGTTTGCGGCTTAAACTAGACGCATGGTCTAGTGCCGTCCAAGGGGGATAAAGGAGACAAAAGTGCAGCTCGCCCACCCGAAGGTAGCCTAGTCGAAACTAGGTGCCTAATTAAAGGCCCCAAGTCTGCCGATATTTGTCGCTGCCTCCCACCAGACACGACTTGACACAAGGTCAAAAGCCCGAAGGCCAATTAAAGTGGGGATAAAGGGGAGGGGATGGTTGGGAACGAGCCGAGACTCGAACCCTGCTTGTCAGTGCTGCTCATCGGCTCACTTAGTGCAATGTGAGCCTGATGAGGCAAGCAGATTCACGAACCCAAATGTGGGTCCGGGCACGTATGCCAGTTTGCGGCTTAAACTAGACGCATGGTCTAGTGCCGTCCAAGAGGGACAAAGGAGACAAAAATGCAGCTCGCCCACCCGAAGGTAGCCTAGTCGAAACTAGGTGCCTAATTAAAGGCCCCAAGTCTGCCATTGTTCCTTTTCCAGGGCCACGCTCCGGACCGAAGTCCAGAACAGGCCCCGGGGCGCTCCTCGCCTGGGGCGCGCTGTATTTATCCTACGTCCCACCAACGTACGAATATGGCACAAGGCCGTTTTTAAGGTGGGTCCTGTCGCAGGGCCGTAGCCCAACGCGATAGGCAGTTCCAAAAATGCCTCGGACCCCGTCGGCATTCCCCTTTTCGGGGCACCTCAGGCGCCGGGCGATAAACCCAACCCCTCCGAAGAGGGTTAAAGCCTGGGGGGAAGGCCCCCTGAGGCCAGAGGTGATGTATCCAGTGGTGGAACACACCCGACCGAACCGTGCAGCACGCAACCACAGCCGGTCGAGAGCGCCCCACCACAGGACACAAAAGAACGCTACCCAGGATAAAAGCCGGGGGCGCGCTGTATTTATCCTACGTCCCACCAACGTACGAATATGGCACAAGGCCGTGTTTAAGGTGGGTCCTGTCGCAGGGCCGTAGCCCAACGTGATAGGCAGTTCCAAAAATGCCTCGGACCCCGTCGGCATTCCCCTTTTCGGGGCGCCTCAGGCGCCGGGCGATAAACCCAACCCCTCCGAAGAGGGTTAAAGCCTGGGGGGAAGGCCCCCTGAGGCCAGAGGTTATGTATCCAGTGGTGGAACACACCCGACCGAACCGTGCAGCACGCAACCACAGCCGGTCGGGAGCGCCCTACCACAGGACACAAAAGAACGCTACCCAGGATAAAAGCCGGGAGCGCGCCGTGTATTTGTCGCTGCCTCCCACCAGACACGACTTGACACAAGGTCAAAAGCCCGAAGGCCGATTAAAGTGGGGATAAAGGGGAGGGGAAGGTCGGGAACGAGCCGAGACTCGAACCCTGCTTGTCTGTGCTGTTCATCGGCTCGCTTAGTGCAATGTGAGCCTGATGAGGCAAGCAGATTCACGAACCCAAATGTGGGTCCGGGCACGTATGCCAGTTAACGGCTTAAACTAGACGCTTGGTCTAGTGCCGTACAAAGGGGACAAAAGTGCAGCTCGCCCACCCGAAGGTTGCCCAGCCGAAGCTGGGGGCCTATTCAGCCCCGAGTCTGCTCTTGGTTTCGAGCACCCATCCGGCACGAATGCCAGACGTGTATTTGTCGCTGCCTCCCACCAGACACGACTTGACACAAGGTCAAAAGCCGAAGGCCAATTAAAGTGGGGATAAAGGGGAGGGGAAGGTCAGGAAGGGGCCGAGAGTCGAACCCTGCTTTTCTGTGCTGCTCATCGGCTCACTTAGTGCAATGTGAGCCTGATGAGGCAAGCAGTTTCACGGACCCAAATGTGGGTCCGGGCACGTATGCCAGTTTACGGCTTAAACTAGACGCTTGGTCTAGTGCCGTACAAAGGGGACAAAAGTGCAGCTCGCCCACCCGAAGGTTGCCCAGCCGAAGCTGGGGGCCTATTCGGCCCCGAGTCTGCTCTTGGTTTCGAGCACCCATCCGGCACGAATGCCAGACGGCCCAGCTAAAAAGCCGGGGGCGTGCCGTAGTATTTGTCGCTGCCTCCCACCAGACACGACTTGACACAAGGTCAAAAGCCCGAAGGCCAATTAAAGTGGGGATAAAGGGGAGGGGAAGGTCGGGAAGGAGCCGAGACTCGAACCCTGCTTGTCTGTGCTGCTCATCGGCTCACTCAGTGCAATGTGAACCTGATGAGGCAAGCAGTTTCACGAACCCAAATGTGGGTCCAGGCACGTATGCCAGTTTACGGCTTAAACTAGACGCGTGGTCTAGTGCCGTACAAAGGGGACAAAAGTGCAGCTCGCCCACCCGAAGGTTGCCCAGCCGAAGCTGGGGGCCTATTCGGCCCTGAGTCTGCTCTTGGTTTCGAGCACCCATCCGGCACGAATGCCAGACGGCCCGATATTTGTCGCTGCCTCCCACCAGACACGACTTGACACAAGGTTAAAAGCCCGAAGGCCGATTAAAGTGGGGATAATGGGGAGGGGTAGGTCGGGAACGAGCCGAGACTCGAACCCTGCTTGTCTGTGCTGCTCATCGGCTCACTCAGTGCAATGTGAACCTGATGAGGCAAGCAGTTTCACGAACCCAAATGTGGGTCCGGGCACGTATGCCAGTTAACGGCTTAAACTAGACGCTTGGTCTAGTGCCGTACAAAGGGGACAAAAGTGCAGCTCGCCCACCCGAAGGTTGCCCAGCCGAAGCTGGGGGCCTATTCGGCCCCGAGTCTGTTCTTGGTTTCGAGCACCCATCCGGCACGAATGCCAGACGGCCCAGCTAAAAAGCCGTAGTATTTGTCGCTGCCTCCCACCAGACACGACTTGACACAAGGTCAAAAGCCCGAAGGCCGATTAAAGTGGGGATAAAGGGGAGGGGAAGGTCGGGAACGAGCCGAGACTCGAACCCTGCTTGTCTGTGCTGCTCATCGGCTCACTTAGTGCAATGTGAGCCTGATGAGGCAAGCAGTTTCACGAACCCAAATGTGAGTCCGGGCACGTATGCCAGTTTACGGCTTAAACTAGACACTTGGTCTAGTGCCGTACAAAGGGGACAAAAGTGCAGCTCGCCCACCCGAAGGTTGCCCAGCCGAAGCTGGGGGCCTATTCGGCCCCGAGTCTGCTCTTGGTTTCGAGCACCCATCCGGCACGAATGCCAGACGGCCCAGCTAAAAAGCCGGGGGGCGTGCCGTAGTATTTGTCGCTGCCTCCCACCGTAGTATTTGTCGCTGCCTCCCACCAGACACGACTTGACACAAGGTCAAAAGCCCGAAGGCCAATTAAAGTGGGGATAAAGGGGAGGGGAAGGTCGGGAAGGAGCCGAGACTCGAACCCTGCTTGTCAGTGCTGCTCATCGGCTCACTTAGTGCAATGTGAGCCTGATGAGGCAAGCGGTTTCACGAACCCAAATGTGGGTCCGGGCACGTATGCCAGTTTACGGCTTAAACTAGACGCTTGGTCTAGTGCCGTAGAAAGGGGACAAAAGTGCAGCTCGCCCACCCGAAGGTTGCCCAGCCGAAGCTGGGGGCCTATTCGGCCCCGAGTCTGCTCTTGGTTTCGAGCACCCATCCGGCACGAATGCCAGACGGCCCAGCTAAAAAGCCGGGGGGCGTGCCGTAGTATTTGTCGCTGCCTCCCACCGTAGTATTTGTCGCTGCCTCCCACCAGACACGACTTGACACAAGGTCAAAAGCCCGAAGGCCAATTAAAGTGGGGATAAAGGGGAGGGGAAGGTCGGGAAGGAGCCGAGACTCGAACCCTGCTTGTCAGTGCTGCTCATCGGCTCACTTAGTGCAATGTGAGCCTGATGAGGCAAGCAGTTTCACGAACCCAAATGTGGGTCCGGGCACGTATGCCAGTTAACGGCTTAAACTAGACGCTTGGTCTAGTGCCGTAGAAAGGGGACAAAAGTGCAGCTCGCCCACCCGAAGGTTGCCCAGCCGAAGCTGGGGGCCTATTCGGCCCCGAGTCTGCTCTTGGTTTCGAGCACCCATCCGGCACGAATGCCAGACGGCCCAGCTAAAAAGCCGGGGGGCGTGCCGTAGTATTTGTCGCTGCCTCCCACCGTAGTATTTGTCGCTGCCTCCCACCAGACACGACTTGACACAAGGTCAAAAGCCCGAAGGCCAATTAAAGTGGGGATAAAGGGGAGGGGAAGGTCGGGAAGGAGCCGAGACTCGAACCCTGCTTGTCAGTGCTGCTCATCGGCTCACTTAGTGCAATGTGAGCCTGATGAGGCAAGCAGTTTCACGAACCCAAATGTGGGTCCGGGCACGTATGCCAGTTAACGGCTTAAACTAGACGCTTGGTCTAGTGCCGTAGAAAGGGGACAAAAGTGCAGCTCGCCCACCCGAAGGTTGCCCAGCCGAAGCTGGGGGCCTATTCGGCCCCGAGTCTGCTCTTGGTTTCGAGCACCCATCCGGCACGAATGCCAGACGGCCCAGCTAAAAAGCCGGGGGGCGTGCCGTAGTATTTGTCGCTGCCTCCCACCGTAGTATTTGTCGCTGCCTCCCACCAGACACGACTTGACACAAGGTCAAAAGCCCGAAGGCCAATTAAAGTGGGGATAAAGGGGAGGGGAAGGTCGGGAAGGAGCCGAGACTCGAACCCTGCTTGTCAGTGCTGCTCATCGGCTCACTTAGTGCAATGTGAGCCTGATGAGGCAAGCAGTTTCACGAACCCAAATGTGGGTCCGGGCACGTATGCCAGTTAACGGCTTAAACTAGACGCTTGGTCTAGTGCCGTACAAAGGGGACAAAAGTGCAGCTCGCCCACCCGAAGGTTGCCCAGCCGAAGCTGGGGGCCTATTCGGCCCCGAGTCTGCTCTTGGTTTCGAGCACCCATCCGGCACGAATGCCAGACGGCCCAGCTAAAAAGCCGGGGGGCGTGCCGTAGTATTTGTCGCTGCCTCCCACCGTAGTATTTGTCGCTGCCTCCCACCAGACACGACTTGACACAAGGTCAAAAGCCCGAAGGCCAATTAAAGTGGGGATAAAGGGGAGGGGAAGGTCGGGAAGGAGCCGAGACTCGAACCCTGCTTGTCAGTGCTGCTCATCGGCTCACTTAGTGCAATGTGAGCCTGATGAGGCAAGCGGTTTCACGAACCCAAATGTGGGTCCGGGCACGTATGCCTGTTTACGGCTTAAACTAGACGCTTGGTCTAGTGCCGTAGAAAGGGGACAAAAGTGCAGCTCGCCCACCCGAAGGTTGCCCAGCCGAAGCTGGGGGCCTATTCGGCCCCGAGTCTGCTCTTGGTTTCGAGCACCCATCCGGCACGAATGCCAGACGGCCCAGCTAAAAAGCCGGGGGGCGTGCCGTAGTATTTGTCGCTGCCTCCCACCGTAGTATTTGTCGCTGCCTCCCACCAGACACGACTTGACACAAGGTCAAAAGCCCGAAGGCCAATTAAAGTGGGGATAAAGGGGAGGGGAAGGTCGGGAAGGAGCCGAGACTCGAACCCTGCTTGTCAGTGCTGCTCATCGGCTCACTTAGTGCAATGTGAGCCTGATGAGGCAAGCAGTTTCACGAACCCAAATGTGAGTCCGGGCACGTATGCCAGTTTACGGCTTAAACTAGACGCTTGGTCTAGTGCCGTAGAAAGGGGACAAAAGTGCAGCTCGCCCACCCGAAGGTTGCCCAGCCGAAGCTGGGGGCCTATTCGGCCCCGAGTCTGCTCTTGGTTTCGAGCACCCATCCGGCACGAATGCCAGACGGCCCAGCTAAAAAGCCGGGGGGCGTGCCGTAGTATTTGTCGCTGCCTCCCACCGTAGTATTTGTCGCTGCCTCCCACCAGACACGACTTGACACAAGGTCAAAAGCCCGAAGGCCAATTAAAGTGGGGATAAAGGGGAGGGGAAGGTCGGGAAGGAGCCGAGACTCGAACCCTGCTTGTCAGTGCTGCTCATCGGCTCACTTAGTGCAATGTGAGCCTGATGAGGCAAGCAGTTTCACGAACCCAAATGTGGGTCCGGGCACGTATGCCAGTTAACGGCTTAAACTAGACGCTTGGTCTAGTGCCGTAGAAAGGGGACAAAAGTGCAGCTCGCCCACCCGAAGGTTGCCCAGCCGAAGCTGGGGGCCTATTCGGCCCCGAGTCTGCTCTTGGTTTCGAGCACCCATCCGGCACGAATGCCAGACGGCCCAGCTAAAAAGCCGGGGGGCGTGCCGTAGTATTTGTCGCTGCCTCCCACCGTAGTATTTGTCGCTGCCTCCCACCAGACACGACTTGACACAAGGTCAAAAGCCCGAAGGCCAATTAAAGTGGGGATAAAGGGGAGGGGAAGGTCGGGAAGGAGCCGAGACTCGAACCCTGCTTGTCAGTGCTGCTCATCGGCTCACTTAGTGCAATGTGAGCCTGATGAGGCAAGCGGTTTCACGAACCCAAATGTGGGTCCGGGCACGTATGCCTGTTTACGGCTTAAACTAGACGCTTGGTCTAGTGCCGTACAAAGGGGACAAAAGTGCAGCTCGCCCACCCGAAGGTTGCCCAGCCGAAGCTGGGGGCCTATTCGGCCCCGAGTCTGCTCTTGGTTTCGAGCACCCATCCGGCACGAATGCCAGACGGCCCAGCTAAAAAGCCGGGGGGCGTGCCGTAGTATTTGTCGCTGCCTCCCACCGTAGTATTTGTCGCTGCCTCCCACCAGACACGACTTGACACAAGGTCAAAAGCCCGAAGGCCAATTAAAGTGGGGATAAAGGGGAGGGGAAGGTCGGGAAGGAGCCGAGACTCGAACCCTGCTTGTCAGTGCTGCTCATCGGCTCACTTAGTGCAATGTGAGCCTGATGAGGCAAGCAGTTTCACGAACCCAAATGTGAGTCCGGGCACGTATGCCAGTTTACGGCTTAAACTAGACGCTTGGTCTAGTGCCGTACAAAGGGGACAAAAGTGCAGCTCGCCCACCCGAAGGTTGCCCAGCCGAAGCTGGGGGCCTATTCGGCCCCGAGTCTGCTCTTGGTTTCGAGCACCCATCCGGCACGAATGCCAGACGGCCCAGCTAAAAAGCCGGGGGGCGTGCCGTAGTATTTGTCGCTGCCTCCCACCGTAGTATTTGTCGCTGCCTCCCACCAGACACGACTTGACACAAGGTCAAAAGCCCGAAGGCCAATTAAAGTGGGGATAAAGGGGAGGGGAAGGTCGGGAAGGAGCCGAGACTCGAACCCTGCTTGTCAGTGCTGCTCATCGGCTCACTTAGTGCAATGTGAGCCTGATGAGGCAAGCGGTTTCACGAACCCAAATGTGGGTCCGGGCACGTATGCCTGTTTACGGCTTAAACTAGACGCTTGGTCTAGTGCCGTACAAAGGGGACAAAAGTGCAGCTCGCCCACCCGAAGGTTGCCCAGCCGAAGCTGGGGGCCTATTCGGCCCCGAGTCTGCTCTTGGTTTCGAGCACCCATCCGGCACGAATGCCAGACGGCCCAGCTAAAAAGCCGGGGGGCGTGCCGTAGTATTTGTCGCTGCCTCCCACCGTAGTATTTGTCGCTGCCTCCCACCAGACACGACTTGACACAAGGTCAAAAGCCCGAAGGCCAATTAAAGTGGGGATAAAGGGGAGGGGAAGGTCGGGAAGGAGCCGAGACTCGAACCCTGCTTGTCAGTGCTGCTCATCGGCTCACTTAGTGCAATGTGAGCCTGATGAGGCAAGCAGTTTCACGAACCCAAATGTGAGTCCGGGCACGTATGCCAGTTTACGGCTTAAACTAGACGCTTGGTCTAGTGCCGTAGAAAGGGGACAAAAGTGCAGCTCGCCCACCCGAAGGTTGCCCAGCCGAAGCTGGGGGCCTATTCGGCCCCGAGTCTGCTCTTGGTTTCGAGCACCCATCCGGCACGAATGCCAGACGGCCCAGCTAAAAAGCCGGGGGGCGTGCCGTAGTATTTGTCGCTGCCTCCCACCGTAGTATTTGTCGCTGCCTCCCACCAGACACGACTTGACACAAGGTCAAAAGCCCGAAGGCCAATTAAAGTGGGGATAAAGGGGAGGGGAAGGTCGGGAAGGAGCCGAGACTCGAACCCTGCTTGTCAGTGCTGCTCATCGGCTCACTTAGTGCAATGTGAGCCTGATGAGGCAAGCAGTTTCACGAACCCAAATGTGGGTCCGGGCACGTATGCCAGTTAACGGCTTAAACTAGACGCTTGGTCTAGTGCCGTACAAAGGGGACAAAAGTGCAGCTCGCCCACCCGAAGGTTGCCCAGCCGAAGCTGGGGGCCTATTCGGCCCCGAGTCTGCTCTTGGTTTCGAGCACCCATCCGGCACGAATGCCAGACGGCCCAGCTAAAAAGCCGGGGGGCGTGCCGTAGTATTTGTCGCTGCCTCCCACCGTAGTATTTGTCGCTGCCTCCCACCAGACACGACTTGACACAAGGTCAAAAGCCCGAAGGCCAATTAAAGTGGGGATAAAGGGGAGGGGAAGGTCGGGAAGGAGCCGAGACTCGAACCCTGCTTGTCAGTGCTGCTCATCGGCTCACTTAGTGCAATGTGAGCCTGATGAGGCAAGCGGTTTCACGAACCCAAATGTGGGTCCGGGCACGTATGCCTGTTTACGGCTTAAACTAGACGCTTGGTCTAGTGCCGTACAAAGGGGACAAAAGTGCAGCTCGCCCACCCGAAGGTTGCCCAGCCGAAGCTGGGGGCCTATTCGGCCCCGAGTCTGCTCTTGGTTTCGAGCACCCATCCGGCACGAATGCCAGACGGCCCAGCTAAAAAGCCGGGGGGCGTGCCGTAGTATTTGTCGCTGCCTCCCACCGTAGTATTTGTCGCTGCCTCCCACCAGACACGACTTGACACAAGGTCAAAAGCCCGAAGGCCAATTAAAGTGGGGATAAAGGGGAGGGGAAGGTCGGGAAGGAGCCGAGACTCGAACCCTGCTTGTCAGTGCTGCTCATCGGCTCACTTAGTGCAATGTGAGCCTGATGAGGCAAGCAGTTTCACGAACCCAAATGTGAGTCCGGGCACGTATGCCAGTTTACGGCTTAAACTAGACGCTTGGTCTAGTGCCGTACAAAGGGGACAAAAGTGCAGCTCGCCCACCCGAAGGTTGCCCAGCCGAAGCTGGGGGCCTATTCGGCCCCGAGTCTGCTCTTGGTTTCGAGCACCCATCCGGCACGAATGCCAGACGGCCCAGCTAAAAAGCCGGGGGGCGTGCCGTAGTATTTGTCGCTGCCTCCCACCGTTTAAGCGTTGAAAAGGGCTTGCTGATATTACGAAGGTGCTGTGACACACAGCTCCAGCCGCGTGGATATAAAATTCTTTGATAAAAAATGAGTGTAGCCGTAAAGTATTTTCCTAACCTGCTATAGGCTGGCGACGACTATTAGTTCAAGTCTTATCAGGTAATTTTTGGCCTAAGTGTTTTGTGAATGTTATTAATTTTAATTCTCCCTTTTCTTTTAGCTATAACTAGATGTCAAGGTCGTTAGAAAGAAAAAGGGCTTCGTCAGTTCCGGTCGTACTCGGATATAATTGTCCTAACGCGGGCGTGTAACTTAATATGTTTAGGTTTATCAGCAGGTCGCGGCACTGAAAAGAGTCCTGGAGACTTGAGGAGACCTGCTGTCACTCAGACTCCAGTGAAAAACCATCAGCTAACGCTGATGTGAAAAGCTTTAATGAGTGAATAATAATAATAATAATAATAATAATAATAATCCAACGGACGTTTTAAACGACTAACAAGTGATATCTCACACGAGAAAACGTGGACGTGACTAAGAAAAGGAAACCTTAAGAGAGAAACTGAACCTCTTCTCATAGCTTCACAAAACAACTCCATAAGGATTAATCATATCAAAGCAAGAATAGATAAGATGTCACAAAACAGTAGATGTAGGTTATGTGGCGATAGAAACGAAACGATCAATCAATAAGCAAATGCAGTAAATTAACACAGAAAGATTATAAGACTAGACATGACTTCGTGGGCAAGGTGATTCATTGGGAATTGTGCAAGAAATTGAAGTTTGACCATGGGAACAAATGGTATATGTATAACCCAGAATCTGTCCTGAAGAATGGTACGCACAAACTCCCCTGGGATTTTGAGAAACAAATGGATTACCTAATCTCAGCCAGACGACCAGACCTTGTAATAATCAACAAAAAAAAAAAAAAAAGTAAAAAAAGCGAACTTGTCAAAGTGTGGACTTTGATGTCCTAGCTAACCTCAGAGTAAAATTGAAAGAAAGCAAAAAGAAAGATAAGTAGCTGGACCTTGCTAGGGAATTGAAAAAACTGTGGTCACCAAAGGATTGGTATAAGGACTGGCGGACTTGGAAATAAAAGAACGAGATCATCCAAACTACAGAATACTGAGAAGAGTTTTAGAGACTTGAGGAGACTTGCTGTCACTCAAATTCCAGCAAAAAAGTATTGGCTAACGCTGGTGTGAAAAAATTTGAAAAGGAGTGACAATAATAATAATAACAAAATCTACTAACTTTGAAATAGAAAAATATTTTTGATGTGAGATGATTTTGAGAGATAGAATATTTTATATTATTAAAAGTGTATTAAGTTGGAACAATTCAAATCTTGGAAGCCACTGAAATTGCTCAGTTTAGAGAGCATTAAACAAAAGGTTCCTATTTCAATCCCTGGTTTCAGCATCTTATCCAGAAATTATTGTTGGGTTATTCAAATGGAGTAATGGTTAGTACGATTGATTTGCAGAGCATTGCTTGTGATTTTGATTCTCACTGGGTGTCCCATACTTTTAGCCTTGTGCCAGAACTAATCTAAGCTAATTTATGCTAATAGTCATTTTAGCCTTGCATGAGTAAAATTAATTCTGTTCTGTTTTTTATTTGGTTTTGTTTTTAGTTTTTTGTTTTTGTTCGGGTTTGTATTTTTTCCTTGTTCCTTTCTGTTTATATATACATCTTTTTAAAGCTATTAATATACTCTTTCCTTTAAAAAAATATTTTTTATGACTTTAATTTTTTGCTTTATTATAAAATACTGAAGCAAAGATGAATATACATGACTTTTCTGCTATCATGGCTATTTTAATAATATTTACTGTGATTAATTAAGTTGTATTTGAGTTAGGAGATGATTCTTTAAAGTTTAGCCAATTACTTTTTCCAATCTCATAGCTTTTCCTTACAGCTAGATTTAGAGGTTAATTTTGAAATCCATTTAATAATTAAATATTTGAAAATTAGTAAAACCATTAAAAAGATCAGTGTAAAAATGTCACCTACTAATCAGATAATTTGATTAGAATGCTAATCACTTAAAATTGGTTAATTGAATTCTATTCATGGTGACAAGCAAGGTTTATGATTTGGATAATTGACATTCTGTAATTTTGTTGGAAAATAGTTTCTCCTTTATGTGTTTAGGTCTCCTTAAGTTTTAAAATAACTTTCATTTCTTTGTGTGTTATTTTTTCAATTTTTGAGAAAAATTAACTTTGAGAGTGAGAATGAGTTAATTTAGGTTTACAATATATATATATATATATATATATATATATATATATATATATATTTATATATATATATATGTGTGTGTGTGTGTGTGAGTGTGTGTGTGTGTGTGTGTGTGTGTGTGTGCAATGCATAATTGAACACTGACTTTGTGTCCAATTTTGTGACACCTGATGTTCAATTTACAATGTTAATATAATGTAAAATCAACCTTGTCTTTATGTTCATTTACAATTTCACTGATATATATATATATATATATATATATATATATATATATTTAGGTCTTAAAATATATATATATATATATATTTAGGTCTTTCAAAATGATTTTCACTTCTTTTGAGAAGTTTTGATTTTGTAGAAAAATTAATGTTAAAAGAGGGACCTTGTTACTCGTCATTTTTATCCATATGAAAAAAACTAGTTTTATCCATAGAAGACATATGAAAGAAACTGTTTTATAATGAAACTACAGTAGGCTGTTTGTATTTCATATATCACAAATTCTCTTGGGTAAAACCTGAATCCATTTGTTCTTGACACCCTCCCAACAATGGGGAAAATAGTAAGGCAAACTGGGTTCTTTAGCCAAAGTTAGGCAACCAGTTTAAGAGAAGGAAAATGAGATCACTTAATGGAGCAGAGGTTTCTCAAATCATAGAGGTCTATATGCTAAAGAGAACTGTATATGTATTGAACAAGTCAAATACATTATCTGGTATTCACTAAAGAAAGAGACTCTTTCTCTAGTTTTTAAACAGAAAACAAAATGGTATCAAACAGATTTTTTGTTTTATTTATTCATTGAATTTTTCAGTGAGCTTTTTAAAAAACTTTATTTTTCATTCTTTGTTTCTGCTGAGTAGCAAAAGTGATGGGGACTTCAATTCTGTGATGGTCTGACTTATAAATTTACTCAATTTAAAAATTGACCTTGTGTCTCATCCTGCCTGTGCCTGTTGGTAGAAACATACAGTATGTCAATTATCTGCACCTTAACCAAAGCAAGATTTTTGAAAATTTATTCACATTTCAGCATTACTGAAAACCTCTGTACCCACTGCAATAAATTGTGTTTAAGCTAGGAGGATTTACCCAAAACTGACTCAAGATGTTCCACTTGGTTTTATTTTCTTGGCATAATCTGAAAAGGTATTTTTTAAATAACATGGCCTAAAAGGAAGAATTAAAAAGTTGAGCTAGAACAGGAAGAAATATTTTATATTTGAAGTGGGGGTCAATCAAAGTCATAACTGCTCCTAGAAGTTTGTTTTAAAATAATTCTTGGTAAGGTATTTCATTCCTCTTTTTCAATTATTTTGATAGAAAGAGGAGCTGAATCAAGGTTAGGTTTCAAAATGCTGGGAGTAGGATGGCTTAAATTCTTGCTAACATTTTTGTAAAAGATAAATTATAAAGAACTGGTACAGATATAGACATTTTGCTAATTTTTATTTTTAGATGAAGACATATAATAAAGAAAAATGTTGTGACTAATAATAATGTGTATCAACTGAAAATTTGCTTTTTGAGCCAACTGATTTAACCTTGAATACAGACAATTCTAAAAAGATCAATGACCCATTTTGCAAATACACGTTTATATGTGGGGTTGCTGAAATCTCTAAAAGAACTTGCCCAGTCGGCTAGGGCTGTAGAATACACTGACTGCACCTCTGCGGAGGGTTAAGACCCCCCCCACACACACACACCAATGAGTGTCCTGGATATGACACTAAACAATCTGATAGTGAGGTTCCAGTAATGCTGGGGCTTTGGGAAATACAGAGCACCCCTTTGCTGCCATTGCTCCCAAGTCCACTCTGGTCTGACGTGGTTGCACCTGATAGGGCCCTATCTATGGGTTAAATAGAACTAACGGCATACTTATGCTAAACTGAATTGTTTGATTAAACTGAATAGCTTGAAAAAGAAATGTTTTTGACAATTAAACCGTACTTATATTTAAACTGTGTTCTTATGCTAAACTGAATTATTTGAAATTGAACTATTTTTGACATTGAAACTGTATTTACACTAAACTGAATTGTTTAACATAGAACAGTTTTGACATTTAACTGTGTGTAAAAAAAATCTGTACTTATACTAAACTGAATTAGCTTAATTAGAACTGCTTGACTAAACTGAATAGCTCAAATTAGAAATGTTTTTCACAATTAAACTGTTCTTACATTTAAACTGCGTACTTATGCTTAACTGAATTATTTGAAATTGAACTGTTTTTGACATTGAAACTGTACTTACACTAAACTGAATTGTTATATATAGAACTGTTTTGACATTTTACTGTGTAAACAAAATCTGTACTTATGCTAAACTTAATTAGCTGAATTAGAACTGTTTGAATAAACTGAATAGTTTGGAATAGAAATGTTTTTGACAATTAAACTGTGTACTCATGCTAAACTGAATTGTTTGAAATAGAACTGATTATTTACATAAAGATGGCTTTGGAGTTAAATAACCTACCAAGGTTGATATGCCATAAAAACCAACCAACCAACCAACCATCTAAAAGAACTGAAGCCATCTTCTACACTCATCATAAATAAGACAGTAACCTGTTGTAAATAGATCATAAAAGAATGAAATGCTTTTTTCAAATATGAATGATTATTCTAAACTTTTATGAAAGCAACTCTATATATCATTTATTTTTAATAATGATGATCTTACATCCCAAATGTAATATAGGTAAATACTGTTAGTACATATGCATAACTGGACACAGACTGTCAGCTTTTATGACCTCAGATGTTTAATTTGTGATGTAAATTTAAAGTTGTCAAAAAATGAATTATTTTTGTTCTTATATCGAATTATTTTGAGAAGGGGGAAGATAAAAAAGAATTAAAAAACTTGAGAAATGATATGTTGAGTGAGTTTAACTTCATGATGAATATGTGGAATATGTTTCTTGGTTCTTGGTAATTTCTGTATTAGTCAGACTGAGAGGTTTTCAGCACCTCTTGACGGCATAAAACCAATTATTGAAGTTGATCGCCCTGCTGGTGGGATTTAGAATACACTGACTATATTCCCTGCAGAGAATTAAGCCCCTACCCAAAAAAGGATGTCCTATATATGATACTAAACAACATCTGATGGTGAAGCTCAATTTCTGAAGATTTAGGGAGTATAAAATATCCATTCTTTGCCATTACTCCCTCGTTCACTCTGACTTGGAGTGGTTGAACCTGTTAGTGTCCTCTCTATGAGTAAAATAGAGCTGTTTAAAGGTTATCCTATTCAATAGAACCATGTACAAAAAAAATATTTTAAGGAACAACAACACAAAAATGTAAATATGAATGTGGTTCCCTAATATAGGCATAAAATAATCTTAGAAAGGTTTACATACAGTAAAAATTAATAAATCACAATCATATTGAGGCTGATGCAAATCTAAATTATGTTAATCTAGATTCTTCATCAGATATTCAGTAAGCTTGCTTCTGCCATTTAGTGGGCAAAGCTATATGTGTTTTAAATTTCTTTCAATTTCAAGTACAAATGTCTGATGAATATACAGAATATAGATTCAACCAATGATTTAAAAGAACTGATAGTATCTGAACCGGGCTATTTGTTCTAATGGGTAGAGTGTTCGCCAATGGTCTGGGGGACCGGGGTTCAATCCCAGGTCGAGTCATACCAAAGACTCAAAAATGGTACTTGATTCCACCTTGCTTAACACTCAGCATTATAAGGTAAGGATCAAGGGTAAAGTAGTGCAATCCAGGGAATGGAGTAGCACCCTCCCCTATGCCTTGGTGTAGTAGCTACTGTAAAGGGAGCCTTTGGGTCACCCTCGACTAAGGTCACCAACTTTACTTTTACTTACTTAGATTTCATAGTACCAGTCAAGTGGATGAAATTTTAAAGTAATTTCTTATCTAAATTCTTTTGGGTGATTTTGCAATATTTACACTTCAACAACCAAGAGGAGGTGGAAGCTTCTGTGAAGGAGTTCTTTTTTGATAATATAAGACAAAATCTTAAAAAGGATTAAAATCCACTATGTTCTATTTATATGGTTATCTATAAGGAACAAAACATTAAAACAAACTTTACACTCATCTCTTGAAAAAAAAAAGAAGATATTTAAAGAAATACAAATGAAATAAAAATAAAGAATAAAAAAATCAAAACTTTTGTAATATTTGCATTTCAACAACCGAGCAGAGGGGGAAGCTTCAGTGTAGGAGTTCTTCACTTTAAAGGACAAGGACTAATACCAGTATAGGATCAAAGAACTAGCAGAAAGGTGACTTCAGATGGTGCAGCATGAAGGAGTCTACTTTGAATGCTTGGCTGCTTTTGTTGTAACATGAAGAATAAAGTAAGTAATCAAAATATTGCAACACTTTTGACTCACTTGAGTAAAAGAAAAAATAACATCAATAAAAAATAAAGATGAAATAAGTAA
This sequence comes from Sepioteuthis lessoniana, assembly GCA_963585895.1. Taxonomy (NCBI): domain Eukaryota; kingdom Metazoa; phylum Mollusca; class Cephalopoda; order Myopsida; family Loliginidae; genus Sepioteuthis; species Sepioteuthis lessoniana. The sequence goes on along the minus strand of OY757906.1, from coordinate 74,036,038 downwards.
AAAGAATAAAAAATAATGAAATAAGATCATTTTCTTATTTTACTTCTCTTGGAACTTACTTGATAAGTAATCTCAGATGGAACTTGTGAATCTTGGAAAGGATTAAAATCTATGTGGCTTCTATCGATATTTTTCATCTATTAAGAATAAAACATTGAAACAAACATTGCTCTAATCTCTTAAAAAATGTTAGAATTATTAGTTGAATTACTTGGATTGGCTTTCATCTATTATAAACTCTAAACTGAAACTTTCTAAACTAGTTTGAATTAGTAAATTAAATTAATGAGTCATTTTACTATATCATGAAAAATTCATCTGAAATCTTCTTTTTCTCTTTAGCAACATAGTGTAGATTTTTTTTTTTAAATCTGTAGAACTCTGCCTGAGAACAATAAAATATCATCAAATTACAGACATTGTTGATATTAAAATGATTTTATTTCATTTGCTAAATTAATCTATAATAGACAATTCAATTTTCATTTCATGAAAGAAAGTTCAAGATTACCTGGAGGGTTATTTTGTTCACAGAAAATCTAAGAAAAGTAGTCAGTTAGGAACAAGAACAGTAGAGATTTATAGCCTTTTTTCTTTTTCTTTTTTATCTTCAATAAATTTCTAGTTTATTTTCTTTATTTTTCCAGAATTTCTTTAGTACTGAAGTATAATCATGAATGATATTTATTTGGAATTATCACTACTGAAATGATTTTGAATAAATACAGCATGCTGGGTATTTGAGAACACGCCTTTTGTGGGCCATAAATGGAAGGCAACTGAATGTAATGTTAAATGGCATGTGCCAAATTTTAACATTCTTATTTCTCTTTCAGATATATTGAGAGCATTAAAATGGCAGCTTCCAATCTGATTTAAAATAAACAGACATACAGTGCTCTAGTTGCCAACAACAGGAACTGGAAAGTGTCCATTTATTTTGTATTCAAATTCAGGAACAAGTTGGAGGTACCCATGGTGTCTCACACCAAGTTCACATTGTGTGTGTAGGTTCTGGAGGTTATGATTAACAAGGACACTCTACTTCTTCCAACAGGAAACAATCAGTTTCTATATTGAGGTGATGAACACAGTAGCCAAGCCAAGGATAGAGGGTATGGCCTAATAGAGGTCATGCATGTATCAGTTCCTGTGTCTGGCTATAATCTATTTCAATTACCTGGACTACTGTGTTTGGGGTATTTCTAAGAAGTAGATCAGCCAGTGTCTCCACAGAGCCAACAATCCATAAAGGGTTATCATTATGGATATGATGGCCAACAAGAAGAAAAACTTCCTATTCTAAACATACTGCTGCTTTCTTCCTTAACTCTGATGGCAGTTTTATGATAATAGCCTTTTTCTTTTTTCTTTAATTGCATATATTTCTTTTCCTTTATTTTCCAATTCATTCTCAATAATCTGGTATACCCTATATAAAACAATTGAAAAACAAATGGGTCAAAACAAGAGTTGATGTTTGTAAAAGAACTGTAAGAAATTAACTAAATGAAATGAGATCTACATACAAAAAACCAGCACTAACACACAAACAATAAAATGGGGTTAGAGTAGACTAAAGAGGTATTGATACTGGAACTTTTGTCTGGGGCTGTTTACATGTAACATATAAAGATGACTGCATGAAGAAAACAAGTAAATTTCACAAGTTATTCATGATATAGAGTTACATGTCATTTAAAGGACGAGGGAAGATTACTTTAACAATTAATGCACATGTGCACATTGAAATCTTGGCTAATATTTTCATTCCATTGATAGAAAATTGGTTTGGTGATAAAGTCATTTTTCAGGATGATAATGCATCTTGTCACAGAGCAAAGAGGATTAAAGTTTTCCTTCAGGAAAGGCATATAAAAATCAATGACATGCCCAATAAATAGTCCAGATCAAAATCTAATAGAAGATTTAAAGAAATGGTTCATGAGAAGGTTCCATCCACTATCTAGAAAAGTTGGAACTACTTTGATAAAGAATATTGCTTTAAATTAGTGAAATATATGCCTGAAAGAATAAAGTCTATCATAAAAGCTTGAAGAAAGGGAACTAAGTATTAATTCTATTTATTTTTTTTTTTGCCAATGACTTCCATAATTTTTTTCCTTAATATTAGGTTATTCTAAGATATTTTCCTCTTCATGGCTTATAAAGAAATTATACCATTTAAGTAATTCAATTCAGTTTGTTTAAGGTATATTCTATGAAGCCAGAATGTTCAGCTAGGAAAGAAAAATGTTTTTCATCTTATCTATTTATTTACAACTAAATAAAAAATCAAGATGAACAGTCTTTAAGTGTTCAAATTTCCAATTTTTTTGCCAGGGATAGTATTATAATTTGTTCGCAATTTTTTGGTATTCTCCGTTATACTTGCATTAGAGACTCTTCATTTGTATATGCATCTGATCAACTTCAGATTGAATCATAATGAAAATATTCATATTGTAGGAATCAAATCGTAGAAGAAAATTTGACTCGTTAAAATGACGCATTGACAAATTAAAAAATAAGTTTAATTCAAATAAACATTAACTGTTTGACTTAGCAACAACAGCAGTAAAGTTATGTACTAGAGAGAAGAGGTAAAAAATTTATTAATTCTTGTTCTATAAAATTTTTCACCTTTATACTCAAAGTTTGTTAATTTACATGCATCTATATTTTAGAATTTTTGTTCTATAAAATGGTGTTTTCTGCTTCTTCTGTCAACTTCTTGTGGGCTCTTAGTAATTGCAACAATTTACTGGGTCAGAGGTCAAGTAAAATAAACAAGCTGAAACAAGTGAATTTAATAAACAAGATTTAGTTATGTCTGAATATATAGTTTTATAAAACATAACAAGATTTCTCATTTGAGTGAATTGATTTTTTGGGTCAATGTGTTATATGCATTGTATCAGGTTATGAGTTGGCTTTTAAATGATGGTGCAAAAGTGATTGTTCAAGAAATAAACAGAAAATTGAAAAGTGGAAAAAGTAAGGATGTATCTTCAGTGAAATAAATGAAGTACTTTCAGTGTTGTGAGTGAGATCAAGTAAATTGCAGTAACAACTCAGTGATTTAATGCCAAAAGATAGGTTTGCAGATCTGTCAATGATAAGCTTCACGGTTTGAGCTTGTTTGACTTCTAAGAAGTCAGAGCATGAGTGACATTGGCTACTTGACTTCTGTCGAATCAGAGCCATTGGGATGTGTGTATGGCTTCTTAGAAATTGCAGCTTCAAATATCTGTCTCAGTTTTATTTATGGACAGTAAATATAATTTTATTTATAACTGGATGAATAAGAGATGGAATCATACCTTTCCCAAGGGCATTAGTTTGAATTTGAACTCAGCTTTCCAATTCTGTTTTTCATCATACCATACAGGTCAATTCATATATATATATATATATATATATAAGAGTCATTCAAAAATTAAGGAGATTTTTTTTGCCAGAACCTAATTAAATTTTTTCCAGAATTTTTTACCCAATGTAAACTTTACATTGTTTTGAATTGGTTTATAGCAAAAATTACTTTTATCTCACCAAAATATTTGTAACTATTCAAAATGGCTGCAAATTAAACAGAGTGCTTCAGGCTTTAACAGAAGTCTGTCATCAAATCTTTGTGGCTGATAAGTGCAAACCATGTAAAGTTAACAGATGAATATGTGGTGTGCATGGAGAAGCATGTTTTAGTAAAAAGATGTTTACAAATGAGTATGAAGTGGAAAAATATTGACTCTCCAGAAAAGAAAATGTTTTGGGCACAGTGGTTAGTAAAGAAGGTGATGCTGACAGTCCTCTGGAACATGAAAGAAACCATCACTATGGATTTCTTTAAAAACAGTGCTTCCTACTGTCAACTACTTAGGCAAAATTCAGCTTATCTATTGAATGAGTCTCATAATATACAAAATATCAATAAATGAATATGTATATATTATCAATATAACATATAAATACACACACACACACACACACACACACACACACACACACATATATATATATATATATATAGTTAATAAACATATATCATTAATATAGTATATAGATAGTAGTAAATGAATATATATATCATTAATATATATAAATGCATATATATATTACATATGTGTATATAAATACTTGGTAAATATATATATTATTGATATACTATCTACAGGGTGAACATTTTTCTTTTTTTCTTTTTTAAGTAAAGGAATATACAGGGTGTTTGGGTTAAATTTGATGATTTTTTTCTCCCTCTGTATCTTTTATCTGGAATAGCTTGATATACTAGTGTATGATAAACAGTGTTGGAGATCATGAGGATCAAAGTTTTAGTTGAGAGAAATTAGCTGGAGGACTGAAAGCTATCAGAATATTAGAAAAGAGTTGCCTGAATCATGATGATTCCCATCATGTACCAAAATGCGGACATCATGATTGTTATTCAATGCTTTCCAAACACAGTAAAGACTGTAAGACATAGAATGGACAGCTGAAACAGAGACTTTGAAGTCATGGCCAGCAGGAAGGTACAAAAAAGTATTCTGACAGTGTCCTTATGCCAAAATTCATCCAACAACTACTGGAAAAGGTCATAGACAATCTGAGCAAGTGAATCCCGGCTTTAACGAAAGAGATTGTTTTGGAGTTGCCACCATGAAGCTTGCTCTGAATGAACACTTTTACAAATTCTGACAGCCAATATATATATATATATATATATATAAATTCATATATACATATTATTACATATATAAATACTCACATATGTATATGTTACCTCCATGTGCATATATAATATTACATATATGTGATATACAGTGTTTATTGACTCAGAGTTGAATGGTTTCCAGTATAACAAATGATTGAATAGTTTTATTTAACTCATAGATAGGACCCTAAAAGGTACTAACACTCCAAGTCAGAGTAGACTTGGGATTAATGATAATGAAGGGGTACTCCACATTCCCCCAAACTCCAGGACTAGATCCTCACTACCAGTGCTGTTTAGTGTCATATCTAGGACACCCATTGGATGGAGGGGGTCTTTCTCATCTGCAGAGATGCAGAGATCGAGCTTGTTTATTCTACAGCCCAAGCTGACTGAGCTGTATAATAAATGAATACATGTATTATTTGATGTATATATATATATATATATATTCTTAGTGAATATATATATGTATGCAGCTGGGCAGCAGTCTTTCATCTAAGCATGTTCGATTAAATATATGTTTGTCTATATAATTTTGTTATGATCCTTTCAAGTTTCCTGATAAGTGTCTTGGTTTCAGGTGTTTTATAGCCACATAATACATATGCATGCATAATCATAATGACGACAGAATAAAGATGAGCGACACAGTTCTTTAGAAAAATATACCTCTCACATTATTGAAAGGGTTGTGTGTGAGAGGGAGTTGGAGACTGAACAGAACGGCAACATATTGACCCCCACTCTTATGGTCATAACCACATTTCTTTCCCATTCTCCTGGGCTGCTCAACCGGGGGCCTGGGGCTCACTCTACTGGGTGCTGGTTTTCTCTACTGCATCTTATCTCCAACTGGTTGAACTTACTGTGCACTGAGTTATATAATAGTTCAACACCCACCTTCTTCTTGTGGGCATCACAAATCGCACTCAATTCAACCCGTCCATGGTCAAGGTTATATTCTGATATTCCTTGACTGGATACACCTGTTATTTACACAGGAGCATTTCCTATTTTGACAGCCCAGCCGGGTCAGAGGTCAATATAGAACACAGGTTGGAATTGGTGGATGAATTTACCAAAATTGTCCTAAGCACTTTTAGACCTTTCATAGACTATCATCAAGGGTTGCTTGCATGTATAAAGAGTGTTTTTAAAGAGTTTTGAAAGTTTTAAGGTTTTTTATAACATAACAAAATTATGTCAACATAGCAAATCACAGAAGGAGTTTGTGCAAAAATTCTCCGGGCAACACTATAATTCATAGATATTTCAAAGATATTTGACTCCATATACAGAGGGAAGATGGAGCCAATATTACTAGTGTATGGTCTCCCTAAAGAAACTGCTCACAGCCATAACGATGCTATAAACAAGAAAGTAAAAGCTAGCTCACCAGATGGAGGCACAGGTTTCTTTGACAATGTTGCTGGTGTTCTGCAAGAGGATACATTATCAGTTCATAATCTGCCTAGACTATGTACTTCTAACATCGATAGATCTAATGAAAGAAAATGGCTTTACACTAAAAAGGGCAAGAAGCAGATGATACCCTGTATAAACTATTACGGATGCAGACTATGCAGATGACATTGTGCTTCTTGTAAATAGACCAGCCTGAGCTGAATCTTTGCTGCATAGTCTGGAGCAGGCAGCGGACAAAATAGAGTACATGCATTTTAATCAAAAAGGAGACATCTCCACTCTAAATGTTGGTTCTCTGAAATTAGTGGACAAGTTCACATACCGTGGTAGCAGCATCTCATCAACTGAAAATGACATCACTATGCACCTAGTGAAGGCATGGAATGCTATAGGTTATCAATCATATGGAAGTCTAATTTATTTGATAAGATAAAACAATTTCTTCCAAGGTTGTGTCAATTCTACTACATGGATGCACCACATGGATGTTGACTAAGTGTATTGAGAAAAAGGTAAACAGGAACTGTACAAGAATGCTATGAACTATATTAAACAAATCCTGGAAGCAACATCCCACAAAACAGCTGCTGTATGGCCACTTACCTCCCATTTTTGAAACCATCAAGATAAGATGAACAAGACATGTGGGATACTGCTGGAGGAGTAAGGACAAGCTCATAAGTGATGTTCTCCTATAGACCCCTTCTCATGAACATGCAAGTATTGGCCAATGAAGAACTTATCTACAACTGCTCTTTATGGACACAGGATATAGTCTAGAAGACCGGCCAGAAGCAATGGATGATAGAGATAAATGGCGAGAAAGAGTCAGGGAAATCCATTCTAGCAGCTCACCATGTTAATGATATATATATATATATATATATATATATATATAGTAATGAATCAATTAAAAAGACTTGTATTTCACAACGATGTTAATAACAACATCTGGGGACCTCTTTTCACTAGATTCCAAAAAATCAGAAACAGGTAATTTTTTTAAAAAATCTGACAGAACTGAACCCATTTATCAATTCTTAACTGCAAAGGTTTCATGGGAAATTGTGCTTCCATTGTGACTTGAGTGTAAATCTGATATTACTGTGATGGTGATTATAAAATGTAAATAATACTAGATTTTTGTAGTAGTAGTAGTAGTAGTAGTTGTTGTAGTAGTGCAGCTGTTATTTCAACAATGGAGTAAGATGGTTGGTTGGTTTTACAGCAATGTCAACTCTTGTTCAGTTATTCTATACCAATATCAGTTTAACAACTATGATCTACAAAGATGTTTTCTTATAATCATTTTAAATTGGTAAACTCTTTATAATTTCAAACAGATCTATTTGAATCCAAGATTCAGAGTGGACCTGGAAGTAATGTCAATGAAAGAGTGACTCCACACTCTCCAGAGATCCAGTACTAGAGCCTTACTACCAGATGCAGTTTAGTGTCATATCCAGGACTCCCTTTTTCTGAGGAGTCTTATCTTTCTGCAAATGATGCAGTCATTGTACTCAAGGCCCAGTTAACAAAGAATAAAGATAGTATTTTATGCATAAAAGTGGGTGGAGTTATGTAGAAATAATAGTCAAAATGACTATTTGATTTGTTGATATTCCCATTGTCCAAATTAGCAATTATTTAAAAAAAAAAACAAGCAAAACAATATATTTTTATTATGAGCCCAAATCTATGTTGAATTTCTCATGTGAACAGAATCAACTGATATAATGTCAGCATTGAGACAAGTTATGAGTAAATCAAGTAGAATCTTATGTTAAATTTTCTTCAAAACAGCTGAAATTGATGCTAAGCTACATTTATCCTGTGATTTCATTTCTTTATAAAAGAAGATTAATGTCTTAAAAATGTGCAAAGTTAGATGTAAGGTCAAGTTCAATTCTTCAAGTTTATTCCTATAAATTTACACAAATAGTTTGGGATATTAGATTCTCAAGATCTTTCAGTGCAATATATTTTTGTTATTAGTTATTGTACTAAGCTTTTCTTAGTTTGACTTAACAGGCTCCTTACAGTACCTGTAATTATTTGGAGAAAATTTCATTCATTGTTCATTTCTACATTTGTAAATACAGCTTTGGTCTCAATACTTTTTTTACATACTTCATATTATAAAACTAAGATGAGGACACTTGTCTGAATACATCTGTGAACAATAATAAGGCTGATATTTATAGTTTGGTTCTCATTTTGAAATTAGATTTTCAAAATCAACTGTAACCTTACAACACAATTCAATCATGTCTATTTTTGTATTTACTAAGCTTTGTTTAGTCTAACTCACAGGCTTCAAGTTGCTAATACTACTTGGTACTAATAAGTGGTCACCCATTCTATTATTGGACATGTTAAGTGATGCTGAAGGGAACTAGTGCTTTCAGGATGATTTGACCATAAGTCAAATTAACTTCAGTAGTTTGAACTATTGGATTCTTGAAATTTTTTTGTACAATATATTTTCATGAATTCATTCAAATAGAGATTCTAAAAATAATCTCAAAATAGTAAAAATATGTATCTGTTATAAGGCTATGATGAATTAAACACTAAAACCTGATGCACACACACACACACACACACACACACACACACACACACACACACACACACACACACACACCTCCAGCTTTTCTCAGTTTCTGGATGAATGCAGAGTGAGGGAGTTGCACTGTTCTTGGATTTTGGCATGACACTGCAAAAAAAAAAAAAAAAGAAAAGAGCTTAGCACCAGGGATTCCAACTTTGTGACAAAACCTTCTCCATTGCACCAAATCAGGTGAGTCAGAGTTGTCTAACAACTTTATGTGATTGGTTGCGAAAATGTAGGCTATTTTAGCTTTGCCAATATATACATACATTGGCTATCTCATAAAAGCAACATTGTGTTGATTCTTCCTCTGATCTCTAGTACTCCCATTCCTTTTTGGCAGACCTTTAGGGGTCATTCCAAAGAAACCAATTACAATTGTCATCACTGTGACCTTCATGTTCCAGAGCTTTTTTTCAGCTCTTTGGTAAAACACCATCTAGACCGCCTCTTAACTCAAATCAGATACTTAGAAGAGTCCTGGAGATCTGAGGAGTCTTGCTATTACTCAGATTCCTGTAAAATGATTATTATAGCTCTTTAAGTTTTGAATGAAAAATCTTCATATTATCAAATTATTTGTAATTATTGATTTGATCAGTTATGAAATAATCAAAATTCTTCAAATATGAAACTTGGCAATTTTTCAGTCCTTAATTTTGAGAAGGGTCATTAATATTCGAAGAATTCTTTTAAAGTTTTTCTTTCTTTTGTTATTTCCCACAACATTTCAGCAGGTATATTCTCTGTCTTTCTTCAGGAGTAGTATACAAATTTGTAAGGATAGAGACTCTAGTTGTTCTGATCTCTTTTCTTCAGTAGTATAAAGCAAAAAATGATATTAAACACAAAATTTTGAAATGTTAACTAGCAAATGTTATTTTTAGCAATGCATATTCCCTGATTTTTGCTTTTTTCTGACATGGAATTGATCTCAGATCTTTTCACAGAATTCTATTATGACAAGGTGAAGAATGTCATATGAGCAACAAAAACAAGGAGTTTGTCTGAATAATTATTTGAATGTTGCCTATATCTGTTGTCATCAGTTATTAAATGTTTTTAGCCTATTGGCCGTATCCTTTTTTTAACTGCTTTTCTAAAATAAAATGCCATTTGTATTAATCATAAAGAGACTATGTTTTGCACTGTATCATTCAATGTTTTATTCTATATGGAATAAAACCTGATTTTGTTCTGATTTCTATAAAGTCTGCTTAGTCATGAGTATTCTATAAAGCCTCTTTAGTATTGATATTTGGGGAGGTAGACTCTGCACAATTTATGAGGTGTACAGTCTGAGTAATATTGTTTTCTCAACAAGGAAATTGCAGTAAATTTCATATGACCATCTCCAGAGAGTTTAATTGCAGTAGAACAGACTGAAATAGTTAAAAATTTCTTGACTACCCACTGATTCTTTTAGAATGTTTTAAGAAAATAGCAATGTTTATTGCAGTAATAGTAATAGTTAATGATAATACAAATAATAATTACAGCAAAGATCATGGACTTTCAAAAACTTTGTGAAATTTCTGAAAGTCAAACAACTGGCAGAAAAATTCCACATTAAACTAATTAAGTTCCATTGGTGAGGCTTTGAATATGCAGAGAAATAAGACCACTCATCCCCCCACCACCACCACCAAAAAAAAAGCAATGTCTTTGGTATGACACTAACATGCATTCAATGGTGAAGCATCAGTTCCTGAGCATTGAAAAGTGTGGCGTAATCCTTCGTTGCCATTACTCCCTGGTCTACTCTGAATGGGAGTGGTAGTACCTGTTAGGGTCCCATCTATGTGTCAAACAGAATTGCTCAAAAATTATTTGTATTAGATTTGAATACTTGATATTATGTAACAGTGTGCAAGTTATTTCTATTAAGAATAGTTACTTGAAGTAATAATTGTTTACTAAAGATTATCTTTATTAGTAACTTGAAACCATTTGATTGCTTAGAAATTATTGGTGTTTGATAGAAATACTTGAAACCATATGACTATGTAAAAACAAATTATTATTATAAATAAATAAAAAATTGTGTGATTTAAAAAATTTTATTATAAGTGAATGTTGAAAATATAAAGTTATGATTGTAATCAAACATTAACAAATGAATCAAATTTCAGCACTGAATAACCTATAAAGAGTTGATATGCCATTAAACAAATCAAGCAAACCAAACCAAGCCAAGCCAAACCATTAAGCTAACTCTTCCTAGTTCCCATACAGGAGCCCATGAATATTCTCTTCCAATGTCAGTAGCTCAACTATAGAAGAATAATTTTGTTGATCAGTCTTTGTGCTATTTGTTCTGACTTTATTAAATCATCATTTAGAAACTAATGCTTATCATGTAACAGGCTTGTCAGTAAGATATATTCCTTATATATCCTTCTCACAAGGAAAAGTGACAGTGGATGCCCATGGCAAATATAATGATAGTTTTTTAAAAACACTAAATAAAAAATATATTTGGAAAATATCTATTTCTCATTTACTTTAACTCCTTTCATACTTGTCAAATTCTCTCTCTGACACAGAAGTTGAAAATCATGCTTTGTGTATACTTTGTGTAATAGCTAACATTATAGGAAAAGAAATTGGTGACATAAGTTTAAACCCTTGACAAGACTGTTTGCATTTCCCCTTGGGCTAACATCTCTTGGAAAGATATTAAACCATCTGTTCTCCATCCAGCAATGGGAAATTAGTTGGACAGACTTGTTTCTTTAACCTTGGTAAAACATCCAATCAAGGAGAAGGAAAACTCTACATTTAAACCTGCTGAACTCCACTAAAAAATTGACCTTGTGTCACATTCTACCTGTGGCTTGGATGAGTATATACTCTGCATCCTTTGAATGCCAGAATATGAGAAACAACATAATACTTCAAATTATGAATTATATAATAGCAGTTTCATTAAAGACATTTTTCACCAAATTATGTAAAAATTTCATACAAAATTCAAGTTCAATAAAATGCTTTTTTCTGAAAACTGCTACATGTTATTTCTCATTGAAAATGAAGATTATCAAGTGAAATTGTCCCATTGATTATCAAGTTGTTTAGATCATTCTTCACTGCACATAATTGAACAGAAATACATAGATGAACAGAAATACATGGGGTTTTCAAAGTAAGATAACTCAGGACCAGTGGAAGAATTAAAGATGCATAAAAAGTACAATGATTATTCAAGAATAACACCCCCCACTAAATTTGGGCAATAAAATTCTGAAAAAAAAAATTTTTTTTCATATATAATTTTCACTGACTTTTTAGAATTTTGAGCTGCCTATTTGTTCAATAAACTAAAAATAAACATTTGTTCATATAAACTAAAAATAAACATTTGTTCATATAAACTAAAAATAAACATTTATTCAGTTTTCTTATGCTTTGATACAAAACATTTATGCAGTATTTAGAGCAAACACAAACATGTTCATAAAAATGCCACAAATTTGAATAAAAAATAAGTTCACACTAAAAGAAACAAAATTATAAACAAACGCATTCAAGTTGTTATTTCTGTGTAGCAACATAAAACAGAAGTGTTTGTTACACATTAATTAGTTTGGATCATAGATATAACTTACATTTAGTCATACTCATAGCAAGATAAAAAATTAATATTTAGTTCTTATGTATAATATACACCCCTAACTTTTAGACTTAAAAATTTTGAAAAAAGTATGTGTTATGCACAAATAATTCCATACACTTGGAAGTTAAATAAGACAATCTTCCATTAATAGAAATTTATCACAAATCTTCCATTAATAGAAAGTTATGCACAAATAATTCCATACACTTGGAAGTTAAATAAGACAATCTTCCATTAATAGAAATTTATCAAAAGCTATTCATATATTTTGTTGTTGACATAATCAAGATCTTTTTATTGCTACAAAAGATAATTTCAGTACATTTTATTGCTTTCATATAATTTTATTCCCATTTTTTTTTTTTTTTTTGATAATCAGTCCGATTGACCTGTATTACAAGGTCATTCTATACACTAATGCAACTAGTTTTGTAAAAAAATTCATTTTCAACAAGATAATTCCTTCAAAATATTTCCCTTGGGAACTCACACACTGATGAAAAAACAGTGCTAGAAGTCTTCAACTGACACTGCCGCCAGTTGGTTTGTCACTTTTGTTATGTTCTCAACAGTCCCTAAATGACAATGATGGAATTGGGTTTTGATTTTAGAGAATAGGAAATAATCCCAAGCACTTAGATCAAAGGTGTAAAGGTGTTGCAGTAGCATGGGTATATTCTTTTAAGCTCAAAATTCATTCATAGGGAGTGTATTTAGAAAGTAAGAGGATTGATGCTTTATCTTTCAGGTTAGCAAACCTGATTGAAACATTAATTCATAACCAATAATTTCTGCTATCAAACAAACATCCATCAGATCTTATGAGAGTTCTTACTTTTGCTGTATTTTTTCAGTTCATGATGTGACTGATTGACAAAAATGGAGTTCATCTTTCACAGTCTCTTAGCAATCTAAAAATACCATGCACTATCATAAAACTATTCTTGGGATAAAACTTGATCTTCATAAACCTGTGTTAACTTGTTAAATGTTTCTGTCAAAGAATGGGATCTTGTGTTCTCTTTTTATGAAACACTTAACCAAACACCTTTGTAATAATCTAATATCACTTAGCTCAATGTAAATTCTGAGAGGCTAACATGAGTTAAATATTTTACATATATTCAAGATGAATATTGATCTGCTGATTTTTAATTAAGATTACCAACCTAAAAAAAAATTTTAAAAATGAGTTTTAACACTTTATAGACAGGTCTTGTGTTTGTATAAACAATTAAAAAATATTGATCAAGCCAAATTAATTTTTACATGATCTTTGGTGATTAAAATTTTATATTTTTTTTTAGATCAAATCATTTTCTTATTCTTATCAAGTGACATAATTATGCCTACAATCATTTCTTGTAAATTCATGTAATTTTCCAATGAACATCACACAAATAATGAATGACAAATTACTTTATTAGTGTGTCACACTTAGCTTGATTAACATTATTTATTGTGATAATAGCAACTCATTAATTCTAAAAGTTATCTATATTTTGGACTGGGAAAAATGAATGAGTAATCTCCAGCTTGGAAGTCTGGGCATATGAAGTTCATCAATTGACTTTTGTTTATGCACTTTACTGCAATTGGAGATGCAAAATTATATGCCATTGTTAGATAGTTTTGTTTGGAAATAATGTTTTGATGGGAAAACCTCTGATCACTGTCGATTCTATTTAAAGATGATGGATTTGCTACTATCCACTTCATATCATGTACACTTTTCAGGTTCTTTGTTCTTCCATCTTTCCATTTATTTATTTTTTGTTTGCCTTATTCCAATGTGATACTCGTCTTCTTTCTTAGGGACTCTTTCTCTCTCTCTCTCTCAGACACACATTCTCTCTCTCTCTCTCTCTCTCGCTCTCTCTCTCTCTCTCTCTCACACACACACACACACACACACACACTCACAAACACACACACACACACACACACACACACACACACTCACAAACACACACTCTTCTTCTTTCTCTTTCTCTTTCTCCTCCTCTCTCTCTCTTACACTTATATCTAATATAAAATCAACTTTTGAGGATCTTTATTTCTCTCAATCCTGCCTCCTCTTTTCTATATCTAATATGAAATCAACCAACCAGGATCTATCTATCTATCTATCTATCTATCTATCTATCTATCTATCTATCTATCTATCAATCTATCTATCTATCTATCTATCTATCTATCTAATATGAAATTAACCCTGTGAATTTTTCTTTCTCTTCCTCTCTCTGTCTCTCCATCTCTCTGTCTCTGTCTGTCTGTCTGTCTGTCTGTCTCTCATATCTAAACCTAATATCTAATACTTACAAAGATCTTTCTCTCAACCCTCTTCCCTCTTTCCTCCATCTCTCTCTCTCTCTCTCTCTCTCTCTCTCTCTCTCTCTCTCTCTCTCTCTCTCTCTCTCTTCTCTCATATCTAATATAAAATCAATCTACAGGGATCTTTCTTTTTCTCAGTTCCTTCTCCCTTTCTGATAAGCAATCATACTTTTTCTTTCACAGATCCACAAGGAATTTGGCAAGACTAATATGTCTTATCTATTTTGAGAATCACAGATTTATTTGACAATATAGCAGAAGCAATGAAAACCCTCCCCAGATTATGTGCATAATTTGAAACGTAATGCCAACCTTCAGTTTTCTATGTTAAGAACAAAATAGATATATAACATATGATATACATTGGTGGAATATTTAATGAAATACATTAAAACATCAATATAAGTATATGAGTTTGAAGGTGTGTAAGATTAATTTTTAAAAACTTTGTCTATAATCTTTTTGTTACAAATATCCCAAATTAATGATTCACAGAAAAATTATTTAAGTAAATAAATAAATTCAGTAAGATTTGAACCATCTACTTTTATAGAAAATTCAGTGAGATTTTAGGCGTATATTGCTTTTATCAGTCACTCAACCTGTTCTCACAACAGAGTAATGTGAAATTCTATTATTATGCTAACATGAATCAGTTTTTCACTATTTTCAGGTTAGCTTTTCTAATCACACACACACACACACACACATGATATGTCTATATATATATAGAGGGAGATAGATATGTATTATCACTGATAATGAGTACTGTTAATTTATAGCAAACTTTATTGATATCATATATATGTTAGGTTGTTCAGAAAATAATGTCTGATTTTAGAATAAACTTCTATTCTTGAATTAATGAATTTAAACAATATTTTAATCCGTCCAAATAATGATCCCTGAATATCTATGCATTCCTACCATTAATTAACAAAGTTATTTATGCCTGTATGATAAAACTCTAAAGGTTTTGATACCAAGAAATCTTTAAATGCAGTTTCTACTTCTCCTTTGGAACAGAATGTTTTTTGGCAAAAAAAAATGTCCAGATACTTGAAAAAATGGTAGTTGGTGGGTGAGAGATCAGGAGAATATGGTGGATGAGGCAAAGTCTCATATTCCGAGTCAGTGAGCTTCTGCAGCGTTGTCCTGGTAACATGTGGCTGAGCATTGTCAGGAAACAAAATTATGACCAAACTTGAAAAGTAAATGAATCTCTTCTTTTTTATGATTTAGAGGCACATAAGCTTCAAAATCAAATTCTGAAATAAGTGATAGAAAATTAACAAAGTGGACACTTCAACAATGAGGAATGTGAATTTTTTTATACTACTACTACTACTACTACTACTACTGCTCCTGCTGCTGCTAAAATAAGATGTTTGAACAGAATAAAAACAGTTTACATTAAAATCAGACAGTATTTTCAAAATAACTTATCATATATTTTTGGAAAAAAGGAAATTAATTTTTTTTGCAGAATTCCATAAATGTAAACACTGTATTGTTTGGAATTGGTTTATTGTTAAATTTATTTTAATCTCTCAAGAATATCTGTTTTGCATCTATTTAAGATAGTAGCAAACCAAACAGAGTGCTTCAGGCTTGAAAAGAGGTCTGTCATGAAAATTTTGGTAGCTGAGAAATGCAAACCATTTGAAATTTACAGAAGATTGAGTGGTGTGTATAGAGAAAGAATGTTTTAGTAAAAAAAACTTTACCAATAGGCTAAGCATGCGTTTTCTAGGACAAGCCTGAGTTGAAAATACAGTCCATGAAGTGGAAACATACTGACTCTCATGCAAAGAAAATGTTCTTTGTATTTTAGGGGGCATTCACTATGATAGTTAAGTGGAGTTGTGACTGGTGGATTTTTTGTAGTGGGATGTAATGAATTTGTCATTGTTGCTGGAATCAGTAAGAATGTAATAAGTAAATTAGACAAGCAAGTAATAACCAACATTATACACAGACACATTAAAACTCGCAGCAACAAATGATTTAACACAAACCTCAAAGATGATCAGCGAAATGGTCTAAAGTGTTAGGCTAATATAGGTTACTTACTTTACCAACTTGACCCAGACATAAGAAGACTTGAACGTTTTCACTTGAAGATTTTAAAAAAGAAACAATCCATAGTATTCAACCAAACATAGTTAGATAATGACTTGTTGCATAAGTATGCAATATATATATATATATATACTTTAAGAAAAACAACAAAACCGGTCACATAGGATTATAAATTTATTTCCATCCTGTTACGCATTTTTGAAATTTCCAAAAACACGAAAAAAAATTTACAGGACTTCTTCAGATCTTTTAGATAAAAAAACTAGAATAGACACAGAAAAGTGGGAGGGGATAGAAGACGGGTGAAGAGTTATCTCCTCGTTTTAAATTTTAATTTTGGTTAATATATAATAAATTTATAATCCTATGTGACCGGTTTTGTTGTTTTTCTTAAAGAATTTATTGCTCTGTATTATTGTTACATTGAGCTCTTTACCAGGAAAATTTAAATATTCACTCATGAATAATTTCTTGTCCTGATGGAATTACTCCCAACTCCGGTTTAACTGGACCAAAGAATACGCACACACACACACACACACACACACACACACATATATATATATATATATAATTTTAAAGTAGTATTTTAAAATATGCTCCATATAAATATAAAGATTATAGTAAAGAAAAAATAAGGAAATCTGTATTTTTGTAGCATGAAAATCAGTGTTATATATGTATTATAGTCCCCTAATAGCCTGGGAAACTGGGGTTCAGTCCCAGGTCTAGTCATACCAAAGGCTCAAAAATGGTACTTGATTCCACCTTGCTTAACACTCAAGGTACAGATCAAGGGTGAAGTGGAGCAATCCAGAAAAAGGAGTAGCACCCTCCCCTACATCTCGGGCTGCCTTTGACTATTGTCACCAACTTTACTTTACTATAGCCTCCTCAACTTTTTTGTAATTATGTTCTAAGAGAAAATTTCTTTAAGATACTGATGGGTCTGTACAATCTATATGTCTCTTGTTGTTTTACAATTTGTATATTTATTATTTTGTTTTTTTATTTTCTATATAAATATCTTTCCTCTCCTAACTTACCTTTTGTTTGTCATTGGAAGTGTCAAGTGTTATTTCTATTTCCTCCCACCCATCTTTTAATTTTTCTACTTTTTTGTTACCCTACTTCCTCTCTCTTACAGACAGCCACTACAAGCACTAAAACTGAATGTGAGGTATGAGATACACAAGAAATTTTTAAAAAAAATACTATCAAACTATTAATATTCATTATTCCTTTAAAATTTCTTTCATGAATTTATTTACAGATTATTAATTTATTCAAATATCTGACTCTATTTACTTAACCTAATCTTTATATATATATATATATATATATATATATATATATATATATATATATATATATATATATATATATATCCTGATGAAAGCTTCTTTCTTTGTTTCATGGCTGCTGTTTCCTTACAATATATATATATATATATATATATATACATATATATATATATATATATATATATCATAATATTATATCCACATACTGCTGCAATACTTTTTGCAATGTATCAATAACCTGATATCTGTACTGTGTAATGAGAAATTCTGTTGTTATGGTAACAGATTTTCTATTTGTTGTATTATTTGTCCAAAAAAGCAAGATCTATGGAATAATAAAACTATTTCATCTCAGCACCTCAGAAAGCAAGTGTTTACCAATATATTCTTGTGTCAATAATTATTCTCTATGATAAAGAATCAAATACATTCATATTTAACCTATTAAAGGCCATTAATAAACTGGAAACCAACAAAACCACTCCAGAAGTTACAGATGAACAAAATGTTAATCATCCCACAGTTGTTCTTGAAGATGAAGCTGAATGATCAATGTTTAGTTCAGCAGTCTCTTGAGTTGTGTGGGTCTGCCTCAACAATGGCCATCAATTTGTTGTTGTTAATTGAATAAGAACATTGAAACCCCCCTCATCTTCTGTTGACTCTTGAGTTGTTTTATGTGCTTTACGTAAGTAATGGCTCTCAACTGGTTGTTATTAACTAAGCTTTTGCTTAGTCTGGCACACAGGACTCAGGTTGCTAATAGTAACTACTGTCAGTGTGTGGTTACCCATTGTGGCAATATGAGCTTGTAGATTGCAGATTTTAGAAGCTAATGGGAGTTGATTTAGTATCCACAACTAGTAAGGATTAAAAGATTTTACTGAAAACCAAGCATGAAAGATAATAAGCATGAAAGAAAATCATTTAGAATTGACAATGGAAATAAATGCCATGTTATCATGACAGCTATGTGTGTGACCCAGGAAGTCTTACCTAAGAACAATGGGGACATTTTTACTCTCTCATCGAAGGGAACAAGCATACTTAAGTGAGAAAAATAGAATCCAGTTGTTAAAAATTTACATGGTAAATTTGTGGGTTTTGCAAAATTCATTTCATTTAACATAATTCCCAGAAGAAAAAGGGGACTACCTCTTTGGGAGATTACATGAGTTTTAGCCAGTTGGAATAGACCCATGGATATTGGAGAAATGGGTGGATCTGTTTAGAGTTCTCCATAAAATCAGGTGCACAATGAAGATTTGACAGTTACAAAGTCAACTGTGAAGACAGTCACAAGAAGTTAGTGTTGTTAAATGCAAGCTATTATAGGTGGATGACCGGTTTCAGTTTTTGGTCAGTTAAAATAGCAGTCATGAGGTTCAGTGATTTGAATTGTTCACATTTGTGAAGAAGAAGAAAATCCAACAAAGTTGGTACAATGTTTTTGAAGGAGAATAGACCAATGGTCACAATGAAACACTAGATATTGAAGTTTGCAGTATCACCAATTTACATTCTGGAAGAAATTAAATGTTTTTGTGAATCATTACCAGTAGCTTGATTTAATCAGTTTGCTGAGGTTACAAAGGGAAAAACAAATGTCAATTCACTAGAGATGTTTAAGCTCATATCTTAAATAATCACAATATGGTGGGAGAGATTGCTGGGTTACAGCAACTTATAATTATTGGTAGTAGTGTCACTAAATATGCAATATTATGACTGAAGGCCAAGAAGAATTTTTTAACAAAATTAGTGAATATGAATGCAGAATTTGCAGCATAGAAGAAGTCTTATATTAGACATTGTGGCTGGGAATTGGCTTGATTGGATCATCTTGTCATAACTGGTGAAGTGAGTCAGGATTTGATCCCATCAGATCACACATACACCATACCATCTATGTACTGAACAGGTTCATCGTTGCTTAACTTTGATGATTTGACTATAAACTGTGCTTTTAGCACAACTTGATAAGAAGTTGTTTGTTGTATCATAAGATCCTTGATCTGCCTTGTATTCCAGAATAACTGATGAATGTTTAACATTTTTTTCTTTTGCAACCTCTTGCCATTTATTTGATAATATTTACACTCTGTTTCTTATCTTGTTTTAAAATTACATTTCAAAATTCTGAATTTTTCTTTTCTGTTCATCTTCTTGAAGTATTGTCTTTAAGAAATGTTAGATTCCCTGCAAAACTACAAAAGGCAGCTTGATCATTTCTTTGTGGGAGGATGAAATTATGAAGTTACTAGGAAGATAACTGAAAATAATGGAACAAAAAATTAAATGTTATTCAAAAAAATTACAACGGTAAGTCAAAAGTTTTGCAGTATTTTGATAATGTCAGGCACAATTCAGGAGCTCTGAATACTTTTGCTGAGATCACTTGATAGTGCTACATACCACATTTGCCTCAGTAGCTTTGAACCACTCATGGAGTGAAGTATTGCATAACATGTCAGCACACAAACTACTACAAAACTATCAACCATAGCTGGTAACTTTCCACAGCTTGAACTGCTTTGGTCATGTGATATATGTGCTGTAAAGTTGTATGTACCAAAATATTAGAAAACTTTTAAACTTGCTCAAGAAATATTGAAAACCACAAAATAATTTTTTTGTTTGCTTTTAATTTTTTACTCAATAAACTAAACTTTACATCAATAAGTAGCAGGTTTTCTGGACATTTTCTTTATTTCACTATCTAAAATGACCCAGACATGTTTAATTAAATTTCATATTTGGAGACTTTCACTCAGGTACAAAATTTGCTTAATACTTTTTTTGAGCTGCAATTATAAACTCATTTTTACTCTATGGAAATGTTCTTCTAGAGCAGTGAGGAGTATGACGTTTTCTCTTTGTTGGTATTACTCCCTGTTTGACTCTGATCTGATGATGTAGTAGCTATTAAAAATATTTGCATTAGATAGAAATTCTTGAAATGGTATAACAGAGTGAAAACAAGTTATCATTAATAGGTATAAAATAAGTAAAATTGGCGACCATAGTTGAGGGTGACCCAAAGGCTCCCTTTTCATTAGCTACAACAGAGATGAAGGGGAGGGTGCTACTTCATTGCCTGGATTTCTCCACTTTACCCTTGATCTGTACCTTATAATGCTGAGTGTTAATCAAGGAGGCATCAAGTACCATTTTTTGAGTCTTTGGTATGACTCAACTTAGGATTGAACCCCCCATCTCCCAGACCTTTGGCGAACATTACCTTCTAGGCCAATAAAACATGTAATTGTTTGCAAATTATTAGTTTTAGATAGGAATACTTGAAATCTTAGAATTTTGTGCAAACAAATGATTATTATTAGATAGGAATAGTTACTTAAAGTCATATAATTATATGCAAAAAAAAAAGACTGACTTTAACATTGAATAATCCAACAGGGTTGATATGCTGTAAAACTAATCAACCAATGAAACATGAAAAGGTTGCTATTTTTACTTGGAAAGGTCATTGAACCTTGGAAAATTTTTTCTACATTATAGATTTATATTTTTTTAAAGTGATTTTTCCTATCTATTCCAGAAGCTTTGAAGAAACAGTTCCAAGTTGCTCTTTATGTTAAAAATGAAGCGGTTCAAGCAAAATTTTTAACTAGTTAATCTTATTTCTGTATCTGCTGTTGAATAATTAGACCCATGAAGAATGATTTGAAAAAATAGTTGTCTTTTCCTTTTTCTGCTGAATATTTACTGTTTTAAGAAATAGCTTTCAACTACTTTTTTCCAAGAGACATGAAATATATATATGATTAGAGTGTTTACCAGTGATTGGTTATAAGACAGTGTCGTTTGCCAAGCGCTGAAATAAAAAGAGGCAGTCAAAGAACCAGGGTGAAAGAGAATGATTTGAATCTTGGGTTTGATATGTGATGTCCAAAGACACACTTCCAAATTCAAGGGAAGACAATTACTTCCAATTGGAAATCATGGAGTTGAGTTTTGATTTTTGAGAACAGAAAATGTGACTATGATACTGTAAGGAGACAATAGATAACTGTCTCTTTTGGATTAGGCGGGATGTGTCTTTAGACACTTCATGATCATGTGTCAGTCCCATAATCCATCTCATTCCTCTTTTAAACCCATTCTTTGAATGAATAAGACATGATTTTTTAAAATCTCTATTCATTGAACAGAGAGATATGTCTCCTTCTTGACCATTATGCAGGAAGACCAGTGTGGCTTTACGATATAAGTTGTACTGACCATTTACATCAAGTAAAACTTTTATCATTTTTGTACTCATTTCATATGTTCTTGAAATGTGCACATTTTATCTCTTGGTTTGTGTTTGTGTATTCTATTTAATACTTCTTGCATGTTTATTAAGTATATATTAAATGCTCTGATATGTGTAAATGAGCTTATCTTTTCTTTCCTTCCATTTATTCAGTGGAAGTGTATCATTGGATATACTAATTTTATATTGGACCTTGGGGAGTAGGGACATGACCAAATATCCTCCCTAGCACCAACCATTCTAAGAGTACCAAAGAAATATTCTTTTTGACTTAAAACTCATTCATAGAGAGTGTTGGTTGGTTGGTTGGTTGGTTATAATGACATATCAACCTCTGTAGGTTATTTAATGCCAAAGCCTGTCTACACATATATGTATGGTTTGTAAACATAATTTAATGATACCATACTAAAACCAAACAACTGATTTACTTGCATATGAGTAAATATTTTTAAGTATTTCTATATGACATTAGTTTATTTAGTGACGATAGTTTTTTTTTTATTTCTCACTACTATTTCTACGAACACAAACATAATGGTATTTCTATTCAGCAATAATTTGCTTTCAGTTGATTAGTTTGTTGTGTTTTCAGGGTTGTAACCAAGTCTATATTTTCTGGTACAACCTGGTCTCTTTCAAGAACGACAAAACATCATCCATGTGGACGTTCTCAAATAAGTCCTTCATGGTATTTGTGTGGAAATAGTGCTTTCTGGTGTTATTAAAAACTTTACACTCAAGGAGAACGTGTTTGATTGTGCAGGGCATTTGGCATGTCAAGCACTGTGGTTGCTGTTCTTGCTTGAGTTTAAAAGAGTGAGCAAGTCTGCTGTGACCAATACGCAATCGCGTCATTGTCACTTGTTCCTTTCGTGATTTTCAGAAAGCTGGGCACCATTCTCCCAAAAAGGGTTTAACCTGGAATAGTTTATTATTGGTATTTCTATTCCAGCATTGTTACCATTTTTATTGAGAAAATTATTTATTTTGGGTTTCAGATCAGTGTATGGGATGTTGTACTTGTCGGGAGTCAAGCCTAAAGACGATTTCATTGCCGCGTCTGCTCTATGATTTCCTCTCACCCCAATGTGGCTTGGAATCCAGCGAAAAACGATTTCTTTGTTTGATGATGAATGTAGTCTGCAAAGTAGTTTGATAATAAGTGGGTGCTCTAGTTTTTTATTGTTTAATGATAATAGGACAGAGAGTGAGTCTGAGAATATGATGAATTTTTTTGTGTTTTTCTTTCGAGATAATGTTGAGAGCCAAGTCTATTGCACAAGCCTCAGCTGTGAAAATAGAACTTTCCATTGGAAGAACTTTTGTTTTCATTATTTTGTTTAAGACCGCTGCACATGCTGTTTTATTGTTGTCTTTAGATCCATCTGTATAGATACATAGGCAGTCAGGATGCTGTTGGAGGATATTTTGATGTTTTTCTTGGTAGGTGAAGGGATGTGTCTATGTTTTATGGAGTTGATTCAGTTGGAGGTTAACTTTTGGATTTTTAATGATCCAAGGTGGTTTTTGTGGCAAGATACTTTTATGGATATTATTTAGAGGGATGGTGGATTCTTTGGGAATAGGCTCCATATGGAGGCCAAATGGTCTAATTGATTTTTCTTTTTGGTCGAAATATTGTTTGTATTTTGGATCAAAAGTGCAGTCATTTGCTTGGTTAGATGGAGAAGATTTCAGTTTGGTATAATACTGAAGGGCTAATTTTTTACTTCTGATCTGTAGAGGTGCTTCGTGAGCCTCAGTGTATAGGCTGTCAATTGGAGAAGTTCTAAATGCTCCTAATACCAGTCTTAAGCTTTCATGGTGAATAGGGTCAAGTTGTTTCAGGTAAGATTTCCTGGCAGATCTATATACGAAAATGCCATAGTCAAGTTAAGAGCGGAGAAGAGTTCTGTATAACTTAATTAGAGTTCGCGCCCCACTTCTGTGTGGGCAACGACTCACAAAAGTTGTTGGGCATGGGTTGATTTATTTTTTAGATACCTTATGTGTGGGATGAATGAAAGTTTTTTATCGAATATTATGCCGAGCAATTTGTATTCGTTAACGACTGGTATTTCGGAGTCATCAATTTTTAAGACAGGGTCATTGTGCATTTTCCTTAGAGAGTAAAAATGCACACATTCAGTTTTAGACTTGGAGAATTTAAATCCATTTTCTCTTGCCCATTTATTTACTTTGTTTAAGTTTAGTTGGAGTTGTCACTCTACTATGTTCATATGAGTGGCTCGATAGCATATGACAAAGTTGTCGATGTAGGGAGCACAGTCGATTGAGGGGGTCAGACATTTTACAATAGAGAGTGTATCTAGAATGTGATGAGACTGTCAAATGTTGATCACATGTCATGATAGTACTTACTATAGTTTGTGAATTGATCACTAAAATAAGGTTCATCTTCCTAAGTTTTACTCTCTCAGCTATTCAAAAATTATTTTTCATCCGAATGTTAACTGGTTTAAAAAGTACCTTTCTACTTACTACTTTGCAAAAATGACCAATGTGAGGAAGATATGTTCTTCTGTTTTTAGATTGGTTTAGACACACCTTGATACCTTTTGCTTAGATATTTAACCTTTTCACTATTTCACTATATTCAAATCTATAAAACTGTGCCATGTGTGAGTATAATATCATTTTATCTATATAGTTTATTAGAATTCTCATATTTGCATATCTCTCTCTCTCTCTCTTTCTTTCTCTCTCTCTCTCTCAATATATATATATTGGCAAAGAGCATCAACATAAAGGCCATGTTACTGAAATTCCAGTTACACTGTGCAGGATATGTCTCCTAGATGGAGAATCATTGCCTGCCCAGAATTATACTGTGTGTCAAGCTCTCCACTGGCCATCTTGACAAAGTAGCACCAAAGAAGCAATTCAAGAACTGCTTTAAAAATTCCTTTTATGCTTGTCATATCAAACATCACCAATGATTCACTTTAGCATCTCACTGACAACCATGATGTTTTCTTCTTTTGAAAACACCTATAGGGCTGTCCTCATAGACAAAAGGCATGAGAGAAAGATTGCAACACTGTCATTAAGTCCTGATCAGACCTTCAGTTGTGGTCATTGCAACTGTACCTACCTGTCCTGCATCAACCTTATCAGCCACAAACATGCCTGTTGTCAGCATGGATCACAACTTTTTTGATCTTCATTTCATGAATCCAAGCCATGATTGATTGATTCGATATATATATATATATATATATATATATATATATATATATATATATTCATGTGTGTGTATCTGTGTGTGTGTGTGTGTGTGTGTGTGTGTGTGTGTGTGTGTGTGTGTGTGTGTGTGTGTGTGTGTGTGTGTGTGTGTGTGTGTGTGATCATAACCCAGCAAGAATGACTCATCACAGTATAATCTTTATAAAGAGCAATATACTTAAAGTGGTTTAACAAAGAGAATAAAGCAATTTCTGATCCAATTTACAAATTATTGATAATTTTGAGTGATTTTCATTCATGCAAAACATAATTTTTTTTAATCATTAAATTCTCTATAAAATGAAGATAGCAATAAAATGTTAATTACAATCCTTCACTTCTTTCTAAATAGAAGCATCAACATCATAATGGACTACTGTCACAATAGGAGCCAATGAAATTACAGATTGTCTAGTATATAATATAGCTGAAAAGAAAAATAAACGATTTTGATGAATGTAAATATGTTGGGTTTAATCTATCTATTTATTTTTTGTTATAAATTTCCAATCAAATTGATTCTACTATCTTTGGTGTGTATTCGTTGTTGAATTATAACTTTAATCCAGCACAAGACAATGGGGAGGCAGAAAGAATTATACAACTTCAATGTTTTAACAATAGATAATAAATTTGATTCTAACTGATAGGATATGAAAAATAGATCAATAAGTGCATAGCCTTATTATCTGAATTTTAGTCAGAAATTTTCACTGTATAAAGTTCTAGCCATATGATCTATGGAGAAATACATTGACAAGGATGTAATATGTAGAAAATAAATGTTTATTGCTTTTTTTAATTATTAGTTTATTGGTTTATTGATGAAAATTATTTGCTGCCCTTTTTCAAGCGGCTGATTGAATTTGAAGAAATATGACCCTAAATTTCTTATAAAGGTTTTCTATAGGATCTCATATTAATGACATGAAAATTATATGATGCATAAAGAAAGAAGACAAGAAATAATAGCACTTGTAACACTGAAAAAGAATTGAATCTATACAAAATACAAAAATATTTGCAATCAAATCACTAATGTTTTTTCTTTGTAATTTACTATATCACAAGGAAATTATGATTTCTACGAGAAAAGTATATTTGAGTTTTTTCATGGTTTACAAATTTAATTTCAACTAGCTTTTCACTCAAAATAATCTTTGAGGATATTTGAATTCTAATTGTATGAAGATTGTTTTTGGAATTTTTTTTTTTTCTTTTGTCATTAAGATTTTTGATAGCAGTTGACAATTGAAAGAAAATGAAGGAGAGAAAATTGTGTCCTTGTACACAAACTTAAAGTGCACAGTCAATGGAGCTTCGAATATGCCAACTGCCTTTCCTGATGTGGTGGTAAGGACCTTCCAAAAAGTGTTTCCTCAATATAATACTAAACTGCATAGGTTGTGAGGTTCCAGTTCTGCAGCTCTGAAGATTACTATTATTTCCTGGTCCACTTTGACTCAAAGTGGTACTACTGATTAAGGTCCCATTTACGGATCTAATTGGTCTGTTTGAGATAATATTTTAAATGATTTTGAATCACGTTAATATCATCATCATCATCATGTCGCGCTATCAGCACGGATATCCTTGACCCTCTCTCGCCACCCCTCCCTATCGTCCATTGCTCCCGGCAGGTCCTCAGTGCTACATCCCATATCGGCACAGAGCTGCTGTATGTAGGTTCCAGCTGGTCATCCTGCCTTTGCATGTCCATGTGAGGGGTCCCCAGGAGTACATTACTTATGAGCTTGTCCCTTCTTCTTCAGCAGTGTCTGCTTTGTCTAATTTTGATAGTTTTCATGATGGATGGTTGGTAGCCGCTTTGTGGGGTGCTGTCTCCAGGCTCTTAAAACATTGATATTACAACTAAGTATAAGGTGTTCACCTGTTTAGAATTATTGTGAAGATGTATCTTTCTTAAACTGACTCCTGGTCCAAAATAATGCAACAAAAGTAAACATACCATAAAACCTGACATCAAAAGTTGAGCTTATTGATGCTTGCTCCTGGATATGCCTTAAAGTGGCAACAAGAAGTTGATAAACACATCTGTTCAAAATACCTACATTTATTTCTTGTTGGATTCATTAGAAAATGACTGCTTTTTTCTGTGGGTTTCCTATCATCATTAGAGAGAGAAGTTATTTGGTCATCTTTAGTATGGTAGACTAAATGGGGAAAAAAAGCCTAATGCTCCTAGCCTCTGAAATATGTCTGTTTCCATATCTGAACTACAACTCTCTAGCTTACTCAAAACCTTGTTTTCTGTCTTTTATTATGCAATAGTATTAACCAATCAGGGCCCAGATACCCACTCATAATTCTAGCCCATTGTTTTCTCTATTTTATTTCAGATTTTCTTACTAGAAATATTTTGACCCATGACTTCAAGCCTGTCAGACATTAAGAAAATATTAAAACCAGAGCTAATTACACTGAATGTCCAACTAACCAACCAACCAACCAACCAACCAAACCACCAAACAACATAGACTTGAAAGTAAATAGAAGTACCCATAGATAATATCTTTTATCATAAAATACATGTACCCATGAAAGATGTATCCATAATATAATAGATGTAGACATAAAATAGATGAACCCCTAAAAATCTTTTACACAATTCCAAAGGTAAATTTTCTAAATTCCTATCAACCATTGAGAATCTTTCATTTCTTTGTTGATATTAGGTTGATGCAAAATATTTGCAATTTTTATTATTTTAAACATTGATTTGTATATCATTATTTATCATAATGACAATGTCTGACCACATGTCTCACATATGCGGGAATTGAATGAACTGGCCTATGAAACTGTGTAGATTCCGGTGAAGTTATAAACACATTTTTCTTTATCTATTTAACAAACTGGACTGTGAAAGTGTAGTTCACTCAGCTAACTTACCACATTTCTATGACTGACTATCAATTCTTTCAAGTCTCTTGACAACTTCTTGTGAGAGAAGTTCTTCAGCAACCAAGCAACAGCTCAAAATGCCCTCGAGAATTCATCTGTTTCAGGACTCAAGAATTCTTTGTTACCAGAATAAATAAATTTCTTTGTTATTGGTAACAATGTGTAGATTTTTGTAGTTTTTCTTTCAATTAAGAAATTTTATTCTAAACTGTGATATACTACTTTAGAAATTGCTAATAATTGCAATTATTTTTACATCAACCTACTATAAAGCCTCCCTTTAACTTTTAATTTCTTAGCAAGAAACATGAAGGCAAATATTTAATTAAATTCTTCTCCAACTTTTATGTTTTCCTGATACAAGATTTATCTTCTGTTACTTTTTTGAAGATAAAAGATTAGTAAGAAGCTTCATTTAATTGGCATCTTGTTGAAAACATTGTAGTATATATACTCTTCAGTATTTTGACCAGTGAAGAGACACATTTTCTTAGTACTTTTTTTAAAAACAATGTGATTATATGATTCTATCATGTTTGACGGGGTTTACTAGAATTGTAAATGGAAAATGAAAAGAAATGATGGTTCTCTGGAGAAGTGATTTATATGGGAGGAAGTAGATGATCTGTTGTCATAATTGACATAGGTTTAAGGCAATAGCCAATTTTGAAAGAGTGACTGGTAAAAGAATTTTGAAATATAGTAGGCAAAACTATAACATGCATTTTATGGTTTCTTCAAAAGTTCTTTCTTTGTTCATTGATTCATTGATTGATTTTAGTGGGATGTCAACTGGTCTAGGGTTATTTTATGCCTAAAGATTAAGGAATTGTATTTATTGTATGTTTATATTTACATTTTTCTTAAGCAACATTTTTTTGCACATGGTCCTATCAAATACGAATACAATTTATAAATTGATCTATTTGACTCATAGATGGGACCATTGCAGGTATTATCTCTATGCATCAAAATGAACCTGATAGTAATGATAATGAAGAATTGACTCTTCAAATCTCCAGAAGTGAAGTTTCACTATCAGATATAGTTTAGTATTAAACCCAGAAAACTATTAACTCATGAACACATGAGTCTTCTATATATCTTTGATGTTGAGTAAACATTGGTTTAAAGGAATCTTGAGTTCATGACAACATGTAAAAAGTATAAAGCAAATATGTTTGATGAATAATAATCATATGGCTTCAAGTAACTATTCTTATCTGATAATAATCATTCATTTGTATACAGTTATATCATTTCAAATATTCCAATCTGTTTTGAAAGACAATAAAATTTACTAAGTGAAAAAAATGAGAATGAACATATATGTAATACATAAAAAGTAGTCATGGTGTAATGGCTATTTAAACTTGGCAACACAAGTTCAAGTCATAGACAAGGCTATTTGCATTTCACTTTATTCTAGTAACCTTGAGAAAAAGCATGAATTCATTTCCTGTCCCCTTTTTCCATGCATTAATAGTAAAGCATACTGGGCTCTTTAGCCTTGGTACAACAACTGGTCTATGATCAAGGCCAGTGCATACTATTCCTGAACCCTCTAACAAGGGGGAAGCTTCTTGAGGACCCCAGAAGGGCTGGTTTCCAATATTTTTTATGAATACTACTTTAGGAAAATTGTCATGTAGTAGAGTGGGGGCTCTGTATCATAGATTTGGGTGGCCCATGAGATCCTATCACCAGCTCTGTTAAGAAGGTAAACTCTAAATTCAAATTAGCTGCATTCCACTTAAAAATTGACCTTGTGTCACATCCTACCTATGGCAGAGGGGCTAAGTAAACACATACTTGTAATAAGAAAGGCTGCTTTGCTACACTATATTATACTATAATCTGTTGATGTGTTTGTGGCGAGATCATTATTGACTAATACTTATAGGTACAATATAACAAAACTTAATAACTTTTGAATTTATGCAAGGAAATTCCATCTCTATTAAATAAATTCTTTATTAAGGTTGTGGCAAATGTATAAGGGGTTACTGAAAAGTTCTCATATTCAAACCAGCTGTACTTCACATAAAAATTAATCTTCTGTCCTATCCTGTCCATGATAGAGGTATTGAGTAAATAAATGCATGTAACATTTTACATACAAAATACATATATACACTATGAACATGTTTGGTGAGAAAAGTAGATTATTCATTAAATTTTGCTAATTTTGGTACCAGGACAGAATTATGTGGCATGATGTAAGAAATAAACTAAAAAAGATCTGCTTATCATTACACCTCTGCTCAGTGAAAAAGGTAAGCTAGAAAAATAAAGGATTTTAAGATACTATTATGTAGTGAAGTAGCTGTGTGACATCACTTAACCAAGAGAGAAAAGTAAACTGTTGTTTTCACTCACTGATTGGTGAAGTGGGAACATGGTTTGGGTACATTACTACTTGTATACCAAATGCATTAGAGGTATGAATGGTATGACAGTTATCATTGGGGGAAATAAACTTGATGACCTGAGTTCAAATCCTCAATGAGATTGTTTGTATTTCACTTTGCACTTATCTATTATGGAAAGTTATTAATAAATAGTAGTGCAAACAGGGATATTTAGGCCTGGTCCAAGCAGCGATCATATCGATACTGCTGTATAGATGCACTACTTGGACGCTAACCAAAGCTAGACGGCAATTACACAAGAATGTTGCAAGCAATATTGAACAAGTCCTGGCGGCAACACCCCACAAGGCACCAGCTATACGGCCACCTGTCTCCCATCACGAAAACTATCCAAGTTAGACAAACCAAACATGCAGGTCACTGCTGGAGAAGCAAGAACGAGCTCATAAGTGATGTACTCCTATGGACCCCCCACATATGCCCAGGCAAAAGCAGGACGACCAGCTTGAACATACATCCAGCTGCTATGTGAGGATACGGGATGTAGCCCTGAAGACCTGCCAGAGGCGATGAACGATAGGGAGAAGTGGCAAGAGAGGGTCAGGGATATCCGTGCCTGTGGCACGACATAATGATGATTGTAACTGGTCAAGGAGAAGGTAAACTCTAAATTCAAACCAGCTGTACTCCACTTAGAAATTGACCTTGTGTTGCATCCTACCCATAGATCTGGTTCTTCTCCCACCAAACGAAGAGTAAATCTAGTTCATCTGCTAAACTTGTAAATGATCATCATTGAATCAATGGAAAAACATTATTTTTATTTATAGTAGTTGTAGACATGTAAAAATCTTGTTGGTAGACTTTGGCTGAATGGTTCAGAATATGTTCATTTTGTTAATATTTAATTTGTGTGAATTAACAACACTTTCCAAAAGTATGCCATTTGGAGAAGGAAATCTCTGCATCAACTTTATTGGTAGTACAAATTTCTTTGCATTCTAAACAGTGGTTTTTGTAGATGAGCCAAATAAGAGAAAAAAAGTACAAGAATTTGACTGGTCACTGCATAAGCTTTATTACGAGGATCATTAAATAAGTTTCCAGATTTTTTTCGTATGGGCACTTTATTGATAGTACACACATGAAACTCTAGTCCCCTTCCAAGTAATCTCCTCTAGCTGCAATGCACTTGTTGTACTGTTTCAACAACTTCTGGAAGGCCCCATTGAAGTCCTCTTGTGTGAGCATGTCAATGACCTTCATCACAGCCTCTTTCATCTCCTCAATTGTCACATAACAACAGCCTCTGAACTTAGGGAATAACCAAAAGTCATAGGGAGCAAGGTCTGGACTATAGAGAGGCTGAGGAACTGTCTTGATGCTCATCTTGGTCAAATAGTCTGTGACAAGGATGGAGTTGTGGACTGGTGCGTTGTCCTGCTGGAAATGCCAATGACCCGATTTGAAGAATGCTGGCCTCTTCTGACGGAATCTCTTTCTGAACTCCCTTAAAACCTCAACATAGTAACCCTAACCCTAACCCTTTGGCCAATCAACTCTGGTGTATTGACTTCCTTACTCCTCCCACACCTCTCATCATCTCTCACAGACTCCTTGCCTTCCTTGAATCTCTTATGCCACTCAAAAACTGATGCTCGATTCATGCAAGATGGTTGAAAAGCAGTCTGAAGCATTCCATACATTTCTAAGGCATTTTTTCAAAGTTTAAAACAGAATTTTATTGCATATCATTCTTCTAAAGTGTCCTCACATTTAGATTGCATTTTTGAAATTCACAAGCCGTGACAATCAAGCTTTAGTAGGGTATATTCCAATTCCTGCTGTAGCTGTTGATTTGGAGCTGAAATCATAAAAATTGGTCAGTCATCTTATAAAATGTATAGCAATAATATGCTGAATTTTCTAAAAATATTTGCTAAGTTTTGATTTGTCTGGTATAAGGCCAAATGGGAAATATGTGGATTAATCTGTCTGCTTTGAAAATCAGCATTTGAAATCCTGACTTTCCCCCAAGCTCTGGTGTCAATAGTAATTATACAATTACTAAGGTAAATCAAAAGCTTTGTAATATTTTGGTACATGGTAGTTTATGACGCATACATAATATAGCAGTTCAAACTATGAAAAGTACCCACTGTGGTTGTTGTACTGATATGTTGTTTATTGCTTCACCCCCTGTGTGAGTTAAAAGCCACATAGATGAATGTGCTATGTAGCCTAATTTGTGAACTTTACAAGTTCAAACTGGGCCATCATGCCACAAAAGATGAAGGCACAGTTGATCACAGTAGAGTAACCAGCTACTTCAAGAAATTTTGCTCTGGTTGCAAGAACCACGATGATCAGACAAGGTCAGGTAGGCTTGAAATTGTAGATTCCAAGGGTGTACTCCTGTGAATTGCCCTCAGATAGTATCAGGCAAACTCAGCATATTACAGTCTATTGTGGTTTGTCACAACCTCAGTAAAAACATCTGAAGCTTTGTGCCTATTCTTAACAAAATATTGCAAAATTTTTGACTCACCCTAGTCCAATCAGCACTCTAAACAGGCTTATGTACTGACAAATCAAAGTACAGTATTTAACCAAATAGGATAAATATTGGCAGGAAGATTGTTTTGTGCCAATCCTCCAAGTGAAAAGGGCCTGCATACCTTGAAAATCAATGCTTGAACATACATAATCTACCATCTATGTAAATTTCACTGTGTACTAAACAGTGTTTTTCTACATCAGTCAGATAAGTGAGAAATAATTCAGGAACTTAACTGGTCACTGTAAAGAATTTAAGCTTTGATAAAAAAAAAAAAAAGTTGTGAAATTTTCTTTTCCACTGTTCTTGATGAATTTTGATGGAATCCAAAAAATTAATGCCAAGAGACTATGTTAGTATTAGCTGAGGTATGTGTCCTACATAATACTTTCTTGTCACATTCATTCCAGCTTTGTGATTACTAAAAGACAATTTGTGTAAGCTACCTTTTCATGTTCATGTTTTGAGAATATCTAATTTCAAAAGTCATTGTTTCTAGGTATTTTATAAATATTAATAGATTAAATTACAAAAGGTAATTTTCAAGCTGTGAAACTGAACAGTTATGCATATAGATTTATCATAGGACTAAGAAAAATAAATATAAATGAAATAAATTTCTTAAACTAGTCTGAATGCCAAATAAGAAGAGGAACTATGTAAGTGAGGTATTTTCCAGCACTGAGTAGGTAGTCACAACATAAGCTGAACAAGTAAGATTGACAGCAGCTGTGCTGAGATGAAGTATCATTTCTATATTCCTAGTTACAGTGATGTGGCTATACTTAACTGAATGAATGGTTATGTGATACAGTGTGGCGGGTTGACAGAACATATAAGAAAGTATGTTGAACTTGATGGAAGGGAGCAGAAATTATATTGAATCTAGGCAGCAGGAGTATAAGCACATGCTTAAGATAGATCATTCATTATAAGTTACAAACAACTCAGACAATGTAAGAAAAATGCATGGTGTGTGTGTGTGTGTGTGTGTGTGTGTGTGTGTGTGTGTGTGTGTGTGTGTGTGTGTGTGCATTTTATGAGTGAGACACACACACACATATACACATACAGGAATTTAATTAATGCATGTAGTATATCTTATTTCATTTATCATCCTGTCAGTGGGGCTTAGAATATGCTGACTGTATGACCTCCAGCAAAAGAAGGGGTGTCCTGGATATAACATCTGATGGTGAGACTCATGTTCTGGAGAACTGGGGAATGTGGAATATCCCTTCATTACCATTACTCTGACCCAGAGGGATAGAATTTGTTAGGGCTCCATCTACAAGTCAAATATATCTGTTTAAAGATTATTTTTAAAAAAACACTCTTAAGAAACAACTACATAAAAAATTGTAAATATGAACATATAATGAATACGACCCCTTAGCATAAAATAACTCTAAACAGAATGACATGTTAAAATCAATCCAGCAATCAATTATTTCATTCATTTTCATTTCTTAGAAGAAATATTGTCACTCATTATTATTAATTTTGACAAGAATTTTCTTTCTTCTAAATATAGTTGCTTTTAATTGCAACTCACAAAGATCATTAGTTCTATGATAGCAAGGAACAGGGTATATTAGAGACAATGGTAAAGGATAAGCTCTCAATGAAACTCAAATTTATTTGCCTTTTTGTTTTGTGGAAGCCTGGTTATCTGTATCAACTGCTTTACAATCAAAACTACAAGAGCAGTTATTAATATAAGGGACATAAAATGTAAGTTTCCTTCTTCTCCAACTCAATATGTTTGATTAATATGTTTCATTAGGTTTCATTAATATCATCCTGTCAGTTTCTGCTAATATGAAAAATTATTTGAAAGTGGCACATCTGAAATATAGATATTGTTTCTATTTATTTTTAATACTAATACATCTATCTGTATGTACAAAGGGAAATTTTTTGTAATTAAGTGCATATCAATGACCATCATGAGTAGGTTTAATTTGGGTTTAGTTTGATTTGGTTTAGTTCATTTTGGTTTACTTTGGTTTGGTTAAGTTTGGTTAAGTTTATCTAACAGTATATCAAATTCTTATGTGTTATTAAATGATTCATTTGTAAATGTTTGATAATAATTGTAAGAATTTATATCATCAAGATTCCATAGCAATAATTTTTTAATTTCACTTTTTTATTTGTCTATGATAATCATTTGTTTGAATACAAATATTATTTCCATTAATTTTTTATACTGACAAAACATCAACTGAGAATTTGAGGAGTAAATATATATGAAATAATTGAATGATTTTCAAAAAACATAGTGCTGAGTCA
The DNA here is from genome assembly GCA_963585895.1 of Sepioteuthis lessoniana. Taxonomy (NCBI): domain Eukaryota; kingdom Metazoa; phylum Mollusca; class Cephalopoda; order Myopsida; family Loliginidae; genus Sepioteuthis; species Sepioteuthis lessoniana. The sequence goes on along the minus strand of OY757906.1, from coordinate 74,000,275 downwards.
TACTCCAGTTAAGAAATACTTTTGGTTAATATTTTTGCATAAAGTTTGGAAAAGAGAATAATAAATAAAATCAACATACTTGTATATAATCATTAGAAAAAACAATGAAAATTACGGAGTGTATATAAATGTATGTGTATACCTGCTTAAGAGTAATAAAGATTTTTTTTTTAAATACCAGATAAAACTGTGTCAGAACTGTCATATTCAAAGTATTTTTTATGATTTTGTCTGGATCAATATAATAAGATTCAGAAACAAGGGAAATTTTCTCAGAAAAATATTTCACTATGCTGTCCAAAGCTAAGATTACAAATTCACAATTTGCTTGACAATAGATATATTGTCAGAGATTCTACCACGTAATTCTGTTTTTTTTAAATTAAGAATGAATAGTGAAAATAATCATTTAAAGATGAAAAATACTTTTTCTTCTTTTTTTTAAGATATAATTCTTTTTAAAAAAATTAATTGTATAGTTTGTCCTAAAATATAGAATATTTCAGAAAAATTGATATCATTTTGTGATCTAATAACTTGACCAATTTTTATTCAAATGATCTAAAATTTTTAGAGCATGAGTAGAAACAAATTAATTTTCTAAGTTTAGTATTTTATGGCTTTTTTTCTTTTCAGGTATTGAAACATCATTCACTCGAAAAGAAAAGGCATTTAAACATTAAACATAGAATTTTGAGTATACACATGCTATTAAAATTTGACATCATTTGAATTTGGTCAAGTCATTAGATTACAAAGGGATATTAATTTTTCTAAAGCACTCTATACATCTCAAAAAGTTTTGAAACACCCTGTATATAAATTTCTTGTTCAGTTAAAAAAACTTCAGGATGTGATGGGAATGATAAAATAAAATATGTTATTGTTTTTTGTTTTTCAAATTCAAGGAAAATTATATTGTTGATGATAATTGATTCCTTGAGATCAATACTGTGATTTTAATCATTTTATAAGCACTGTTTCAGGTACCATTTTTAAAATGTCTAATTAGTAAGCTGTAACTATTTTTGAATAAAATGTCATTTAATCTTCAAAATTAATTTATATAGTAGAAGTCTAATTAGGTTAAGTAATTGCAAATTGAAAGCATCTTCAAATACATATGAATCATGCAACCTTGAGTTATAAATTTTGTTGCTATGGCAACATGAAGCATTTTAGAAATTCAAATTTGTCTGTTTTTTCTAAGGAGACTACATTACTTAGTTCTCTCTCTCTCTCTCTCTCTCTCTCTCTCTCTCTCTCTCTCTCTCTCTCTCTCTCTCTCTCTCTCTCTTACTTTTACTTTTACTTTTTCATTTTTTCTTTCTCAGTATGAATTTATATATTTCAGTCTTCTCTCTTAGAATTACTTTACTACATTTTTTCTTCTTTTTTAATTTATCTTTCCTTCCACTTTATTATTTGTTTGTTTCTTTCTTTCTTTCTTCTGTTAACTCAAGTCATTTCAAAGGATTTTAATCAATTGATACTCCTGTGTTCTCAACTTACCAACACAACTGATGTCATCATCATCATAGACAAGTGTAAATGTCAGTCCATACATTAACAGAATATACTAATTATAATATGAAATCTGAGATAGATAAGTTAATCATGATATAAAATGGAAGATAGATATGGAATAGTCATTCCTTTTCCTATTTCTATAAAATTATCAAAAGGTTTTATAAGAGTTTTACATCCTTGTTATGAACTTCACTGAAGTTATAAAAAATATTATCTGAGAAAAAAATCAGCTCATTTGAAAAACAATATGGCTGAAATTTCATTCAGCTGTTTCATGCATACAGATAAAAGTTAATTAAGTTTGAAATGAGCCTGGACTTTGAAAAATGTCTGGATTATCAAGAGATTAGAGAGTCTTACCTAATTTAATAGTACATGGACAAATTATTTAAATATGCATACACAACATACATGTGTGTAGATTAATATACTTATATAAAATTTTGCAATAACATGCAGTTTGACTGCATATATTAATGAGTTGTTAAATATATTCAACTCACCATTTCCATTTCACCATTTATTTTTATATTATTTTATTCAAGACATTTTGTCTTTATAATTTTATACAAAGGGTACTGAAAAGTTGTTAGCCAAACCAAAAAAGGACACATAAATTATTTTCTTTTTTAAGAAGTAAATAAACTTGTGAAATCATATATCAAATAGATTGAACTTTGGGATCAATATGTGAAATAGCATATACATTTCATGGCTTTATGTTATTCCCTTTTAGTCAGGCAGGGAACTTTTCAGTACTCCTCATACATCTGCATTCAAAGACATATTTTGGACTGATATTTTAAATTTTTTTCATGCATTTCTGACCAATTTTTTCCCTATTTGCAGTTTAGCTCTAAACTACTCTCCAAAATTTACATTGCTCTGTTTATCCAACAGAAAGATTTCAGAAAGAAGACCCACTTTTTTTAATTTCATGCTGTCAACTAAAAATATATGACACATTCTTTGGATATAAAATTTTGAAAAAGTGTGCAATTTGAGTATGTAGGGTAATCAGTTGTAAAATATTCAGTATACCAATTCCCTAGCATAACTTTCATTTATTTAAGTATGGTTTTATTTTGAATGTTTTGGTTTTGTAATTGTACTTTTTTCTCACTATGTACCCCATGTTTTTGTGCCTAAGTAAGCTGAAGTTAGTAAATGATTACTTATTCTGAATTGATTTTACATGTATGTATTTATCCAAGTCATGGTAATCTTTCGATGGCTGTTTTTATTCTCATCTATTGAAGCCACCCATATAGATGAACAGCAGTAATTCCCTGATCCTGGCCATTGTCCCATAGGATTTGTATGTCCAGAACCTGGTTAGGCATTGCATTGACCCATCATAGGGTTTATCCCCTGTCTTTACATCAGCCATGCTGCTTCCCATGGCTTTTGAAAAAGGAAAAACAAAAGTCCACAATTACTTCTTTTTTTTTATTTCTTCAGTTCTTATTTACAGTTTATTGCATCCTTACAGGCATCCAATTTTTACACAAACTTAAATTTTCAAACTAATAAATTCCAAAGATATTGGCATTTTTACCTCCTTTTACAGGGTTCAGCTGTTACTAGGAATTACAGTATTTGTCTTTTTGGATTTAAAACACAGATAATATACAGCTGTGATTATACAAAAAATAAAATCTTTCATGGTTGGTTGTTTGGGTTTTATAACATATCAACCTTTGTAGGTTATTTAACACCAAATTCATTTTTTAACAAATAATCAGTTCTATTTCAAGCTATTCAGTTTAGTCAAAAAGTTCTAATTGAAACATTTTAGTTTAGTATAAGTATAGATTTTCTTTGCACACTGTTAACAGTCAAAACAGTTTTATACTAAACAATTCAGTTTAGTGTAAGTCCAGTTTCAATGTCAAAAACAGTTCCATTTAAAACAATTCAGTTTAGCATAAGTAGGCTGTTTAAATGTAAGTACTCAGTTTAATTGTCAAAAACATTCCTATTTCAAGCTATTCAGTTTAGTCAAACAGTTCTAATTAAAGAATTCAGTTTAGCATAAGTAAGGGCCATATCAGGTGCTACCATTCCAGGCTAGAGTGGACCTGGGAGCAATGGCAATGAAGGGGTGTTCCACATTCCCCAAAGTCTCAGTATTACTGGAAGCTCACAATCAGATTGTTTTGTGTCATATCCAGGACACTCGTTGGTGGGGTCTTACCCCTCTGCAGAGGTGCAGTTGGTGTATTCTACAGCTCCAGCCGACTGGGCAATAAAATCTTTCATTCATTTTAAAATGACAGTATAGTGAAAGATAAAAAATATCTGTCAGTTGGCCTCTGCCAAAGGTAAAAAAGGATTTCTTTGCTTTTGGTCGAGGCCCCCGCTTCCTTCTTTATCATAGTCCGTCCATTTTACATGTCGCATGGGGTACTAATTCTTTCCTCTTTTATACAAATATACACGTGTTTTCTAGCTTTTGAAATGGGGGAAAGGTAATTCATTTTCTCTTTTTTTTTTCTTCTTCTCTCTTCTTCTATAATTATTTCGTCATTTAACACGAAATTCCCAAATTATTCTATCCTTACTCTAACTTTGGTTTTCAAACTAATAAATTCCCAAAATATTGGCATCTTTTACTTGTACATACTCCTATGGACCCCATCACATGAACGCGCAAAAGCGGGACGACCAGCTAGAACCTATATACAAATGCTCTGTGCTGATACAGGATATAGTCTTGAAGACTTCCTGGGAGCAATGGACGAGAGAGGTGAGTGGCGAGAGAGAGTCAGGGATATCCGTGCTGGCAGCGCGACATGATGATGATGATGATTTATCCACCCCTCCACCACAAGTAGGATGTAGCACATGGTCAATTTTTTAAGCAGAATATAACTGGTTTGAATTCAAAGTTTTCCTTCTCCTAGACTGGTTATCATACCAGGTTAAAGAGCCTAGTCTGCTTTATTTACCCATACCTGGAGGGAGAATAGTTCGATTGCACTATGTGAAATGCAAACAGCTTTGTCCCGTATTTGAACTCGAGTCGCCAAGTCTATTTCCCATATTTCTTCAATTAGTGTTGTGTAGTGGCTAGACCCCTCTCCCGCACACAAAATGGACTGGTCTGAAAACGATTATAACAGTGCTCGTTCTCGGCAGGTCTGTCTGTCAATCTGACAACAAAACGACTAAGGTTGTTACCGTAGTCTGCGTATTGTATTTCTCTCCGTGTCAAATTATCTATCTTACGTGTGTGTCGACCCTTACTACTCATGACCGAACATCTAGTGATGAGGAATCGGACATTGGAAATTTTCAGCGTAATAACCAACATCTGGCGATGAACATTCGAATGTTAAGCGCGACCAACATATGACTACAAAAGACTCGAATGTAATAAAATTTTCAGTGGAATATTAACATTTGGGACTATACAAACACACAGTAATTCCACGTCTGCAGAACATGTTGACCTTGTTAAAACCAAGTAAGATTTTTGTTCTGTAATTCTCTTTACAAAGAAAAAGAAAAAAAAAGAGAAGAAAACAATAGAAAATCATTGGGTCAGTTGAATTCCGCCACTATAAAGAAACATGGAGAATTTTAAAGAGGCAATGATGGAATTTATGAAAATACTGAACAAACGTTTAGAACAACAGCGACGTTTGACAAAGAATGCTACGAAAAACAAAACGAACGGTTGGAAAAAAACGTTCCAACTATTAGTTTCGAAAAAAGAGCAAGGCAGTAGATATTCTTTCCCGCAGGATTCAGTAATATATTCAGTCGCCGAATTCAAGTACAATCCGGAAGAGGGGGTAATATTTGAGGCGTATTTTCACCGTTATGAAGAGGTTTTTCAAAAAGGTTGTGCCACATGGTCGGATGAAAAAAAAATACATCTGCTCCTCGGGAAATTCGGTCAAAGATAACACGAACAGTTTGTTAACTACATAGTTCCGAGAAACCCAGGAGAGATATCGTCTGAGGAGACTGTCTTGATTCTAAAAAATATTTGTGAAGAGAAATTCTCTATTTAACACAAGATAACAGTGCTTAAATCTGACAAAAATTGGAGGATTACTCTACTTTTGCTGGAATTGTCAATAGAGAGTGTAAAAGATTCAAAGAACTTATTCTTGATATATCTAAATGCTTGATTTTTATACAAGGACTTGTAGTGGAAGGAAATTTCGTATTTTGGTTTGGCGCGCAGTTTAATTCGACGCATAATTTCACCCAATCAGGATGACTTATCCTATCATACCGGAACTCCTTTCCGGGCAGCAGAAATTGGGTAAGCTGCCAAACACGCTCACTTTGGCTGAACAACGCCGTCCAGTGCAGACGTCTCACTGGCGGTTCTTCAATAGCAGCAGCAGCATGGACACATGAGGGAACCTATCTAATTTATGGATTCCTTGCGTGTATCACTTAGACCAAGGAATCCCAGTTGAATATGAATTAGATACATTCAATACACCACCACAGGAACAACTTTATGTCACCCCCAAAATTGGCTATGTCGATGCGATGCCTAACTTCGCTCTCGGCACCTAGCTCTCATTTCACCTCTGGGCAACATTAATAGGAGACACACACGCCTCTCCCCAAAACCACCAGACATACAAAACTCACGGTGACTCCAAAGTTTATTTCCTTCAACGGCAAACAAGACTCTCGCTAAACTACGGCGAACACAATCCCTCGCACGTCCAATGATACGCACTGCCTTCTTAACTTTCTCATAACTCCATTTCGTCTCTTTACTCACAATCTTTCCTACGAGGCTTGCAGCACAAACTCAAACTAAATATTCCATGCAGCAAATAAAAACTATTCCTAAAAACACATTTCGACTTCGACATCTGGAACTTCTCTCCTTTATTTACTTTTAAAAATTAGCGAGGGAATTACAAACTTAGCGAGGAAACAACTCAACGTACACACACACACGCACATTACAACTTTTCCTCGCTAAAACACAACAAAATCTTTTCGCCCAACAATAACAAATATTATTCTCGCTAAGAATAATAACAATATTACTCATCGCTAAAGACTGACTGCGTCAGAAGACGTGTAAAAGATTCAAAGAACTTACTCTTGATATGTTTAAATGCTTGATTTTTATACAAGGACTGACAGCGTTGGAAGATGGCGAAATTAGAATCAGAATTTTGTCTAAATTAGAATAAAATCCTAAAATCAATCTACAAATGGTCGCAGAAGAATGCGAACAATTAGAAAATCTTCGACAAGATACTGCGAGGATTGGAGAACGCGATATGTCAATAATAAATGCAATTAGACGAAAACAACAAAGAAAAATTTGCCAGTAAAATAAATCCTTGCAATGGCTGTGGACAGTTTCACTATTATAAGGATTGTTCATTATGAAGGAAAGAATGCTTTATTTGTGGCCCAAAAGGCCATTAGCATACGCATTGCAGAAAGCAAAAAAATAAAATAAAATAAAAAAAAAGGGCAAAAATGAAAAATACAATTAACTCAACTAAAACGGAAAACATAGATATAAAAATGAAAAAAAAAAGTTTGTGAAAGTACAGATGAACAATACAGAGGTTAAGTTTCAATTGGATACCGGTTCAGATGTGATTTTGATAAATGAACAATCTTGGAAGAAAATTGGCAGATCAACGCTATTAAAGATGAAAAAATTGCGCACGGCATTACAGGAAATAAACTAAAATTTGTAACTGAATGTTATAGAAATGTAACATTTATAGGAAAAACGTTAAAATTAGAAAGATTCATGATGAATCAAAGCCAGAATCATTTCGGTATGGACTGGATTGACTCATTCGACCTTTTGAAGCAACCAATTAACTCATTCTGCAATAGTGTCAGCTGTTAAGTGTATAAGCAATACACCTCCCATTCCCTCAAGATCGCGACCCCTGGTCTGGGTAACTCTCCTCATACGAGGAACCCCACTTCCTGTATGACGACTCAATAAAGATCGCCACTGCTCTCACAAGCTCTGTATTGTCTTCATTCCGTATTAACGTCTCCGCACGTAACATGGTGGCAGTTTGGAAATGAAACACATCTCTACAACTACCAAAGAACTACAGGTCGTCAAAAAATGAGTAAGCTGGGTTTTTTTTTTCCTTGTTTATATTTCTGTCCATTTTCTACGTCTTCCGGGGACCCACGTACGAACAGAATAATCCATTTCGTCCCATAACGGGGACTCTATTAAGTACTGTTACATTTATTGCGGAGGCCAGATAAATATACCGGTCCCCACAAACTTTGAAATATAAGTGATTGACAACCAACTAGGCAAGAATGACAAAACAAGGTTGCTTCGAAAGGCCAAACTTTATTATGGCGAATCGTAAATCGGAAAAGCGTACGGCGAAGAATCGCCGCGGCTAGATGGTGATCGTTGGTGCAGGATCTAGTCGCTGTAGCAGGTCTGGATAGCAGGTACAAGAGTGGTATTCGTTGGATAGGTGGTCGCTGGTTTAGGACTGGTATCAGCTGGTGCAGGAAGGTAGTCGCTGGTTCAGGACTGGTAGTTGCTGGTACAGAACTGGTAGTTGCTGGTATCTGCTGGTGCAGGAAAGTGATCGCTGGTGCTGGAAGGTGGTCACTGGTGCCGTCTCAAAAGAGTATTAGGTTAGACTTTCTGAATTAGTGCTGAAAAGTGCTGTTAGATTGAGAGGCTGGTAGTTATGTCTGCTGCATTATGCTGTCTCAGGAGGTGTTTGGATAGACTTTCTGAGTAGCCCTGAAAAGGGCTTTAAGCTGAGAGGCTGGCAATCTTCCTGCGTCGTCTGCAGCTGGAATTAGGATGTCGGCTTTAGGGGAAACCTTGATCAGTCTCCGTGGGCAGCTGCTGTTGATTAGGCTTCGGTCGTAGAACGACCTGGGGAGAATCTGATTTCTCCCGCATCCTTGGCAGACGTCCAGCCCAACTGATTGGATCCGGTTTGATGCCGCTGCTTTTATACCTGCTCTGTGCTACTGTTGCGGAGCCGATAAGCGTGTCGGCTCTGCAAATTATTCAGGGGGTTTATACGTGCGAGTGTGGTGACAGCCAGAGAGAATAAAGGAAGACTGAAGGCGAGATAACAGATACAACAAAGTGACGATTTTATTTGCCGGAATTACAAACGTGTATGTAAATGTCCGTGGCGGTTGTATGTGGTCTTCAGCTAGATGGGTGATGTCGTCAGCTTGTATGGTCGAGTTGTAGATGTGCGCAGCTGGACGTTCGACGAGGATAGCTGGCGTAGGTCGAGTCGTGGAGATACAGCTAGATGTTTGATGCTGGTAAGCTGAAGTCGGTCGGGTCGTTGAATGCAGTTGGATGGTCGTTGCGGGCAGCTGAGATCAGCCGAGTCGTTGAATACAGCTGGACAATCGTAGCAGTTAGCTGAGATCGGTCGAGTCGTTGAATGCAGCTGGATGGTCGTTGCGGGCAGCTGAGGTCGGTCGAGTCGTTGGTAAATCGATGTCCCGGTTTTGACATTTTGTCGGTATGGTCGAGTCGTGGTTGCTAGCCCGTAACAGCGAGTCGTTACGTGGGCTAGTTGTTGCAATGCTAGGGCAGTCCGTAACAGCGAGTCGTTACGTGGACTGAATGCTGCATTGTAGGAGCGTCGTGGTCGGTAGATCGATATCCCGGTTTTGACAGTACGTCAGGTTAACCGGGGGGGGGTGTCGATCTGGTTGCAAGCCCGTAACAGCGAGTCGTTACGTGGACTAGATACTGCGTTGCTGGGGCAGTCCGTAACAGCGAGTCGCTACGTGGACTGCATTGCAGGAGCGTCGTGGTCGGTAGATCGATATCCCGGTTTTGACAGTACGTTGGGTTAACCGGGGGTGCGTCGATCTGGTTGCTAGCCCGTAACAGCGAGTCGTTACGTGGACTAGATGCTGCATTGCTGCATTGCTAGCCCGTAATAGCGAGTCGTTACGTGGACTGCATTGCAGGAGCGTAGTGGTCGGTAGCTATGGCTTTGTCGTGCCAGATAGCTGTGCGGGCGTATCGTTGACAGTAGCTATGGCTTTGTCGTGCCAGATAGCTGTGCGGGCGTATCGTTTACAGTAGCTATGGCTTTGTCGTGCCAGATAGCTGTGCGGGCGTATCGTTTACAGTAGCTATGGCTTTGTCGTGCCAGATAGCAGTGCGGGCGTATCGTTGACGGTAGCTATAGCTTTGTCGTGCCAAAGCTGTGCGGACGAGTCGCAGCGGTAGCTATGGCTGTTTCGCGCCAAAGCTGTGCGGACGTATCGAGGCGGTAGCTAAGGCTTGCGCGCCAAAGCTGTGCAGACGTATCGAGACGATAGCTAAGGCCGTGGCTATGATTGGCGTTATCTTTGCGCTACCTTTAGCACTGTGCAGCCAAACGGACGAGCGGAACCAAGCGATGGTTAAGACCGGCTGGTCTTAGTGAGTCCTCTTCGTGTTTGCCTCCAGGCCGTCTATTTCGACTGGTCATTAATGACCGCCAGAGATGCTCCGACCTGCAGAAGGAGACCTCTCATAGCCCTTAAAAAGGACCGTGAAAAAAAGGTTGTTGAATCTACCACTAGAAGTGGCGGTGCGGTGGGTGCAACCACGATAACGTTGGACCCGAGCCGAGTGGAGCCGAGTGGCCCCTGAGAGCGTCCGCGTAGACCTCTGCTATTTATCGATGCGTCCCACTAACGCTCGAATATGGCACAAGGCCATTTTTAAGGTGGGTCCGGTCGCAGGGCCGAAGCCCACAAGCGTCCGGCAAGGCCAAAAATACCTTCGTTCCCGTCGGCATTCCCCTTTTTTGGGCGCCTCAGGCGCCAGGCAATACTCCCCGAAGGGGGTAAAATCCTGGGGGGATGGCTCCCCGAGGCCGGAGGAAATCTCCAGTGCCGAGGCACACCCGGCAGAACCGCCCAGAGGTTAGACGGCCTACCGAATGCAACCCAACAACTGGAGAGGAAAGGTCACACGCAAACGCCCTAGAGCGTCCGCGGGGACCTCTGTTATTTATCGTTGCGTCCCACCAACGCACGAATATGGCACAAGGCCGTTTTTAAGGTGGGCCCGCTCGCAGGGCCGAAGCCCACACGCGTCCGGCAAGGCCAAAAATACCTTCGGCCCCGTCGGCATTCCCCTTTTGTGGCGCCTCAGGCGCCAGACAATAAACCCAACCCCCCGAAGGGGTATAAGCCTGGGGGGATGGCCCCCTGAGGCCGGAGGAAATCTCCAGTGCCGAGGCACACCCGGCAGAACCGCCCAGAGGTAAGACGGCCTACCGAATGCAACCCAAGAACTGGAGAGGAAAGGCCACACACAAACGCCCTAGAGCGTCCGCGGGGACCTCTGTATTTATCGAAGCGTCCCACCAACGCACGAATATCGCACAAGGCCGTTTTTAAGGTGGGCCCGGTCGCAGGCCGAAGCCCACCTTAAACCTCTGTTATTTACACCGCCTGAAGCCTTTTTCATATGGAAGAAAGGAAATTCCACTTCTGTCGCGCCACGTGGATAGAAAGTTCTTCTACAAAAAATTGACGCAGAAAATAAGTACTTCTATAGTCCGGTATAGGCTAGCGAGGAGTATTACCTCCATTTTTATAGAATTATTTCTGGCAGAAGTGTTTTGCAAATGTTGATAAATGTTAATTTATCCCTTTCTTAGCTGTAACGGCTGGTTAGAGTCGAAAAAGGGCTTCATCATTTCCGGCCGCGCCCGGATGTTATTTCTCTAGGGCGAAGGTGTAATCCGATATGTTTACGTTCGTGTCGCGGCACTACTACGCTATGTGGTCTACGTTGGATGACCTTGCTTATTATTACTATATTATAGTGAGAAACTTCATTCTACTTCGACCATGTGTTTTTTAATACTACCTATTTTGTCCATTAGTTGAGGACTGTCCTTAGAAAGACAGGTTGAATTTGATATTTTAAAAAGAACGTTCTGTGAGCAGCGATTTAGTCCCTTAACACCTCGTTCCTAAATACTATTGGCTGACGACATCAGTCACTCGTCACTTCTTGGAAAGGGGTTTGTTTGTTTTGTTTTTGTTTGGTTTATGAGTAGTCGGTTGACTACGATACATTGTTGGATTCTGTAACAGACTACTCGCCGTCATCTCGGATTTTTTGTTGTTTACTGACTGTTACTGGAAGTGAATTGTTTCTGTGACTAATTAACTCTGTTTAGACTCCCTTTTTATCACGAACATGTCTAGCGAGGAAGCAACAGCCTTACTCTGTTAACTGACATGGCCGGCTTACACTTCGAGGCTCCCGAGCGACTGATATTTAGTGGGAACAAGGCAGATTCCTGGAACTTGTTTTTTAAAAGATGGTCCGATTACGCACTACTGACCCAACTGGACCGCAAACCTAGGGAGATTCATGTTGCCATACTTGAGAACTGTTTAGGCGACGATGCCATGAGGATATACCAAGGTATTCAGTTTGACATCCCAGATTCGGACCGCACTGTACAAGATATACTGCAGGCCCTAAGTGAATACGCTGTCGGAATCGTCAATGAAACGTACGAGAGATTTGACTTCCGTCAGAGGAAACAAGAGGAAGGTGAAGCTTTCAACACCTATAATGATTTAAGAGTTCTATCAAGGACTTGCAATTTTTGCTCTAAATGCAATGACTCAATGCTGAGGGACCAACTTATGGCAGGCATCGAAGTACAAAACAAGACCTCATGAAACTCCAGAACCTCGCCCTGCAGAAGAGTGTAGACATCAGTGACTCGTCACTTCTTTCAGCAGGGCAGCTGAAAAGGCCTCTATTCACAGTCAAAGCATGGAAACAGAGGATGCTCAGGTAATGAAAGTATACCAAACCAACAGAGCTAAGGAGCCAGCCCGACAAAAAGAATGCCTATTCTGTGGCTATTTACATGCACCAAAAGGCGGCAGATTTCCAGCCTATGGTAAACTATGCAACGCATGCAAGGAGAAGGACCATTTTGAGTCGAAGTGCCCCTACAAGGACAGAAGAGCTCCTAAACAGAGGAGCAACATCTCAAAGAGAAGCAAGTGCATTGCTCCACGACCACGCGTGCATTACCTTGACATATCATCAGAGGATGGTGAAGATGAATACGCCCACTGGGTGAATACAGAGAAGTCCAGGAAGAAGCAGAGAAAGGACGCCAAATGTCTCATGCTCCTCGACAAGTAGGAAATTATTTTCCAGATCGACACGGGAGCAACCATAAACACACTACCTGCAAAGTTCGCAAATGAAATAAAACCATACAAGGGGTTTCTGACGATGTGGAACAAATCCCTAATGGAACCATTTGGAATATGCCGTAAAAACGTTAAAAACCCTAAGACGCGCAAAACATACTCTGTGAGGTTTGTGGCCTTCAAAGACGAAGACGACTGTCAACCCCTACTGGGTCTGCGAACAAGTACGCAAATGGGCCTAGTGGAGATAAAACAGGTAAATTTCCACCGCGTCGCAGCAGTTAACATAGAGAAGAACTACAGAAGTGTTTGACGGGCAACTCGGAAAGCTACCAGGTGTTACCACCCTGCAACTTAAGCTAGATGCTGTTCCAGCTGTAACGCCTAATAGGAAGATACCTGTGGCGGTACAATTAGAGCTCAAAGAGGAATTAAACAGACTGACTAGATTGGGGGTCATCGAGCCAGTCAAAAACCTCACTCCATGGGTGAGCCAAATCGTCCTCGCAAGAAAGAAAAATGGAGCTTTAAGAATATGCCTGGACCCTCATGAACTCAACAAAGCACTCATGTCTATTCTCGAGGATGTCCTCCATGACATGAGAGGGGCAAAGATATTCACCAAGGCAGACCTATCATCAGGATATTGGCATGTCGAACTTGATGAAGCATCTAGCGACCTGACCACATTCCAAACATGTTTTGGTCGATACCGCTGGCGTCGACTACCTTTTGGTCTAAACTCTGCAGCCGAAATATTCCAAAGGAAGCTGGTGGAGCAATTCCAGGACATGAAAGGCATCGTCAACATTGCCGATGACCTGATGGTTTATGGAACAAACCGGGAGGAACATGACAAGCGGCTTCATAACCTATTCCAAAAATGCCAGACAATAGGGGTAAAACTAAACCCTGAGAAGTTGGAGATAGGCCTAGATGCCATCACTTTCATGGTACATCGCATCACCAAGGAGGGTATAGTGGTCGACCCAGAGAAAGTCCGGGCTATCACTGTCCCAGAGACTATTGGAGACATGCGCAGATTTCTCGGCATGATCAATTATGTTAGGAAATTTATCCCAAACCTCACGACAGTCCTAAAGCTCCTCCAGGACTTAACAAAAAACGATGTCACGTGGACATGGTCGGGATCACAGCAATCGCCCTTCAATATGGCCAAAGATTTGATAAGTAAAGCGCCGGTGTTCCCCTACTACGACCTGCTTAAAGAACTCACACTTGAAAATGATGCGTGTGAGCATGGCTTGGAAGCACCCCTGATCCCAGAAGAGCAACTACTTGCCTACGCCTGAAAAGAGATATGCCCAAATTGAGAAAGAGATGCTAGCAGTATGGTCTGGAAAAATTTCACCATTACACACATGGAATGAAAGTGAATGTTTTCACAGACCACAAGCCATTTGTATCAATCTGCCAGAAGCCACTAGCAAAGACACCTAAACGGCTTCAAAATTTGCTACTAAGTGCTCAGCAATACGATTTCTCAATAAAATACAAGCCAGCAAAAGAAATTCCACTAGCAGATGCACTCTCACGAGCACCCACAGATAAACCAGAAGCGGAAGAGCTCATGATAGTGAACAACTTGACGATGCACCCCATCAAAGACCACATGCTCTCAGAGATCAGATCCAAGACACTGGAGGACCCCATAATGAAAATACTTGCCGAGGTTATTGCTACAGGGTGGCCCAGTGACAAAAGACTATTGCCAGATTCATTAAAACCATTCTTTGACTACAGGGATGAGTTGACAGCACAAGATGGACTGATACTAAGAGGACAGAGAATTGTCACCACCCTCGCCATGAGATCAGATATGAAACAAAAATCTCACGTTGGCCACCTAGGCATAAACTCTTCCCTCAGAAGAGCGAGAGACCTGATATTCTGGCCAAGCATGTCTGCTGAAATACGGCAATATTTGTGCAACATATGCAGATCGTCAACCAGCAGAGCCCTTCATAATCACAGAAGTACTAAAAAGACCCTGGCAACAAGTCAATGCCGACATTTTCTCATGGGGTGGAAGTGAATATCTAGTCACTGGATCAGCACAGAAAATTTTTTTAGGTGGACAAGCTGAGCAATTTAACCTCAGATGCAGTGATCAGCCGTCTAAGAGGCCATTTCGCCAGATATGGGATACCAGATACTCTCGTCTCAGATAACGGATCCCAATTATCATCTAATGCATTCAGAAAGTTCTCAAGAAATTGGGCGTTCACACATGAAACGATATCCCCTGGCAACAGTCAAGCAAACGGTGCTGTAGAGGCAGCTGTCAAGATAATAAAGCGCCTAATGCGGAAATGCAAGGCCTCAGGAGAGGATCTACTGCTGGGGCTACTGAACCTTCGTAATACACCAACTGAAGGTCTCAACACTAGCCCAGTACAAAGGCTTTTAGGCCGACGCACAAAGTCAATGGTACCAATTACAGAGACCTTGCTAAAACCAAGCTGTCCCTACTCATATGATGAAGCACAAAATGAAGAAGACAGGAAACTCAAGCAACGAGGTACAAGCAGAGAACTGAGCCAACTTTACATTGGCTGCAATGTTCTGGTTCAGCCTCTAAGACCTCACGCAAGAGAGTGTGAGGAAGCAACAATAAGAAAAGACTAACTGGCTGATCGTTGAGAATGAAAATGGACAGAGACACCGACGCAACTGTCGGTTCCAGTGCGATCAACACACTCATTCCCAAGACAATAGCCGACAGCGACCGCTTACGGCCATCTAGAAGCAGAAAGTCTCATCTCAGGCAAAGAAATAAGCTTGATGCTTTTAGTAGCCTATGATGAGAAATGTTCAAGTAAATAGAAAAAGACATTTTTAGGGACTATGAAGATAAACCCAAAAAGAAAAAATTCAACTTCCAGAGGAAGTAGTCAATTCAAAAAAGGGGATGTTGTATAGTGGCTTGAACTAATCACAGAATGGACTGGACTGAGGTCTGTTTAGAGTGGTGCTTGCTTTAGACTGGTCTGTCTGTCTATCCGTCAACAAAATCACTAAGGTTATTACATTAGTTGGCACAGTATATTTCTCTCCATAACAAAATATCTCTTATCTTACATGTATTTTGACCCTTACTACTCATGATACTACCATTAGTTTTAGATATATCAAAGTGCAAAATATTCCTTATAAGCTTATTCATAAGTTTTGTAGATGGATTGTTTAGATACAAGAGAGGCGGTCTTAGTGTAACGGTTATTGTCATAAAAATGGAATTTGAAACCTGAGTTAGAATCCTAGATGAAGCTGTTTGTATTTCATTTCATGATAATACAGTTGGGAAAGGCATGAATCCATCTCTTTTCCCTCCAGCTATGAGTGAATAGTCAGGCAGACTGTTTTTTAGCCTGGCAAAAGTAACCAGTCAAGGAGAAGGAAAACTAAATTCAAACCATCAGTACTCAACTTATAGACTGACCTTGTGTTATATCCTGCATGTGGTGAAGGGGATGGGTATACACATACAAGCATATAGGATGCATCTATGAAACTAAAATGTTCAAAATACTGTGCTGCAAGATGTAATATTATTAGTTCCCCTGACTACAATATTATATGGATGATGGGCCTTTCCAATGATATGATTAAAATTCAAGAGAAAAATAAACAAAAATTAAAAATGCTTCTATGTAAGAAAACTGGGAAGTCTATCTTACAAATTAGAGTTTAAATAATAAAAAAACAAAAACAAAAAATAAGGTGGAACAAGTGGAATGACTACTTACTCTAAAATTATATAAAGTGAAGGGACACAACCTCCATCGTAATAACTACCCAGAGTGCATAACATCGGCTCCAAGAAACCTAGATAGGAGGATAGAGAACAATACCCGAAAACTCACCATGGTATGTCTGCCCTATGTCAAAGGACTAGCCAAAAGGATCTAAAAGATATGTAGTCCATATGACATCAGGACAGTATTCACAAGTGGTTCAACACTCCAGAGGTATCTTTTCCGGGTCAAGCCACCAATGGAATTCAATATGACCAAGAACTGTGTTTACTCCGTCCCTTGCAGTTGTGGTAAAATATACAAAGGTGAGACAGGTCACCCACTAAAAGTAAGGCTAAAAAAACATCGGAAGGGAGTAGTACAAGGTGAGATTGAAAAGTCGGTTATGGCAGACCATATATGGAAGGAAAAGGGAAACCATCTGCCCTTATGGGATGAAGTTGAAATAATTGATAGGGCTGAACATTGGAGGATCAGACACCTTAAGGAATCAGCACATATGTTGGGCTACAATGACCTGCTGAGTAGACCAAGTATAGAGTTGAATATGGATAAAAAAAAAATCTGAATATGAGCACTCGTAAAAAATCATACATAATAGTAGTAATTCTATTCAAGTAAGAACATTAAGTTTATAAGTCCCAAAATTTCACTCTGAATTGTCCAGCAGGACACATGGCATAATGGTTATAGGCATTGGTTCCCTAAGTTTCTAAGGAGACAATCATCTGGATGTTGCAGGTTCAATCTTGACTACAGGCGAGTAACAATACAGGAACACTTAACACTTGTACTGGTTATGGCTAACGGAATCAGAACAGACGACCCCCATGGATTCAATAAAGTTCGAAGTTCCATGAAGGTTCCCGAGTTCGACAAACACCTGAAGAAGGCCAGAGGAAACGTTGTGGATGTAACAATAAAGATGAAGACAATAGTCCGAAAACCCTTTATGATGAAAGTTTTGTCTACATCATAAAACCAAATCAGACTAAAATATTTATCAAGATTTTTCTTTTTTTGCTTGGCACTTCTTGAAATACAAAAGCACTTTTTGTTGAACAATATCAGAAATAACCTACTCTTTTGTTTGTTCTCCTTTGATCTTTGTCAAAAGCCACTAAATTTTCAATCAAGAATTGTTTCTTCTTTGTAATATGTTGCTATTGTGAGATATCCATTTACCCAGGTTTTTGTTGAAGTTAAAATCCAAGCATCAAGGTTCACAAAAACAACAACACAAATTATATACAAATATGATGAGATGGTTTTCCTAAGAAAAGCAAAAGCTGAGTTTAGATCAAAAATAACATTTATATTTTCACATTAAAACTACTCAATGATGACAGAAATGAATTATTCTTTTGTGATTTCAAATGAAGAGAAGTCTGTTGTTCAGAAAAAGTTTTTTGAGTGAAATATTAAGTCAGACTAATGTTTTATTTATATAATAGTTTTGTTCATAAGTAGCAGTTTCTTTGACTCCAGATGATAAGGTCAAGATATGTGTGAGTGACATTGGTTTGCTTGGCAGGAAAAGAAGCATATGTTATTTTGCATCTGCAACTAAAAAGTTGAAAATTCTGCTTAATTTACAGTTTCTTCCTAGAAATTAGCTCCCAGTGGTATGTAATCTTGGAGATTTTTGATTAGCTCAGTTATATCATGTGAGGTGCCTGGTACTACTTCTGTGTGATATTTTGGTGGAATTTATCAAATAATGAGCAAACCCTCTGATTAGTTAACTTGCTTTTAGTGTTTTTTTTAATTGGTGTGTAAATAGGTGTGAGAATTCTATTGCTTGTTATTGGTTTATAAATGTTTTGTAGGGGTGTTCAAGTATTTGTATGTCTACAATTGATGGAAGAAATATAGTATTTAATTCTGATTTGATCCAAGTTTTATGAATACCACTAGCATCACTTAGATGAATTTTAAAACAAGCAATAATATTCTCAAGATCTAACTTTTCTCCAGAGGGTTCAGTAGCACGTGTAAATATATACCAGCACTTTTAAGGGCAGGATATCACACTTGGTCAAGTTTATTGTGGGTAAGTGGTCCCATAAATAGTTAATTACAAGCATTGGTTGAATGTATCAAGTTATCTAGCACTCATGTGTTAGCCTATTTGGCTGGGGCTGTAGAATATACAGACTGCATCTTTGCTGAGGGGTAAGACACTGCAGTGAGTGCCCTAGATATGATATTAAACCATCTGATAGTGAGGCTCCAATCTTGGAACTTTGGGGGATGTAAAGTACCTCTTCATTGTCATTGCTCCCAAGTCAAACTCTGAACCGGAGTGGTAGCACCTGATAGGGTCCGATCTATGAGTCGAATAGAACAAACTATGTACGCAAAAAAAATGACCAATGGTAAACTGTGACTATTATATTGCAATACTTGAAACCATTTAACAGTGTGTAAAAAAAGAACTCAGGCTTGTTTAAGAATGTTATCTACAAAACGTATTTACCAGTCATACATAGTTGATATATGTATAAACAAGATTTGGCATTAAATGGCCTGCAATGGTTAATATGTTAAAAGACCAAGCCAAACTAAACCAAACAAATCCTATGAGTTCAATCTCTAATTTAAGAAGTGTATGAAAAGTTATATCTTCTGGTTCAGTGGAAAAGACAAACTTCTCAAGGAAGAATTAACTGATATGCTCAAAGTATGGACAGTGGAATGATAACAATATATATATATACATATATATATATTAAATAATTCCAAAATAGTCAGTCCTCCCAACAATAAATTGAGAAGAACAACCTATTTTGAAAAACTTGTTCTATGGTTTAAAAAATTGATATGAATAAACTCCATGCCACGACTCTGAGTTTTGTGCTAACACACTCTTCTGGTGAATTGATAGTAATTGTAGCTATGGTGAAGGTGGGGGTCAAATATGTCTGCTTAGGCAGTTTACGATTATTTAAATATCATAATATAATTCGAATATAAATGCAATTGAGCACTTTATGGAAAATTCTTTCACACTGGTATATATATATATATATATATATATATATATATATATATATATATATATATATACACTTTTATGAAGTGCTTGAAGAAAATGCTAGTTGGAAACAAGTCAAGGATACAACATACTGTTTTAAACAAATTTTGGAAGCAGCACCCCACAAAACAGCTGGTGTACGACTATTTGACACCCATCTCACAAACTATCCAAGTAAGACAAACATGGCTGGATTTTTTGCAAATAGAGTAATATATTTACCAATCAAATTGCCTAATCAGATCAAAAACAGCAATAGTGTAGAAAATTTGGAGATCAATTTGGATGATTTCAGAAAAAATTGTAAAAGGAATTTTAGAGGGCATTTTTGGGAACTATCAGATGAATTACTTAACAGAATTTGATTTGCATATATATATTGTATTAATTGTATTTTTTTTAAAGGCTGATGTAAGAAGATAGTAAAAAGTGGAGGTCCCTTAGGAGGCATAACAAGCAATTAATAATTATAAAAGACATACTGGTCACTGCTGAAGAAACAAAGATGAACTCATAAGTAAAGTTCTACTGTAGACTCTCACACATGGACACAGCAGTGTTGGCCAACCAAAAAAGACTTATATTCATCAACTTCCAAGAACAATGGATAGCAGGGGAAAATATTCAAAGAGGAGAAATTTAGTCATATATTTGTTGATATATTCTCATGATGAGAATGAGCCTATTTGAAGTTTGTCAGGATAGGTGGCAGTGGCAGCTAATTTGCATGTCAGTTGTGGTGGTGAGCTAATGTCAGAGCTAACCTTGTTACAATATAAGTTGGCCACTTTCTTTGGATAAGGGTCAAAAGAAAAGATTGTTGATAATATACAGAACTCTCAATCCTCACAAATGTAGAAAATTTTGTCTGCAAATTTTGATGCTTTGGGAGAATGGATCCCTTAGCAAATCAACTTTACAATGTATAAAACTAAAGATTATCACATTCAAAGCAAATCACTCTTAAAGCAACTTAGAGTTTATGGATGACCTGAAAATTGAAATATTATTGGAAATTAGATACCAACTGTCCTGGCCAAATGCCCATCTCAAAGTTCTGGTATTGAAATTTTGTGAATAGTAAGTCTTATGTCCTGGGAATATTTTAGCTTGAGAGTCATATACATTGTGAGATAAAGAAAAATGAGAACTCTCTTGGCGTCTCTTCTTTAACAAATGTAATTCAGTATTGTCTATCAATTTGGGGGTAAATGTGTCTAAATTCATTTTAAGTTCTTCTCAGCAGTTTTATCTTTCTCTGATCCTATTATGAACATGATTATTCTAATAACATCAAAGATGTTATTGACGCTTATGGTACTTTTTGTCTCCTTTCCAGTAAACATAATTCTTTCAAATGTAAATGAAGTTAGAATAAATGAAAAATAGAAAAAAAGAAAAAAAGAGAGAGAAGAGAATTGGAGGAAAAAGAATGGCATCTATTCAAATTTGCTGAGAATATTTTGCCTCTTTTTTTTTTCATTCTCTTACACATTAAGTAAAGTGACATTTCTATGCTGTCCTATGGAATAAATAGTGAATGATAATCTTTACCTTGTGTGCCAACTGACATTTTAGGTTTTAATTTTTGACAGTTGTTGAATGCATATTGATAATACCTTTTGAATGATTGAGAGATATTATTAAGTTGGTGAATAAATAATCTATACTATTTCTCTGCTTGATTTTATATAAGCAAATTATAGTTTTTTACAGAGGGTCAGATTGTATTGGTTTGTTTGTTTGTTTGTTGTTTAATAGCAGATCAACTTTCTTGGGTTATTTAATGCCAAATCCACCATTCTTGAAGGACAATGGTGGTAATATTTAACCCATGGCTGGGAGGATAAGGGGTTTCATACTTTTTCCAAGGGTATTTGCCTGAAAGTGAATGCAATAGCGCAACTAGAGTTCAAACTTGCTTTCTACAATTCCGCAGTCCAGTGCTTTAACTATTACTCTGTGAGGACTCCCCCGGTCAAAGTGTAGTATCTGTGCTCAATACCTGGCTTTTCTGAGATGAAATTAGTTTTGATTTCTGAACAAGAAACCTACATCATATTAAATAAGAAAGGATTAAGAAAAGAGAGGGGAGTGAAACAGTTAGGGTGTAAGAAAACTAAAGCAAAAGGAAAAGAAAATTAGATTAAAAAAAAAAATATATATATATGTGTGTGTGTGTGTGTGTGTGTGTGTGTGTGTGTGTGTGTGTGTGTGTGTGTGTGTGTGTGTGTGTGTGTGTGTGTAGAGAGAGAGAGGGAGAGAGAAAGAGAGAGAGAGAAAGAGAGTGAGAGAAAGGTTTTAAATCACTAAATATGTCTCTACTGGAGTCTAAACAAGAAAGGTTAAAAAGAATTGTTTCAACAATGGGGATTTGCTTACAAAAAGAAAGTTAATTCATTGATCACTTGAAACAAAGTGAAAATGCAGCGATTGTCAAAGTTGACCTTTTCAGGTGTTTTAGAAAATGTTTTAAAAGCATTACAAACTTTTTGCATCATTCAATGGGATTTTGAATCTATATTATTATTCTGCTTATTTTTATATCTGACAATTATGGTTTTTTGTCTAGGGTCAGAGTGTAGTTCCTGTGCCCAATACCTAGCCCTTCTGAGTTGGAAACAGCTTTGATTTCTGAACAAGAAACCTACATAATATTAAATGGGAAAGGACTAAGAAAAGCAAAAGAGAGGGGTGAAAAAGTTTGTGGATAACAAAACTAAAGAAAAATTAAAGAAAACCAGGAGAAAAGAAAAAAATAAATCTACAATATTTGTTATAAGTATTTAAAAAAACATATTTTGTTTCTTACAACTTTTTCTCTTTTACTTTTAGTTTTCTGACTACTTGGATTTGAGAGCTAAAAAGAACTTCACTCAAGAACTAAATACAGTTTTGATTTTCTTTATTATCATATTTTATGGTGATTCACTTCTTACAAGTTAAATGCAATCGCATTTTTAAGAGTTAATGGAAAGCAAAATTAAAATAATGTACTTGATATATTTTGTAAGTGATTTAAATTTTAAACTGCATTTGAATGTTATAACTACCTATACAAATATGGTTTAGAAAACAGAATTATTGTGAGGGGAATTGTTTTTACTCAATGCTAAAAATTACAGGAGTTATATCCCCTTGCCAGAGGAAACTGCAGAAGGTATTGATCTTTTTTTTCTTTTTTTTTTTTTTTTACTTTTTCCACCACATTTTAGTGTGAGATATGAATTCAGAAAGATTTACTTTTTCATTTTACAGCATTTTCACTACTTAACCTCTCTTGAGTTACAGTAATATTTGATGTCTCATTGTCTACAGATATGAATTTCAATTTTTCTTTTCTGTGAAGGACATTTAGCTAATGTGTTACTTTCCTCTGGAGACTAACTAACTTGTTGCATTATGACTAAGCAAATTACTCTTCATTATGGCAGACAGTGACTTATAACTCAAACAACTTACTATGAATCTCACTTGTGACTACTTTTTATACAATTCTAATAAACTGTGTTTGACTTAACAATACTACATACGTTTTTTCCTTGCGGTGTTTTCTTTTTCTTTACTAAGATTACTTAAAGAAAATTGACATTAATCTTACAGTTGTATTTCATTTTATATTTCAGGATGTACATTTTGTAGAAATGAGTGCATCTCTCTCTGTCCCTCTTCTACTTTCTCTTCTCTCTTTATATATATATATATATATATATATATATATATATATATATATATATATATATATATATATATATATATATATATATATATATATATATATGTGTGTGTGAATATTTTCATATAATTTTGATTCCAGCTTAAAGCATCTTGTGTGTCTAGCCACACTGAAGTGTTGTGATACAACAAAACTGTCTGTCTGTGGATGACAATATATATATGCTCCCCTATGGGTGGAGCACTCAAGTGTGGAATTGCTGGCACCTCATGCACATAAATGCAAAGCTCTTCTCATGATCTGAGCACTCAGGTAGCTGATAAACGTAAATGAATATATACCTTAAAATTCCTTTGCTTATGCTAAAATGATGATAGTATTGGGGTAAGATGTCTGACTGATGAAAAACCATCCTGGTTTTGATTCCAGCTGGAAGCATCTCATGTGTCCAGCCACACTGAAGAGTTGTATCAATGAAACAGTCTGTCTGTGGATGACTATATATATATATATATATATATATATATATAGTGGACATAGAGTCAACAATGCTCAGTGACAGTCAGTCTCTTGCATATTCGATCATTAGACTAAGCATTCCATATCAACTCAATCCTAACTTAGATTTATATGCTCTATCACTAACATTGAGGACTCTTTATTTACATATACAGCAAACTATATTACTAATATATATATATATATATATATATATATATATATATATATATGAGAGGGTACCTTCTCAGGAAGGAATTCAAAAGTAGTTCTCAATCTGGCCATTGCGACACTTTATACTTCTACTTATTACACATCATCATGTGACACTCTTTCTGGCATCTGCAAATACATTTTATGATTTTAATGAAGGCTGATTAAAAAAAATGAGGAAAATCCATACAGTTTTGTTTTCTTTTGTGAAAAAACTGTTGCAATGTTTCAAGCTTTTTTAATCAAGAAGCTTTAAGTAAAACATAAATGCATGAGTGATATTTGTTTCAAACATGGTGAAATATCACTTGAAGACCAACCATAATCAGGTTGATGTTTAACAAGCCAAAATGAAGAAAATCTTGAAAATATTCATCAAGCAATGGACCATTGATAAGATACAATATATGAAGGAGTACCTCCTCTCCCCGCCAAAAATAGAATTCAAATTTGACATACAAACTGGGCATAGTTGCATGTTACACTGCAAGGTGTCATGCACCAACACTATTCTGTCACATGGCAAGGAAAATTGGATGGACTAGTTTGTTTCTTTGTAGGTTTTTTTCCTGGAGTTTGTCGGAAAAACTGATACTGAAACTTATAATGCTTTGATAAGTTTTTACCTTGAAAACTTTAGATAAAACAAGTTTATGAGTGATATTCACATTTCACATGTGGTAAAATATTGCTTGAAGATCAACTATGATCTGGCTAACCTTTAACTAGTTGAAATAATGAAGATCTTGGAAACATTCATCATTCACTCATCAAAAATCAACAGAACAGAAGATTTGAAAATGAAATCCATCTCTGCAAAATGAGTACATCATTTGCCTACAGACGATAAACAAAACCAAAACAACTATTTGAATGCACACTTTACACTCATAGATAGGTAGGAAGGTACATATATTTCTGGAATTACTTTTTTTCTGGTGTTTATAAGCAAGTATTGTGATTTTTAAGATAACAAAGAAAAACGAACAAAGAATGTACCTCAAGTTTTTTGTCTTTTTTATGGAAAACTGCTGCTGCATAAACTCATAATGCTTTGAGAAACTTTTAACTAAAAAAGCTTTATGTAAAACACCTCTGTATGAGGGATATTCACATTTAAGATAGGGTGAAGATCTACTATGATCTGGCTGATCTGCGAAAAATTTTGAAATCCAATCAGTGAAGATCACTGTCGGACCATTGATAAGATATCTTATTTGCTCATAGAAGATAAAAAAAAATGATGTCATGATTTGACAAAACAAGTTTAAAATGATCTACAGTTTCTTTATAAAGTTATGAATGGTGATGAGTAATTAATCCCAGTTATTTTGAGCAACAAAAAAATAAATTCTGAACTTCTGATTTTCAATGTAACTCATGTCTTTATTCTTTAAGCTAAAAACTTATCATTGATTCTTCATAAAAACTTTCTAAATATCACTAATTTTTTTTTGGCTACTATTTTTATCAAACTTGTTTTATTTTTCATAGAACATTCTTGAAAAGTTGAAATTAATAGAATAAATAAAAAAGCCAATTTACTCTTAAAAGTTGTATTTCAAAACTGTGTATATATATATATATATATATATATATATATATATATATATATATATATATATATATATATATATATATATATACTCAAACATACGAGAGAGATCATTAAACTTCAAAAAATGGAATTTAAATGGATTGCATGGATTTGACTTAGTTGTTCAAGGTGGTTTATGTATGAACACTATTTTGAATCAGTCTTGTCATGTCACATGGTTTTAGATTGATTCATTTTTTTTCTTTTCTTTTTTTATGAAGTTTGTAAGTACATTTACTTTTTTCCCCTCCATGATGGCTGATTACAAAGGACAGTGAAGTTTTAATTTCTTTTGGGGAAAACTGCTGCTAAAACTGTTGTAATGTTTTGAGTTTCTTTTACTTAAGATGCTTTAGATAAAAGATAAGTGTATGAGTGATATTCATATTTCAAATATGGTAAAATGTCACTTGAAGACCAGCTATGATCTGGCTGACCTTCAACAAGCCAAAACGATGAAAATCTGAAAAATATTCTCTACACAATGAAAATTGTTGTTGTTCAATTAATGCCTCAGGTTTATCTTGGATTTCACACAAGTAAAAATTAGCAGAAAAATAGAAAATTAAATGTTTCCTCAAAATTTATGTCCTTTTTGCTCACATAGGACTAAAAACATTCATTTGAAGAAAAACTTGGAAATGACCTGGTTATTTTTTAAATATCAAAAAACAATATTTTAGCTGTTCCATTCTTTCATTAAGCACTTTTATCTTTTTCATGAAATAATCAATCCCACTGCTTTTGTCCTTTTATTGATACCTGATTGCTATTATATATATATATATCATTTCTACACACACATGCACACACACACATATATATACATGGTGCCTTCAATAGGTTTCCAGACTTTTTTTGTACACGCATTTAAAATTGTCGTAGACTCTTGAAAATTCAGTATCTTATTGTTATACATCTTATGACATGACTGACCAATTTTTATGATTTCAGGTTCAAATGAATAGCTACAGCAGCAATTGGAATACACCCTACTAAAGCCTGATTGTCACAGCTGGGGAATTTCAAAAATGCAATCTGGACATGAGGACAGTTTAGAAGAATGATATGCAATAAAATTCTGTTTTAAACTTGGGAAAAATGCCACAGAAACATATGGAATGCTTTAGACTGCTTTTGGAGCATCTTGCACGAATTGAGCATCAGTTTTTGAGTGGCATAAGAGATTCAAGGAAGGTAGGAAGTCTGTGAGGAATGATGAGAGGTGTGGGAGGAGTAAGGAAGTCAATACACCCGAGTTGATTGGCCAAAGGGTTAAGCTTAGGGTTAGGGTTACTATGTAGAGATTTTAACGGAGTTCAGGAAGAGATTCTGTCAGAAGAGGTCAGAACTCTTCAAATCAGGTCAGTGGCATTTCCAGCAGGACAATGCACCAGTCCACAACTCCATCCTTGTCACAGACTATTTGACCAAGATGGGCATCAAGACAGTTCCTCACCCTCCCTATAGTCCAGATCTTGCTTCCTGTGACTTTTGGTTATTCCCTAAGCTCAGAGGCTGTTGTTATGAGACAATTGAGGAGATGAAAGAGGCTGTGATGAAGGTCATTGACATGCTCACACAAGAAGACTTCCATGGGGCCTTCCAGAAGTTGTTGGAACAGTACAACAAGTGCATCGCACCCGGAGGAGATTACTTTGAAGGGGACTAGAGTTTCATGTGTGTACTATCAAGAAAAATGCCCATACGAAAAAAGTCTGGAAACTTATTTAATGATCCTTGTATATATATATATATATATATATATATATATATATATATATATATAACATATGTATAATATTTACTTAAATCGTTCCTTTAAAGATGGTTGTTGTAGGTCCAAAGAAAGAATAAGGATATATTTAAAATAAGATGGTTCATGGAGAGATTTGTATTTTTTTAATTCCTTTATTTTGTTCTTACATATGTTTTATATACATGTATTACATATGTGTTATATATATGTATGTTTCCAGTTTGTTGCTTTAGTCAGAGAACATGTGCTGCACAAGGCCTTTTAAATGGTTTACTCAATGAGACTTGAACTCACTCCTGTTTCCAGTATAAATGATTCTTGTCTAGTTGTTTTTATAATGGTTTTTGTTCCCCCCTTCTTGGAGTATGTTTACTTTGGTCTTCTTTACCCTTCTTTGATATTTGATATGTTTGTAGTTGTGTGTGTGTGTGTGTATGTGTGTGTGTGTTGGTTTTAGGTTTCACTAATGGCTTTTTTTTATCATGGATTGTTTTGTGTTTTTTTTAGATTTACTGGTAGTTCTTCCTTTTTGTGTGTGAACATGTGTGGCATAAGGTCTAGTTAATGGGTATTAAATGAGATTTTAATTTGCTAGTGTTTGTAGTTTGAATGGTTGCTTATGTTTTTTGTTTGCACACATATACACATACATACATATATACATATATATATATATACATATATATTTATGTATATATAAATATATACACACCCACATACACATACTCACACATGTGTATATACATATGTATGTATGTTTATAATCATTTTTGTGTGTGTATGGTTCATGTTTTCATGTTTTATCTAACTTAGGTTTGAATTTATCTATAAAGGTTCTTTCCTTTATTTGTAGTAGCATGTAGTCATTGTTTTGGTAGATTGGTATGATATTAAATTTTCCTCTGCTACATGGTATAAGTGTTTTTCCTCTGCTACATGGTATAAGTGTTTCGAAACTTTTAATTTTCTGTTTTCTTCTATTTTGATATTACTCCTGGAAAGTGATGTTCTAGTATTTAGTGCCTGTGTTGATCTTATGTATATTTCCTTGCATTCGTTACATTCAATTATGTATACTAGGTTTTTTGAGTCGCAGCTTAAGTTTTTATTTATTTTGAATTTGGTTTCGGGGTTTTTAAAAGTGTAGGATTTACCTTCTATAATTATATCACATATTTTGCATCATTTATTTTTGCATTTGGTAACTCCTTGTGTTGAGTTTTTTTTTCGAATGTAGAAGAGGTGAGTATTCTTTTCATATTTTTAGGTTGTCTCTGGCTTTTAAAGCAACAACCTGGAAACATACATATATATAACACGTATGTAATACATGTATATAACACGTATGCAAGAACAAAATAAATAAATTAAAAAAATACAAATCTCTCCATGGACCATCTTATTTTATATATATATATATATATATATATATATATATATATATATATATGATTGAAGGAACAATTTAAATTGATATAGTTTTGTTTATTGGTTCTAACATTGATTAGGGAAACAATGATATTTTTGGTATATTCTTATTTTAACATTAAGAAAAGTAAACAACAAATAAAACACAAAAATTGTGCAATTTATGGGGATGGTACTTTGATTGATTAAATGTGTCAAAAGTAGTTTTCCAAAGTTTCATGCGGGAAATTTTTGGATCCCTAATGTTACATTATTGAATATAGTCAAAACTGGTACAAATAAGACATTGCTTAAGAATAATCAAATTTATACTACACAAAACCCTATATAATAAAAAATATCTATATAGACACTGAATAGTCAAGAAACCTGAGGTTCTATTCTTGTTTTTAAAATACCCATACAAAGGAAAAATTAATTTCAAACCAAAAAATCTAACATGAAAATATAGACAAGATATATATAAATGGACTCATCTATCTTTTAACAAGAACCTTTGTACTGTAGCCTGGACATTTCAAGAATATTTCATTATGCAAATTAAATATGGTGGACTTACTGTAGCAGATTTCAGAGGCTTTTACTCTTTCAGGCATTGAATTTACTAAATCTGCTTAATCTTCTCTTGTGGGATATCCAAACTAAATCTTCTTTTCTAGAAGATTTTCTGGACATTTTCCTTATTTCACAATCTAAAATGGCCCAGACATGTTTAATACAATTTCATATCAGGAAACCGACTTGGCTACAGAATTTGCTTAATACTTTTTTGGAGCTGCCATTATTAATTCACTTTTTTACTCTGTGGCATGAAATTCCATCAACCGTAAAAAGGTTGTTGTTTTCACCTGAATAAGTTAGGAAATCTTGGGAAGAGTCCTCGTACCACAATGAATTTGTACTTATCTAAATCTATTTCTACCATCAACTCCAGTAGTTTATAAAATTGATCTTCATGTTTATGTTTACCCAAAATTACTGCCTCGGGTTGGATGCAACAAAGATCAATTTTTCAGCAGAGTAATGATGGTTTGAATTCAGAGTTTCCCTTCTCCTAGACCAGTTGCCACACCATTTACTAAAGAGCATGTTTTACCTTTCTATTTACCCCTAGCGAGGGTTGGGGGAAGAAGAGATGAATTAATACTATTCCAAAGAGTATGAAATGAAACATTTTCATCAAGAATTTGAACTCAGTTCGCTGTGCCCATTTTCTAAGATGATACTGTTATATCTTTTAACTGTCATTGCTCTTTATGTTAGAAATATTTTTGAGTTTCATGCAGAGGTTCAAGCAGATTTATTCTCTTCAGCTGTTTAGAAATTAGACAAATGAAAAATGATCTGACAAAACAGTTGTCTTCTGCTTTTTCTGCTGAATGTTAACTGGTTTAAGAAGTAGCTTTCTACAGGCTACTTTACCAAAATGACCAATGTCATGAAGATAAGTACTTCTGTTTTTAGGCTGGTTTAGACACACCTCAACGTCTTCTGCTTTGATTTTTAAACCTGTCAGTATTTGACTATAATCAAATCTATAAAACTGTGCTATGTGTAAGTATAGTTGAATTTCTAGCATTTTATCTCTATAGTTTATCTATACATTATTAAAATTTGCATTATACATACATATGTATGTGCGTGTGTGTGTGTGTGTGTGTGTGTGTGTGTGTGTGTGTGTGTGTGTGTGTGTGTGTGTGTGTGTGTGTGTGTGTGTGTGACCATAACCCAGCAAAAATAACACATCATAGGGAAATCTTTATAAAGAGCAATACACTTAAAGTGGTTTAACAAAGAGAATAAAGCAATTTCAAGTCAAATTTACAACTGAGTGATGAACTTGTTTGATTTACATTCATGCAAAACGTCATTTTTTTAATCATCCAAATTCTCTATACAATTGAGATAACTTTCTTTATAAAATGCAATAAAAACAATAAAGATGGGGATGCTAGTCTGAAAGAATTAATAAGTAATATAACTGGTCGACTCTTAATGGATCTGTTGCCAAAGTATTTAGTGAGTTGTTATAGAACAGGAGTAAAATGACTAAAAATGAAATCAATAAAATCTTTCTTGAATGTATTATTGCACATATTTTATAGCTTTATTTTTTCTGACTTACCAATGGCTTATATTTGCTAATATTTATAAGTAAATGTTGGTCTGAATTTAACACAGATTCAGCACAAAATTTTAAAAACTTTTCTTTAATAATTAGCATGAGAGTTTTCTAAAAGTAATGTTTACTCAATTTAAGATTTGTATGAATATTAAATGAATGTAAAAAATTCTATCCCATTCATGGGATATTGGTAGGATTTAAAATCTAGCAATTTTTGTAAATGTCCCTTAAATAGAAGGATGGTTCTTATTGGATTGAAATTATAATTGAATATATTTACTGAACCCCTCTGCCATAGACAGGATGTGACACATGATAACAGTTTTTATGGACTTGTTGCCTTATCAAAACTATAAAATCCAGTTTGCCCTTCAATTTACCCAGAGTTTGGAGTGAAACAGGTGGATTCATGCCTTTCCCAATGACATTAGTTAAACTCTTTTTTTATTGGTTATGATTCAACATAATCAGTTTGTAAGTTTTATTTATAAATTAGCTCTTAAATAAACTTTGTTTTTTACTCTCCTAGCCCTTCTATAAAAATTATTATTATTCAGACATGATTATTTTTGGACATTTTTAAGAACAGTTTTTTTCTGTTTGTTATTTTTATGCAATATATCTTATTTGGCAAGCTTTTTTTTAAATTTTCAGCTTCATACACATTCTGAATGGCTAATCTTTAGTTTTTCAGCAATATTTCAAGTTGTTTTTCATGTGTTTGCTCCAATAATGATCCCCAGTGTGTTCATGTGAATAACAGAAGGTTGTGTATGATGCTGATTGTATGCTTTGTGATGGGGAAGATATTTAGTCAAGTCCCTACTCACCAAGCACCAATATTAGCATTAATATATCTGTGATATACTAATACTGAACATCTGATGAGCTTCTCATGGACATGGGAATTATCTAAGGGAGATAATTGTTTATTGTATCCCTACAACCCTCTTCATTTTCAAGGCTCGATCATCTTTGTGACAAAATGACCGGTATATTCATTGACAATCCCCTGACTATGTGCTTAATTGATATTGCAGTTTCCACTGTTTATATCTCATTTCAAACTCATAAAATTTGCTAAAATTTATATTGCTTACATTTATTTGTTTCCATTTTTAATTTGACAATCTAATATTAAGAACAAATAATGGAGGTGAAACAACTGATACAAGTTAGTAAAGTTAGATTTATGTTTTAGAATTATTTATGACATGAAAAATTGTTAAATAATGATTTATCATAGAGTAAAGATTAAAGTTTAAAATTGCAATTATTTTTAAAGCAACCTAATACTTTCTAAAATCTAAAAAGAGATTAGAAAAACTAAAGGTAAAGAAATACAGTTAAACTGTTTAAAGTGGTATTTTACTTAAAAAAAATAGTTTAATAATAGTTCATTTCAAAATATGTATCAAGTTTGAAATAACTAAAAAAGCAATTATTTTTACACCAATTTAATACTTTTTAAGTCTTAGTAAAAATAAAGGTTAAAAAATGAAGTTAAACTGTATCAAAGTGGTATATTACAGTAACAAAAAAATCATTAATAATATTTTTTACAAAATATGGATCAAAATTTAAAATCACTAAAACTATAATTATTTTTACATCAACCTAATACTTACTAAATCTTAGTAAAACTAAAGGTAAATAAATACAGTTAAGCTCCTATTTTATCTGATGATACAATAGAGAAAGAAATCACTTTTAAAACTGTCTGTCATAGGAGTCAAAATAGAACAACACAACTCAATACCTTTAAACAAAACAAAAGAATGACTAATATTTAAATAGCATAGTAGCCAGCAGTAATAACTCAAGGTCAGCCACACAATAACAATGATTTTGTCAAGAAGCTGCATCAGACTGAGAAATCAATCAATGATTGACTGGGTCGTACATAACTTCATTGGAAGATTCCAACTATTGCACAAATGATTTGTCACATGAGAAGTCCATCAAGATCAATGTTTCTAACATCAGAGGTTTCTGTTGATTGTGGACTGATAACCTCAGGAAGCATAAATCTGTACAATTCCTTTTTAAATTTTCATTTATCTGACTAAATACTGTGAGAATAATTTTCAAGTAAATTGAATAAGTTTTCTTTTTTGATATGAAAATATAAGCTATTTTCTTTCTACAAGATATAGAATAAGATTTTTTGAAATAAATATTATTGCTACAGTTTTTGAAATGTGGAACAGCTTTATTAATTCTATGAATTACAGCAACTAAATACAAGTTGTGATCAAAAAGTATCAAGACCTAAGCTTTAGATTTTAGAATTTTTAAATCTTAAATTCAAATGAAGATATGCACACAGCTGAGTAATTCAAACAATAAAGTGATGATGTCCAAATGTCCAAACTGCTGTCTACACGTGTAGACTTTATCTCAATGAATCAGTACTAATTTGAAAAGAAATTTTCAAGACAATCTTGATACTTTTGGGATGAAATGTTTTTAGTGAAACACAAAATTTTGCAAGTACAGCACCTTCTATACTCTCCAAACCTATCTCCCTTGAACTTTTTCTTGTTTCCTGAACTAAAAATTAATCTTAATCGTAAGATTTGAGGACGTGGAGGACATTAAAAGAAATACAACAATGAAGCTTCATACAATATCAGAAGAGCTGAGGTGCTTCAACTAATGGAAAACTCACAGGAATAAATATGTTGAATATGTCAAGAGGAATTTTGAAGAAAATGAATGTGTTTATCTGGACTGGGTGGACTTTAAGGCTGGTTTTCATATGTTTGTCATATTTGAGTACCAAAACTCACTGCCACAGTTATTAGAGAATGAGGAACACAATTCCGACACTCGTAGCTGTGGAAATGTATCATGGTTTAATATTCCTCGTGGCAAACAATATGAAATAATTCACAATGAATTAACAATAAAACATCTATTACCTGAACAAACTTAATAAAAAGGATACAGGAATTACATGAAATACTAAATTATGGAGAGAAAGTCCTATCAAGTAGTTGAAGAGTCTTTTATAGAATGAAATTTATTGTATGAAGCCTTACATCTACAGGATATGAAATCCTATATTCTATAATAAATAGGTCAAGCACAAATAAATAAGAAACGGCTACTCATAAAGCGGATCAGAATTACGAAAGCAAAAACTTTTGTACAAATCATGAAAAATTTAGGATCTAAAATTATATAAGTAGTTTCTGGAATCCGATTGGACAAGATAGTCAAGTGCAGAGCTTTTGCTTACGTCCGGCTGTTGAACTCTAAATAAAATTGCCACTGAGGTGATTTCCCGCCCAGAAATAAAAACTTTCGTTTGGAGACAGTCACGTAAACTTTTTGTTTATCCTACTAATATTGTACAAATGATTTTAAAGTAAATTAAATAATTTCTATTTAGAAATTTAATCAATTTATTTTACTAAGCTAACTCAAATAGCTAAAATGATATTCTAGGTCGACTAGTTGATTGATTTTAACGGTATGTCAACCCGTCTAGGGCTATTTCAATGTTCATTGTACGTTTATAATTACATTTTTTGAGTAATAGTTTTTAAAGGAATTTTTGGACATAATTATATATCAAGTATTCCCATCTAATACAAATTATTTGCACACATATGTTTTCAACTAATTATTTCTATTCAAGGATAATCATTTGTTTGCGCAGTTATAAGGCTTTTCGGAGGTGATCGTAGAGTAATAATTATAATTTTAAAAAATCGAATCACCGACTAGAGTTCAAATCGTGGACATAGCTGTTTACATTTCACACGACGTTAATACCTTTGAGAAAGAGAATGAATCCAACTATTCTTCTTCTAGCTATGGATAGATAGTAGGACAGAATATCCTCATTAATCTTGGTAAGGCAGCCAACCTAGGAGAAGGAAAACTCTGAATTCAGATCTGTTGATTTCTGTTTAAAAATTGGTTTAATGTCGCATCCTGTTCATGCAGAGGGGTTGAGTAAATCCATATAGGGTTTTAAATAAATGATAATTATAATCCTAAACTTTCAAGTCTTCTTAACATTAATAATTCTATTTGATAATAAGCATTTGTTTGCACACAGCTATATATTGGTTTGGTCATAGATAATTTCCGCTTTCGTAAAATCTTATTTATTTGTGAATAATTTAACAATGAATTAATTCAAATCAATAGTATATTCGCCATTATTTTGAATCCCCTTTTGCCATTTATCAGTTTGTTGATTCCTCTCAAGAAAATTCAGCTGGTTTCGAGCTCAAGAAGTTTTCCTCAAACGTTTTTACCTGATCTTCTTGCGAACATTTTTTGTCATTTAGAGTATTTTGTCGAGAACAAAAAATGTGGAAATCACTTGGTGCAAATTTTGGTGCATGTAGTGGATAGAGTCGAACAGGTCAGCTTACATCTAATATTTTTCCTGTGTGGTTATTGTTAAATGTGGCTTTGCATTATCATGGAGAAGCACAATCCAGTTGATAAGTGCGTGGCGTTTTCTTATATTTTCATACACACGTTACAGCTGTTAAGCGTATGTCTGCATTGAGTGTCTGTGGTCTAGAAACTCAAAATGAATAATTCCACCATACACACAGCATAACTTTTTTTCCATGAAGTTCTGCCTTTGGGTTAGGTTGTGGAGATTCATTCTTGTCAATCTTCTGTCTTTTACATTGAAGATTATTATTTTAAAAAAAACCTAAATCACCTGATATTCTTGAGAAACAAGTAACTTCTTTGCCTCGAAAGAAAACTTATCACTATGGATATGTAATCTTCCTAATTCTTCTCACTTGAAGTATGAGCAACCCAAACGCCCAGCTGGCTCACTTTTCCTATCTTTTACAAGTGGTGGCAGATTGTGGATAGGGATGTGATTAGGTCAAGTGCTAATTCTAGAGTTTTTTTTTTTTTTTTTTTTTTTTTTTTTGTGGACTGCATTCCACCAATTCCCTTAAAACATCTTGATTGAAGCCTGCTGAGCGTTCTGGTCTGGGTTCATCCCTCTATGACGTATCGCCAAAACAAAACTTTGAAAACCAGTTTTGGACTTGGCAGTCAGTAATGAGACCTTGGCCCTAAACGCTACAAATTTTCTCAGCTGTTTCTGTAGTGTTGTTGGAATTTGTAAATTCGGCAGTTAATGTCTGCTCGAATTGTGGAAATTTGTTAAGGAACTGGTGATCCTGTTTCACCGAATATCAGCAGCCCCTTGGGGTCACATGGTGTCCACTATAAAAAGAGCTCCAACTGAAGATTCTTCCTCTTTTTTTTCCACTCCCATCGCTGTTAGCAACAGGTCCATTCGTAGCAGCCCTTGACGGCAGACGTATTTGGTACCTTCAACACCAGCCAAGAGCCAAGAGCGACGAACGCACGTGCTGAGTTAAAAGGAACCAGGATCACAGCAAAGTTCCAGCAGGCATTTTAGCTGCAAAACTTCACCTTACACCTTATAACCTAACCCTATATAACCTAACTTTACAACCTTACAACCTAAACTTATAACCTCGCCTAAACCTCACATAACCTCACAAACCTTACAAAACCTTACCTAACCTTACTCTTATACACCTACCACTTATCAGAACATTGAACTCTTTTTTGAACTCTTACATATTCGTTGTTTGTTCCATTTGGTGTAAAACCCTGTTTATTGTTTGTTGTATATAAATTCTGTTACACAAAAAGTCGTTCGTCTCCTTTCTTCAAAAGCTGTCACCCATCTCCCAAACTGCGGTTGAAGCACGGTTTATTCTTTTACAAAACGTAGGAATAAACAGGGCTTTTCGGGGCTTATAAAAATCCCCATGGAATATGATTGGCTGTTTTGAAGTCGTGCCGTTTGCCCCCGCACCTACTTTTATTTAACTAAGGCCCGCCTGGGTCTGGCCTCTTCTGTTTTGTTTTTTTAGACTTAAACAGAAAGCACTGCCTGGCTCGCTCTTTTTGTTTTTTGAGCTCTTGTTTATTCGCCTTCGTCTTAACGCAATTTTTTCTTAAGCAATGTAGCTTGAGCAAATGGGCCTATTTGTCGCTTGGGCTAAGCCTTTTTTCCTTTCAGGGTTTTTTGTTACTTGTTGAAACAATAAGCCTACTGCAGGTTAATTGTGGTTTTGGTATGCTGTCCCTTCAAAAGAAAGTTGAGTCTAAGGTCTGGAGGAGGTATTATTGGACCGTTTGCCGACAAGAAAAAAATTATTTCGTGCAAGTCAGTCGTATTTTTCATTTTTTTTTTTTTTTTTTTTTTTTTGGCTATAACATTATCGTTATTCTAATGTATGTACCTTAAATTCAATGTTTTCGACATATGGGAAAATATGCAAAGCCGGACTTTTCAAAGTTTATTTCTCTTGAAATAAATTACTTTGTAGGAGCTAGTTGTATTGTTTTTTAAGAAATATAGACCCTCTTCTTTTTCAGGTGGCAAAAGACAGCATTCTTATTCCCCTTTTTTATCTCCTTTATTTTTTTACACGTTTCTCTACCCCTTCGCCTAGCCTATCAGGTACTGCTAGATTTCTAGGGTTAGGCAGAGATAAAGTCTGCTAGGTAATAGTAGAATAATTCTTTATAGCGACTACCATTCGGAAAATTTTGTTAACTTTTCGTATGTTGGTTGTTGTAATTTAAAACTTAAAGCCTAGCATGTTAATTGAATTGAGGCCATTTCTCATAGTGTATTTGTTATTCTTAAACTCCCACAACATTACATGTTGAATATGCACTATCAGTTCCTCCATTTTAGAGGCTTGAGATCATTGATTAAATGATGATCTGTACTCTTTCACCATTGATATAAGAATACCCGATGAAGTAACTCTATAATCAGATAATTTCCGGTTGCGTTTAAAACATTAGAATTTTGACATGCGTAGTTACAACTTGCTTTTAAAAACGGAAATTATTTATGATTCAACCTATAATAATATTTTAGATTTAATCAAAAGTCATTTCTAAAAACAAAACAGAAAGTAAACCAGATATATAAGGGGGAACTAATAAGTCGATAGACAAACACAGTTATTAGCTGATCTGAAATTTTCACCGTATAATGTTTGATATATGTGATTAACAGCAGCATAATGTTCAAAAAAAGAAGTGAGGGAATGCAGAACTGGCAACTCTAGGAGTGTCGTGGTCAAGCCAGCTAAGCAATCCTGTTTTAGTTAATGTGAAGATACAAACAGATAAACGAAATGGAAAATTTTTGTAGCAAATACATAGTGAAGGATTGCTGCTCCCCACTCACAAACAAAATCCAGAAACATCATTTCCATGAGTTTCTACATCCCTATATCATTGATGATTAGTTGAAAAGTGCTTATTAATTGCATTAACAAAAAGATTGTTGAAAAATAAATATGTGTAAAATAATTTTTTTTTAGATCGTTATGCTGCAGAAATATTGATTTGGTTTCTTGGTTTAATGGCATATTAACTCTTTTTAGGTTATTTAATGCCAAATCCATTCTCCTAGAAGAACAGTAGTGGTGCTATTTAACCCATAGCTGGGAGGATAAGAGGGTTCATACCTTTCCCAACGTAATAGCGCGACTGGAGTACGAACTCGCGTACTACGATTCCGCAGTCCAACGCTTTAACTATTACACCACGAGGACACCCCAGGAATATTGAGGTACCTAAATAAAATGCTACAAACGTAGTGGTTTGGTTTCTTTGTATAATGGCATATCAACCTTTGCCGGTTATTTAATGCCAAAGACATTCTCCAAGAAGGACAGTAGTAGTACTATTTAACCCATAGCTGGGAGGATAAAGGGTTTCATACCTTTCCTAATGGTATTTGTTCGAGAGGGAACATAATAGAGCGACTTGAGTTCGAACTCACTTACTACGATTCTGCAGTCCATCGCTTTAATCATTATACCACGAGGATACACCCCACCAAAAATATCGTGAGGTCATCATCATCATCATATCGTGCTGGCAGCACGGATATCCCTGACCCTCTCTCGCCACTCCTCCCTATCGTTCATCGCCCTAGGCAGGTCTTCAGGACAACAACCTGTATCCTCACATAGCTGCTGAATGTACGTTCGTGCTGGTCGTCCTGCTTTTGCGCGGCCGTGTGTGGGGATCCATAAGAGTACATCTCTTATGAGTTCATCTCTGCTTCTCCAGCAATGTCCTGCATGTCTGGTTCGCCTAACTTGAATAGTTTTCGTGATAGGGGGCAGGTGGCCGTACAGTTGGTGTCTTGTGGGGTGTTGCTGCCAGGACTTTTACATAAAATGCAACAGCCTTAGTGATTTACGTACATAAAAGTGTAGGATAACTTTTCTTCATAAATATTATTGCTACAAATTTTGATATGAGGACAGTGATATTAATTCTGTGAATTACATTGTAGAGAAGGGGAAAATTTCGTATTTTGGTTTGACGCGCAAATTTAATTCGACACTTAATTCCACCCAATCAGGATGACTTATCCTATTCAGCCCGGACCTTCATTTCCGGCTAGCAAATCGGGTGAGCTGCCAAACACACTCTCTTTGGCTCGAGAACGTCGACCAGTGCAGACGTCTAATTGGCCGTTCTTCAATAGCGATGCTTTTTAGCTGGACAATGCCGCCTAGTGCAGACATCTCACTGCGGCTTTAAAATAGCAGCAGTAGCAGCAACATGGATACACGAGGGAACCCATCTTATTTATGGATTCCTTACAAGGAATCCCAGTTGAATATAAATTAGATGCATTCAACATGCCTCGCACAGGCACAACTTTATGTCACCCCAAAATTTGCTATGTCGATCTGAGTGTAATCCCGCTCTCGACACGCTAGCTTTCAATTCACCTCTGGGCCACTTTAATGGAGACCAACGCACGCCTTCTCTCCACCATACGGACAAAAACCATGGTGACTCCAAAACACAATCCCTCACACGTCCGAAGACACACGCTGCCATCTCAACCATCTCAACTTCTCATAACTCAATTTCGTCTCAATAAGCATAACTTCTCCACGAGTCTTGCAGCACCAAAAGCAAACCCAATATTCCATGCTGCAAATAAAAACCTTATCCTTAAACACATTTCGACTCTCGCCATCTTACTTCTTCATCCTCCTTTTATTTCTCATAACCTAGCGAGGGGACTAACAACACTAAGCGAGGAAACAACTCAACGTAAACACACATACGTTACACTATCTCCCTCGCTAACAACAAACTTTCCCTCGCTACTAACAAACCAACTTCTCCAGCTAAAAACACCCTACAAAAACTCCGGCTACAAAATGGTTCCCCCTCGCTAAACAATAATAACCATTTCACCTACGGCTAAAACATCAATTAAATGCAGGATATCGTCAAAAAGTATCAAGACTAAAGGTTTAACTTTTAAAATTATAAAATCTGAAATCTTTGACATGTGCACAGCCTAGCATCTTATAAAATAAAGGAATGATGGATTCATATCTAGATTGCTGTGTGTACAGCAGAACAATTTATATAATGAAATAACTAGATGTGTAGACTTTGACTAAATGAGTGTGTATGACAAATTGTTTGTCAAATGTGGTGATATAGGCCACAAAATATGTAGGTTAAGTTAAAAACTGAAGAAAGTTGGTATCAGGAAAAACATTATGGAAGTTTTAGCGTATAATGTTACAGTTAGAAACAAAGTGTTCGGTTTGCGGCTATATAATATCATATAAGAATAAACTTATAATAGTCCACTTAACTGAACTACTTGTGTCGTAGTCGTTTTGCCAAAGTTTAACACACTTCATATGGCTCTCCTGTTCATTGCTGGAATTGTATCAGGGACAATTATAACATCCGTTTGTTCTGGAGTTCGTTAGGAAAAAATGTCAAGACGTTGTAGCAGAAAGAACTTCGTATGTTTGGCGTGTAAATCATTTTGACCGTTGGTCTCGTCATATAATTTTACCCCATGGGAATGACGAATCCCATTCGGCCCGGATGACTTTCCCGGGCATATCGAATTTGGTGAAAGCCCGCCAAACTACCTCTTCCTCAAAATCTTTCGAGCTGAACGGACGTATTTCTGTCCGCTCCTTTATCAGCAGCAACTCACCACCATGAAGATAGAGCCGCCTGGTTCATGGACCCTTTGGGTCTACCCTTTTAGACCTAGGGGTTCCCAGTTGAAAATGAATTAAATGTATTAATTCCGCCTCTGACAATTCAGCTACTTAATTCCTGGACAACCCTTTTCTGTAGACCTTCATACTTCTCTCGTACAGCAAACAGGACCACGCATCATGGCTGAATATTTTATTCCTGATCTACCGTCTAATTCATGGACCTTCGTGTCTACACTTCTAGACCCAGGGTTCCACCGTGGAATACGAATTAGACGAATTAATTCCGCCTCTGACAATTAAGTTACTTCATTCCTGGACAACCTTTTAGGTGACAGTGATTACTTCTCTTCCACAGCAACCAGGACCACACATCGACGGCTGAACATTCACTCCTGTTCTAAAATCAGCAACTCAATATTT
Organism: Sepioteuthis lessoniana; assembly: GCA_963585895.1. NCBI lineage: Eukaryota > Metazoa > Mollusca > Cephalopoda > Myopsida > Loliginidae > Sepioteuthis > Sepioteuthis lessoniana. The sequence continues at coordinate 73,958,977 of OY757906.1, read as the reverse complement.
GCCATGTCTACTGCAACGCATATCCCGCTCAGACATTTAGCTGCTGTGATTCATTCTCAACTTGATAATATAACGGGAAGGTGACCCGTTCAACCTCTCCGTTATAACGTCTTTTGATATCTGGCGCCAACTTATTTGGGTCATTGTTTTGTTAGTTTAAAAGGTGCACCGACCAATTAAATGCTTAGTCGGCCCTACTTTAGAGAGTAGGGCCGACCAAGGGAGACAACCCACTTACCTTAGGTATATATATATCTTTTATATGCGTGCTATTTTTTAAAGCTAATTTTGAAACTTTTTGAACATTTATGATGAGCTGAAAACAAAATATTGATCCACAATTTTACCACAGATTCTTCTAACAATATTCCTCTGGTTTTGAATTCCGAGTTTTTTCTCTAGACCAGTTTCCTAACCAAAGCTACAGAACTCAATCTGCCATACTATTTACTCATATCCTATAAAGTTACTATTATCATTATTATTAATATTTCACACATCAGTCCTGTAGGTTGAAAGGAAGCAGATGAGCAGTCATTCCTCCGGATTCTATTCTTCAAAAGTGGTTACTTTTCAACAGTTTCAACTTGTTCAGTCTTTTGTGCAAAAAAGTGTCTCTTATGAATAATAAACAAATAAGCATTGACTGTATTTTCTCATGTGTCGGAGATCTATGTTTAAGCATTGGTAAAAAATGGATTTTAAAAGTAATTCTTTAGACAGACCGACATCTATCATTAGAGTCATTATCAAAACATATTTAGTCACTGTTGATAACTGGGCAACATGTGTCAATAAAATGCCCTAAAACCGCATCATATTAATTTCATCACAACAATTATACATTCCCTTTAAAAGCGCATCTTTATTTTTATTTTTTACTTTAAATATAAATACGTGTCCTAACGCCTTGCTCGCTCCTTTTCACTTTAGATCCTGAGTTTCACCCATAAGTAAGTACACTGCTATTTTACTTTCAGAGTATTCTTAAAAAAAAAAAAAGAAAAAATGTGTTGCGGAGGCCAGATAAATATACCGGTTCCCACAAACCTTTGAAATATAAGTGATTGATAACGAACTAGGCAAGAATGACAAAACAAGGGTGTTGCTTCGAACGGCCAAACTTTATTATGGCGAATCGTAAATCGGAAAAGCGTACGGCAAACAGTCGTCGCGGCCGGATGGTGATCGTTGGAGCAGGTCTGGGTAGTTGGTACAAGACTGGTATTCGTTGGATAGGTGGTCACTGGTGCAGGACTGGTTTCTGCTGGAGCAGGAAGGTGGTCGCTGGTTCAGGACTGGTAGTTGCTGGTATCTGTTGATGCAGGAAAGTGGTCGCTGATTCAGGACTGGTAGTCGCTGGTGCAGAACTGGTGGCTGCTGGTATCTGCTGGTGCAGGAAGGTGATCGCTGGGGCAGAAAGGCGGCCGCTGGTGCAGGACTGGTAGCTGCTGGTGAAGAACTTGTAATCACTGCCGCAGGAATGTGGTCACCGGTACAAGAAAGTAGCTGCTGCTGCAGGGAAGTGGTCGCCGGTGCAAGAAGGTAGCTGCTGGCGCCGTCTCAAAAGGGTATTAGGTTAGACAGACTGAATTAGTCCTGAAAAAGGCTGTTAGATTGAGAGGCTGGTAGTTGTGTCTGCTGCATTGTGCCGTCTCAGGTGGTGTTTGGATAGACTTTATGAGTAGCCCTGAAAAGGGCTTTTAAGCTGAGAGGCTGGCAATCTTCCTGCGTCGTCTGCAGCTGGAATCAGGACGTCGGCTTTAGGGGAAACCTTGAGCAGTCCTCGTGGGCAGCAGCTGCTGATTAGGCTTCGGTCGTAGAACGACCAAGGGAGAATCTGATTTCTCCCGCATCCTTGGCAGACGCCCAGATATTTGTCGCTGCCTCCCACCAGACACGACTTGACACAAGGTCAAAAGCCCGAAGGCCGATTAAAGTGGGGATAAAGGAAGGGGGATCGGGAACGAGCCGAAACTCGAACCCTGCTGGTCTATGCTGCTCATCGGCTCACTTAGTGCAATGTGAGCCTAATGAGGCAAGCAGTTTCACGAACCCAAATGTGGGTCCGGGCACGTATGCCAGTTTACGGTTTAAACTAGACGCGAGGTCTAGTGCCATACATGGGTTACAAAGGAGACAAAAGTGCAGCTCGCCCACCCGAGGGTAGCCTAGTCGAAACTAGGTGCCTAAAAGGCCCCAAGTCTGTCATTGTTCCTTTTGCAGAGCCACGCCCCGGACCGAAGTCCAGAACAGGCTCCGGGGTGTCCTACGCATAGGACGTGCCCTCCTTGGCTGATGTCCAGCCCAACTGATTTGACTTGGTTTGATACCGCTACTTTTATAGCTACTGTGCGCTACTACACATTGTGGTCTACGTACACTGACTTTGCTATTTGTTATTATATTATAGTGAGAAACTTCATTCTACTTCGATCATGTGTTTTTTAATACTACCTATTTTGTCCATTAGTTGAGGACTGTCCTTAGAAAGAGAGGTTGAATTTAATATTTAAAAAGAACGTTCTGTGCGGAGCGATTTAGTCCCTTAACGACTCGTTCCTAAATACTATTGGCTGATGACGTCAGTGACTCATCACTTCTTGGAATGGGGTTTGTTTGTTTTGTTTGTGTTATGAGTAGTCGGCTGACTATGATAAAAGCATTTTCTGTATTTCTCAACTAGGTGAGAGGTCTATGTTTGAGCTTAGAAAAAATCTTGGGCTTTGGATGTTAATTTCCTAAGCAACATATTATGAAACATTTGACAATAAAGTTTGCTTTAACTGACTAACCACAACACTATCATAGGATATTAAATCCTACACTTTACAACTAATACGCGAAGCACAAATAAAAAACACCTATACATAAAGCGAATCAAATTCACTAAAACAAAAATTTTGGTACAAATCAGTAAAAAATTACGATTAAAAATTAAATAAGCAGTTTCTGCAATCTGATTGGGCAGGATAATCACGTGCAGTTACTTTCGTCTACATTCGAGCAGTTGAATTCCAACTGAACTTGCTACTGGGATGATTTCCCGCACAGAAATAAATACTTCTATTTGGGTCCGGTTACGTGATCAGGAGATCTATTTATTCACGCTTTCGGCGGCAACTAACACACCGCCGGACATGCAAGAGCTCGACACACAGCAACACACGGCAAGCGACCGAACATGCACGATCTCTACATACAGCAACACACGGCCAGCAAACAGGACATTCGAGAGCCCGACATGACTTCTTCATAATATTAACGACACACGCTCAAAGCTACATCAACATGCTAACAACGACCAAAATTCCACTTCGTTATTATGACAACTGTGAGTTCACACACCCCAAAAAATAACACTCATAGTCGTGGCGGAAGTAAGTTTACCATTTTTTTTGTCTACTTATTTTCTTATGGAACCACCTCAATTAGATTTCCTATATCTCCACCTTCATCACATACACACATTCAGTCAGCAGTCAAACATACACCACGCTGATATGTGCTTCACTCTCACACGCACACATATACTCACACATTATATTAATTTCTTATCAAAAACATTGATGAACTTTTGAACTTTTGGTTTCTTACAACTGCAACACAACAAAGCACTAGAAAGTTTGTAAAATACAAATGTTGATATGTATATAAATGCTTAACTATTTCAATCTGGTTTTCCTCTTATCGTTTCTTCGCATTATATTCATAAATTTAAGTTGTATTTGTGGACAAAATACTCGTAAATAACTTTCCCTTTTTAATCCGAATAGACTGGCCCCACTCTATACAAGGCGCCAAAAAAGTCATTACTAAGCTTAACTTAGTTTTGGAATAAGATCAGAAGCTTAGAGCACTCTGTGACAATTCACCTCACCCAGAACGGTTTGCTACTCGAGCTTACAACATACACAAGGTACCCCATTTACTAAGCTAAGCTTACTTTTAGAACAAGATCAGAAGTATGGGGCACTTAGGGAGAATCATACTTACTAACAAACTGTTACACTTTGATAAATGTCCAATTAGATAAGACGTAGGACTTATTCATTTTGATTTTTTTCAGTGGCTTGTTCTTTTCTGACATTTGGTATTTAATTTGTAATTCTCATGCAACCATCGATTTCTTAAGAAACTGATTTCTTGATTTGGGTGATCATCCATGAATCTATGTTTTTAATGTTTTATAAAACAATAAGTGAATACTTTATCATCGAACCTTGTTAATTACGTTGCAAAACAATCAAACAGTGATATAGCTGCCTTTACTGTAATTAACTGAACCCATGGAAATTCTACAGTTTAATTAGAAACAGCCACCAAGGATCAAAGATCAATGCGACATTTTTAATGCTTTATTTACTATATATATATATATATATATATATATATATATATGCAATACTTATTTGCGTATATAATATACAACAAAATGAATAAAATAAATTAAACAAATAATTGAAACTGTAGGGAACGAATAAATAAATATAAAAATTAAATTTTAAAAAAATAAATAAATAGATAAAAAGAAAAACTATTAAATTTGAAGAAACTCCCAGAGGTCTCTAACGGAGATGACGAATGCGTAAAAGAAAAAAGGATTTTCCCCTTGAAAAAGGAAACGATATCATCTTTAACTTTTCAGGCAGTGTCCGTCGAACCGACAACACCAATTTTGCTGTCTGGTGTTTTAGGCACCACGCTACGTCACAAGACGGCCAGTCAACGTGGGGTGAAACAGTGTAACCAAAATATGGAGTCAGATATCTTACGGCAACACAGCCTTGCCCTTAGCCCCTGATCTTCAAAAGCCTTCAAATCCCACAAAACTACTGAAAAGAATGTTTCCCTCAATTATAACAAAATGATAAACAATATTTTTCATAAAAGTAATTCCTCTTCTAATACCATAGCATTCTTCATTGTTTACGTCTTCTGTCTGTCATGGTTTCCTGAAAATATTATAAATACTACTAACTGCTGTTAATTCATGTTTCCTTATCCTTTAAAATTATGAATGTGGGTCAAATTTGAGAAAGAAATAGATTTTTTTCTTCTTATCTCCCATTCACTAGCTAACTTTAAAAAATATGACATATGCAAAATTTGTATCATATGTAATTTTTACCCTTTTTAACACGTGTGTACTTAAAATAAGTTGTAGAGTTTTAGCGTTTTAAATAACACTATTGTTTTTAGGCACACAAATGAATTACGAAACTATTCTTTAACAACACACAACAGCGAAAGTTCTTTATTTGCAGCTTTGAATATTTGGTTTGTTCTTGGTGCTGCAAGACTCGTGGTGTTTAGGCTTGTTGGTTTTGGAGACGCGATAGCTTAGCGGGATGTTGAGATGGCAGCGTGTCGTTGGACGTGTGAGGGAAGTATTCAAGGTCACCGTGTAGTTTTGTGTGTCGAGAGCGGAGTGGCGCTCGGATCGACATAGTAAATTTTTGTGGTGACAATAAGTGGTGCTTGTGGAAGGCATGCTGAATGTTTCTAATTTATGTTCAACTGGGATTCCTCGTAAAGAATCCATAAATTAGATGGTTCCCTCGTTGAGTGTCCATGTTGCTGCTGCTAGTGTTAAAGCCACAGTGAGATGTCCACACTGGGTGGCTTGTTTAGCTAAAAGGCATCGCTAAGCAGGGACGACCAGAGGCACGACTGTTCTGGTCGCCGTCTCAAGCTGAAGAGAGTGTGTTTGGCCGCTCACCCGTTTTGCTAGCCGGAAATGAAGGTCCAGGCTGAATAGGATATGTCATCCTGATTGGGTGAAATTCAGTGTTGAATTAAATTGCGCGCCAAAACAAAATACGAGATTTTCCTCTTCTCTACAGAGTTAACTAGGCCTCAACTCTAGCAGTGAACATAGATAGCAGTCACCCAACGCTTAGGAGTGGAGGGGAGAGAAAGAAAGTTAGAAAAAACGAGTATAGAAAAAAAGGAAGGGGAGTAATTACTCTACCATTAACCTGTAAAAAATGTGACGACTATATTTCTAGAAATAAAACAAAGATTTTCCCACAAAAAATGAATTTATTCCTGAAAAAATAAATTGTATTGTATATGTTTCGCTATGCAGGTTGATTTAAACATTAAGCTCTTTTAAAACCGAAAATAAAAAATAAACATAGAATAAAACAATACAAAGGAGTGAAACAAAATAAAATACAATAAAAAGGGGAGGAATTGGATCAGGCAAAAGACTTACTCGCTATTGTCTGGTCCTCGTTAGAATTCAATATTCGTGTAGAATTTCTTCTATATTCCTTCTGCTCCAAAATGTTGACTGAAACGTACTCTCTCTGAGTAAGGAGGTTGTACGAAACCGACCTTTTCTTTCTGCATAGAGAATACCCACTCTCAGTTTCTCCACGACTTTTAATTCCATTTCTATGAGACGGAGTGGTCTAACGGATAGCAAATCTAGATTTTCGACCCATTTTGACTTCTTTGCGTCAGCTAAATGGTCGACACAATTCTTATTTTTGTATCTATCTATTTTTCTTCGTGTTTATTTTATTTTATTCATGTTATTGTCTTTTTATTTCTTATTTAATCTCTACATACCCATTCCCTCCATCACAGTCAGGATTTGATACAAGGTCAATTTTTAAGCAGAGTTAAGCTGGTTTGAATTCAGAATATTCATTTTCCGAGACTAGTGGCTTAACCAAGGCTAAATAACACAATCTACACTACTATTTACCCATAGATGTAGAGAGGACAAATGGATTCATGCTTTTCCCAAGGTCATTGATGTGAAGTGAAAAGCAAACAATCTTTTCCAGGATTGGAACTCAATGATGCCCTTTACTCAAAGCGCACCTCACAGAGAATGGGAGTATCAGGTAGGGAAGTTCAGAAAGTAGATGTAGTAATCTTATTTACAGATATACAACAGAATAAACAGAATAGATTAAGCAAATAAATGAAAATACTTAAAAATTTAGTATACATACTAAGACTTTTACATAATAGATGTGTGATTAGTAAAATGGTCATAGTCATGGGAAATAGAATCAGTGATCTGAGTTCAAATCCTAGATGAAGCTGTTTAAGTTTCACTTCGCACAGATGCCCTTGGAAAAGACATGAATTAATCTCCAACTAGAGGAAAAATTTTTGGAGAGGAGTAAGATTTGGGCATTGCTAAGGGAACCAATAAAGGAGAAGGAAAACTCTGACTTCAAACCAGCTGTACTCTGCTAAAAATTACACTTATGTCACATCCTGCTCATAGTGAAGCAGTTGGGAAAATATACATAGTATCTCTAAAGGCATGAATCCATCTATTTTCCATCCAGTTACAGGTAAATAGTTGGACGGGACTGGGTTCTTTAGCATTGACAAGGCAACCAAAGGATGAGAAAAAAAAACTCTGATTTTAAATCACCTGCACTCTGGTTTAAAATGACCTTGTGTCACATCCTGCTCATGGTGGACGAATTGGGTAAATACAAAAAGACTGGACCAAGAGGAAGGTTATAACATAAAAAAATTGTTCCTCATGAAATCTTTGTGGATTGAATAAAGGGATATTTAAGTACATCAGTAAATAACATAATAATTTTTATGTGTTTATTTGTGGGAATGACAATAAGTTCATTTTGTCTAGCAGCAGAGCTGTTTCTCTAAAATGGATACAAATCTGCACTACTACTAATGCGTATCATTAAGATTTTCTTAAATTAAGATTTTTTCAAAGAGGCTTAAGAGGCTTTCAATAAAGTCAGACATTTTTATAAAATATCAATTCTTAAAAGAAGAATGTCTGTCTTAATTTGTAACTCAGGCAGGTAACTTCATCAATCAGATTTACTTTAAAAAATATAAATTGAATAATAAAACTGCTTTATTATAAAAAATTATTGGCATTAGTTTTAAAATGCATTATGATAAAAATATTTATATTTCTACCTTCTAAATTCAAAGAGAATTCACATTATCCTTGTATATATAAGTATATATATGTGGGGGGGGGGAGATTGTTGTTTGTTCATTGAGAGAAAAATAAATATTTCAAGATGAATAAGTCCACAAATGATTTCAAATTTAGTATTGAGGTCTTTTAATTATTATTTTATATACTTGTGCACAACTCTTGTTTCAGGCATATTTGTCCTCTTCAGGTGTTTATATTTGGGCTGAGTTAACCACTCAGCCACAAAAGCTTTTAGCTGTTTTAAGCTTTTTTTATAGTAAAGATTGTTTTGATAGGTTATTTTGATTTTGTTTAATCTCAACTTTTGTGTCTGTAAATCTCCCATTAGAGTTGATTGTCTGTGAATATTTTTAGTTGCTTTGTTGACCTCCTTTGTTCTTTCCCTTCTTTTTACTTCTAGTCTATGTAAATGTTTGGGCTTTTTTTTGCATGTATTTTGTGTGTGTATTTTTTGGGGCTTTTTTTTGCATGTATTTTGTGTGTGTATTTTTTTGGGCTTTTTTTTGCATGTATTTTGTGTGTGTATTTTTTGTATATGTATGTGTGTATTTTGTGTGTGTGTGTGTGTGTGTGTGTGTATATACATGTGTATATGTTTGTACACTCGTGCATATGTATTCTACTATTTTCAAAGGTATTTGGTAGGTTTTTGGTTGTTTTGTTAATGACCTTCTTTGTTCTTTTCTTTTGTTTTACCTTTAGCCTATGTGAATTTTTTGTTTTTATTTTTTGTATATATATACATATATATATATATATATATATATATATATATATACATATATATATGCATTCATTGTATTTGTATGAGTGTTAGTGTACATATGTATATATGTATGTATACCTATGTATACATACACTTGTCTATACATATATTTTCAAGTGCATCGGGTGGATTTAATATGTGTGGGAATGTATTTGACTACATACATAGATGCATTTTTAAGCTAATCAGTGTGTGCGTGTGTGTGTGTGTGTTAGGATCTATTTAATATTGGTTTAAATCTATGAAAAATATTTTCTTTTATTTGTAGTAATGAGTACTCATTGGTCTGATATATTGGCATTATTTTAGTTTCCCTTGCTGCATTTATAAAGGTGTTTTGAAGCATAAATTTTTGTTTTTTGGTAATTTAATGTGGCTCTTATATAAAGAGACTCTATTATTCAGAACTTATGTGCAACCAATAAAAATATTGTTGCAGTTTGTGCATTTGATTAAGTAGATTACATTTTTTGAATTGCAGCTTGGATTTCTATTTATTATGAATGTTGTTATGGAGTATTTGAAAGTATAGGATTTTCCTTCTATGATTAAATTACATGTTCCACATCTTTAATTTTTTTCATTTTGAAACTCCATGTATTGTGTGTTCCCTAAATTTTGATGACTAAGTGCGTGTTTGAGTTTTTTGGTTGTTTGATTTTAATGATTTTTGTTAAGTCTAATATGTTTTTAATTCTATCTTGTTTCTAAGTTGATCAAGATTCTTTGATATTTCTATAAATAGCTCTGGGTTGTTTTTATTGCATGTTGAGACATATGCTAAGAGTGGTTCATTGCTGTTTTTTGGTGGGGTGTTTATAGTTCTAATAGTATTTTTGGCTAATTTAAATCCTTTATTAATTAGTATGGCAGGATATCCTCTCTGGTGGAGAGTTACATGCAATTCTTTTTGGCAGGCTTGTCAGAGGTTTTTGCTCATGACTATGGTGCAGATCCGATGTGCTAAGGCAAAAGAGATGAATTTATGCAGCTTTTGTGGTGATGGCTCTTGAAATTAAGGTATTGCTGGATATCTATGGTTGATAGTAAATATCAGTGATGATTTGGTCATTTTGATTCTTAATGAGGATATCTGAATATGGTAATTCTAAGAGTGAATTTTATTTTAGGGTGAAGGCTATGGAGAAAGTTACGTAATTGTTAATGTTTCCCTTTGAGCATTTCCAAAATACAAAACAGTCATCAAGGTACCTTTTCTATGATATAGTAAAATCAGTTTTTATATTGTTGCTGCATTTACATATATATTTATATTGTTGCTATATATATGTGTATATATATATATATATATATATACATTCATATGTGTGTATCTGTATGAATATGGTTAGCTATAGATAGATTAATAGATATGCATATAAAATATATGTATTTACCCAACTCCTCTGCAACAAGTAGGATGCGGCACAGGGTCAACTTTAAGCAGAGTACTGGTAGATTTAATTTATATTTCCTTCTTCTTGACCAATTGTCTTACCAAGGCTAGAGAACTCAGTCTGCCCAATTATTTACCTATAACTGGGGGAGAAGAGATGAATTCATACCTTTCCTGACAGCATTAACATGAAGTGAAACACAAATAGCTTCATTCAAGATTTGAACTCCAAATGCCAATTCCATTTTCAACTATGACTATTATGCTAAGCACACCTACACATCTACATATGTATGAATGTATGTATATATGTTTGTACATCTGTGCCTAGATTTGTATGTATGACTAGGCCCGGTTGTATGAGAGAACATAGTTGCCTCAGCAACAAGTTTCCTCTGTTGAAGACAATGATGTTATCCAAGGGAAGGGCAAGTGTTAGTTCAGTTTGGTATCACTGTTATCCAGATGTTGATTGAAAAAGTTGAAAACAAAGATGAACTACCTTAGTTCCTCGTTTTGAATTCAGAGTTAAATTTCTCCAAGACAAAACAAAATCATTATATCATAGTGAGATTTTTATTAGAGAAAGACACTTATAGAGGATAACTTCGAGAGTTGGTATTTATTTAATCCTTCCATCAGAGACAGTTTATATCAGAAGTTTAAATTTTAAGCAAAGTTAATTTGAATTTAGTGTTTTCCTTCTTCTAGATGTCTAGCCTAACCAAGGCTAAAGAACAAAGTCTGCCCAACTATTTGCTCATAACTGGGAGGAAAACAAATGGATTCATGCCTTTCCCGAGAGCATTAACACAAAATGAAACACAAATGGCTTTGTCCATGATTTAAACTGGGATCACTGATTCCATTTCCAGCAATAATAAACATTATGCGAAGCATGCCTTCACTTAGAATGTAAGGCAATTTCCAGTTCAATTTGTAATGGAATGATAATTTTGTAGTCTTAGTATTTGCACTGAAAGTCATTTTTTGATTATCCAAATTTTTTATACAATAAAGATAAATGTAAAATGCAAATAAATCTTTTATTTCTTCCCAAATAGAAGCATTCATATCATCATGGACTGCAGTTAGAACTGGAACCAATAAGTTCATGGCTTGTCTAATTTACTTTGTGAAGAATTATAATTCTTTTAATCAATAATCAATAGAACTTAGAAAAGGTTATATGACCTCATTTCAATGGAAAATTTCTCAAGAATATTCACTGCTAAGAAATTTTGTTAATGTAAATAAAATATAAGCTAAAAATGCATAAATTATAAACAACAAAAGAAAATTTTAGATATTTTATTGCAACATTAACAAAATTATTTCCTCTTATTGTGTTATAAAGTGCAACAACTAGTGTTATGCACAAATTACAGAATTTCTCATGATATATATATATATATATATATATATATATATATGTGTGTGTGTGTGTGTGTGTGTGTGTGAATTGATCAATTGATTGATTAATTGATTTTAACAGCATATCAACCCATCAAGGTTTACTTCATGCCTAGATGTTAGGCTGTTACATTCAATATATGTTCTTATTTACATTCTTTGTGGGGTTGTTTTTAAGAGAGTTTTTTGCATATGGTCCTAATGAATACAAATAAATTTTGACTGACTGATGTGACTCAAGTAAGTACTATGACTCTGGGTCAGAGTGGACCTGGTAGTTATGGCAATGAAGAGGTACTCTACAATCCACACCATCAAATGTCTCTATATGTCTGTAACTAAAACCAAACAAAAATGGCACATAATAGCAAGATTTTTATTAGAGCAATACACTTAATATGCTCTTAGTTTGATAAAAAGCAATTTCCAATTCAATTTGTATTTCATGATAACTTCTGGGGAGGTCTTCATTTATGGTGAATATCATTTTTATTTTTAATCATCTAAATTTTTAATTGAAGGAGGACAGTATTAAAATGCTGAGAAGAATCTGCCACTTTTTCCTAAATAGAAGCATCAATATCATTATGGACTGCAGTTACAACAAGAACCATGGTGTGATGGTCATTATCATTGGAAATTGGCTTGACAACTTAAGTTCAAATCTTGGATGTGGCTGTTTGCATTTCACATAGCACAAATATCCTTAGAAAAGGCAGGAATCCATCTTTTCTCCCACAAACTACAAATAAACAGAGAGCATTGTCAGAAGATAGCAGTTTCAAATCCTACCCAAGCTGGCCAGAGGTTTACTTGGTCAAAAACATGGTGTGATAGACAACAACTATGGAAGGCAGTAATTACTGGGGATACGGTTACAAGACGCAGCATTCCTATCCGAGGTCGCGGTAAATCACCTGAAGAAGGCCAGAGGTGAAATTTGGCCGAAACGTAGTGAAAGAAGAAACAACACAAAAACTACCAAGATGAGGACAAAATGTCCGCAATAAATAAAAAGATTAATTCTCAGATTAAGAAGCCTCATCTCAAAATGATTCCAATTAAAGACAATTACAAATTCATCGTAGGAAATGGACACGACGACACAAGTTCAAATCCTGGACGAGACTGATTGCATTTCACATAGCACTAATACCCTTGGGAAAGGTATGAATCCAATTATTCTCCCTCCAGCTATGGATAAATAGTAGGGCAGACTAGGTTCTTCAGCCTTGGTGAGGCAACTAGTCTAGGAGGAGGAAAACTCTGAATTCAAACCTGTTAAACTCCGCTTAAAAATTGACCTTGTGTCATATCCTGCCCAAGCGGAGGGGTTGATAAATAGTATTACAAATTCGGTACGGACCTGACTATGGAAGACCAGATAAGGAGAACAAATAATTGGATTTATAAGACCAAAAAATCCATCCTTGATCACCCTTCGAGGCCCGTGGCACAGCGGATGGAGGTGTTGAGTCTCTACGGTTCCGGATGAGCATTGTCAGAAGATAGCGGTTTCAAATCCTGCCCAAGCCAGCCAGAGGTTTACTTGGTCAAAAACGTGGTGCGATAGACAACAACTATGGAAGGCAGTAATTACTAGGGATACGGTTACAAGACTCAGCATTCCTATCCAAGGTCGCAGTAAAATCACCTGAAGAAGGCCAGAGGTGAAATTTGGCCGAAACGTAGTGAAAGAAGAAACAACACAAAAACTACCAAGATGAGGACAAAACGTCCGCAATAAATAAAAAGATTAATTTTTAAATTAAGAAGCCTCATCTCAAAATGATTCCAATTAAAGACAAACATAGAGCAAACTAGGTTCTTTAGCCTTGAAAGGCAATCAGTCTAGGAAAAGGAAAACTGAATTCAAACCAGTTGTACTCCACTTAAAAAGTGTCACATCTTACCTGTGGCAAAGGGGTTGGGTAAATACATACTTCTCTATAGATCTTTTAGATTGAACATTATCCACTGAAAATTTCAGATCTAAATTCAGCTAATAACAATGTGATGTTATAGACTTACTGATCCATCCATGTATATCCTTTCGTGAGATCAGAATTAAGCTAATATCTATAATAATGACTTAATGATCCACTCATATTTCATAGTCTAAAACAAAAATTAAAATTTTAAAATTTCACAGAAATAGAGCAATTTTTGAGAAATATGCTTACAGGATAAAACAATTATGAAATTATATGATTTGCTCAAAAGCAACAAACTGTTTACTGACTAAACTAAAAACATCTGATTTGTTTATACATATTTCACAGTTACTTGCAACTTTCCAGACATTTGAATATATGAGCTTCATCCTTGCAATCAAATTATCTCATACTATTAATTAGTTTTTCCAATCTTCTGGAGTCAATACAATTTTGATTCAAGCAGTATAAACAATATTGATAAAACAAAATCAATGAAATGATCCTGCTGGCATGAAAAAGGTTTTTCTTTATTTAGACTGCAATTATGACAATTTATTTCGTATCGAAGATGATATAAAAATTTTCAATACAAATTCATATATCCCAAGTCAGTGGTTCTCAACCTTTTTTAGGCCCCATGAAACCTTTTCACCAGTTGTCAAAATGTCATTCCAAGATTGATTCAAAAGGTGCTTTCTAAATACTATGCATTTAATATTAAAAATCTTTTATTTTTTCTATATTAATAGATAAAAATTTACTTGAATTATTTTTCTTGTTGACTTTTGCCAATTTAGCGATAGGAAAATTTCATGGATTTTAAAACTTTAATTCAATAGAAGAGATTGTTGTTCACAGTCTAATAAACTGCTTATCAGTGCTCATAATTCCCTCTTGAAACATTGAAATCATTCCCTCATGGAGGAATCCTCCATGGTTTAAAACCTCTATTTTAAGTAAATAAATAATTGGGATTTATTTTAAATCTAGCATTGTACCAATTAATTTTGTACAGCACTTGTTACTGGATCTTCTCAGTGTTCATAGGTTTGTACAGTAGTAGTTGAACAATGACAGAGATAATAAAGCTCTGTTGCTGTTGGGGTTACCAATTTGCTGGAATAGAAATATTGGATGTTGGAAAAAAAAACAATTATTAGGTACTGGTTATTAATTATTAAGGCTAGGTTAATTGTAGAATGAACCAGACTGTCAGGAATATTGATAATTCAATAATACCATATTCATTCAACAGTTACAGACAATAAAGAAAAGAAAGGTTATAGCAATGTTTCTAAGCAAGCGTGTCCATACAGGGTTGATGAATCCAAATGTGAAGATGTGTTAATTCAGTTATTTTTCCATTTCCCAGCAACAAAGTTCAGAAGAGTTCTTAATTGAATATCAACATGTATCTTTTCAATAAAGGAATTAGAGAAGACGTTTAAGGGACTTGCAAGTATTTCTTTGAGAGACAAGAACTTTGTGTGTATACAAGAGTATTGTTATCTTACATATTAGTTTTTAGGTTAGCAGTTACTTTGAATAAGAGCTCTAGATATGATGAAAAATGATCATGATTCTTGCATTTTGACTTTTGTCAACTGGTTGTTACATCTTGCCAGCAACCAAGGAAAATAATATTAGATTTTTCATTTTTCAGAGATATGGTTTCAGGTATTTTGACCTAATACTAATAATTTTCAGATAGATCTATTTGACCCACAGGCTGTTCACTAACTTGATTTATTTTCATAGAAACATTTTTTTAACATTAAAAGACTATTGATGAAGATCTCCTCAAGAGCAAATAATTGAACAGTTCGTGTATATCAGTTTGATTAGTATAAAGAGTGACTGAAAAGTTATCAGTCTGACTAAAAAGAGAATGTACATACAATTCCACATAGTCATTCTGAAGTACAACTTGCTTGGCACATAATTTCTCAAGTATCTTTAATCCTTCCCAAAAAGTTCAATAATTTTTTTAAAAATGGTAATACCCTTCTTTGTTTAGCCAAGAGCTTTTCAGTATACCCTCAAAAGATAACTCTTTTTAATAACAACAAATATTCTTTTGCTAATAAGTTGCCATAACTCCTTTTAGTGACCAATATGGAAGTGTTCACTACAACAGCCACTGTTCATATGACAAAGACAGACTGAAATTCAACCAGCTCTATATATCCAATTCTGGGATAAATACAAGAAAAAAATGAAAGGTTATAAAAATGTTTTCTGACCAATCAGAAATTGAGCTATGTGATTGGTCTGAGCCTCCTGTGTGGTATATAAGAAAGATTGATTTGACCTAGCAAGCAGCTCAACCATCTGTGATGGTCAGCATGATAAGCCACCAACAGTCTCACTTCACACTTTGATTTCTCCCATAGTTCTTCTCAATTACTCACATATAGCAATATATCTTCACATGTAGATTTCCTACATGGTCCTTCTCAACAATAACTTTAGTACATGACATATCTCTGAATGAACAAACAACCATAAATGAGTAAAAAAATTTTTCTTTTTATCTCAAACATATCTCATCTCTGTTGTTAACTACATTCATACAGGGGCCACCTTCAGTCATCAGTACTATAACTCCCATTACAAAACTATGTAATGTATGTATTTACCTAACCCCTTCACCAGGATCACAGTGCAACACAAGGTCAATCATGGAGTTGAGTATAGCTGGTTTGAATTCAGGGTTTTCCTACTCCTAGACTGATTGCTTTACCAAGGCAAAAGAACCCAGTCTGTCAACCCAGCTATTTTCTCATAGCATGGAGGAGAACAGATAGATTCATGCCTTTCCTAAAGGCATTATCTTTAAGTGAAATGCAAACAACCTTGTCCAGAATTTGAACTTGAGTTGTTGATTCCATTTCCTATGATTATAACCATTACATTAGATGCACCTCCTTACAAAACTATGCAATTAATTTCAGTTGTAATCACATTATAATTGTTTTCAATTTGACTTTTAAGATTATTTTATTCAAAAGATTATGTACATTATTATCTAAAAACAATACAGAGTTTCTACCTTTTTAAAAATGCTGTTACAAAATAAAACAATACGCTAAATAGATTATGAGTTTTAAGAAAACAGTTTTACCTCTGTTTAAAGCTGTAGTCCAAACTGCAGTTCTTGTAATTCATAAATTGTAAAACCTCTATTCTTAAACATAAATCTGAAACTGGAATAACTCAATTAGAAAAATAAAGCAAATAAGATTGTTACACTAGAATTTTGTATGAAGTTCTATACTTTATAGAGATCTTTACTTTATAAAGCTCTTTACTTTATATACTCTGAAAACAGAGGGAAAAATATAACAACTGACAATTCAAAAACACATTTTTATAAGACTGTCTAGGCAGCAGTATAACTCACTGATGTTTTCTTAAAATGTTTTGGCTTGACTTGTTTACTTTTGTTCTCATTTCATTTCCTAATGTCATACTCTCTTCATACCTTCATCCGTGCTCAACTGTCAATCAAGTGGACCTCTTTTCCTTAGAATAAAATCACTTTAAGAGTTTGAGATGCTAAGAGCATGTATGGCAGTATCTCCGTCACAGCAAGTTTTTTTCTTTTTTTAAGCAGACAATAAACTGGAATCTATAAAAACAACAATTTTTGTTGGGTGGATGTAGCAGGAATGGTGTGGTGTATAACTTTCAAAGAATCATAACTAAAGTTGATGATGACCTAAAAGAAAACAAAACCTTTGAATTTCAATCCAAAGTCAAAAATGCTTTGACTTCTCTCTTAAACAAACATTACAGATAAACATACCTTCTCAAATAAAAACTATCCAGTGAAGTTTTTTTGAGATAAATATTCAATGACTTACACCAATATACTATGAGAGTGAGTCAATAGTTTTGCAATATTTTAGTAACTTGAGGCACAAATTGGCAGCTTGGGATGATTTTACAAAGGTTGTAAAGGTGACAAACCACACTGGGCTGTAAGATTCTGAGCTCACCCGATACTCTCCAGTCATTACTTACTGGATTTGCTTTTATGATTTGGAGCATAGCCCCGGAATCCATGGTTTTAGGCCTACCTTACCTAGCCAAATCATAAAGGTTCTTACAACGTTGGTGAGTTATTTATTGCTAGACCTTGTTCTTTTTTGTCTATATGATTTGTAAGCAAATAGTTTGTTACATTCTGCTCATTGTGGATGGATTGACAACAACCAATTTGCGTGTTATACACGAAAGGTGTATAAAATCAACTATTTTCTTAATAATTCTGCTTGCAAATTGAGATATACTGATATCAAGAAAAAATATGTTATATGCATCTACATTTAAGCATTAAACTAATATACAAGGTCTAATAAAAAAAAAACATATTGAAACTAAAGGTTTAAACTTTTTTAATCTTAAAATTTAAAATTCAAATGAAGATGTGTGCCTAGCTTGAGCAACTTATATAATAAAGTGATGATGTCTAGACTGCTCTCCAGACAAGTGAACTTCATCTAGAAAAAACAGTTCCAATTTTTTAAAAAATTATGAAACCAATCTCATTATAGGTGAACTTTCTGAACTGAACAAGTGCAACATCCTGCATAGTTACTAGACCTAAATCCTTTCAAATTTTTCTTGTTTCCAAAACTGAAAATTAATTTCAACCATTCAAAATTTGAATTTGTGAAGGATATTAAAAAAAAAACACACCAACATGGTTTCAGACCATATCAAAAAGAGGAATTTCAGAAGTATTTCTACTAATGAAAAGCTCACTGGAATAAATCTGTTGAATGTCAAGGGGACTATTTTGAAGAAAATTAATGGTTCATTTGTTGTTCATTTCTGTCTTGGTAAGTGCAGTTTCAGTTTTGATACATTTTGAACATACTTCATATCCCATAGAGTTCAAATAATTTCATTTATTTGATTTGTGATAAAAAGAACAAAGTTATATCTATCTGTTTTATTTTGGCAAGGTTCTTTTTTATTAAAGTAATCTTCTTTTTATTTGATTTTCTTATCTTATTTTCTGAAAGTTAAATTTTTTTCCTTTGATATAATTTTTTCATGACACTAAATTGCATAAAATTTAAAATTTTTGGGAAAGCAACAAATTATTCACTTGAATTTATATATGAGCTTTTTTTTTTTAAATTTTTGTCTCAAAACACGTGCTATATACTTGCAAAAAAGGAATATTTATTTTGTAATCACACTGGAAAATACAATAACTACTTCAACAACCAAGAAAATGTTTTTCATTAGAGTGATGTCACATAAAAAATAACTAAACACACAAGAACAGAGAAATTTACATGAGAAAGACTTATGATAAAACGATGCCTTGCTAAAAACAATTCATCTCTATAAGATTAAACTAATGGGAAAACATCTGTTCAAGAATGAAAAACTCAAAAAAAGTAGCAAGAAGAAAAATTCCCATTAATAATGGAAGCTTTTGATATGCTTAAGGGTATGGTGTAGTTGGCTGAGAAGAAAAGGGGGAAGCAACAGAGATTTAATAACAGTAATAAATAGGTTGATTGTTGTGATTTATAAATAAGTTATATAAATACTATCAATAGTCTATGTCTGGTTGTGTTGTTATGACAACAATTCAACTGGTATTTGTGAGTTCAAATATATATAGTAATAACAAGGTGTTGAATTCAAATATAACAGCTTGGAGATAAAATTAGATAAGTGTCCTTTGCATTGTAGTAAGTGGTCTGTAAAAGTTGACTGTCAACTATTTACTTAGAAATCTGCAGAGCCTTTTCTTTTTTTTGAATATCAGTTAATAGGATTCCTGTGCCAGCTTAGTAGACCAAAAACTAATTGATGGGAGAACAAGTTTTTGGGTCATTTTTTTCATTTTTAATCTTTTTTTTTTTAATACAAGTCCAGAATGGAGGAGGGGATATTAAGGTCCACTTATTTTGTGAAAAAATAAGAAATTACATTTGAGGACATCAGGATGTGTCTTCAATCCTAAATAGATGTGGGTTCTAATTCATTATGTTACAAAACCAAAATTCATGTCCCAAAAGGTATATATGCTTACATATGAGGTATATTGAAAAAATAATAAGACTGAATTGTATTTACCAAGACAGAAATTAATAATGAATAAAACATCCATTTCCTTTTAAAAAAAAATTCTTTGGCATTCAACACACTGCAGATATTCTATTAGTCAAAGCACTTCTGCAACTTCTTTTTTGATATTGTATGAAATTCCATTATAATATTTCTTTTAATGTCCTCCACATCTTCAAATATCATCCTTGAAATGAATTTTCTGTTTTAGAAATAAGAAAAATAGCCCAAGGCTATTTCTGATGAGTATTGAGGGTGATATACTTGTATAATTCTGTGTTATGCCAAAAAAATTTCATTTATAAAGAATCAAAACTGGCTGCACAATTTTTTTTCAAACAGGTTCTGACTAATCTAGATGAAGTCTAGACATTTAAATATATTCCAGTGGGTTTTTCATTGGTCCAAGCACCTCTGAAACATCTTTTTTGATATAGTTTTAAGGTATACTATCATATTTCTTTAAATGTCCATCATATTTTAAAATCTTACTTTTGGAAATAATTTCTGGTTAAAAAGAAACAAGAAAAATTTAGACCTAAGGGGTTTAGTGAATATAGATGATGCTGCACTTGCACAATTCTGTGTTTTTTCAAAAAAAAAGTTAACTCAAAAAGCATTGAGACTATCTCTAATTTTTTTTTCAAGTTGGCACTGGCTCATGTAGATTTCATCTGGATGTCTTGGAGGCAGTCTAATCATCACTTTATTATATAAGTTGCCTAAATAACTCAATAATAACTCTGCAAGATATGATTTTCCAATTATAAGTAACTTTTTCTCACTGAATTCCAATGAAGAAACTAAACTCTAAAGATGAAACTTCATGTAAATAATTCCTACAATGATGACAATACCTAATCTCAGAATCTCAGACAAGTATATGTTTTTTCTGCATATGTGTATTCACAGCCTATGAGTAATGGGGTATGTGTAATACAATGTACTCTGGCCTAAAAGTTCAAAGGAAGCCTAGGAGTCTGAAGGAACTCTGGGAATTTACTAAAATCTCAGAAAATGTTTGCATTTATTGAAAACTAGTATTTATATATTGTGCGAATCTTACATCTTATGTCCTGAAGGAGAGGGGGCCTAGAATAGGCAAAGGGGTAAAACCAACAAGTATTTTCATCAAATCATTTAATCAACTAACAGCAGAAATAAAACCTTTGTGAACATAAGAACTATGGTAAAAATTTTCTCTTTCTTGATTTTCTGTCATGTTCAATATTATTTAAGACCCTTTTGATACTTCTGCAGTAGTCAGCCATCTTTCATTTGTCCCACCATCCCTGGTTGGTTCTTCCATTGTTTTAATATCCTGATGGAATCATTCTACTTGCTAATCACTCCCATTGCCACAATTATTTGTGCAAACAAATAATTATCATCAAATAGGAATAGTTATTTGAAACCATATTTTTATTAATTATTTGTATTATATAAAATACTTGAAGCCATATAAATGTACAAAAACAAAATGATTACACTGGTCAACACAGTTTTTGGTGTCAAGAAATAAAACATGTTTTTAAGCTAATTTGATAGTGCTGATTCTGAAAATGACCTTAGTTTTTCATGGTTAGCATCTGGTTTTGCTGTACTGTAATTGTTCATTTTTAGAAAAAAGATCAATTTACAATCTTGGCTGATCACAAAATTTAGTTAATAAAGGTTGTAGAAACCCATCAATTTCCAGGTAGGCCGAGCACTTTATGTTAGCCACTTGAAATAAACTATTTTTATAAGAAAAAAAAGTATTTTTGAGTCAAAAAATTATAAATAAAAATACCAAAATTTTCCAATTTATTGCCAAAATTCAATTAACTGATAAACTTTATCAGTAAAACATTTTAATAAACCTGATAATTACGGTGACACAAAAAAATGAAACCCTAAAATCTTCTGGTTGATACTTAAAAATTTATCTCATCACTTTTGTTCTTTCACTACAGAAGGAAAGCAAGCACATTGAGAGCTTTTGTTTTCACAGTTGGAAAGAAAATCCAACTAAAGACATCCCAATTAAATGCACCTATTCCATTGTACAAGATAAACATTATGAAAATGGTTTCGCCATAACATCAGGAAACTCATTAAGGCTGAAAATTTGTTAATTCAATGAATGACTTGGAATTACAGGCTTGGACATCATTTATTGATGTGGTGAAAAACTTCTTAGGCAATTACTGGGCCAAAAACTACAAGGTGTCAGTAGAAAAGCTGTTGAAAAGTCTAAATTATAGGTGCTAATATGAGTATTAAGATTCCTTTTTTTTACATAGCTATCTAGATAAATTTCCAGATAATTATGGCAATGTGAGTGATGAGCAAAGAGAACGATTCCATCAGGATATCTAAACAATGGAAGAACACTATCAGAAACAGTGGGACAAATGAAAGATGGCCGACTACTGCTGGAGTATTAAAAGGGACTTAAATAACATTGAACATGACAGAAAATCAAGAAAGAGAAAATGTTTACCATAGTTCTTATGTCCACAAAGGTTTTATTTCTGCTTTTAGTTTATAAAATTAGTTGATAAAAATACCAGTTGGTCTTGGTATATTCAATTGTGTTATTTTTAATGAACTTAGGGTCTGATTGTTGTAGCAAAAATAGTATTTCTCAATTAGCAAACTGATATTTGTTGGTTTAAATGTGAATCAAGTGATTTCTATGATTCTATTACCATCAGTCAATATATATACAGAAAGCAAATGAAAAAAATGCTTTTTTCCTCAAATGAGGCATTTCTATACAGCAAAAATGATAGTTAACCAAGAAAAATTTTGGTCAGATTCAGCACCCTCAAATTAGCTAAAAAAGATGTTTGGTGCCTCAACACTATTTCAAAAATCTTTTTTCTTGACCAGTGGTATTATTATTAAGTAGGAACAGTTACTTGAAGTTATATGATTGCTTGAAAAAAATAGGCAATAAAGAACCCAATAATAAAATGAGCAATAAAGAACCCATGTCATAAAAACAAATTCATCTCATGGCTTAAAACAGGATAATAATAGAAAAGCTAAGGGATCCCCCCCAAAAAAACTTTTCATCCACTGATAAAATTCCTTTCCGAAGTCTTGTGTGTGTGTGTGTGTGTGTATGTGTGTGTGTGTGTGTGTGTGTGTGTGTGTGTGTGTGTGTGTGTGTGTGTGTGTGTGTGTGTGTGTGTGTGTGTGTGTATGAAGTTGCTTAGTATGAAATTGCTAATTTATTTAAACAAAATAAAAAGAAAAACAATCATTCAATGATAATATTCCCCTTTTGTCTCCAGACATTTATTCTACCTAGGCAGTAAGTTGTCAAACCTTACTAAAGAATTCTTAATTCAAAAGAATAGATATAGTCATTGAAGACTTTGTTATGCAGCAGAATGACACCTTTTCTATTCCCCAACAGAATTCTGAATGTGCTACTTCAAGCTGGTCTACATATCCTATGCATATTAATTATTTGTCTACCTTGAATGACAATATGATGTATTTCACCACTGCTGTTTTACTAAGCACTCGTTTTAGACTTTCAGATTTTTGGTTGTTTCGACTTCTCATCAGCTTCTAGGTTATTATATAAAATGGATTTTCCCCACAAGTGATAGCATGAATAAATTGATTTCATACTGCAGAAAATGTTTAATGCAGGCTTCCATATTTTTTTTGTGTTAACATTTTTATTCAATTAAAATGGAACACATTTATTGATCACTTCTTTTCTCTTTATTTATTTTTTCTTACAACTCTTAAATGATTTAAAGCTGTTCATGTCAATCACTAAGTTCTAAATTCTTCACAACTGAGTTTTTGGGATTGTTGTCTATCACAAGCAAGCTAGGTTTTTTAAAACATAGTAAAATAAAACAGCAGAGAAGAGTACTTAAAACTTTTCTGCACCAACCACCTCATAAATTTGATTAGAAAAGAGATGAAAGACTATATTCTATGTTTGTTTTTATTCATTTTTGTTTTGTTTTGTTTGGTTTTGTTTGGTTTTAAAGCATATCAACCACTATTAGTTATTTAATGCCAAATACTGTTTTTACATATTATAGTAAAGTAAAGTTGGCAACCGTAGTCAAGGGTGACCAGAAGGCTCCCTTTGAGCTTTTACATGTATATTAAACATATATGATTTGTAAACTCATTTTGTAAATACATGCTGTTGAATGATCAGTTCTATTTTTAACAATTCAGTTTAAAAAGTTAAATGGTTCTAAGTATTGCTATGTCTAACTAACAATTCAATTAAACATCAGTGAATTGTTTACACACAGTTGTGTGTAAACAAATGACTGATGTCTAAATGATCAAACAGTTCTATTTCAGACAATTCAATTTAGGATAAATCATTTGTTTTCACAGTCAATGTCAAACATTTCTATTTAACCCATAGATAGGACCCTATCAGGTGCTACTACTCCAGGTCAGAGTGGACCTGGGAGTGATGGCAATGAAGAAGTACTCCACATTCTCCAAAGCTCCATCCAGCATTACTGGAGTCTTACTATCAGATTGTTTAGTGTCATATCCAGGACACTGCTGGGGAAGAGGTCTTAGCTCTTTGCAGAGAAGTAGTCAGTATATTCTAAAGCTCCAGCTGACTGGGCTATTCATTTTTGTGTCAATGTACAATATACAGATCATGAAAGCAGATGCTGAAAGGTTCCCAGCCTAACGAAGAAAGGAATAGCCTAGAATCATGAAGTGTACATGCGACTTCACATATTCATCCTGCAATTCAAAGTACTTGGAACATAGTGTCTCAAGTTTTTTTTACCTTTCAAAAAAAAAGACATTCAATGAAAATTTTAAAAATAAAATCATTCCCTTCTTGATTGGGCCAAGAACTCTTCATCAACCACTCACAAATTAGATTATAAAAGAGATGAAAAAGTATATTTTGTTTGTTTTTATTCATTTTCTGTAGCAATGTAAAATATATAGTATATGAATCTATCCAACCTTTCTGTGATGGGTATGATGAGACACAAGGTCAATTTTTAAGTGGAATAATCTAGTGTGAATTCAGAGTTTTCCTTTTCCCTGATTGGTTACCTAACTAAAAATAAAAAATCTTGTCTACCATAGTATCTATTAAAGTGGGGAGAACAGATAAATTCATGCCTTTCTCAAGGGCATGAGTTTGTGAGAAAGCATAATGTAAAATATTTAGAATATATGAGCAGATGCTGAAAAGTTCTTGAGTGAACCAAAAAGAAAATGACCTCAAGTCATAAAATGTACATGCTTTTTCATATTTTTAGTCAGGGAAGAATCCTTGTGGTGTAATGGCTAATGAGCTGGACTGCAGCCTTATAATAAGTGAGTTCAAACTCCAGTCACGCTATTATGTTCACTTTCAGACTAATACTTTTGGGAAAAGTATGAACTCCCTTATCCCCCCCTTCCTGTTATGGGTTAATAGTATAATTGCTGTTCTTCTACTAGGATGGCTTTGGTATTAAATAACCTACAAAGGTTGATATGTCATTAAAACAAAGAAACTAATATTCAGTCAGTCACACTTTGCACTTTATTTCTCAAATTTCTTTAACCTATCAAAAAAAATTATCATTCCTTTCTTGGTTGGGCTGAGGACTTTTTAGTATTCCTTCATACGTAAATGGTTTAAATATTTTAGTTTTAGAGTAAGATACTATAACTCTTAGAGTCAGGAAAGATGAAAAAAAAATGAAGTTCTCATATAAGTGACATTTACTATCTAATTTATGATGAGAAACTAGAACAGTAATAGATAGATAAAGACAAGACTAGCATGCCACTTGATAGATCAGTTGTTATGTTAGCAGCACAGTAGTCAGCAAGTCACCTTTATAGGCAATAGTCTCTTAGCAACAGATGCACTGGCATAGAGTTTATAATATACACTATGTTTTCTGATTATAACACTTAAAACAGCCATTCTTACAATGACATAGCCAATATCAGATGTAGATATAAAACATTGATCTGACATGCAAATTAGCAAATTCACATTGACAGATTCACCTGAATATGTCTAAGAGTTATGCCATGTCTTTTGCAGGCATAGCACTGTTCTGGTTAACAGAAGTCGAAGATTGTAGAGGTGGTTCTATTAAAGAATATACTTGCAAATACACAACCTTTGTTATGATTGAAAAAAAAAACTGTCTGAGTAGCTTAAAAGGTTTTTTTCTGTTAAAACTCAGGCAAAGATTTACTTTTATTTAACTCTTTAACCTTTTCCTTGTCACAAGTAACTATAGTTGAATTCCTAAAGTTGTGGTTGCAGATTGTGCAGTCATGTAATCAGACTGTATTTAGAGCCCAAAGTACCAAGAGGCACAAAGAATAAAAATCTCATTTTTGAAGTGGCCACAAATGAATCAATGTTTTTACACTAAGAATCCCAACTATTTAATTAATAGAATCCACTAGGTGTTTTAACAGTTCTCCCTGGCACTGGAAATAAATATCCCAGTAGATTTCTCAATATTTCTTGAGACATGGAATTTTAGAAATAAATGCCTGATTAAGATTGTTCATATTTGTATGGAATTGATGGTAAGATAGAATGGATTAAGAGGTGAATAACCCCTTTCGTCTAGGGACACAAATCACCAACTGTTACAAGTAATTTGGACTCAGTTGTATGGTTTCAAGTGTCTAGGGACACAAATCACCAACTGTTACAAGTAATTTGGACTCAGTTGTATGGTTTCAAGTATCCCTTTCCAATACTAATAATTAATACAAATTATAGCATTTCAAGTAACTCTTCCTATTTGAAAATAATAATCATTTGTTTGCATAGTTATATAGTTTCAAATATTACTACATAATACCAATCATTTGAAAGCAATCATATAAATTCAAATAACTAATAAAAATCCTTAGTAAACAATTTTAGCTTCAAATAAATATTTTTTATAAAGATAATTTGCATACAACAAAATGGTTTCAGGAAGTCCTACCTAGTCTTAAAAATTCTAATTAATATTCATTAGTTTGCACACAGTTTTGTGGTTTCAAGTATTCCTAACCAATACAAATAATTTTAAAACAAATCTATTTGACCCATTGATGAGACTCAAACAGGTCCTACTGTTCCAGGTCAACTATGACCTGAAAGTAATTGCAATAAAGGGGTGCTCCATACTCTCCAGAGCTCTAGAACTAGGCTCTCATCACTGGATGGACATTAGTGTCATATTCAGTACACCAGTTTAGGAGGAGGGTTTTATCTGTCTACAAAAGATAGTTACAGTATTGCAAGCACTGCCAACAAGGCTAAATGATAAAACTCTCTATAAATTGATCTTTTTAAATATTGCATACATATGAAGGGAGTTCTGAAAGCAACGCCTCCTATTCATTCACATAGAACTACAACCAATCTGAAGAGCACAAATAACACTGATGGATAGATCAAATTTTCAGTTTCAAACCACTATTTTTTGACACATTTACTACCAATGGCTATGCATTTTTGCCAGCAATGACTAAGAGTTTACATGCTGTACTCATAAAAATCTGTCCCAGTGGAAGAGGCAAACTTTTACAGAGGAATGATGATAGTGTCACTGTCAAAAAAATATTGTTTATATAGTCTATCTTTTACCCACCTAGTTTTCACACATGAGCTGATCAAGGTGTTCTTTATTTTGTAGATTGAGTTGCCACTGCTGATGTGCACTACCCATCACCTAACTGTGCTCACATTCACTGTTTGCTCTCTGTAAATATTCAGTAAGAATGTTAGCTGATACAATTTTTTTCCATATAGAAAAGTTTAATGACGCATCTCTGGTTCCATGTCAGAAATCCTTTTGACAGACTGCTGCTCAGCTAACATCTGAAAAGAAAAATTATGGATTATTGATAGGCAGGTTCAACATCTGTTGTCATATCATCACCATCTATCTTTATAAGATAACATAATGAAATCGGATGCATTAGTTTTGGATAGCTTCTTATCTGCATGGCATGCAGGTTTTAGTTAATCACTGGTAAAAAAGGGTGTTTTTTAGTTGAAAACATCCACTAAATCAGGGGTCTCCAATCTTTTCAGCTTGAGGACCACAAAGATTAACCAAAGAGAGTTTGAAGCTGCAATCCAAAAAGAATTGAAAAAAATAGCTGAATTCACAAGGTAACAATCATAATTTATTAATGAGATATCTGATGTTATTTATATTCACAAAAAGATGTAATCTTAATGTTAAATGAAGAGATTAACAGAAGGAGTACGTCAGACAAGTCATGATTTGATGATTGCAAATGCTGTGTACTCTTTCTTTTTGAAGATGTACTGTTAACAGTGGTATGTGGTGCAAAACATGCTCACAACTTGCTGGGCGTGGGGGATAAGATGGGGGAATTATGCAGATACAGGTACAGAGAAAATTTTGAAAGTTGGATGTAGGGTTGCACTAAGGTGCTATTGTGTTTCCTGTATTTGTAGTAATTTCTGTAGAAATAAATAGTAGGTACATCAATGATGAAAATAAATAGACAATGGTGGTGATTATGTGAAAAAAAAAATGGTTATTTTGTAGTTGAAAACTTGCCATATGTCTTTTGTAGTTTCCATGGAAATTTATAGCTATGCATTTGCATGCATACAAAAACAGATACAAAACTGATTTATCTGACTTTCATCTTTTATATTCTTTTAATTCAAAACTAACATAAAATTAAATTTGATAACAATCTACTGGCTTTTATAGAAGTTAGAATTTTTCAGCAATACATGAATATATCATTCAAAATTATAAAACAATTGGAAAGAATAATAACAGTGATGTGAGTGATAAACTCCATTTAACACAGCTGAAGCGGTGGGGGGGGTCCTCGTGGTGTAATGGTTAAAGTGCTAGACTGTAGAATCATTGTAAGCGAGTTCAAACTCCAGTGTTATTATGTTCACTTTTGGACAATACCCTTGGGAAAGGTATAAACTCCCTTATCCTCTCAGCTATGGGTTAAATAGTACCACTTCTGTCCGTCTAGAAGGATGGATTTGGCATTTAATTACCCAAGAAGGTTGATATACCATTAAACAACAAACAAACAATCAACACAGCTGCCAACCCTAAAAAAAAGTGTCTTGATCAGCTCATTGGGAATTGAGCAAATGAAAAATCGACTACATAGACACCATTTTCCTGCACGTAAGATTGTCATCATTGCAATGAAAAAGTTGGTTGTTTCCTCTTTTACAGGTTTTTCAATCATGGGAAATAAGTTCTCATTCATTCCAAACAAAAATGTATAAGTAATGGTGGTGACGTTGTGGGAAAATAGTGTTTTGTAGCTGAAAACTTGCTCTATCAACTGGTGTTATTGTGCTCCAGGTATCTGTTGTAGTTTCCATGGAAATAAAGAGTAGACTTTACTTTTGGAGCATAGTTTTATAATTAAGATTAATATTTGTTTTATTTAATTAAGCAATGGTGATTTGTTCATTTTAAAAATTTCTGGATTTTATTATATAAATAGAATTTATTTTATATCAATAAAAGTTATATAGTTTTTCAAAAGTGAGTGCAGTGCTGATGGCTGCATTTAAACAATTTCTAGAATCATTAAATTCAACATCTATATTTGAATCTTGTGCACTGACTAATTAAATCCTTCTCAAAGAATATTATATTCAGGGAATTTATTTTGTTCTAGAATTCTCCAAAATTATTATTACTTCTTGCAAGTTTTTTTACACCAGCTCTAGCTGATGGTATTTCACTGGAGTATGAGTAACAGCAAATCTCCTCAGATCTCCAGGACTCTTCTCAGTATTTTGGGCAATCTTAATAATGCTGTAGTTTGGATGGTCTTGATTCATCCTCCAATTTCCAACCCCCTTTCCAAGCCTTGGAGGACTGTTTCAAATGCACCAGATACAATTGGTATCACCATTGCTGTCATATTTCACAGATTTTTTTAGTTCTCTGGCGATGTACTTGTCTCTCTTTCTGTTTTCTTTGCTCAATGGTTTGCCAGGGACAGCAAAATCTGCTACACGGCTGTTTTTCTTTTTTTGTTAATTATCACTACGTCTGATCTTCTGGCTGGCATAAGGTGATCCGTTTGTATCTCAAAATTCCAGGGAATTTTATAATTATTATTATTACTCATTAGAGTTTTTCACATCAGCATAAGCTGATGGTTTTTCACTGGAGATTGAGTGACAGCAAGTCTCCTCAAGTCTCCAGGACTCTTCTCAGTATTCTGGCTGTTTTCAATAATGCTGTTGTTTGGATGGTCTCCACTCGGCCGCCAACTTCCACATCTTCCAGACCCTTTAATAATCCTTTAGTTACCATGCCAAAAGCACCAATTACAATTGGTATAATTGTCACCTTCATATTCCATAGTTTTTTCAATTCTCTAATAAGGTCGAGGTACTTATCTCTCTTTTCACATTCTTTCAGTTTTATTCTGTGGTCAGCCGGGACAGCAAAGTCGACAATTTTGCAGATTTTCTTTTTTTTGTTGATTATTATAAGGTCTGGTCTTTTGGCTGAGATTAGGTGATCCGTTTGTATATCAAAGTCCCATAGGAGTTTGTGTGTGCCATTTTCTAGGACAGGTGCTAGGTTGTGCATATACCATTTGTTGGCATGGTCAAATTTAAATTTCTTGCACATTCCCCAGTGGATCACTTTGCCCACCCAGTCGTGTCTCGCCTTGTACTCCTTTTGTGCCAATTTGCTGCATTCACTTATTATGTGATTGATGGTTTCATCTCTGTCACCGCATAGTCTACATTTGCTATTATTATTATTATTATTATTATTATTGGGGGTGTGAGTAACATAGTGGTTATCTTCTTAGAAAACAAACTCGGCAAGGGAGGCTGAAATTCTTGAAAGAGCTGTTTGCATTTCACTTCATATTAAAACCCTTGAGAAAGCTAATAATCCATCTTTTCTCACCCCATCCCTTGTTAATAGTAAATAGTAGGGCAGACCAAACTCTCAAGTCTTACTAGTAGGCAAACCACTCAAAGACTAGAAAAAAATTCTTCATTCAAAACCAGGGGGCATGAGGTTAGCTACTCCATTCATAAAAACCTACTTTTTAGGAAAACTCTTTGATATAATCTGGCTATAGCCATATGTTCCATTAGGAGTGTGCCGAAGTCTATCTACAATAATACTGTCCAAAAGTTTATTCTGTTTTTGTCATTTGATAGTATTAGGAGTGCCTGATTTTAACCAATTCAAAAAAATCATTTTATATTGCATAGTAATAGCTATCATATCAGTGTGATTTTTTAAAGATGTCAAAATTCCACTATGAAAATACTATAAATTGGTGGCATTTTGAAAATACTTTGGGTTAAACAAATTTTGAAAATATTGTAAATTGGATGCATCTTTAAAATACAGTAAATTGGATGCATTTTGAAAAGGTTGTAAATTAGATGCATTTTGAAAATAAATTACATGAATGCATTTTGAAAATACTGTAAACTGGATGAATTTCAAAATACAGTACATTTGATGCATTTTGAAAATGCTATAAACTGGATACATTTTGAAAATACTGTAAATTAGTTGCATTGTCATAATACATTGTAAATGTTGCATTGGCATTAGATACATTGTAAATATTCTGTAAATTAAAGGCATTTTAAAAATACTGTAAATTAAATGCATTGTGAAAATATTGTAAATCAAATATAAAATTAAAAAAAGTGATTATGATTATCAAAAGAGATAAAGATTAATAACGAAAATCATGACAGGCGTTTTTCTATTTATCGATTCCAACATTGGAGATGGTTGAAAATAAGCAACATTTTTTGAAAGTTGTTTATTTTTTATTCTATGAAAGATAAAAATGAATCTCAAGTGCAAGAAAAAAAAAGATATTTCAAAGTACTGTGAGTGGTATGTGTTAAAAGTGGTCTGGGAAGTTTTATGGCAAAGATTTCAATGCTTCACCATCTGATCAGCCAGTTGACATTAATAGAAATCAAATCAAGAGATCACTTGAGAAGAATCAACATTATATGATGTAGGAGATAGCTGACATACTCAAAATGTCCAAATCAAATATTGAAAATCATTAGTCATTTTAGTCACTTTGATGTGTGGTTTCATCATAATTTTAAAATAAATTACTGTTCTGCATTTCTATGTATAATTCACTACTCAAATATAATAATACTATTCTATTTTTTTAAACAAATCACAACAGGTGATAAAAAGAGGTTATTTTACAATAATGTGGATTGCATGAGTTAATGGAACAAACAAAATGAACCACTACAAAGAGCACTAAAGGCTCATCTTCATCCAAGATAGTAATGCTAAGTATTTATTAAGACAATCTTTCCACCACAGGCAAGATGTGACACAGTCAGTTTTTAAATGGAGTACAGCTGATTTAAATTCAAAGTTTTCTTTCTCCTACACAAGTTGTCATATCAAGGGTAAAGAGCCCAATATGTCCTACTATTTAGCCATAGTTGTGAGCAGGGAGAGAACAGATGGATTTGTGTCTTTTCTAACACAAAGTGAAATGTAACAGCATCATCCAGGATTTGAACTTGGGTTGCTGATTCCATTTCTTATGATGATAACCATTGCACCATGCTATGTATATGTTAGGTTTGAAATAGAGTCTACAATGAGCTCCTTCTGGAGCCTCAAGCAACTGATTTGAACAAGACCAACTTCTGAAAGCTGCAATTGACAAAAAGCATCCAGGATTTATTAAGAGAAAGGTTGTAATATTCTATCAAGATTGTAACAGCTTGACTAAGAAGATTTCACTCAGTTACAATATTTCCCAGGTATTATACCTTCAGTTTGCCATTTATTCTGGTCATAATTTTATTATTTTAAGGAATAAAAGATTCAACTTCATGAAAAAGCTAAGAACTTGAGGGAGGATGGAATTTTAAAGTTGCCTCTAAATAATAAATAAGAATATTTTGTTGTTATTTTTTTATAGTTCTCAACTAGTTTCAACCTTAAGTCATCTTCAAGAGAAAAGTTTTTGTGAAGAAAGGCTTTTTTAGAAAGTTTTTAAAATAGTTGTCTGAATTTTTTAGATGAAGCTTGATGATTTTTATCATTAAGGGTTTATTGTTATTTCCACAATGTTTCAGCCGATATGTCCACCAGCCTTCTTCAGGTTTTTGTTGAACTCGGGAACCTACACAGGGGTCGCCTGTTCTGATTCCGTTAGCCATAACCGGGTACAAGAGTTAAGTATTCCTGAATTGTTACTCGCCTGTAGTCAGAATTGAACCTGCAACCACCAGATGATTGTCTTCTTAGAAGCTTAGGGAACCAACACCTATAACTGTTATGCTATATGTCCTGCTGAAGAAAGCCGGATGACATATCGGCCAAAACATTTTTTAAATAGTTTTTTAAAAAGAAAAAGAAGCAATGAAAAAGTATCTGATAAAATAGCATACACATTTGTTGAATGAAAATTATTTTCGATATCCAATTGTCTTCAACTGAGTATTATATAATCAATATAATGACTATTTATATATATATAAGTTGGCTGAGCATAGTTGAGGTTGACCCAAAGGCTCCCTTCTCAATAGCTACTACACTGAGGTGTAGAGGAGGATGCTACTCCTTTCCCTGGATTGCTTTACTTACCCTTGATCCATACTTTATAATGCTGAGTGTTAAGCAAAGAGGCATCAAGTACCATTTTTGGAGTCTTTGGTATGACTTGACCTGGGATTGGACCCTGGTTTCTCAGGCCATTGACAAACTCTCGAATCATTATGCCAATGGACTGGTTAATACTTATATACATATATATATATATATATATATATATATATATATATATATATATATTACATGGTAGTGTTTGCTTTACACATTCATCTGACAGATTGAAGCTTTTCAAAAAAAGAACAATTAATATGGTTAATTCTTTGTTCAAAAAGGGTGGGTGGAGGTGTTTGTGTGTATGTGTGCCTAAGTTTGAGTGCTTTTGAGTGTTAGTATGTTCGTGTTTGTGCTGTTGCTCATGCAGGTAATAAAAATGATGTTAAATTTTTGGTAGCTTTTGCAATAATAATAATAATAATAAATGTAACAATTATGATCATAATGGTCTTTGATGATATTGATGAGTGCTTATAATGCAATAATGAGAAAAAAAGTGCTTATACTTATTGACAATACTAAAAATATTATTTACATTTACTGGCAATACTTGTGGGTGATCAAAATGTGATGATGTGGGGAAAACTGTACTTACAGTTGGTGGTTCTGTTACATAATTAGTATGGTGTCAGTAATAGCTAATGGATGGTGTGGCAATAAGAAAGGTGTTGGTGAAACAGGTGGGATATGGTAAAAGGACAAGGGGGAAGTTTTAGTGAGTGATGTGAACATAGATGGCAGAAATATGTTTAAATATGAAAATAATAGTGGTGTTTAAAAAAATGAGAAGGGGAATGAAATTTAGTTTATGCTTTGGTTATATGTTTGGGTTGAATTGGGATAGAAGATGTTTGTTTTTGTATCTACATTTTGAGATTATCTCGGATTTGTGGTTTAAAAGTGTATATTGTAATGGGTGGGTGATTATCGCAACTTTTTCATGGAGGCAAAGTAGCCATCTTCTTGATATTTCATTGTAGGTGGGGGCTGATTTCATAACTTCCCAAGTTATTCTTGGTGTAACAGCTCATTGACCTAGTGGGTAGACTGTTTGCCAATAGTCTGGGAGACCTGGGTTCAATTCCAGGTCGAGTCATACCAAAGACTTTAAAAATGATACTTGATACCTCTTTGCTTAACACTCAGTAATATATGGTATGTATCAAGGGTAAAGTGGAGCAATCCAGGGAAAGGAGTAGCACCCTCCCCAACACCTCAGTGTAGTAGCTATTGAAAAGGGAGCCCTTTGGTCACCCTCAACTACGGTCGCCAACTTTACTTTACTTACTTATATATATATATATATATATATATATATATATATATTACAAAAATTCTTATCTTTGTATATATTTATATAACTGTATCTCAGGAAAAATGGCACATCATAAAAAGATTTTTATTGAAACAATGCAATTAAAATGCTCAGACTGAGAGAATAAAACAATTTCCAGTTCAATTTGTGACTGAAGACCAATTTTTAAACATCCAAATTCTCAATATAATGGAGATAACCATGAAATGCTGATCAGAATTCCCCACTCCTTCTTAAATCAAAGCATCAATATAATCATGGACCACTGTTTTTAATAGAACTCCACAGATTCATAGGTTGTTAAGTATTTATTAAATGTCAGGTCTGAATAATATCATGAACTTTACTTTCTTATATCTTAATTGCATTATTGAGTCATAATACAATATAATAAATTCTTCAAGATAATCACACAAAATTTTATTATAACTCATCATTATGATGATTTTTGCCCTAATTTCATATTTGAGGACAAATAGAGTTAAAGCTACATGACTACTATTTCAATAAAATTAAACTTTGTAAAATAAAAGAAAACACTATATAAAGAACAAAGGAAAATCAGTTTTTTAGTTTAATTTGAACTGTTCTAATAGAATTATGATAAAGAAATTTTTCTTTATTCTTGAAAGGTTCAGAAGAGGAACAATATTTATCAAGAAATGCCTGATAGTAAATAAACAAGGACTAAACACTTGAAGAGAACTTATTTTAAAATCATTAGATTCATAATTATGTCTTACTTTATAACATTTTAAAAAATTTGGTTGACTGAGAATATATATATATATATATATATATAAAGAGAGAGAGAGAGAGAGAGAGAGAGAGAGAGAGCAAAGAAGAAGAAGAAGCTAATTAATATTACACTTTAATATTGAATCTGTCTCCTCCTCTTTTAGTCATCTTGAGTGTTATAATACAGAAGTTAAATGTTCAATGTATTATATGATTCATATCATCTACTTTTGTTACTAAGAGGCCACCTGGCCATTTCCCTGTATATATCCATTATTTGATCTCAAACCCCTTACAATGCATTCTTTTATAGCGACACTTCCAATGAATAGATAGTGATGGCAGAAGTAGTCTTTATTGTTGAAGCATATTTTCCTCTTTGTTGCATTTATTTTCCTATTAATTATATCCTAATCATAAGTTCAATATTCAGCTGCTAATTTTTTTTTCAGCTTTAGCAATTCTACTGCATTAATTATAAGTAAATTTTGTTTGTTTCTGATTTAATCCAACAAGCCTTACCTTTTTCTTAGCTAAACTTATATAAAAAATTTTTACTTTCTATTAAAGATTATAACATTAAATCTATTATGAAATTCTCAATTATATATACATATATATATATATATATATATATATATATATATATATAATCCAACAAAAATGGCATATCATAAAAGATTTTTAGTAGAGCAATATAGTTGAAATAATTTCCAGTCCAATTACAATGTAATTTTAATTTTGTGGGGTCTGCACTCATATTGCACATCCTTTTTTTAATCATCCAGATTATTGATATGGTTGAGAAAACTATGAAGTGCTAATTAGAATCCTTCAATCCTTCCTAAATAGAAGCATCAATATCATCATAAACCACAGTTACAATGAGAACCTAACAGGTTCACAGGTCATCTGATATTTACCTTATATATATTACTAAATTCTCATTACATTTGTCTATGTGTATATACTAGGGTGAGTCAAAAGTGTTGCAATATTTTAGTATGTGCTAGTTTGCATGGCATATATCACATAACAGAAGTAGTTCAAGCCATAGAAGGTACTTACTGTGGGTGGTAGTATCATGGTAGTTGTTGCATTGCTTCATGTGTGATTTGAAAGCTGTACAGATGAATGTACAACATAGTCAAATTTGGGAACTTATGCTTCACAAGTTCAAACTGAGCCATAATGCCACAGAACAAACCAAAAATATTTGTTATGTGAAAGGTGAAGGGACAGCTGATCACATTATAGTAATCAACTGATTCTAGAAATTTTAACTGGATCGAAAGAAGTCTGATAATCAAGTATGGTCAGGTAGGCCAAAAACCATGGATTCTGAGGCTGTACTACCAGCCATAGAAGCAAGTCCAGCAATATATATAAGTATATATATGTATGTATGTATGTATTTATGTATGTATGTAGCCATAACCCAGCAAAAAATCGAATGATACAAATAAATGAATTAAAGGTCTCTCACCCATTTTCTTTCTTTTAAAACAGTTTCTGATCCTGGCTTGGATAAACTTAACTTCCATTTACTACTAAAATTCTCAT
This sequence comes from Sepioteuthis lessoniana, assembly GCA_963585895.1. Taxonomy (NCBI): domain Eukaryota; kingdom Metazoa; phylum Mollusca; class Cephalopoda; order Myopsida; family Loliginidae; genus Sepioteuthis; species Sepioteuthis lessoniana. The sequence continues at coordinate 73,922,156 of OY757906.1, read as the reverse complement.
TAAGTTTGTATAATATTTTGGAAGTATGTGAGGTATAATTCGGCAGTTCAAGATGCTTTTGCTGAGGTTGTGAAGGTGACTAACCACACTGAACTGTGGGATGTTGAGCTAGCCAGATACTCTCTGAGTGTTACTTGCTGGATTTGCTTTTATAGCTTGGAGCAGGGCCTTAAAATTCATGGTTTTAGGCCTACTTGACCTTGCCATCAAAAATAAATTTTTGCAAGGTTCTTGCAACCCAAGCAAAATTTCTTGAACCACCTGGTTACTGTACTGTGATCAACTGTATCTTCACTTTTCACTCAAATGCTTTTGGTTACTTAGTTCAAATTTGTAAAGCATAAGTTCCTGAATTAGATTATGATGCATGTTCATCTGTGCAGCTTTCAAATTATACACAGAATGAAACAATGCACAATGTAACAGTGTAGTAATTACCACAGTTCTACCAACCACAACAAGTAGCTTGAACAGCTTTGGTTATGTGATGTAGATGCAGCAATTTAGCATGTACCAAAATATTGTAAAACTTTTTTCTCCCCCTCGTATTTCCATTAAAACTCCTAAACTTATCAACAATTATCACTATTATTTTTTGTTTACAACTAACATAAATAACATTGAAAATCATTTTATATATATTTGTAAGTATAGTAGAAATTTGATCATTTTTACATGTATGCTTGCTGGATCTTTTTCTGAAAACTTCTCTGCAGTGAATAAAATAGGTTAATAGAAGGATTAAATAAATTTGAATGAGGTAAAAAATCTGATATGTTTTAATAATAGTTACAGCTAAAAGGAATATCACTGTTCACTATTAAAATATGCTCAAACATCTTTCCCATGTCTTTCATCCCTATTTGCCAATTTTCCTCTGTGAAATAAAAAGTGGCCAAAATAAAATCAGACAGGGCATTGATCTGTTTTAACACAGCATGAATGTACACATAATGTTTATTCATTATGTTTACAGTTTGTTGATGATGATTATATCTTAAGGCTTTTTTTTAGCATTTTTGGCCTGGAGTAAATTCAGAGCTGCACTTAGAAATGTTGTTCATCTCATTTTAGTACTTGTCATTTGCCAACTATAAAAAGATGAATCTATTTTGTTGCAGAATGAAATTCACTTGGACATATATAAGTCGTTCTTTCTATCACTGAATGACAATTGAAAACTGATAATGTTATGTTCAAGTAAGTGTAAACATGACAAAATTAAAATTTGTGGAAGTCAATAACAAGACAGGAATAAATTAAGTTGATAAACTGATAAGAAGGCCATTGAATGCTATATAGGTTTTGTGTGTGACTGTGAGGATCTGTAACAAAAATGTCTGATGCTTTATTCTCTTAGTGCATTTTATTGCCATTGCACTAACAAAAATCTCACAAATCAGATTGTTATAACATTATAGATTATAAAAATATATTCAATAAGATACTTAAAGTTTTTCAGTCAACAAGGTTTTTTTTCAAGTAGTCTTGTTTAAGACTAATTGTTATCAGTCTCCATTTCAATTTTTAATAGATTCTCTCTGTAAAGATAAATAACCAAATCCGATGCATATTTCAATGTTTTAATTTATCACAAACATGCACATACATACCAGTAGTAGTAAGTTATTTTTAAATATGATATTAATCTCGATTTTATTCTATAATTAAAGGTATAAAAAATACCTGCCATTGCTTTCTGTCAAATTATTTTCTCTTGCTTAGTGCCATTCTTCTGTTGAATTAAATGCCCTTGCATGCAATAGACTTTTCACATGATCAGTATAAAATTACATCTTGGCTTAGTCTGACACATAAGCATTAGGTTACTTGTGGTACTTTTTGTAACTAAATGATCTGCTAAATATTGAACAAGTTCATTGCCTTTTAATGACTATGATATGATGGGAACTGATGTTTTCAGCATGACTTGTCAGTCAGTCATATGACTTAAGATGATTACAATAACATTATGTACTATTACTTTCAAAACCAAATGATTAGAAGCAAACTGTCTGTTTGTTCAAATACTTATGAGCAGTATTGTCTATACGTACGTATGTAAGTCATACATCTTACAGAAATTAAATAAATCATAATATTTTTTTGAAGTAAAGTTATAAGTGCCACTTTAAGATTAAATTTGAAGTTCTTATTCAGATATTTTGTTCCAGTTAAAAATATTTCTTTTTTAGCTCATCAAAATGGTTTGTATTAAGTTTTTGCTGAATTGTCAAAATGTGATAAGTTTTTTAAAAACATTTATACTCATACTAAGAGAAAAGATGTACACACACACACACAAGTGTGTGCGTACATCTTTTGTGTGTGTACACACACACACACACATGTGTGTGTGTGCGTGTGTGTGTGTGTGTGTGTGTGTGTGTGAAAAGTTTCTTTCTTTATCAACCTTCACTTGTACAGTTTCAAATAACAATTAGTCTTAAACAAGTTGATTTGAAAAAAGCTTGTGTACTAAAAAGCTTTCAGTATCTTAGTAAAGATTTTTTATAATCTAACATTATGACAATCTGATTTTTAAATGTATTTTACAGCAACTTATCCAGAATGGCAAATCACAGTGAGATTTTTGTTAGTGCAATGGCAGTAAAATGCTCTTTGAGAATAAAGCAATATCCAGTCCAAGACAATGGTAGAATTTTTTACTATTCAAATTGTTTCATTTCATTGTGTCATGTATTTTTGTTACTCAAAATTGACTTTCAGAATAACTTTACAGCCAGAATAATTTCAGTCTAGTTGTGGAAGCACACAAACAGTTTATTTACTGACATCAAAAGAACTATAACAATATCATTCTAATTATTATAATCTATTTACTTATTCATGCACACAATAATGATTTATTTATTTATTTACAAGAATATAATTTATTTATTTAATTATTTGTTATCATTTAGATGTTTTTTTTATTAATTTGATTAAGCTTCTTGAACTCCTTTTTTTAAAAAGAAGTGAATACAAAGGTTTTTAGCTCCTTTTGAATTTCAAAGTCAATAAGTAAATATCATGTGCATGGGCTTCCATAATTTTAAGTAAATCTGAACATTTTTAAACTTGAAGCCATGTAACAAATAAATACATCTAGCTGAAATGAACCAATTTGAATGACTGAAAATTCCATCTTTACAATTCCAATTTGTAAGATAATAATAAATGTGGGATCAGCATTTACACTCACCCTAACCATTATAGTTTCTCAAGAGTGATAACTGTGAAATGCTAATTAGAGAGAACTTAACCCTTATTCATTTATCAAAGACTTATCAAAGTATATTTCAGAGAAAATAATTTTCTGCATTTTAATATTAATAAAGGTATCATCATGTATTCTCTTTTTTTAATTTTGTCTACAAATCAAATGCAACTTTACATATTGTATTTAGTTACCCTCCATCTCTGCCATGAGCTGGATATGACATGGTGTCAATTTTTTAAACTGAGTACAGCTGCTTTGAATTCAGAGTTTTCCTTCTCCTAGACCAGTTGCCAAACCAATGCTAGAGAGCCAAGTCTGTTCTACTATTTACCCATAGCTGGGTGGAAAGAAGAGATAGATTAATATCTTTACAAATTGTAAGTACAACTTGGTTTCTTTTCTTTAAATTTCCAAAGTTTTTTTTTTTCTGCAATTTCTTTCATGCATTTTTATGTTCAGAAAAATATCTTTGAAATATAGGTAGATAAGTTTGTATGAAAATTCACATTTCTTATCAAAATTTAAAAGATTTGAATTAAAAAATATTTCACATAGCCTTTACTAATTAACTAATCTTGATCTAGGTGATTTATTGTGACCTAGATAATAGTATCTAAAGAAATATTTAGTATTGGCAACAATTATTATTGTACTGTACTGAATGTTCACCATAGATTTCTTTCTAATTTGTAATCTTTATAGCTTCTCAAGTCTCAATATCTTATTAACAAAAGATTTGATACTCAGTGGCTCATGAGATTTTCTCATTTATTCTTTACTCTTTTGGGATTGTTTAATAATTCTATTTCAACTCTGTCTCACTTTAAGTATTCATTGTGTGTTTGAAATTATTTGCGATAAATCACATTTTTTCTTCTGTTCAATCCAGCCTTAGTAATATGGTTGTTACCTTCAAGATATGAAGACTCATAGGACTAAAATTAAAGATATTCTTGTAGATACTATTTTTTTCTTTTTCTTATGAGTAAATTTACTTTTATTGAACTTTTATTACAACTTCTGATTTCAATTGGCCTAAATATTCTTTGGTTATTTCGCTTCTTATAGTACATCACAACAAATGATGGCATAATAATTTCAATTATCTTATATCTTTGTACCATTCCACAAAAAATATTTTGTGTTCAGTCAGTAGAAGGGATAAATGTATTCATTAAATTATATATTGCAACCAGTCAGCAAATAATAATATTTGTCCATTGACATCAACGATGACCATTAACAAAGTCAAAAATTAGCAAATGAAATACACAGATTATTTTATTTGTTTATAATGGTGAAGGTATATGTATAGTTCAGTTCATTTAATGGATGAGCTAATAATAGAAAAATGGTGCGCTGGTGTGTAATAGATTCTCCTAACAATACTATTCCCATTTTTAAATTCAGTTTTTCTTTTTCCTAAATTGGTTGCTCTACCAAAGCCAGAGAGCTCAGTCTACCCTACTATTTTACTCACAGTTTGAGGAGAAGAGATTAGTTTAAAATGAAATGAAAACAGGTTTTTCCATGATTTGAACTTGGATCCCCAAGTTCATTTTCTTTAACAATAACCTCTGCATCTGCATCAGCAACCATCTAGGATAATTTCAAAAATACATTTTTTTCAAGAATCTACATAAGAATGTATACTATGCCATAAGTCAAATGTGCCAATAGATGTTTATATTTGAGGGTAGTAGAGGGCAGTAACATACTAGTTGAGGGTAGGAGAGGGCAGTAACATACTAGTTATTGGTATAAAAATGGAATCTTCAAACTGTTTAGATTCTGGCCAAAGCTGTTTGCATTCAATTCACACTACTGCCCTTAAAAAGGCATGAATTAGTTATTCCCTAAAGCTATGAGTAGAATATTAGGGTTGATCAAGCTCTTTAGCAACCATTCTGGAAGGACAGCTCTGAATTCAAACCATGGAAAATGCAGCAAGAAACTACTTTATTATTTCTCCCAAGAACAGTCATGGTAACTCATAGGTACTGACAGAAAGGAAGCTGTGAAGAGTTGTGACTGTCCAAATTTTGAGAGGTAAGATTTTTTAATGTATTAATTTAGTTTTAACAGTTTGTTTAATTGTACACAATATCTTTTTTTATTTCGTTACATGCCTTAATAATTACTACTGGATGTTTGAGTGAGTTCGAGTCTCATTGGGTGCCCCATTCATTTAGCCTTGTGTCACATCTAAGCAAAATGCTTAGTAATTTACTACTACTGGATGTTTGCAGAGACAAAATTTTTGTAATGAAAAATCTTAAGATCTGTTTTTATCTGACCATTATGTATTCTACAATGAAATTACTTAGTCATTTTCTTTATCAATTGGTCTAAATATTATTTGCATTGTCAAATTAAACAAATTTTATTTAGGCTGCCAAAATCACGAGATAAACAGCTTCATAAATGCAAACATGAAAATATTGATACAACCAAAATCTGTAATTTAACCTTTGACTATGTGACCTATCTACCAGGACACATTTAGTCTTATGATTGTCATGGTAACAAAAAATAACAAAAATAAAGACAGCAAATATAGCAAAGCATTTGTAATGACTAATTTCATGGTTCTGTTTTTAATGAGGCTGCCATTTATTAATCAATTTTTATTGTAGTTTTGAAAGAAAAAAAAACTACAGTGACAGTAACAGCTATTGCTTAATAAAAGCCAATATTTTCTTGACAACTCAATTTTTTCAATTACTGTGAAAAACAAAGAAAGTGTTTCATAATTTAATAAAGTTGTTTTAATTAATTAGCAATCAACTGATCAGCTTTGTTTATAATTGTACAGCTAATTTACTTTTGAACCTTAGCCAGCTTCAAGAACTGAATCTTTAAACTGTTTTAATTTTAGACCTTAAAATTCAAATGAGCAACTTATATGATAAAGTCATTATGTCTAGATGTCTAGAATTTATTAGAATGAGTCAATGTCAATTTGAAAAAATTATGAAAATAGTCTTTATGCATTTTGAACAGCAGCCAACAGTGCAGCTTTACACCATATCTAAAGATGAGTTTTAGAAATGCTTCAACCAATAGAAAACTCACTGGAATAAGTGTGTTGAATGCCAAGTGTACTATTTTGAATAAAATTAATGGTTTATTCATTGTTTATTTCTGCCTTGGTAAATACAACTTCAGTCTAAATACTTTTTAACTTTGTAAATATAGAAAACAGTTGTTGACTAGCTTTGCATAAGAAATCAGAAATCTGGAAATAAAGATGTTATCTAATTTTTTGAATAAGAATTTTTCCAAATAGATTATTTTTATTTCAGATATTTGTTTAGTCTAGTAGGAAATATCTCTTTTGATATATGACCACTGATGATCATTCTTCTTTTAAATAATTATCTCTTGATATCATATTCATCTATTAAATTATATAACATATAGAATTAATTACCACTTAAAATTTGACAGATTAACCAGGAAACTAGACTGAAAAAGCAGGAAGCAGCTTTTATGAAAGCGGATATAATCTAGCAACTCAAGGAAATAATAGTTAATATCAGATTTACTTACATTCTAATTACATTATAGCTTACATCCTGATAGTAAAGATAATTACATGAAGAGAGCTAAAAAAAGTATTGAGATTGAAGCTATATTTACCCAGGCAGAAATGAACATTGAATGAAGAGTAGGGATATGATAAATGATTATCTAGACATAGATAATTTGCATGTCTATTAAAGGGCTTTGTAGAGTATCACATGACAATTCCAAAAACCCATTCTAAATTTCTTTCTGCCTCTGGTCTTTGAACAGTAGAAATGTCTCTAACTCCTTCCAGCGAACAAAAAAATCACATGGCTATTTTACATACCCTAATCAAATAAGGTTTTTTTTTTCTAATTTGTACTCTATCCACATACTAGGAGAGTCTCTGTGGTTGACATGCTGGACTGTGACATCATAGGGAGATTCAAATCCAATCACATGATTATGTTAAGTTTAAGACTAATACCCTTGAGAAAGGTATGAACCCTCTTATTCCCTCAGCTATGGGTTAAATAGTATCACTATTGTTCTTCTAAAAGAATGGCTTTGGCATTAAATAACCCATGAAGGTTGATATGCCATTAAACAAAGGAACCAAGCCAAACCCTTCTGCATATTGCTTGTTCATGGGACACATTTGTGTGTTCTTTTCTTTTAAAACTACTTGTATATACACAATATATTTTTGTGAATATAAAATGTGAAATGTTCTTGACATGTACAAATGAGTTTACATTGTCTTTCTGTCTGTTTTGTTTAGTGTTAGCATATCACAGATATTCATCTTTGAACAATTAAAACACCTTCCTCACCACTGAGCATCCAATAGAAACATTACTTTTCTTGAAAATAGTCTCCTTGGCATTCAACACATTTACTCCAGTGAGTTTCCCATTGGTCAAAGCATCTCTGAAACTTCTCTTTTGATATGATATAAAGTTCCACTGTCATATTTCTTTTAATGTCCTCCACGTCTTCAAATATTATCCTTGAAATGAATTTTCATTTTTAAGTAACAAGAAAAGTTGCACAAAGCTATGTCTGATTGGCATGGGAAGTGCTACACTTGCACAATCCTGTGTTGCACCAAAAACATTTATTTGAAAAAGTATGAAAACTGGCTGCATGATTTTTTTAAAAGCTGGTACTGACTCTTATCGTTAAGAGTTTTCGGACTATTGTCTTCATCTTCATAGTTATTTCCACAACATTTCGGCTGATATGTTCCTCGGCTTTCTTCAGGTGTTTGTTGAACTCAGTTGTAGGTTGAATCCTGACTGCAGGTGAATAACAATACAGGAATACTTAACACTTGTACCCGGTTATGGCTAACGAAATCAGAACAGGTGACCCCTGTGAATTCAATAAAGGATGTATTTCGAAATTCCGTGAAGGTTCCAGAGTTCGACAATCACCTGAACAAGGCTGGAGGGCATATTGCCTGAAACGTTGTGGAAATAACAATAAAGATTAAGATGATAGTCCGAAAACCCTTAACGATAAAAATCATCAAGCTTCGTCTCAGAAATTTAGACAACTGGTACTGACTCATCTAGATGAAGTCCAACTATCAAAACATTATCACTTTATTATATAGGGTTTACACACATTGTTTAAATCTTAAATTTTGAAATAAAAAAACAAACAATTAAGCTTGATATTTTTTTATCACATCTTGTATGATAAAACTGTAGCCTGAAAACTATTATTCAACCAGAATTTTAGTATAGAAATTAGTTTGAGTAGTGTCCAATAGTGAAGGATATATCTATTTGTATTACAGGGTAGAAAGAAAATGGATTAAAATAAATGTTTCATAAGAACTTTTCCACCAGAAAAATTTTTCTATACGTGTGGGGGAATTCAGATTTATTGGACCCAGATTTGTGTTACATGATTATGGCTCAATATTTAATTTTTTTCTTATGCACGATAAATATGGATTTTAAAAAACATTTTAATTATAAAGACACAGAAAACAATTTAATTTCCGCAAAACAACCTATCTTTATAAAATTTTTCACTAAATTTGTTTGTCTGTCCATTCAAAAGTGTCATGTTAATGTAAATAGCAAGACAGTAAGGGAGTTCTCAAACACACAGACACAATATTCTCTGCTGAGTGTAAACAAGGCTCTGTGTGTCTGTGTGTTCACTGGTAATATCACAGCTACTACTAGCTGAAATGTGAGGATTTGTTCCTTTTTTTTCAATGGAAGTGGATAGGATTTTCCATTTAAAAAAAATTTAGTTTACTATTTAATAGGAACACTGATTCATTGTCTTAATCACTTTTATTTATTTTGTATTTTGTTAATATTGATGTGTTAGAAGTCTTCTAAATTACTGAACATAGAAAATTTGAATGAAGGAAAATGTCAATTGATAAGGAAAAGGAAGGCCAGGCAAAAAAGAGCGAGAAACAAAGAAAAAAATCCCCAAATAGCAACAAGATTTAATTCAGACTTTTTGAATTGAGAACAGAGAAATACAAATGAAACAGAAATTACCTGTCTTTGAACAGCAGAAAGCAGATGTCAATGTTAGATGTTTGATTTGGTTTGATTTCTTTATTTAATGGCATATCAACTTTCATGGGTTATTTAATGCCATAGCCATCTTTGTAAAAGGACAGTAGTGTCAGGTGTGATTTGAATAGAAGAACTGTTGTAAGATAACAATATAAAACATGAAGAAAAACTGCAGCAAGACTTGAAACAAATTGAAAATTATTCAAAGGCAACAGAATAAATCACTAGAAGAAACTGAAATTAGGCTCCAAGTAAAAAGAAAATGATCATCTAAAAGAATGAAAAATGAGAGTGTAGAGGAAGCTAACAGAAGGAGGTTATCTGCAAGTGATCAATATAGGACTATTATTGATGGAAAATGTGAATAAAGTATTTAGAGGATACAAAGAAAAACCACTATTATTCAAAATAGAAGATATGCAGTAGTTTAAAATGATAAATTTTCTGAACAGAATATATTGTCTCTCTCATGTAGGCCAATGAATATTGTTTGCCAGTTTTGAAATGCTAATCATTTTTCATCATAGCATCTATCAGATAGTAAATTCAAAAATTGCTCTTAAAAAGGTAAGATAAGACTGCCCAAAGAAAATTACCAACATTTGATGAGAAATTTAAGGAATTCAAATCAAAATCATTTCAAAGACAACATCAAATCTTACAATTCAATAATCCTCTTTCCTTGAATGGAAACATAAATATCAGTTTCTCCTTATACAACCCCATTCTTTTTTATGCTTGTATTTTTATGCTTTTTTATGCTTGTAACAATATATTTGACAATTTTACAGCTGTGTAGTAGTGTGTGTTTTAATCAAAGGGGAAATTATATAATTCATTCTAAATCAATGTAATTTAATTAAGATATTATTTGTATTTCAATTTATTGTGAAATAGATGTACGTACATTTTATTGATATTGTTTTGTTTAATTAAGATTGTTAAATTTTGTGTTGCTTCATAAATTTTCATCTTTTGTGTTAAAAATTTGTATAAAAAATGAAAAAAACAAAATATTAATTAATTTATTTCTTTTGTACAAAAGAAAAAGAAAAAATTAATATTAAGTCATGGGGACAACATATGATGTTAGACAGTGTATTGTAAAAATGTGTCCTTTTTACATGAATCAATTTGGGATCCAATGGGTCCAAGTTGATCACAAAAAAGCCAAGATATCTTCAAGAAGAAACATCACAAGCATGAAGTTCATTTGTCAGAGTAACTAGTTTTTATAACCTATTCCAATTTTACATTTATTCTTTTTATAAATTTGCATTCTCATGTGCCTCTATTGGTAACATTTCTCGAAAAGATACCATTTTATCTCTTCTTCAAAAAGCATCTACTTCTACTTCTTAGAATTTACTAAGCTTTGATTAGTCTAGCATACAGTATGGTAGCTGTTGTTTCTAAAGTCAGAGACCAGGAACCTTTTTAACCAGAAGAGCCAATTTTAGCTAATATATATATATATATATATATATACGAGGATCATTAAATAAGTTTCCAGACTTTTTTTGTATGGGCACTTTTATTGATAGTACACACATGAAACTCTAGTCCCCTTCCAAGTAATCTCCTCTAGCTGCAATGCACTTGTTGTACTGTTCCAACAACTTCTGGAAGGCCCCATGGAAGTCCTCTTGTGTGAGCCTGTCAATGACCTTCATCACAGCTTCTTTCATCTCCTCAATTGTCTCATAACGACAGCCTCTAAGATTAGGGAGTAACCAAAACTCACAGGGAGCAAAGTCTGCACTATAGGGAAGGTGAGGAACTGTCTTGATGCCCATCTTGGTCAAATAGTCTGTGACAAGGATGGAGTTGTGGACTGGTGCATTGTCCTGCTGGAAATGCCACTGACCCGATTTGAAGAGTGCTGGCCTCTTCCCTAGGAATCTCTTCCAGAACTCCCTTAAAACCTCAACATAGTAATCCTAACTCTAACCCTTTGGCCAATCAACTCTGGTCTATTGACTTCCTTACTCCTCCCACACCTCTCATCATCCCTCACAGACTCCCTACCTTCCTTGAATCTCTTATGCCACTCAAAAACTCATGCTCGATTCATGCAAGATGGTCAAAAAGCAGTCTGAAGCATTCCATACGTTTCTGTGGCATTTTTTCCAAGTTTAAAACAGAATTCTATTGCATATCATTCTTTTAAAGTGTCTTCACATCCAGATTGCATTTTTGAAATTCACCAGCTGTGATAATCAGGCTTTAGTAGGGTGTATTCCAATTGCTGCTGTAGCTGTTCATTTGAACCTGAAATCATAAAGAATGGTCTGTCATCTCATAAGATGTATAGCAATAACATACTGAATTTTCAAGAGTCTAAGACAATTCTAAATGTCTGTACAAAAAAAGTCTGGAAATTTATTGAAGGAACCATGTATATATATTACTTTTATTCAAGTAGGTTAAAAGAATGAGAAGATAATTGAAAAATTAATAAATGATAATCATTTATAATAAATCCATAGTGGATAGGCTTTTTTAAATTTTAATGATCAATTCATAATGAAATTACCATTTTATAATAATGATCATTTTCAAAGAATGATCTATTTGAGATGGTCTAAAAACTAAATTCATCTGACCCCCATTCTAACTAGTTATCTTAGTAATGATCAGGTTCAATACTATAACTTTTATGATTTAGCAGAGATCAGTCTTTTCAATGTGACTTGACCAAAATTTTAAAAAAGCAAAGCATTGCTTAAATTTGGCACAAGGCCACAAATATAGGGTACTTAAAGAGGATCAAACTCACAGCTCAGTAGTAATGGATTTTGCTAACTTGCTAACATTATCTCAGTATGATGTGTCTAATCTACATATATTTCTTTATGTTTTATTTTGTGTTGAACTTATTTAAAGATCATCTTCAGTAGCCATTTTGTTGAATCACATCCTGTTTATGAAATTTATATTATAATAAATGAGAAATACTTTATAATAAGCATTTAATAGTTATCTCCTCTTGAGAAATCATAATGATCAGAGTGAGTACAAGTGTGAAAACTGACTCAACATAATTGTTATTACATTGTGACTGGATTGGAAATTACTTTATCTCTAAGAACATTTTAATGTTATTGCTCTAACAAAAATCCGACTACAATGTGCCATTTTCGTTATGTTAGGGTAACATACATACAAAACTCAGATTATTGTAATGCAGACTAGATAACCTGTAAACCTGTCGGGTACCTGTTGTAATAGTAATCTATGTTGATATTGATATTTCTATTTAGGAAGAAGGGAAGAATTCTAATTAGCATTTCTAAACTAAACCAATCAAGAATTTGGATGATTGATAAAAGGAATTCCGTGTGAGATCAGACCTCATGAAATTATTATTCCATTGTGGTAGGATTACTTTATACTTACTTTATTAAAAATCTTAGTGTCTTACTCAACCAAAAATCTTGCCTTGATATTCCATTTTTGCTGACTTATTTATATATATATATATATATATATATATATATACATACACAAATGTATTAAGAACTTTACAGTAGATTCTTAAATAGAAAAGAAAATGATTTTATCATGAGTGAAGAAGACTCACTGGATTAATTTAGAAATAAATTAAGACATTAAGATTGCTAAAGATAAAAAATTTTAGCAGCTGAATATTGAATTTATTATAATGAGGATATAATTAGTAGGAAAATAAATACAACAAAGAGGAAACCACAAAATTGCACTAATAAAAGTCTTGCTATGATGTATTATTTTTATTGTCTTATGGTAATGTACATACAGAAATCAGATTGTTATATCATAGAAGTAGATACATTATATTATGAATATAAATACATTTACATTACAGACATTTTTCTATATTGATCAACATGTAATGATGAAGTGTCAAAAGTAATTTAATTCCACATAAAAAGCATTTTCTTTCTAAACAGATAGTTATAGAACATAGACTTATTTTAAAGAAGAAGTAGTAATCAAAATAGATTATGTCACTATTGTGACGGCAAATTGACTAAAATCCCAAAACGGGACTTTATTTTTGCACGTGTGAAGACGGGGCAGGTTGGCACTTGATCCCCTATATAATAAGTCCTCGTTCAGAGTTTTTCTCTCAGGCATATAAGACCTGGCATATTACATGAGGGACCAATTTAGGGCCAGACTGACCGCCGCTGGCAAGGGGTTCCAAATTTCACACTATCCACACACCCACCAGGTTGCTAAACTTCCCCCCCTAGACGACAGAAGATATGGACCTATAGGTTTTAGTCGTAATAATATTATATTGTAGTAGTCGGCAACTCCGGTTTCCCGTGTGATATTTTAGAGGAATTAATAGGACAATTCTAAGCAAGATAACATAAGGCGAATAGAAGCTGAAAAGGAAGCATGAAGTAACAACATAGACCACGTGGTAACATAAAAATATATGATTCCTTTACTACAGTTATATACACTTTCAAAGTGTCAAAACATATAATAATTGGACAGTCCACGAATATGTCTTTTCTTGACTTCTGTTTTTCTTCAAATTGAGAGAGAGAGAGAGGGTGGTATATAAAGTTTGGGTATAAAGGAGAAATGGCCCAAAGTTACTTATCTTATTTTTTGACGGGGTTCCACTGGAGAATCTTTCTTCTTTCATGGGCTAATAGACTTTATTCTATTTTTTTACACTGGCTTGAAGAACCTGGGGTCCCTCATGTCTCAGATATTCTTTTGTCTTCAACCCGGAATACTGGCTATGGTTCGTCTGCCCGCTACGAACCCTGCTCAAAAACTAATCTTTCTTACTACCTATTTCCGCTGACGGGGAGGAGCCCCACTTCCGTTTTGGGGTCCCAGCCAATCATTTGGCTTCTCTCTCCCTCCCCTTCTGGTGTCCGGCGACCTGAGGTTACTAAGTACCAACACCTGTTGATATCCCCTCTGTGACCCACATTCTCTCTTAACGGTCACTTTTTTGACGGCTAGATACTGTTAATTCAAACACGAGGAGTAGTAATTTTATCTCCCTCCTCCCAGTGGGATATCACGTGACACTATACTTGATTATAAGCTGGTCACACATTTAGATAACATGACTTCTTAGAATAGATATACGTGGTGTGAGCAAAAAATATTAAGACTGATCTTTTTTGTTAAAATTTAAAATTTAAATAAATACCTGTACAGAACTGAGCAACTTATAAAATAAAGTGATGATGTTTAGATGTCTAAATCTAAATGAGTTAGTATCAATTCTCAATACTTTTGATCATAAAGCCAAATAAACAAAAGAAAAAACAATCTCATTACTTTCTAGACAGACCTCATACTAAAACAAAATCAAAGTATTGCACATGATTATCAAATGTGCTTAGAACGTCAATCGACAAAATCAGAGAAAATGGCTTCGAGCTGACAAAGAAAAGAAGCAGAAGGTACCCCGCAAAAACAATTACTGATGCCGAATACGCCAATGACATAGCATTAAACACTACTGCATAGTTTGGAACTGGCCGCCGCAGACATTGGCCTCCATGTCAATGCACACAAAACTGAATATATGTGCTACAACCAAAGAGGCGACATTTCCACACTAGACGGAACCTCTCTGAAACTAGTTGACAAATTCACCTACCTAGGAAGCAGCGTCTCATCAACCAAAAAAGACATCGACATGTGACTAACGAAAGCATGGACAGCTATCGATAGGCTCTCGATCATATGGAAATCAGATCTGACCGATAAAATGAAGCGCAGTTTCTTCCAGGCAGCGGTCGTATCGATATTGCTATATGGATTCACTACTTGGACGCTAACTAGACGGCTGAAGAAAAAGCTAGACGGCAATTACACAAGAATGTTGAGAGCAATATTGAATAAGTCCTGGCGGCAACACCCCACAAGACACCAGCTGTACGGCCACTTGCCTCCCATCACAAAAACTATACAAGTAAGACGAGCCAGACATGCAGGACACTGCTGGAGAAGCAAGGACGAACTCATCAGTGATGTACTCCTATGGACCCCCGTATATGGCCAAGCAAAAGCAGGACGACCAGCTTGAACATACATACAGTAGCTATGTGAGGATACAGGATGTAGACCTGAAGACCTGCCAAAAGCGATGAATGATAGGGAGGGGTGGCGAGAGAGGGTCAGGGATATCCATGTTAGTGGCATGACATGGTGATGATGATGATGATCAAACCAAGAAATTTATGCTAATTTCTTTTTTCAAATATGCGAACAAATAGAATAATATATTCAGACCTGGGCTCCAGTGAAGAGCCATGGAAATTGGAGTGTCAAATTCACAGATTTGAGGGCATACAAAAAAGAGTGACAAAAATAATAAAAAAAGTAGATGATTACAGTTACAGGTTGAAATTAGAGAAATTAAGATTAACTACTTTACTAGAAAGAACAATTAGAGGTGATGTAATTAAAACTTTCAAAATAATAGAATTTTGATATTTTTTTTTTTTCATTCTTGCAGTTTAAGCAATTTCATCAAAAACCAAACTAATTTGGTGTCAATCAGGACAATTTAGTGTTAATAAAGACACTTTAACGGAAATCAAGATAAGCTAGTATCAATCAATACAATATAGTGTTAATCAGGACAATTTAGTAAACAAAATGAGACATCTGTACAGACTTAGTCAAACTAGAATTGTATGAAAAGACTATATAACAATAATATAAAATTATGTATTGATTATATCAATTTTTATTATATTATATATCTTAATTAAATTAATCATATGTCTAAACTATATTACATCTTAATAATATCAATTATCTTGATAACATATAATTGTATATTTTAATTATGTCAATTATATGCCTTGATTATATTAATTATGTATTCTAATTATATTAATTTTGTATCTAAATTATATCAATTATATCTCAATTATATTAATTATATATCTTAATTACATGACTTAATTTTATTGTCTTAATCATATTAATCTTATATTTCAATTATATTAAGTGTATGTCTTGATTATATTAATCATATATATTCATTATCATATCTTCTGAAAGGGTTATTGTCTTAGGAAATGGACATGGTGACCTGAGTTCAAATCTTGAACAAGGCTGTTTGCATTTCACGTAGTGCTAATATTCTCAGGAAAAGTATGCATGCAACTATCTTTCCTCCAGTTATGGGTAAATAGTAGAACAGATTAGGTTCTTTAACCTTTGAATAGTAATCAGTCTAGGATAAGGAAATCATGGAATTCAAACCTGTTAAACTCCTCTTATAAATGTGTCACATCCTGCTCATCTGGCAGGGTTGATAAACATATATATATATATATATATATATATATATATATATATGTGTGTGTGTGTGTGTGTTGATTATATAAATTATATGTCTTAATTATATTAAATTATATATATTAATTATGTCTTGATTACATTAATAATATATATTTATTATCATTATATCTCTTGATTGTATTAGTTATATGTCTTGATTATTATATTAATTGCATATGTTAATTATATTGTGTCTTGATAATATTAATCATACATCTTAAATATCTCTATTAATTTAACAGTAATAATATAAAATTATATTAAGTAAAAATAGTTACTGGTATAACTAAAAATATGCACTGTCTGTGCAGTTTAAAATTTAGGGTTAAGAAAGGTGAAGAAAAAAGTAAAAAATTTCAAGTCATGAATCTTATTGTATGCAATCTTTTATCTTACAACAAAAGAGTCTTTGATAGAAAGAGAATTTCTTTTAAAGGCTTTCTAATTAAATATTGTACTTTCAAGAAGTATTTTGCTTAAATTAGTTGTAATTTAATTATTTATAATTTTCTGAGAGAAGGGAAAGTAATAAACACTTTGGGTGGTAACTAAATATAGTCATTGGGGACTCCTGGCATATGGTGGTTGTTGTTATTATTATTATTATTATTATTCCTTTTCGCAAAATCAATAGATCATTCATTGAACTGCTTTTAAACAAGAGAAAAGATAAAAGTAGTAGTAATAGTAATAGTATCATCATCATCATCATCATTATCATCATCAGTAGCAGCAATATCACAAGCACCACCACCACTGCCACTACTGCCACCATCATCATCATCATCATCATCATCATCACCATCTTCATTTTTATTTACATGAATATTTTAGCCAATAGAGAAAGCATCAAAGAAAATCTATTGGAAAGAAAGCAATCTCTTCACTGAATTAAAGAGTTCATTTTAACTCTTGTCTTTGTATGATTTAATCAGTGAGTTATAAGTGAGGAAAATAACTTTCATCTTCTGCTTTGTACTGTATACTTAGGCTTCTTCTATGAATTGTTATAACTAAGTATATAAGAAGATAATGGTGGTTGAAGGAAATTAAGTGTTATAAACTGAGTTTTATATCTTCATTGGGAACCAAAAGATGATGTTATCACTATAATAACAATGTTGATCCATTGTATTTACATATAATGAAGCTTTTTAAAATTTTCCCAGAATTATTTTATAATCATGATAAAAGTTGGGAGGCTTAATTTTCATAATTTATATTTTTTTTATTATTTGTTACTTTGTTGTGAGACTGGTATATGTGTCGATCCTGCGGATGGTTATAAGTCATGTTGTGATTGACAGAGAACTGAACAAATGACAGAGACAAGAGGATAAGTTTAAATTCCAGCTTTTCTTGAGCAAATCATACACAATAGGTGTATGAGTGTAGAATTGTGGTTGTTGTATCACATCAGTGTTGTCTCTGTTGGGTGTTGAATGTCTGTGCTGTAGAAAGTCCTAGACTTAGCTGTGTATTAGTTTGTGGTGACAGCACATCTAGAAGATAAGGATGGTCTCTGCGCTTGGTACAGATTGTAGGTGTAGCTATATGATCAGGTTGTAGATGTTGCTGGAGACGGTCGATGATTTGGATGCTTTGGTTGCAGAGGCTGGATGATCGATATCCCAGTTTATGCAATCCTTGGTTAACTGGGTGTGTGTGTTGATGTGTTCTTGAAGTGTTGGTGCCAGTCCGAGCGGTGTAGTTGCTTGTGAACTAGATGACGCAGATGCTGGTGCTTGGTTGTACAGGAATGGCTGCTGGGTTAAGCAGGAGCTAGTCTGCTGTTGGTGCTGTAGCTTGGTTGCATAGGAACAGGTGGTTGGTTAAGCTGGAGCTGGTCTGCATTTGGTACTGAAGCTGGTCTGCATTTGGTACTGGAGCTGGTCAACTGTTGGTTCTGGTTATTGTGTCATTGTCTCATAATATCTTTCAGGAGGTGTAGTGAGAAGACCAAAAGTGATCTCAGAAGACTTTCTGAGATTAGCTCTTAGAAGAGCTGTTGAATGGAAGACTTTCTGAGGTTAGCTCTGAGAAGACCTGTTTGAATGAGAAGAGCAGCAATGATTGGTTGGGTTGGCTGTGCTGGGTCTGCGGCTGTAATTGGTTGGATCCACGTTGTCTGTTTTGGCTGGTGGTAATGATGCAGACCCATGTTTGGCAGTTTGGTGGTGAGGACACTGACTCCATTCTGCTGGGACTGGGAATAGTTACTTCTCCTCCAAGCTTGGGTGAGCCTGTCGCTGAATTGAATTTTGGTTACTGCCTGTTGTGTTTATATAGCGTCAGCTGCTACTACACTGCTGGGCTACACTTTTCTGTACACTGGAAGTTCTTTTATTAAATATAAGTAATAATGAAATATTTCATTATACTTTGAAGAGGAACTTTTAAATATGATATATTTTATCCTGTGGTTATAAATTTATTTCCGAAACGCCAGCAGAATAAATCCTATCAACAAATAGTTTGTGTTAGTAACAGAAGTTTGCTTGATTAACATATGTAAAGTGTTTTTGTTGTCTGATGTTATGGGTGACTCAGAATTTTCTCTAAACAGGGGATTTTAAGTTGAGTATCCAGGGGTGGCTATGATAACATAACCCACAACAAATGATTTAACCATACAGCATCAAAATGAATGTGTTACATTGGAGACTGTTTATTGTGTCTCAGGTATGCACTAAATAACATTTGGTGGTGAGGCTCTTGTTCTGGAACTCTAGGAAATGTAGAGTATCCCTTCATTGTCATTACTCCTAGGCTCACTCAAACTCAGAGTGGTAGTACCTGATAGGGTCCTATCTACAAGTCAAATAGATATGCTTAAGATATTGTTTAAATGATTTTGAAGTACACTAATTCATTGGTTCTTAAAACATTGATATTTCAACTAAGTATGAAGTGTTTACCTCTTTAAAATGATTGCGAACTTAATTCATTGTTTCTTAAAACATTGATATCACAATTAAATATAAAGTGTAACAATGTAATTACTTGCAAATTTTTACAATTAGATTGGAATAATTCAAAATACATAATCATGTTCAAACTATTAGAATTAGAAGAGAATACTCGAAACCATATAACCGTGTGCAAATTATTTGGATTGGAAATTGTTATTTGAAGCTATGATTGTTTGCAAATGATTAATATTAATAAATAGGAATTGTTACTTGAAACCATATGATAAATTGCAAAAAAAAAGAAGACTGACTTTGACATTAAATAATCCAATCAAAGTTGACATGCCATAAAACCAACCAACCAATCAACTGATATCATAGTGGATAGTTTGGTGGACTTCTTTTATAACAAAAGCAGAAAAAACAAAAAAAAACAATGGTATGATTATCCCAGAAGAAGTGAATGAATTACAGCAACAATGCTGGGTTATTAAACATTGGATTCTGTGTTTATTTTCTCTTTAAATTTCTTTTGGGGGTTAGTAGAAAAAGGAAATATGATTCACTTAGGAAAGTATAAAGTTAAGTATTGCATTTGGGATGTTGTCATCTTTCTGGTCTTCTTCAATATTCTTCAACTTCCATCTAACCCCCAGTTTTCTACTTCTGAACTCTCTTTGGATATCTTTGTGTCTGTGACTGCTCCCTTAATCTGCTATAACTTCCCAACTAAATCTGCAAGCCCACATATATACATAACCAAGCACTGGCTTTTTCTATCATGTTGTTGAGATTGAAATCTCTGAGGATATATTCATGTTTAAGATATCTAGACATTGGAATCCAAAACCCTTTTCAAATATAAACATCTCTGTTTACAGAGGCATTTATCAATTAAGTGACCTTGACACACATTCTATCATACATCCATGTTTACAAAAATGGTTGTGACATCATTACATAACATATTTATTTCATTATTTTTAGCAAGGAAAATATTCTTATCAGATTTTAAAAGTATATATTTATTAAACCCCCTCTGCTTTGTGCAGGATGTATGAGGAATAAGAAGGTTTATTGGTTATTTGGTTTTGCTTCATAGGTTGTGAGGTGTTGTCATTAGTGGTTATTGGTTGTTGTCATATCTAACTCCATTGTTCTCTTCTTAGCCCATTTAACTTGTTGGTATCTTCTCTTTCTGTAGAAGGTTGTAAAAGGATTTAAGAAAGGAAGGAAAGAGACAAAGATACCTTTTAAATTTCAACTTTATTTTAGGGTTTTAATGACTATTTGGTAGTGCAGGAAAGTCTTCCTAAACTAGTAGAAATATGTCACGTTTCCCAGACAAGGCGTTTCAGTGGTAAAAGTTTGAAGTTTATGGTTATATATGGTAGGTGTCTTTAGTGGAATATGCTAGTAGAGATGGCTACTCACAAGAAAGTCATTTCAGTGAGTCATGAGTTTGAAGATCTGTTCTAAGTCTAGTAGATATGTTCAGCAAAGGCTGCTATAGGTGGGAGAGTGAGCCAGCATGACACTAAGCAGGCATGGGGTCTTCCCTGCCTACCAGCAAGAGAGAAGTAGTTCTTTCCAATCCAAGTGGTCACTGCTGAATGAGACAGAATTTCTCATCAGTGCCTGGAGGGCCCTTTCTTTAAGCATATGCCATTCTTGCTTCTTGTCAGAGGTCTTCTGGAAAACACTACCTTTTATTTTATTTTTTATTTTTATTTTTATAAATCTCCACAGATGAAACACAAAGTCAATTTTTAAGTGTGATAAAGCTGGTTTTAAATCAGAGATTTCCTCCTCTGAGATTGATAGTTTTACAAAAGCTAAAGAGCTCAGTCTACCCTACTATTTACGCATAGCTGGAGAGAGAATAGTTAGATGTATACCTTTCCCAAAGGCATTAGCATGAAGTGAAATGTAAACAGCCTTGTCCATGATTTAAACTCTGATCACCTTACCCATTTCCTATGATGAAAACTGTTATACTAAGTGCACTGATTTTAAAAGTCATTATATACTAAGTTTAGCTTAATTTAGCATAAGGCCAGAAGTACACAACACCAAGTAAAAATTGAATTCAGTAATTATGGTCTACTATTTTGTTATAACACAAAGAGATGCTTCAAATTTTAAAGGTAAGTGTATTTTCTCTTTACTCAATTTCATTTTTTTCTTTTTTGGATAATTGGTAGAACAATAAAGTCATTTAAGTGACTTCATGAATAAGATAATTTCTTTCACTTGAAATTTTTGATTCTAAGTTTCTTTCAGAGTTATAAATATCTTAAAACTACTAAAACTCTTTTTTCAATCCTGCTATTTTCAATTTGATGACTCCTGCATTTTATTTATATTGATTTTTTTTTAATACTTTATCATCAATTTGGGCTCTTTTTACCATTCATTGAAATCAAACCTGCAACTTTTTCCTACTCATATAAATCTGTAGGTATCCTATTTCTTTGAATTAAACTTTAATATTTCTTCTAAGCTGTAGCCATGACTGTACTACTGTATAATTGCACTACTTGGACGTTGACAAAACTCCAGGAGAAAAAGTTTGATGAGAGCTACATAAAGATTCTACGTACTGTTTTCAACAAATTCTGGAAGCAACACCTCACAAAACAGCAGATGTACAACCACTTACCTCCCATCTCACAAACCATCCAAGACAAATAAAACAAGCTGGGCATTGCTGGTGAAGTAAGGACAAACTCATCAGCAGCATTCTCTTATGGAGCTCTACACCTGAACACATCAATGATAGCCAACCATCAACAACTTACATGCATCAGCTCGGTGCAGACACTGGATGCTGCCTAGAAGACTTAACAGGAGCAGTTGGCCAAAAGGGACAATCAGGAGAATCTGTGCTGTCAGCACACCTTGATGATGATGTTGATGATGATGATGATTTCAAGGGAATAAGCAGAAATCTATCATTCCAAAAAATGGTAATTTTACACAATAAGAATATGTGGATCCCAATAACTTCATCAAAATACTAGAAATGAACAATTTGGCAAAACAATCAGAAATATTATGAGGTGTTTTTTCCAGCCAAGTTTCAATTTGGAAGCTGTTCCAAATATCTCAGTTACAAACAGATTCTCTAAAGAAAGAAAAATAGATTCAAGGTAATTGATTTCCGAATATCATTTGTCTTGAATACATTTACTTGTTTTAATAACAGGAAATTTTTTATCTTCCTTAGGAAATAAAAAAAAATTATTAGATGACCTATGAACCTATTATGTTCCCATTGTAATAGCAGTCCATGATGATATTGATGCTTCTATTTAGGAAGGAGTGAAGCATTCTAATTAGCATTCCATAGTTATCTTTGTTATATTGGGAATTAATAAATGACTAAATATTAAGTTCTCCACAAATGCAAACCCTACAAAATTATTCAGATTTTCATTATACAACATGTGAAAGCACATACAATATTTTGTCCTCATCAGCCGCCAACCAGGGTGATAACACAAAATTATTCAGTAGAAAATTAAAATAAAAACTGTTTTATTCTCTAACTTGGAAAATTTTATGTGTATTGCTCCTGTGATATGTCATTTTTGCTGGATTTTAGTAACATATATATTAGGTATGTTCAAAAAGTGTTAAAACAGAATCTGTATTAATTAAAACTGAAATAAACAATGAATAAGATATTAATTTTTTTTCAAATAGTTCCTTTGGCATTCAACATATTTATTCTATTGAATTTTTCCTAGGTTGAAGTACCACTGAAATTTCTCTTTTAATATGTTGTAAAGCTGCAACATTATAGTTCTTATATATCTATTCTCTATATCCTCAAATCTTATACTTGATGGTTGGTTGGATTTTTATGGCATATCAACCTTTGTAGGTTATATAATGCCAAATCCATTTTTATGCAAATAGTCAGTTCTATTTCAAACAATTCAGTTTAGCATGAGTACACAGTTTAATTGTCAAAAACATTTCTATTTCAAGTTATTCAGTTTCTTCAAACAGTTCTAATTCAGTTTAGTATAAGTACAGATTTTGTTTACACAGTTAAATGTCAAAACAGTTCTATATTAAGCAATTCAGTTTAGTGTAAGCACAGTTTCAATGTCAAAAACAGTTCCATTTCAAACAATTCAGTTTAGCATAAGTACGCAGTTTAAATGTAAGTACAATTTAATTGTCAAAAACATTTCTATTTCAAGCTATTCAGTTTAATCAAACAGTTCTAATTCAAACAATTCAGTTTAGCATAAGTATGCAGTTAATTCTATTTAACCCATAGATAGGGCCCTATCAGGTGCTACCATTCTAGAGTGGACCTGGGAGCAATGGCAATGAAGGGGTGATCTGCATTCCCCAAAGGTCCAGTATCACTGGAACCTCACCATCAGATTGTTTAGTGTCATAGCCAGGACATTTATTGGGGGATTATTACCTCTTTACAGAGGTGCAGTCAGTGTATTCTATAGCCCCAGATGACTGGGCAATCTTACACTTGAAATGAATTTTCAGTTAAGAAAATAAGAAAAGCCAGGTATAACTAGGGTCTAGTGATTTTGGAGGGTGCTACACTTGCATAATCTCGTGTTTCATGAAAAACTTCTGATCAAATACTATTGAGACTGGGTTTACAATTTTTTTTCAAATTGGTGCTGACTTATACTTTGTCCAGATGTCTAGATTGTTTATTTGTTTGTTTTGATGTTTAATGGTATATAAACTTTTGTAGGTTATGTAATGCCAAATCCATCCTTCTAGAACAGTAGTGATACTATTTTACCCATAGCTGGGAGGATAAGGGAGTTCATACCTTCCCTAAGGGTATTTGTCCAAAAGTGAATGTATTTAGTGTGACTGGATTTCAAACCCACTTACTACGATTCTGCAGTCTAGTACTTTACCCGTTGTGCCATGAGGATACTCCCATCTAAATTGGTTGACTGATTGATTTTAACAGCATGCCTAACCATTTAGGGTTATTTTATGCCTAGAGACTAGGGAATCACATTCATTGCTTGTTCATATTTATATTTTGTATGTATTCATTTCTTAAGAAGTTTTATTTTGCACACAGTCTTACCAAATATGTATAATTTTTAAACAGATCTATTTGACCCATACTCCTGGTCAGAGTTAACCAGGGAGTTATGACAATTAAGAGTTACTCCACACTCCTCAGATCTCTAGAATTCTAGCCCTGCCATCAGATACAGTATAGAGTCAAATCCAGGACACCTTTTTGGGGTGGATCTTGCCCCTCTGCAGGAACTACAGTCAGCATATTTAAAGCACTACAGACAAAGCAGAGATGTCTCATCATCATCACTTTATCTTATAAGTTGCTCAGCTGGGTACATGTAATTAATTGTAAATTTTTAAAAAAATCAAAGATCAGTCTTTATACTTTTTGATCAGACCTTGTTTATACAAAGAAATTGAGAATTTTAGTAATGTATACATTGGATTATGTTTCAGTGACTTAATTAGAATTTTTAAGTTACTCAAATTGTGAAAAATAAATCAGTTTTTGAATATATCATCTTAAGTTGGCAAGGATTCAATCAAACTAATAACAGAAAAATACTTCATATAATCTGATAAAAAATTGACAAAGTTCTTAGAACTTTACAAAAATACTATAGAAGTCGATCATCTTGTGAATATGTTGATACCTGATTTCATGTTACAAAATTATCAATCTATATGATATTAATTTCTGAAGCCAAGGGTTGCTCCTAGATCTTTCCATTAATATGATTACTCTTGTATGCATATACCCAACCCCTCCACTATGAACAAATGTGACACAAGGTCAATTTTTAAGTGGAATAAAACTGGTTTGAATTCAGAGTTTTCCTTCTCCTAGAATGGTAGCCTAACCAACATTAAAGATCAGACTGCCCTACTATTTTCTCATAGCTGCTGAAGAAAAAATGGATTTATATCTTTCCCAAAGTTATTATTACAAAGTGAAAAGCAAACAACCTTGTTGAGGATTTGAACTTGGGCTGCCAGTTTAATTTCTATCAAAAATAACAAGTGACCCACCTTAATCATTCTTGCATAGGTTGATGGTAATCCCTAATCTAAAAATTTGATCTTGCAATTTCGAGTTATGCATGAATATATACAGTAATAATAGCTTTATTTTGACTTTAATATTTGACTGAGGTTTTAAGTGATGAATAGATTATTAAAATATTTATTCCATTTTTTAAGAAAAGTGTCTGAAACTTTGTGAACAAATGCACAAATATAACAAAAATAGTATATTTGTGCATTTGTTCACAAAACAATTTACGAATACAAAAATTGACTAAAAAGTCAATTTTTGGATTTGTAAATTGTTTTAATATTGAATTCAAACATGAATCACACATCATTCAATTAAAACGGATATTATTAGGTTTTATCTACATCAAAACTCAACAAAAATATAAATATGCAACAGTCCAAAAATAAGTACACTCTATATATATTTATGCAATTTTATGTTTGGTTAGAGTGGTGTTTTAATTTTATTTTTAGTTACTGAGTTTCAAGGTTGTAGAGTTTGATAAGAAATAATAACTTATAATATCTGTTTTGATTGTATAATGTTCCACTTGAAATAATAAAATCCTAGTATCTTTTGTTTAGAAGAAAATGAACGTTTTATAAAAATTTTTTAGGGATGTACTTATTTATGGGAGATACTGTACAAAGCACTATTTATTCACATAGTCACCATGAGTGACTATTTTTGCCACTGATGAGCAAGAGTCTGCATACTGAACTCATAAGAAGGTCGCTCTGAAAATAATGCCTTCTATATTGTACTGTTCCACAACTTCGGAGGTGAATGCCAGTGGTATAGTAGAACAGTGGGTTTGATGATACTTAGAAGAATATTTTTTTTTATACTTACTAAGTTTCGGATATAAAAAATATATGATGAAACTGAAACCATATTTTTAAGTTACTGACAAGCACTGAAACTGTAGTCTATGATATGCCTCAATGTAACTTGGTCTTTTTATGTGGTAGATGACTAATAGGCAGAAAGTATGAACTAAAATATGCCTTTGAGAATGTAGTAAGCCTACTGATGTTCAATGTACAAATTATTGTGCTATTTCTTTACACAAACAGGCATTCTCATTTTCCATTCATATATGTTCAGTTACAAATGAATATATAAACAAAATACAATTGCAAAAAATATGTCCACTCTGTGGGCAAAGCCTCGAATATGCTGACTACATCTCCTGTAGAGGGGTAAGACCCACCCCAAAAAGGGTGTCTAAGATATGACAATTAACTGCATTTAGTAGTGAGGCTCCAGTTCTGGAGCTCTAGGAAGTGTTGAGTCATTCGTTTATTGCCATGACTCCTAGGTTCACTCTGATCTGGAGTGGTTGTAGCTATTAGGGTTTCATCTATGGGTCAAATTCATATGTTTGAAAATTATCAATATTAGATAGGAATACTTGATGCCATATAACTGAGCAAATAAATGATTATAATTAAATAGGAATAGTTCCTTCAAACCAGATGATGATGATGATGATGATCATCATCATCAAGTTGTGTTGACAGCACAGAGTTCTCTGACTTTGCTATCCATCCCTATCATCCATTACTCCTGGCAGGTCCTCTAGACTGCATCCATTGTCTGCACAGGGCTGATGTATGTAAGTCCTTGATAGTTGGCCAACACTAGCATGTTCATGTGTAGAAGTCCATAAGGGAACATCACTTAAGGGTTCATCCTTACTTCACTAGCAATGCCCAGTATGTCTTGTTTGAATGGTTTGTCAGATGGGAGGTAGGTGACCATACAACTGCTGTTTTGTGAGGTATTGCTTCTAGGATTTCTTCAAAACAGCACATAGCATCTTTGAATAGTTCCCATCAAGCTTTTTTCCATGCTTTTTGCTAGAGTCTAAGTGGTGCATCAATACAGTAGTATCGACACAGCCACAATTTGGAAGACATCCTGTTTTATCTTATCAGAGAGATCAAATTTTTATATGGTTAACAACCTGTCAATAGCAGTCCACACCTTCCCTATGTATATGTTGACATCACTTTCAGTAGATGAGATATTGCTGTTGAGGTTATGGGAACTGGTCTACTAATTTCAGAGGTCTGTTATTTAAAGTGAAGATTGATCCTTCTTGTTGAAAACATAAACTCTATTTTCTTTGCATTCACATAGCGGAAACCATATAAATGTGTATAAATTATTAAGAAGCTATAATTGTTTACAAATGATTCAACTCATAATTTCCTTGAAAGCATATAAGTGCTTGAAAAAAAACTTACCTCAGTATTAGATAACCCAAGCAAAAATCAACCAGCCATAAAATCTGTTATACTACTGGGTGTACCAGGTATATGAGGACATACCTTTAGTGGGACATAAATGGAAGGCAACCTAATACAATGTTAGATGGCATGTGCCAAATGCTTTCACTTTCATTCTTCTTTCAGACTTATTAAGAGCATTAATATAGCAGCTTTTGACCTGACACAGAAAATAAAAAGGTACTCTGTGCATATAGCACTAACTGTCAACCACTTTGATCAGAACCAGAAAGAGAACAAGAATGATGAAAGTGGCTCGGCATGGGCCTCACAGAGGTACCAAATTCACATCATCTGGAGTAGTTCTGGTGTTCATGAGCATTAAAAGCTATATGTTGCTACTCCACTTCTTCTCTGAGGATGTCAGGGTCAATTACAATATCTACAATGAGGATGTGGATATAAGGATCACCCAATAAAAATAATATCCTATGCACAAAGTTATTAAAAAAACATATTTTGTTCATGACTTTATATACAGTCATTTTTTTTTCTGAAAAAAATCCTTATTGAATAATAATCAAATATTGACTGAGAATACCCAAAGATGAATGTAGAATTTTAAAGTCTGTATTCCATTAAAGACATACAAATTAAAAGCAGCTCAGCTGGTTATGGAAATACAAAACAAATATAAAGCATTCACTGCTTTGATTTCACTTTATGTTTATTCAATAAAATTTTGAATATTAACAAGATTTTTTTTTAGAATCATCTCCATCTTTATGTTTTCTTGATGGAAATTGTTTTTATCTATAAGGTACAGCTTTCTCATAATATATGTTTAATAATGATTATAGACTACATCACGAATAATAAGTATCCATCCATTTTTTGCTAGTCAGAAAGTCATATCAAATTATCTGTTTTTATGAGAGTACCTCCTTTGTCTGCAAAAGGATTTCTGTTAATAACCACTCAATGACACTGCTAAAGTAGTATATAAAGAGGCGGGAAAATCTCATAACTCTTTTACATGCAGTACACCTAGAAACAAGACATACTTTATTCTCTTCTGAGGTACATTTTTGCCCCCATCAAACCTCCAGTCACATTGATCACAATACCATAGAATAGTATATACTATATAATCTCTTAAACTTACCGGGTCACAAGCAAGCATATTTAATTCCATACAACTAAGGAACACTTCTGAAGAATATGTCTCTCACAAATCTTAAAATCTTCTCACACACACACACACACACACACACACACACACACACACACACACACACACACACACACACACATTCATCTCTTTCTTTCTCTCTCTCTCTCTCTCTATATATATATATATATATATGATTTAAACTAAAATACCCACCATTCAATAAAAACTAAAATAGCAGTAATAAGGAGAGTTTTCAGTCACCAAAAAGCAAATATAATAATATTAAAGTTTTATTCTTTGATATTATTATATTTGCTCACAACTCTGAGTTTTAAAAATATGAATATGTAACAGTCCAAAAATAAGTACACCTCACCAATGAAATGAAAATCATTATAGATAAGTAAGACTTTTTTTATAATTTTCGAATCCTGTTCATGCACAGCTTGTCTATGGAATTATGTGCATATTAAATCAGTTGGGATACATTTGTTTATCATTGCAATACTTCTTATATGTTTTCATATATATTAAATGTTTTATATATGTTTATATGAGTTGTTTGTGTCTTTCCTTCTGTTATTTCAGTGTTAGTGTATCCATGGATATACTAATGCTAATATTGTGAAGATATCACTAAACATTCTCCCTGGCACCAACCATAACCAATAATCACTAATCTCTTCAATACATATATTTAGAGAGTTGTACATTCATTTTTTATCACTCATTTTTGTTATATCTGTTAACACACTAAACATAGCATGGAAATGTTGGACATATGCTTACTTCTATGGAAGTCAGTTTTTATTTTAATTACAATACAATCTCATTTGACCAAACATCAACTGGCTGATCTAATCCATTCACTGTCTATATAAACTTAGAGCTCCAGCAAAATAATTCAATAGCCATAATATAACAGAAGCAGCAACATCCCTTCAAAACTGGTTACTCAAATTATGTGGGACTCATCGATTTAACCAGACATGTTCAAGTAAATATTCTTCTTCAAGAAAATAACAGGTTTTTATTTTCACAATGTAACAGATTCAATTTACCATTCTTTATATCATTTTCAACTTATTCGCATAGGTGTCCATAGTCATATATACACATTCATAGGACTATGAAAAATACAACTAGCTACTGCTTACAAATCAACTCAACTGTAATGTGTAAAGGATGTACTTTTCAACTTTATTACAATGTCAATATAAACTTACATTTAACTTTTGTTTCTTTATTTCTTGTTAATATTGGAAATAAAACCTTTTATAGTCATTTCAGTTAATGCCTTGTCTGCTGTTTTTATAATCATACCAGCTTGCATCAACCAATGTCCATTGTTCAGACAGATTTCATCGATTGATGAATACAAGCCCTTAACAAAGTGATGACCCCTGATACAAGCTCAAAAGTGAGGGAGGTTCTACACTTTTTATATATGTTTTCAGTATTTGTTGTATCATGTGCTGGTTGTATATATGCAATCATTTAAGTGAATGACAATTTTGATGTATCTGTTTGAGTAATTCTACTTGGAATATCATCAAGTAAAATATAAATCCTCTTAAAAGCAAATAATGTAACTGATCTATTAATAAATAAATAAATCTTCATCATCCTTATTATCATCAATATTCTTATGCTAATGACTCTGGGTAAAAAGATTGGGGGAAATGGAGATCTGAGGTAGTATTGAGACAGTTCAAACCACATCACTGCTGAGATCAGCAAGAATACTTTGAAGAGTTCTGGAGAACTGAGAAGATACTGTAACTCACACTTCAGGCAAGACCACCAGTTACTACAAGTGATAAAAACTCATAAAGAAATGATGATGATAATAATAATAATAAAATGAGACGTACAAAGTTCTCTGGGATTTTGAGATACAAATGGATCATCTAATCCTGGCCAGATGACCAGACCAAGTGATAGTCAACAAAAAAAGAGAACCTGCTGAATAGTGGACTTTGCTGTTCCAGCTGATCATAACAGAGTAAAAGTGAAAAAAAGCGAAAAGTGAGATAAATACCTAGACCTTGCTAGAGAACTGAAAAAAACTGTGGAACATGAAATTGATGATTACACCAATTGTAATTAGTGCACTTGGCACAGTTACCAAAGGATTGGAGGACTTGGAAATAAGAGGACGAGCTGAGACCATCTAAACTACACCATTGTTGAGATCAGCTAAAATACTAAGAAGAGTCCTGGAGACTTGAGGAGACTTGTTGACACTCAGACTCCAGTAGAAAACCATCAGCTAATACTGGTGTGAAAAACTCCCAAATGAGCAAAATAATAATAAAGAACATCCAAATTACATCATTGTTAAGATTGGCCAGAATACGAATAAGAGTCCTGGAGACTTGAGGAGACTTGCTGTCACTCAGACTCCAGTGAAAGACCATCAACTAATGCTGGTGTGAAAACTTGCAAGGAGTAATGTAATAATTAAAGATCAGAGGAAGAATTGAGACCATCTAGACCACAGAACTGTTAAAATCAAGGAGAAAAATTAGAAGAGTCCTGGAGACCAGATTGATTTGGTTTGGCTTCTTTGTTTAATGGCACATCAACCTTTGTGAGTTATTTAATACCAAAGCTATTCTTGTACAAGGACAGTAGTTGTACTATTTAACCCATCATCATCATCATCATGTCATGCCGCCAGCACGGATATCCTTGACCATCTCTCGCCACTTTTCCCTATCGTTCATCGCCTCCGGCAGGTCTTCTGGGTTACATCCTGTGTCCTCACATAGCTGCTGTATGTAAGTTCGGGCTGGTCGTCCTGCTTTTGCTTGGCCATATGTGGGGGTCCATAGGAGTACGTCACTTACGAGCTTGTCCTTGCTTCTCCAGCAGTGTCTGGCGTGTCTGGCTCGTCTGACCTGTATAGTTTTTGTGATGGGAGGCAAGTGGCCGTACAGTTGGCGTCTCGTGGGGTGTTGTCGCCAGGACTTATTCAATATTGCTCTCAACATTCTTGTGCAGTTACCGTCAAGTTTCTTCTCCAGCCGTTTGGTTAGCGTCCATGTAGTGCATCCATATAGCAGTATCGATACAACCGCTGCCTGGAAGAAGCTGCGCTTCATTTCATCTGTCAGGTCTGATTTCCATATTATTGAGAGCCTATCTATAGCCGTCCATGCTTTCGTCAGTCGTGTGTCGATGTCGTTTTCTGTTGATGAGACGCTACTTCCTAGGTAGGTGAATTTGTCCACTAGCCTCAGAGAGGCTCCGTCTAGAGTGGTAATGTTGCCCGTTTGGTTGTAACACATATATTCAGTTTTGTGCGCATTGACATGGAGGCCAATGCCTGCTGCAGCTTGTTCCAAACTATGCAGTAGTGTCTCTGTTTGATTAGGCGTATTCGCCAGTAACGCTAAGTCATCAGCGTAGTCGGCGTCTGTGATTGTTTTTGCGGGGTACCTTTTGCTTCTTTTCTTAGTCAGCTCGAAGCCATTTTCTCTGATTTTGTCGATCGAAGCTCTAAGCACGTAGTCTAGACAGATGATAAAGAGGTATGGGGCTAGCGTGTCCCCTTGTAGTACTCCTTCAACGATGTCGAAGTATTCCGTGTCTCCATCTGGTGAACGTACTTTCACTTTTGTGTTTTTGTAGAGAATCATTATTGCTGCTACGGTTTCTTTAGGTAGGCCGTATGCTAGTAGGATTAGTTCCATTTTCCCTCTGTGGATGGAATCGAAGGCCTTGGTAAAGTCGACAAATAGTAATGTCGCCTGAAGGTTTTTTGCCCGGATGCCTTCAAGGATTCTACGGATGGTCAATATTTGTGAGGTTGTGGATCTATTTCTCCGGAAGCCATTTTGGTTTTTCCTAAGGATGTTGTCTATTTTGGGTTCTATGCTGTTTCGTAGTAGGGCATTGTAGATTTTGGCTGCTATGGATGTAAGTGTTATCCCTCGGTAGTTCTTGGCTAATCCGAGGTCACCTTTTTTAGGGAAAGGAAGGATGCATCCCTTCATCCATCTTTCTATCCTATTTTGACTATAGACAGCGTTGCATTGCCGGAGCAGTATATCGTCGAATTGTCTAGTCTTCCACACTTCTGGGGGGATCTCGTCTAGCCCTGCAGCTTTCCTATTTTTAATTTTTTTAAGAACCGAGTCGAGTTCTTCTTTGGTGAAAGGCCCTAGTTTAATGTCTAATTGCTTACTGATAATTCTGGTGATCGGTTCATCCGTTATTTTCGGTGGGCTTCCAAGTAGATTTTTGAAATGCTGTTCCCACATTTTTACTCTTTCTTGTTGGCTTGCAGCTTTCAATTTTGCTTTGGCTGTGCTCTTCCTTCTACTTACTTCGTTTATTGTTTGCCAGGCTATCCTGGATTGCCTATCTTCCACCGAGTCTCTAATCTTATCTATATTTTATATTATTATATTTAACCCATAGCTAGGTGTATAAGGGGGTTCATACCTTTTCCAAAGGCATTAATCTGAAAGTGAAGTTCAAAATCACTTACTATGACAGAGTCCAGCATGTTAACCACTACACCACAAGAACTTCCCCCGGATGACCTAAAGAGACTTGTTGTCACTTAGACTTCAATAAAAAAAAACACCAGTTAAATCTGTTGTCAAAAACTCACATTGAGTAACATGAAGAACATAAAGACAAAAACAATAAAGAACTACAATAGATGATAAACTTTGAAAGACATGTGAAATCACAACAAATGGCAAAATAACTAAAGCAAAAGTTAAAATCAATGCAAAAAAAAGTCAGGCATCATTTACAAAAGTTAACATTTTGGCCCATCCAATCTTTTTTTCAGGGACAAGTTGCTGTACATACAGTAATTGTACACCCATTCCCTTTTAAGTAAAAATTGAGACATGGGAGCCATTCAAGCATAATGCTAGACTTGAGTCACTTAGAATCCATACATTTATATACCTATCTTCATTCATCTTCTGTACCACTACTCAAAATAGTGGTATGCATACCAGTGCTGGTATGCAAGTCATCAACTGCTGGTACATGGTGAATTTCCAGTTTTATATTATCATGATATATACATGTAATATAAAAATGAAAATCCATAAAATCTTTCTGTATTATCTAATAATATCTTTTTTATATGGTGTGATATAATAAAACAGAAATACTGGGAACTTGATCAGAAATGAAAGCTATGCACAAACTCACTTGCTACCAGTATATAGCACATTGGAAAAATAACCTGCCAGTACACCACATTGGATATTTTGAGAACCACTGCTCTACTATGTCCTGAAGAGGACACTTTACTATATCCAGTGGTGAGGCTCCAGTTCTAAAGCTCTAAAGAGTGTAAAGCACCTCCTTTATTGTCATTACTTCAATGTCCACTCTGACCTTGAGTGGTAGTTCTTGTTATCTATGGGTCAATTGAAAATTGTTAGTATTGGATGGGAGTACTTGAGACAAATAAAAAAAAAAGTACAATTTTTGAAAAAAAGCAAAAGAACATGGAAAATAGAGTCATGATTATAATCAATTACAAATGAATAAAATTTCCACTTTGAATAACCTATAAGGAGTTAATATGCCATAAAAAATACTCTAATTATTTGTGTATAACACACACTCATGTATAACATAAGCTCCAAACTTTGGACTATGAAATTCTGGAAAAAAGATTTTTGTGTATAATATGCACTGACTTTTTAGAACTTGTAGAAGCTAAATTTAATGTAAATTTAGCATTTGTTCAACTTTTTATCAGTACATATTGACTAAAAATAAGAATTCATATAGTTTACATATGTTTTGAAACATAAAATTAATGCAGTATTTAGGACAAATGCATGGGCATGTTCACTCCAAAATGCAATAGGTTTGTGGCAAAAATAAGCTCACATTAGGAGAAAGAAAATTACAAACAAACACAAATTCCAGTGGATATTTCACTATTACACCTTTAAATACATTAGTTTGGACTATAGATATAACTTACATTGAGTAATCCCATCCTGAATATGATGCGGCATGCTACTGGATAAAATTGATGATATAGTTCTTGTGTATAATACGCACTACTAACTTTTGTATTGAAAAATCTGGAAGAATCGTGCATCTTTTACAAAAATAATTTGGTAATCCAAACCATCATCCACTAATCTTCAGTCATTCTTCCAATTAGGTCATAACCATATCCTTGTAACTTTTTACTGATGAGCAGCCAATTTAGCCTTGCCTAGGATATATGAGGATCATTAAATAAGTTTCCAGACTTTTTTTGTATGGCACTTTTATTGATAGTACACACATGAAACTCTAGTCCCCTTCCAAGTAATCTCCTCCGGCTGCAATGCACTTGTTGTACTATTCCAACAACTTCTGGAAGGCCCCATGGAAGTCCTCTTGTGTGAGCCTGTCAATGACCTTCATCACAGCTTCTTTCATCTCCTCAATTGTCTCATAACGACAGCCTCTAAGATTAGGGAGTAACCAAAACTCACAGGGAGCAAAGTCTGCACTATAGGGAAGGTGAGGAACTGTCTTGATGCCCATCTTGGTCAAATAGTCTGTGACAAGGATGGAGTTGTGGACTGGTGCATTGTCCTGGTGGAAATGCCACTGACCCGATTTGAAGAGTGCTGGCCTCTTCCCTAGGAATCTCTTCCAGAACTCCCTTAAAACCTCAACATAGTAATCCTAACTCTAACCCTTTGGCCAATCAACTCTGGTCTATTGGCTTCCTTACTCCTCCCACACCTCTCATCATCCCTCACAGACTCCCTGCCTTCCTTGAATCTCTTATGCCACTCAAAAACTCATGTTAAATTCATGCAAGATGGTCGAAAAGCAGTCTGAAGCATTCCATACGTTTCTCTGGCATTTTTTCCAAGTTTAAAACAGAATTTTATTGCATATCGTTCTTCTAAAGTGTCCTCACGTCCAGATTGCATTTTTGAAATTCACCAGCTGTGACAATCAGGCTTTAGTAGGGTGTACTCCAATTGCTGCTGTAGCTGTTCATTTGAACCTGAAATCATGGAAATTAGTCAGTCATCTCATAAGATGTATAGCAATAACATACTGGATTTTCAAGAGTTTATGACAATTTTAAATGCCTGTACAAAAAAGTCTGGAAACTCATTGAATGAACCATGTATACATATAGTAAGTAAGTAAAGTTGGCGACCTTAGTCAAGGGTGACCCAAAGGCTCCCTTTCTGATAGCTACTACAGCAAGGTGTAGAGGATGGCACTACACCTTTCCCTGGGTTGCTCCACTTTACCCTTGATCTGTACCTTATAATGCTGAGTGTTAAGCAAAGAGGCATCAATTACCGTTTTTTGAGTCTTTGGTATAACTTGACCGGGGATTGAACATTGGTCTCCTGGGCCATTGGCAAACACACACACACACACACACACACATATATATATATATATATATATATATATATATATATATATATATATATATATATATTACCTTTGTGTGTGAATATATATATATATACTCACATACAAACGTAATTTAATAAAGAAGGTGAATTTTGCTTAAGGAGTTGGCAATAAGAAGTACTGTTTACTGTTGCACCTTTTTCAAGGAAACTAATAGTGATGAGTCATTTTAAGTCCTAGAAGACTGTCAGTATGACCTTCTTTACTGATAACTGTGTTCAGAGCTTTTTCTTTACAAAAGAGTCAGTGTTTCCACTCCATGGGCAGTCTTTATGACCCAGGCTTGTCATGGCAAACCCATGTTTAACCTATTTATAAACATTTATATATATATATATATATATATATATATATATATATATATACTGGATCACATAGGGAGGAGCCAAGTCCTGTTGGAACATATACAGCTATTCCTGGCCTACCATGGTGTGATATATATATATATATATATATATATATATATATTAGTAACATAAGCCAACAATCATGCTAGTTATAATGCAAGTTCATGGTCAAATGATAAACACTTTTAAAATTGTCCCCCTCTGCTAGCGAGTCTATCTTTTCAGTTTAAGATAGCAGGGAATTGTCTTGATACATGGAAAATACATGACAGGCCACCACCCACTCTCTAATGCCAAATGATAACATATAGCATTTGCACTCAAATTCTGCTAACCTCACTTTGACTCATATATGTTCTGAATCCAGGCCAAAACATTTTCTACGGTATTGCATAACTCTTGGACTAAGTGCTTCTTCACTTCTACAGGGAAATCAGCAGACCACAGGAAATAATAGAGTAAGACAGAATTTCCAATCTTTACAGGCAGTCTGACAGTCTGAGTTATCACCCTGGCAGTCAATACTTAGGTTTTCCTCACTTTCACTGACTAGACCGCTGAAAATTTGATTCAGGTCAATAAGAAAGACATGCTTAACTTTCTCAGATTATATTATATTACAATGTCTAGTCACACCTCTAAAAAAGATCATGGATGGATGGGAATCCGTACAGTAAATTCAAGTCTGTCAGCAAAACATCATCCTGCTCCAACTAATTCAACTCTGAATGTTAGTTGGGTGAAATCAAAACAAATTCATGTTTCATTTTAAAAAGTGATATTCATTTGGTTTTTATATTAAATCAATGAATAAAAATGCAAAAATATTTAAGTTAATATTTTAACAAGAATTAATGGAAGGATAATATTTCTTTAATACATTTGAATTTGTTCATAAACAAATTGCTAAGGAGACTTTTGATCCTGTGTGCTAGTTTGTTCATAAACTAAATAACACACAGCTAGTTTGTAGCAAGGAATTAACTTTGGAACGCTCTTGGCGAGTGCCCCGGGACCTGTTCTGGACTTCGGTCCGGAGCGTGGCCCTGGAAAAGGAACAATGGCAGACTTGGGGCCTTTAATTAGGCACCTAGTTTCGACTAGGCTACCTTCGGGTGGGCGAGCTGCATTTTTGTCTCCTTTGTCCCCCTTGGACGGCACTAGACCATGCGTCTAGTTTAAGCCACAAACTGGCATACGTGCCCGGACCCACATTTGGGTTCGTGAAACTGCTTGCCTCATCAGGCTCACATTGCACTAAGTGAGCCGATGAGCAGCACTGACAAGCAGGGTTTGAGTGTCGGCTCGTTCCCGACCTCCCCTCCCCTTTATCCCCACTTTAATCGGCCTTCGGGCTTTTGACCTTGTGTCAAGTCGTGTCTGGTGGGAGGCAGCGACAAATACTTAGCAAGGAATTAACTTTATCAAAATTTAAAAATGATATAAACTTTCTAATAGAATTTATTACTTTCTTTGATTAAATTTGATTCAGGATAAATTTACAAAAAGATTTAAAAAAAAGAAAAATAAACAAATTTGTAGAAAATGCAAGTATGGGATTTTTCAACCATATTTGGTCATTGTTAAAAATGTGGATATTAGTCTTCAACCAACCACACTAGCAACATCTCAGTTGCCAACAAAAAAGACTAATAAAAAGCTAAACATCAAATCCTTATTGGTCATTTTCAATTAAATATGTCTACAAGAGAAACTGCAGCCTAAATACACATTATGTATTTACCCAACCCCTCTACATGGGTAGAATGCAACACAAGATCAATGTTTACACAGAGTTCAACAGGATCTGCAGCAGAATTGAAGAGCCAGTTAAGGGGTATTGATGGTGGGGATGTGGGATTATGAGGGACGGTGGTGTTTGCTAATTTGAATTGTTAGAAACAAAACAGTTTGATCATTTAATTTTTTACAAATCTATTCAATTATTTAAATTATAATTTTTTTTTCATATTGATAAACTACAGTTAGTAAGTTTAAATTTCATCTTTGTACAAGGAACTAAGTCTTGCAAAATGGACTGGGATGTACCAAATGTCAAGTATTATGACATTAAAGTTGGTAATATTATCCATAAAAGCCATGAAAAATGAGCCATTGTTGCCATTGATTTCAATATCCTTGGATATTTCAAATGTATTTTTAACAATCAACTTTGTCATTAGCACAAACAACAGTTTGTCATGGTGCCCCACTTCATTGCTATGGCATTTTATATTCATCTATAATGAACTTGTAAACATACTGAACTGAGATAATACTTGTATACCCCCATTCATTCATTTCAATCTTTTCTGTCTTTCTTTCTCTGCCTGTTGTAGTTTGTCTTACTGATAGTTTGTAGTGGCTGCTGTCTTTACAAGACCCATATGGTCATGGGGAGGAGGATGGAAATGATTAACAGTTGTCTCTATATCTCATGATATCTTAGGATTTTAGAAGTCAGTTGTTACTGTTGTATTTAGGATTTTAGAAGGTACTGATTCAAAATGTTGTGTTGTGGAATTTTAAAGATTGCCTTATTCTTTTGCCACAGACATTTACATGAATCATGGGTTTTCTGTTTATAAATTATTTTTGGTAAGTTTAAATTCCATATTTCTCCCAAGATACTAAGTCTGAAGGAGGCTGGACACTTGTAAAGAGGAAAATAGTTTTATTCAGCAACTGCATTTGCAGGAAATATAATATCCTACAGATGAATTTTTTTTAGTCTTTGCCAGTTCTGCTAACAATGTTTGATGAAGATATGAGAAACTGAAAGGCATTTAAGGAGAAAACCAAATGTCAAACTCAAGGAACATACCACCATAGGTAAAATGTACCATATCAGGAGGGAGAGAGGTACATATTATCCCCTTAGGGATGAGGTCTAGAAAATTAACAAGGAGCATCATTGTGAACTAAAGAAGTTGAAGGAAGCAGTATACACTATCCAGTTAACCATATGTATAAGCAAAGCAATTCAGTTTTGTTGTATTTAGATTGATTTTTAAGACGACCATCTGCAATTTTATAAATTATGAATGTCCAAGTATTGTTTAATTTCAAGTTAGCATCATTTCATTAAAATAACTTGCTTAAAGGTCACCTAGAGCAGCTATTAAGCTTGATGACAGGTCACATAGTATTTATAGAATTTATATAATTAATCACAATTGAAGGAATGATGCAAACTTTTTTTTTCATCAGTGGCAAAAATGCAAATAACAAGTGATGATGACTATATGGAATAACAATGATAATATTTTGTAGCTGAAAACTTTCTCTATCTCATAATATTATTGCGCTCACTGTATAAGTTATAATTTCCATGGAAATGAATAGGTGGGTTTAGTTTCTAAGCATCCTTTATAAGAATGTATGCATATATGTATGTTTGTATGATGCATAAGCATCGAATTCCATAAGCTGATCCAATTGATCTAGTGGGGAGAGCATCCTTCATGTGTCACATTTGCTTCAGACTTTGTGGATCTGTAGCAGAATTGATGAGTCACTTGAGGGGACATGAGCAGATGGGTGCTGATGGTAGGGGTATAGAATTATGAGGGATAGCAGTGTTTTGCAAAAGATTACGTAGTTTTCATGCATGAAGTGTGATTAAAAAGTGTTGAGATTGAAGTTATGATTTTTAATTTCAGAATTAAAATTTTTTAATTTACACAGCTTTGCCACTTGTATAATTGTGACGATATTCAGGTGCCTAGACAAATTCTAAACATAACAGTGCCAATCTGAACAAAAATATTGTGACACCACTCTTGATACTTTTTGAACAGTAATTTTTTATGAAACATAGGATTGTGCAAGTGCAACACCCTTCATACTCACCAGACCTGCAATCTTTTCTTGTTTCTTAAACTGGAAATTAATTAGAAGGGTAAGATCTGAGGATGTAGGGGACATTAAAAAATATGACAGTCCAGTGTCAAGTTTTATCAAAAGAGTTTCAGAGGTAATAGAAAACTTGCTAGAAGTGTGCTGAATGCCAAGAGGACTATTCTAAATAAAATTAATGTTTTTATTCATTGTTCATTTCTATCTATGGAAATACAGTTTCATTATTGATATTTTTTTAAACATATCCATATAACTAAAGGAGAACTATACCATATCTGAAAGGGGAAAAGTACTGATTATTTCATTTGAGATGAAGTCCAGATAATTGATAAGGAGCATCACTGTGAAGTAAATAAATTAAAGGAAACAAAATAGATCAGCTTGTCAATAACATGCATAAGCTGACTGAGTACAGAGTTCAACATTATATGGTTTTCTTTATTTAGAAAAGTGAGGATTGAGAAATTCACATGGCTATAGTTTAGAATTACCTGGGCACCTAATGTACCTTACAGTCCTGGAATGGACATTACCAATTGGTATATTAGTCTGGTTGGTATATTCCACATTTTTTTGCTAAGTTGGATTTTTTCCCCAAAAAGTAAATTTCTTTTTTTCTCTTAGATTATAGACTTGAGAAAGACTGGAGAGTAGATTAGCCAAAATACTGACAACATTAAGAATACAAAGAAGTTCAATAGTTTGAACAATTTTTGGTATATTAACAACTCTTATAAAAGTTCTTAATCATCTGTTGAGGGTGTTTGTTTCCCACCTGCATAGGGTTAGCCACTTGGCTACAAACATGATACATGTTATATATAAAGACTGGGAGCAATAATTCTATGTGCAAAGATGTTATGTGCCAAATCTGAAAAGACCAGCCCAATATCTTGAATTTATTCATGACTAGTGTAATTAATCATTTACTAAAACTTTAGGTTTGTTTGGAAGTTACGTTCCTCTAACTATAGGATCAGATAATGATTGATTGACCCTTTTAGATCATCTATCTTAACTTTATGTCATTTCTTATGAAATGATAGATACCTTACATGTTGTAATGGTTAGTGAGGTAAGCCAAAAGAACATTTTTAGCGAGTAAAATTCTCATTGAGTGCCCCATATTTGTGGTCTTTTACTAAGCTAAGCTTAGTAAATAATCATGCCATATAAAAAGACTTTTACTATTTTGACTGCCACATCAAACCTATTATGTTATATTTACCTTGTGAGAAACCCAAAAGAATTATTATTTTATTGGTAACATTATCCTTGCTTTTTTATGCTTCATCTAAAATACACCCTCTCCCACGAAAATGTAACACTACTGAGGTTAATATGAACAGCTTCCACAATATTGTTAGTATTAAAATATTCTCCTGATAGACTTCTTATATGTGCTGTATGCACTATAGTTTTAACTGTATTTTAAACACCAAACTAGCTAGTTTGTCATGTAGAGCAGATCAGAGTAGTTGTTTTAGGCAATAAAGAACTATATCAAGATTGTTCAGATCTACTATTTGATACAACTAAAACTCTGTACTCTTGGCCTTGAGCCAAACTAGGCATAATGTTAGTAAATGACTACTTCTCTAGCAGAATATTGTGAATTCAGTTTTCACTGAGTACATGGCCTTGTTTCAAACTAGGCTAAGCTTAGTAAATGATTACTTCTCAAGCAGACTATTGTAAATTTGATTCCCACTGGGTACTCTATACTACTGACCTTGTGCCAAACTAGATAAAGCTTACCACTCTAACAGACCATTATTTGTGGGTTTGATTCTTATTGGGTGTTCTGTACTTCTATCCTTGTCCCAAACCAGCTTAATGAATGACTAATAAATCCTTATCTGTCTTCTCTCGCAGAATTTAAAATGGATATTTGAAAAAAGTGGCTTGCTCTTTCTGGTCTATCTGGTTCCACATCCCTCAAAGCATATAGACTTGGTTTCTAAGCTGCACAAGCAAACTAATATGACCTTTTAATATTCACAATTTAATTTCCAAATATCGGTGTCTGTAGGAAAGGTCTGACAAACAGGTTAATTTTTCATCCTCCTGAATCAACAAAACATTTGCACCTTACTTGATAAACATTTAATGTCATGCATGTATTTTGAAAGTTTAAAAAAAAAAGTTAAAACTACATCAGTAAACAAGCAATTGTCATAACACTCTTGCTCTGTTCCATAAATCTAAAAAAAATAATGCTCATCTAAAAAGTAAAAATATTTCCTGTGCATTTTATTTTACCTGCTCAAAGTATTTTTTTGTTCCATGCAGGCCGTGAAAATAATTGGTGGGAACATTGGCATTCTGTGAAGATATTGCAGTACTTGCTGTACAGCAACATCTTCACAAGAAGAATACCTATCACTTAACAGAAAAGCCAGGAAAATATAGTCCAAATATATCTTTCTCCACTTGACTCTTCCATTAAAAAAGTGACCATAGATGGCCATGTCTTTATTATAGTCTCCCATATATTTCTCATATACATGTAGTTAGGCATAAATAATAAAGACACATTTTGTCTATATAATTTTATCAGGATCCTTTCAAGTTTTCTGACAAGTGTTTTGGTTTTAGGTTGGAGTTGGTAGATGAATTTACAGAAATTGTCCTGAGTGCTTTTGGACCTTTCATAGGCCATCATCCAAGGTTGCTTGCAGGTTTAAAGATTGTTTTTTAAAATGTTAAGTTTTTTATCACATTGCAAAAATTATGTAAACATATAGTGGGATTAAACTGAGATGCTAATGACATCAAACAAATTTAAAACAAAACGCTATCAATGGAAATAGAATATTATCAAGAGAAATTAAACATTTTATTAATAAAACTGAACATCATAACATAGACAATACCCTAAACCATAAATAACCCTTTACTACAAAAGCCAATTTCACATTATTTATTAGATGAACATATATTATAAAACCTTATCCAAAAAAATTGTTCTCTCCAATTATCCTACCAAAAAAAATTAGACTTATCATTTACTACAACCA
Organism: Sepioteuthis lessoniana; assembly: GCA_963585895.1. Classification (NCBI taxonomy): domain Eukaryota; kingdom Metazoa; phylum Mollusca; class Cephalopoda; order Myopsida; family Loliginidae; genus Sepioteuthis; species Sepioteuthis lessoniana. Next base: position 73,878,502 of record OY757906.1, on the reverse strand, counting down.
ATCTAAAACTTCCAACCTAATTATTTCCAATAACTCTTCTCCCTCTACTGAACTTCTTGATAGAACAAACGTTGCATATATGTTCAAATGTCCCTTGGGAGACTGTGTCTCCAACGAAAATAATATGTATGTTGTTCTTACCACTACAACTCTTTTAAGATGTTTTACTGTGCACCTTAATGATTCTAGTTCTATAGCCCTGCATCTTAAAAGCTACTCTCTTCCCAAATCCCAATTTTGAAAAATTCTAGTTGAAAATACTACTATAATAGCATATGAAATTAATGAGCCATGAATACGATTTCTAGAAGCCCTACATGTAATAACAAAAAACCTAGAATTAATAGAATTAACTTTGAAAATAGCAATAATGTTTTGAAATGCCTTTAGTTTTTTTTGTTTTTTTATGAGTTATTAACAAAGAAAAAAAAAGTTGAATATTCTATTTCTCTTGATAACATTCTATTTCTGTTGATAGCGTTCTGTTTTAAATTCGTTCAATGTCATCAGCATCTTAGCTTAATCCAAGTATATGTTTATGTCATTTTTGCAATGTTATAAAAAAACTTTAAAAAAAAAAACAATCTTCAAACATGCAAACAACCTCTGATGATGGCCTATGAAAGGCCCGAAAGCACTTAGGACAATTTCAGTAAATTCATTAATCAATTCCAACCTAAAACCAAAATGCTTATTTGGAAACTTGAAAGGATCCGAATAAAATTATATAGAAAAAATGTGTCTTTATTATTTCATCAAACATTTCTCATATACATATATATATATACATGTGTGTGTGTGTGTGTGTGTGTGTGTGTGTGTGTGTGTGTGTGTGTGTGTGTGTGTGTGTATATATATATATATAAAGATTGCAAAAAATATACATAAACTTCAGGAAATGAAAAATCTGTATAAATATTCTAATACTAAATTTATTCTGACATTTTATACAGATTTTTCTTTTCCTGAAGTGTGTATACATTTTTAGCACTCTCTCTCTCTCTACATATATATATATATATATATATATATATATAGTAATACATACTATATATTACAAAAATTCTCATTATGGTTGTTTGTATTATATAACCATCTTCCAGCAAAAACTGTATAAAGCAATTTCCAGTTCAATTCGTAATTGAATGAAAATTTTCAATCATTGAAATTCTCAATATATTTGAAATAACTATGAAATTCTAATTAGAGTCCTTTACTCCTTTCTAAATAGAAGTGTAAATATAAATCACAGTCTGGGACTATAATTACAATATAAAACCAATGGGTTCACTGATAACCTAGCTTACCTTTAAATCTTTTCCATGTCATTTTACAAGTACAATTAATCATATTTTTATGATCTTTCATTTATCATAAGTTTTAATGATGCCAAAAGTATTGGACAAACAAGTCAACACATACGGGTGTTTAAAATTGAACTGACTTTTATTATTGTTTCAAGTTTGGCTGTTTTTTTAAGGATCACCTGATGTGTTTCAATTGTCTGTGAGTGAATGTGTATGTGTATGTGATGTCACTGTGGTCAACTGGATGTTGTCTAGATAGTTTCCATCAGTCTATACTCAAGTCATCCCTCCTGACTTTCAAAAAATACAAATATATTTTATATTGAATTTAGCTTCTTTTTTTCTTTAGTAAATATCATTTTTCTGTTATAGTTTATTTTGTATAGTCTTCTAAGAATTTTGGTGTTGCCCTTATTCTTGTAGGTTTGCTTGGTTTGGTATTGTCCATAGTCATTGAATTGGTCTCAACTGTTATTGGTAGATGGGTTTTGTCAGTTGTTAGTGTTGGGTTGGTATCACTTGTAGTTGTTGCTAGTACTGTTGTTGGATCTATTTCATCATAATTCATGTCAATACTCATTGCTAAGCTTTTACTTATATCCTTACTACTACCAGTGTCATCTACATAATCTTCCTTTGAATCTATGATTTGTTTAGCAAGTTTAAGTAGCGCAGATGTTTTGATCATCTATCAAATCATCTACAGTTACCTGTTTTATTTTTGCTTTGTCAGGTCTTCCATAGTCTAACTTTATTCGAATCTCTCTTTCACTGCTTTGTATGGTTCTACATTCACCATGGGATGTAATGTTGATCTATATGCCATCAACATTCGTTTCTTCCTGGTTCATATCTTACTTCAAAATCTAGGTCTGTTTCCATTATTTATTTTTCTATACACTTTATAAAACATTGGTATCATAGGTATATTTGCTGTTATTATTGTGCATTTTTGTGTATCTATCAGGTAATTCTGAGTCTAGCCAATGCCATTTCAAAGTTAATGTATCTTTTTCTGTTTGTTTCACTTGTCTATTTTTATCAATCTTCTACTGATGAAGTGTACTGACTGCTGTCCTCTTGGTCATTTCTTAAATAATGCTGCACTCAGTCCTTCATTGAAACTCACTTTTATCCTTAGTATTATTGGTTTACTTCAGTCAAAATATGCAATGGTTTCTTGTTTGCTATTGCTAATTTGAAGTTCTTGAATGCTTCTTTCTCTTCTCTGTTCCATCTAAATTTGGTTTTGTTTTTAGAAGTCTTCTTATTGCTTGTAATTATCTATAAATTTGTCCAGATTTCCAGTCATTCTAAGAAAACTTCTTACTTTCTCTTTTGATTTTGGAACATTGCAGTTAAGTACAGCTTTGATCTTTTGGGGATCTTGATATGAATAGTTGTCCAAAAAATTTAATTTCTTTCTTCTCAAATTCACATTGCTCTTGATTGAATTTAATTCTCTATCTTCTGACTCTTTATAGTACCTTTTCTAGTGTTCTATTGTGTTCTTCTCTAACTTTTCCTACCAGTATAATGTCATCGGTTTGGTTCATGCATTGGGGTATATCTGCAGATATTTGGATTATTACTGGGTCAAATATGTCTTGTAATGACTTTGCTCTGAATATTTGTCATTTTGGTCAGTAACTTCCCAATGGTGTAACTGTAGCTAGTCTTCTTGTTTCTTCATTGTTCATTAGTTGATAGTATCCTACTTTCGAGTCTATATAACCGAATACTTTGCATCACTATAAGTGGTAAAGTCCATGACTATAGGTACTTGGACTTACCTGCTTCTCTTGATGCAATGGTTTGGTACTCTTATATCAATGCTCACATGTATCATGTGTAGTTCTATTTTGCTGCATTCATTCGTTGTATATTTAGGTTTTGGATGTATAACTGAAGATGAGCATCAATTAAGAGATTTATTTCTTGAATATACCATTTGGTTCTATCCTCTGCTTTAGTGGCTTCTCCTGGTAATATGGTATGTCTTGGATTTTACACTATTGGGTTTATAGGTGTTTCTATTTCTAATCTGGCCTTTATGTCTTTGTTTTTTTTTTATAGGGCCTATCTCTTCAAATACTTTTTCAAAATCCTTTAGTATTTCTTTCATGGATTCTACAATCTGTGTTTTTCTTATTCTCTTGATTTTGCGTTTGTTTTTCTCTTTAAGATTTCCAGTTGGTTCTAGAATCATCATACCTAATTTTATAAGTGTATCCCTTCCAATCAAAGGTAGGTTATCTAGGTGTGTCTTCTTATTATAAGAAAGCTATGAATCCAATTATTCTCCCTCTAGTTATGAATAAATAGTAGGGCAAACTAGGCTCTTTAATCTATATATGGTAACTGGTCTAGAAGGAAAACACTGAATTCAAACCTGTTGAACTCTGCTTAAATATTGACCTTGTGTTGCATCCTGCTCATGCAGAGGGGTTGGTAAATACATACTACAATAAATTTTGTCTTTGTACCTCTGTTCTTATTTTGGATTATCATCTCAAATTCCCCTTTTACTGATAGTTCTCCTTGAATTGTTTTGATTATATAGTAATGCAGTCTTATTTTTCCTATATTTGTTGCTGTTCTTCCAAAAGCCCTGAATTTATCTATTATGTTCATCAATGCCTCACTATCCAGCTCAGAGTATGCATCTATATTTCCATTTTTACTTCCATTGTATTCTGGGCTCTTTGCATTGTCATCACTATTTTGTGAATTTTTATTTATTCTGTTGTTTTTCTGATGAATTCTTTATTTTTAGAGTTTGTGCTTGATCTTTTTCATGTGTTGAAATCAGTTATGTTTTCTATAAAGTGTGCTGTCTTTGTATACTTTATTTTCTTTATAATATTTACAGCAGTTAGCTGTTAGTGATTCTCTTTGTGACAACTGTTGCACTCTTTCCCAAATGCTGGACACTTTTCTTTCTTTCTAAATCAGTGGTTTCTTCTAAAATATGGACATAGTGGTAGTCTCTTTGGTTTTGTCCAACCTCTTAATTTTCCTGCTTTCTTCACCATGTTTATTTTGTCTACCACATTCACTCTGTTTGTCATGTGGCTGTCTTTTAAGATATCTTTTACTTTGAGATGGAAATTTTGTTTTTGACTCACTTCTTCTAAAAATCTAGTCAGAGTTCATTCTTTCTATATCAATCAAGTGATTGAACTGTTCTTGTTGATCATCTGTATTATACATTTAAGTATTCTTTCTTCTGTTGAATCACTGAATTCATAAAATTCTGCCTTTTCTTTGAGTCTCACTGCATATTCTTTTATCAATTCTCATCTTGCTAAATGTGTTGTGTTGTTGGTCGTTCTTCAGTATGAAGTTTTGGTTTAGTTTTCTATTCACCTTATCATATTCTGTCTCATCTTGGTCAGATAAATGCTTGACTAATTTCTCTACAACTGTATCTTCTCACACAAGTTACTTTGTCATCATTTTCTGTGACTTTTTATAACTGTTTTCTCTTCCAATTTGTCCAGCTAATTTCTCCCAAGTCTATATGAGTCTGTATTAAATAGAGTAATATGCAACATGATTCCTGAATGAGCCATAACCATATTATTATTATTATTATTATTATTATTATTTATTTATTTATTTATTTATTGATTAATTAATTTTCTTTTTTCGGTTTTAGGGAAATAGTATGTTCTTTTTTTCCCAATGTGCAAAAAAGAGAAAAAAAAAATTTTTTTAAAGGAGCAAAAGAAAATCTCATCTATGATACTGATATAACTCTAGCAATGGGCATGTAATACAAACTAAATAAAATAAAGTCTAAGTAATATTTACCTATCTTTTCCATCCTGAGTCTTCGATCATGTTTCTCTATCATTTTTTTCCCTCATTTATTCGACATCTCATCGTCTCGTCAATTTTATGATCTTTCATTTATAGTGAGGTCTAATGACGAGAAGAGTATGAAAAAACAAGTCAATGAATGAATTGACTTTTATTACAATTTCAAATTTGGCAGTCATTTTAAGGATCACCTGATGCGTCTTTCTTTTCCGTCTGTCTATAATCAAGTCACAACGCACGTGACGAAAAGTGATAAGTTATCGTCTTTTCTTTTTTTTCTTCACTATAACTCTTCATAAAACGGGACAGTTGGTATAGATGTGTGTGCCAATTACAATCAGATTATCATTAAAGTTCGAAACGAAGTGTTTGCAGATCTAGTCACGTTGAACCTAAAAACGGAAAATTTTCGTAAAAAATATTAAGCCAGCATGGCCTTAAAAGTGGTGTACATAACTGTCAGTTTTCTTATCGTGCTTCTAATAACAGTTGTGTTGATAAGAACTTTTACGTTTGATGTAAGAACGGATAAAAGAAACGCATGCACTGATCAAGGAAAAGTGAATGAGGTAAAACACTCTAGAATTAACCTAAAAAAAGAGCCACAGATACTTGAAAATTTCAGAGAAGCGCTGCGATTCAAAACAATTTCCTGGGAGAAACATTTATATAATACTGATGAACTCATAAAATTCCGACTATTTGTTGAGAAAAGTAAGTAATTTTTATTGTGATTTCAAAATAAAAGTTCTTTTTTTTTTGTAGTGTGAAACAGTAAAATAAATGATAATTCTCTTTAAAAACAAAGAGGCTCATCGAGAAATAATGAAAAATAAAACTTACTAACCTTTTATTTATTCATTTTTCAAAGTTAGGATAAATATACTTTTGAGGGGAAAAAAATAGAAAAAATGATTTGACTAACTTCAAATTTTTATGTACAAAACGATATTAATATTTGTGATTCTTTTTTATTGAACACAGCTGAGATGTTTGAAGTGTCATTCTTTTCTAGATACTTCTTGGATTCTAAAAAATACATGAAATATGCAAGTTCGTTTCAAAGCAATGTTCGCCCCACTCCGCGAGATTTTCAGATACAAAGGAATACCTCCATTCTAAACTGGCCTTGTGTCACATTTGGCCTTATGTGGAATCAAATAAATACCTACTTACGCACTAATTATTTTAATTATTTAATGCCGTTGCGAGTCTAGAGTGGACGAATTTAGACTGTACCTTCTATCTTGTCACCCAAGCACCGGTTGTTTCCCTCTGATTTCCGTCCTCAATAACAACATCAAGCTTGTGTGGTTGAGACGCAGCGCTGGTTCTCCTTCATAGTTGGAGCCAGTTGGATAAAATCGTGGGAGCAACGAGAGACCGAATGGTATAACGGATTTTTTTCCGTTCCGAGGCGGCAATTCTACCTGCTCTGAAGTTAACTTAGATCAGATTCAAGCATCGTCGTCATACTGGCTTAGACAGATTACTTTTAATACCTACTGCGGTTGAAATGTCCCGTATCCCAGTACCCTCGAAACAGCCCCTCTCCTCAACCAAATAGCTTTAAGGACTGATTGCCTTCGGAACGATCTCCAAGAGGTTGAATTGCTGTTTCAAAGAGCTTCTTTTGCCATTCTTCAAGGCAACGAATTTTCAATATTTTTGGTCGGGATCATGGATAAGAAATGAATACCCTCTCGCTTTATTATTATTATTTTTAATGGCGTCAATATTATATAATTTAATAAAATGAATTGAACACGTGTTTAGATAGATTTTAAGGGAGGTAATCCAATTTTATTTCACATTATTTTCCCCCTTATATCATTTTTCAATTAATTTTCTTCATACTTGCTTTTCTTTTCACAACGAAGAAATATTTTCTCGACAGGCTATTAAAAGTATATTTGGTTTGTTTCCTTGAAATCACGTCGGAAATATCCTATCGAAGAACTCGTGTAAAATAAAGATATGCAATTAATTGCACAATATATGCACAATACATATGAAATGCATCCACATGTAACATAAGTGAGGTTATAATTTCAGAAAGTTATGGCTTGATAAAAAAAAATTCGATACATGTTATTTAATATTTTTATAAACTCTTGCTAGCGAAGATAATAATCAACATCATGATACTAAATACCATGTTTGTATACTCTTAATAGCACCAATTACTACTAAGAGAATCTAAAAACTTTTTGTGCTTATTTACTAAGTTTACCTACAGAATAAGACTAGAAGTATGGGACACCCAGTGAGAATCGAACTTTCTAACCATGGTCTGCTAATCTAGCTTGCTAGCTATTACACCACATGAGGTGCCCACTTTCTTGAGCTTATACAGGTAGAATACATCAACAAAAAAAACTTACGTTGTTTCTGCGTATACAAAAAATTATACTTACATTCACCATTCAGTTAAGAGTAAGTTTCTAAATTGATTCAAATGTTAATACATTTCGAAATAGAATAAAACTGAAAAAAATTGTTGCAGTTATGGTACGATCCCAGCAAAAACTTTTGTATTTAGCTTTCAGAATATGAGTCACGGTAAAAGTATATTTATTCTGTAAAACGTTAAAATACATTAAACTCCTTATCTTTTTTAGCTTTCTCTGTTCCCTAGTAGTCGGCTAGTTTCAAAAGTCATGCACATTTCACGTACAGAGTAGAAGAAAAGAAGACAGTTGGTTATGAACGAATAATAACTTTGTATTAAAGTGCGATCATTAACGAAGATGATTTACTTTTGGAATAGGAAAGTTAAGAGGTGTAATTACACTATAAAAATGAAGATGGGTGTTGATAAGAGAAACGAAATACTTTCAGTATTTACTAGAGTAAAAGTCAGTGTTTATATGCATGGGGTACGAGCCCACCTACTGAAAACATGAGTAAGACACGAAACTGCATCTGGTGGTGAGGCTCCAATTCTGGAGCCCAGGGGAATGTGGAGCAACCCTTTGTTGGCATTATTTCCAGGTCCACTCTGCCCATAGTGATAGTACCTGTTAGGGTTCCATCTATAGTTCAAATAGATCTTACCAGAAATTATTAGTATTAGATAGGAATACTTGATAACATATAACTGTGAAACAATTGATTATTTTAAATTAAAAAAAAGTTTGATGGGTATTATTTTGATTGTGATTTTTTGGACTGTTGTCCTCATCTTTATTGTGGTAAGTTGAAACACATTATTTTGGCCGCTGTATCCTCCTGCCTTCCTCAGATGTCCCTTGTTTATATGGACATAGAAATGATTCAAACTGGGAAACCATTTTTAAAGTTTGACTGTTGATCAAACAAAGCGTTCAAGAACTATGAAGATCTTATTCAAATAATAATGTCATTGTTTTTCATGGCTATCAATCAGAGAAGCATTACAAGAAGCATCATGAGATGAAATTGAAATGTAAAATCCAATGACATCAGTTATTCTTGATATTTATTAAAGAAATTTTCTTTAAAAACAATTTGATTTGGCCTTTTCAATTAGTGGTTCCCAGATTGTATTCATTTCTTTATTTGGTCTTCTCAAGAGGTCAATATGTGCCGCTTCTTTGAGACATCGTCTTTTCTAATGTTCTTCCCTATTGATTATTTTAACTTTATGCCACAAGGGTAGATGATTTCCCTTTTCCTTCTATATATGGTCAGCCATACCTGACTTCTATTTTTCCTCATACCACTGCTTTTCGATGTTTCTGTAGTCTTAATTTCAGAGGATGGTATGTCTCACTTTTGTATACTTTGCCACAGCTGCATGAGATGGAATATACGCAATTCTTGGTCACATATTCTGTTGGGAGTTTGACTCTCAGGAGATGTTTACGAAGAGTTGAGTCACTCCTGAATGTTAAGCTGATATCATATGGACAACGTTTTTTGAATTTTTTTCAGCTTAGCCTTTGGCATAGACTAGACAGACTGTGGTAAGTTTTTGAGTTTTGTCCTCTGTCTTGTAATCTAGATTTCTTGGAGCTGATGTTATGCTCTTTGGGTAATTGTTTTCATGGAGGGTATCTCTTAATCTGTCCATTTCTTCTTGATATACATTGTAACTACTGATGACTTTTGCCTGGTGCTGTAGGCAACGGACGATTACTTTCTTTACCTTGTATAAATGGTGGGAGTTGGAGTTGAGGTGCTGTCTGGTGAAGGCTGGTTTTTAATACATGGATGTACTGAATCCTTGATTTGTGCGAGTTATTAACACATCTAAGAAGGACAATTTATTGTCTTGTTCTTTCTCCATTGGGAATTGTATAGATTGATGGATTGAGTTTACATAGTCCGTTAGTGCTTGAACATCTTCTTGATGGGGCCAGAGAAAGAATGTATCATCCACATATCTAAGCTACATTGATGGCTTTAGTGATGTTGATCTTTGGGGACAATGGAGATTCCATAGCTAGGTCCTTTTCTTGTTGGTATATATCAGACTCCATCCTGAAGTAGGTTGTTTTTATACTGAAAGTCAACATCTCCATCAGATTATCATGTGGATTGAGGGATCTATAGCTAACTTATCCTGCACCACTGTAAGAGTCTCATTGGTGGGTACTGAAAAATCACAACCATAATAAATAAAAAAGGAATGATTGAGAAAGATGATTGTAATAGAAATTGAAATTATGAATGGTTATGATTATTATCGAGCACTTACTAATGAAACAAATTTCAATATTAAATATCCCGTAAGGAGTTGATATACCGTTAAAGTAAATAATCAAATCGAACCTTCATGCTGGATAAAAAAAAAAAGAAAAGTTTTGTAAAAGTGTTTCTAATATTAATGAATCATAGTTCTCATAAAATCAAGGAGAAAGTCAGTTTAAGTAGAGCATTGTTTCAAGTAACATGGTAGGAGGGGTCCCCATGGTATCTTGGAGAAGTCCTGAACTGTAACTTTGAAATAAGCGAGTTTGAACTCCAGTCTTGGATTAACACCCTGGGGAAAGGTATGAACCTCCTTATTCCCCCAGTTATGGGTTAAATAGTATTACTACTGTTTGGCATTAGGTAATCCATGAAGGCTGATATTAAACAAACAAACCAAACCAAGTCAAATGGTACTTGGTTGTAATATAGCAATGGGTAAATTATTCAAATAGGCGTTCTTTTATATTTTCTTTTCGATAGTTCAGAATGCATTTTGTTAATAATGAAGTTTATGATTATTTTTTGATTGATTTAATAAAAAAGAAAAAAAGGAACTTTAATTGGTCACTGTTTCCTTACTATATCCACATTGTCCTTTTTTGAGGTCACTTGTTTTGTGATTCATTTGAATTTTGAATTTAAATTTAACAGTATCTTTGCTGAATTCATCTCCCAAATTCTCTGGCTTTAAATGGACAATAATTGTGTCCAATTCCTGAGGGCCATTCCCCCTACCACAAGCACTACCCACCTACTTTGATTAAAAGTAGTCAGGTTTATTGCCTAATACCTATATTATTGTACATGAAGGTTTGCTTTGATTTATTTGTTTAATGGTATATTAATTCCTTATGGGTTATTTAAAACTAAAATTTGATTCATTTGTAAATACTTGTTGCTGGAGTCTTGCAAAGAGATACATTTGCACCATATATATTTATAATTTGCTTAGATATTGTACTTACAAGCATCAGTAGATCTAGTAAAAGAAAATTGTTTCACATTAAAAAAGACAAAAAGCAGGTGATTTCCTGCAGAAATTATGACAGATGCAGATTATACAGATGATTTAGTACTTCTTGCAAATACACCTGCCCAAACTGAATCCCGGTTGTATAATCTGGAGCAAGCAGCAGGAAGCATTGGCCTCTACTTGAATGCAAATAAAAAAAAAGAGTTCATGTACTTATAACAAAAAGTTGCAATCTCCATTTTAAGTAGCAAGCCTCTGAAATTAGTTGACCAGTTTACATATCTTGGAAAGTTATTCATCATATGGAAATCTGATCTCTCTGATAAGATAAAATGAGATTTCTTCCAAGCTGTAGCTGTATCAGTATTACTATATGGATGCACCACCTGGACACTAATAAAATGCATGGAGTAACAGCTAGATAGGAACTATGCAAGAATGCTATGTGCTGTTTTGAACAAATCCTGGAAATAACACTCCACAAAACAACAGCTGTACATCGCTCTGTCGGCTGGGGCTGTAAGAATATGCTGACTGCACCTCTGTTGAGGCTACCTGTTGGTAGTGGGTGGCAACCCGTTATGCTTAAGGACGGGATCCTGGTGGTTGAGCAGTACTTAGCCTGAAAACTGAAAGGTCAAGTTATTTGCAACACACCACTTTGGCCCTTACTGGGCTAGACGGGTGGTCGGAGTGGCCCAATCCGATCAATCGGCTGGTCATGACAGTCCTCTTTCAGATTTTACATAAATTTGAATGAGGACTATGGCTGTTGGGTCAATCATGCTGTGGTAAGACATAGTCCTTCCTGTTCCTGGGCAAGTAGTTATCTTGGGAACAAAAACCCAGGGACAAAATGAAATAAAATAGTCAAACATCAACATAAGTATACCGAACATGTAGCCCTGATGTTGCCTAGGCGAATGGGTTTACCCCTAGGCACATCCCCACATGGGGCTCCAAGGTGGGTGGGGAGCATGTTTGGTGAAACTCATAATTATTCATATGGCTAATACAAATAAACCCCAAGCTAATAAAAAAATGATTATGGGAAAGTTCTGACAGTGAGACAGAAGAAAAACCAAACAACTTCCCATCTTTCATAGTGATGGAATCAACAGAGGAAATTCCTCTTAGTAAACTGTCTCTATTCAAAATTGAAAAAATACTATCCAAAAATCTAAAACCAAAAACAGTTAAAAAAAGCTAAAAAATGGAACATTACTAATTGAAATTCACAATAAAAACCAATCTGACAAATTATTAAAATGGAAACATTTTGATAACATAAAAATCAAAGTCTACCCTCACAATTCCCTGAACACATGTAAAGGAATTGTGAAAAGCCATGAACTCTCCTTATGTACTTTAGATGAGATTAAGACAAACTTAAAAAACCAAAATGTCACAGAAATTCGAAGAAATCAAACTAAAAAATACGGAGAAACGATGAATACAAATACATACATACTGACTTTCAGCACTCACAAAATTCCAAAAGAAATCAAAATTGGATACAAAAAAATAAATGTAGAACCCTACATCCTGAATCCATTAAGATGCTACAAGTGTCAGAGGTTTGGACACCATCAAGACCAGTGTACACAACCACAAGTATGCAGAAGATGTGGGGAGTATGACATACATAAAGACTGCCAAAGAGTTGATAAATGTGCCAACTGCCAAGGAAACCACAGTGCCGAGTCTAAAGATTGTAAAATATGGAAGAAAGAAAGAGAAATTACCAGATTAAAACATACCAAAAGAAAACATATCCAGAAGCAAGAAGAATGATAGAAACAACAAAATATGCAAAAGTGACAAAAAAGAATATCCCTATCACCAACAAAGAAAATTATCATATGTGCAAAACGGAAACAATCACAAAACCTGAAGTAGTTGCCCAACTTGTAAACAAAATGAAGGCACTGATACAAGAAATAAAAACTATTATAAGAGCAGTCACTGAAAATAAACCACCAGCCAAAAAAGACACAAACATTGAAATTGCAACAAACAAAGTGAAACAAACAAAAAACAAGGAGAACCCAAAGGCCCCCATTACTGAAGTAGACTCAATTACTAGGCCACCACAGACCTCACCCAAAAGGGACACTACAAAGAACTCCCCACCTGACAAACAGGGACATGGCCCTAAACTAGGAAAAAACAGATCTAGATCAAGATCCAGAACTATCCCAACCAAAAACAGTTTTGAGGCCTCAGAAACAATGGAAATAGAGTATGAAACCCCACACCAAGACAAAATACAAAAAAAAAAATAAACTACCCTTTAAATAAACCTCCCAAAAATTAAATTACGGCTCTCCAAGAGAAAATCATATACAATTCATATAAGATACTACAATGGAATTGCCGTGGAGTGAAAGCAAATAAAAATGACCTACTCCAGAACTACTTACAGACCTGAATCCAGCTGTTATCTGTCTTCAGGAGACCTTCCTCAAGCATAACAACAAAATAAATATTAGAGAATATCAACAATTCAATTATATAAAAGACACTGGTCTTCTGGCATCAGGAGGAACATCTATCTTAGTTAGGAATCATATACCACAAAATCAGATACACTTAAAAACAGACCGACAAACAATAGCTGTAAAGACAACCTCACACAGACCTATTAACATATGCTCAGTGTACATCCACCAAATGAAGAGATAAATGAAAATAAATTACAAGAAATCATCAAACAATTCCCTGTCCCCTTTATAATACTAGGGGATTTTAACTGTTACAGCACCTTATGGGGCTATAAAAATACAAATCAGGAAGGAAAGAATTTGGAAACTTTAATCTATGCATCTGTAATAATAAGTCCCCGACCTACTTATGCCCTTTCTCTGGCTGTTATTCTGCAATAGACTTATCCCTGAGTGATCCATCTATCTTCATAGACTTCTCTTGGAAGGTAATGAAGGACACATATGGCAGTGACCATTTCCCCATTTGTTTGCAAAATTCGGAGTTAAGTGACAAAAATCCCAAACGATGGAACTTGAATAAAGCAAATTGGAAGAAATTTCAAAAACTATGCTCTGAGGAATTAAAAGAAGGTCCAAACATTAAGAACTTAATACAATTCACAGAAACACTGGTTTCCATTGCATAAAGATGCATCTCAAAGAACAAAATCAAGACGAAACGAAATAGACCTTGGTTTAATGATAAATGTAAAGAGACTATCAGGCTTAGAAGAAAAGCATCAAGGGAATTTGAAAAAGAACCAACAACAGAAAACTTACACAAATCTAAACAATTCCGAGCTTTTGCTTGGAAAACAATAAAAGAAAATAAACAAGAAAGCTGGAAAAATTATATTAGCAAACTTAGTTCAGCAACAAAAACAAAATCCGTATGGGACATGATAAAAAAGATAGCTGGTAAATTTCATACCCATGCAATAAATCACCTTTCTAAAAATAACAACAAAATAACAAATAAAAAAGATATAGCAGATGAATTAGCAATAACCTTCTCAAAAAACTGGAAAGGAAAAATTTGCCAAATTTAAACAAAAAGCTGAAAAGCTAAAATTGAACTTTAAATCAAATGACACTGAAAGTTACAATCTTCCTTTTACAATAGAAGAACTTGAAGACACAATTCAAACATCTCACAATACAGCAATTGGTCCAGATGAAATTCATCATGAATTTCTACAACTCTTACAAAAAAAATCACTCGACTATCTCCTAATTAATATTTAATGATATCTGGATGAATGGGACATTCCCAGAATCATGGAAAATAGCAACTATCATCCCTATACCAAGACCTGGAAAAGACAACGCAAACCCATCTTACTACTTCCCAATAGCCCTAACTAGTTGCCTCTGTAAGACAATGGAGTACATGGTAAACAAAAGACTGGTTTGGTATTTTGAATCCAATAAACTCATCACAAACACTCAATGTGGTTTCCGAAAACGGCGATCAACAATTGATCATGTAGTCAAATTAGAAACCTCCATAAGAGAGGCCAATATCCAGAAACAACACCTTATAGCAGTCTTCTTCAATCTAGAGAAGGCTTATGAGACCATGTGGCAGTTTGGAATAGTGAAAGATCTCCATAAAATTGGACTACGAGGAAATTTACTGAACTTCATAAAGAGTTTTATCTTGGATAGACAGTTCAGAGTCCAAATAGGGTCAACATTTTCCAATCTGTACAAACAGGAAGAGGGAATCCTGCAAGGGAGTATTCTATCCGTGACACTTTTCAATATAAAAATCAACAGCATTATAAAGTGTCTGACTCCTGAAATTGATAGATACCTCTATGTAAATGACTTTTGTATCACTGCCAGATCAAAATATATGAGGACTGCAGAATGCCAGCTACAACAATGTATCCATAAAATCATACATTAGGCAAATATCAATGGATTCAAGATATCCAAAAATAAAACAAGATGTGTTCATTTTTGTCAATTGAGGAGAATGCACAACGACCCTCTCATAAAACTCGAACACATTGATATACCTGTCGTTGATGAATACAAGTTTCTGGGTATTATGTTCGACAGGAAATTATCATATATCCCCCATATAAAATACCTGAAAATTAAAACCACTTGAGCTCAACAACTCCTATTAGTAGTGGCACACACAAAATAGGGAGCTGACCGCCAAACGCTCCTTAAGTTATACAGAGCATTAGTACGTTCACAATTAGATTATGGCAGCTTTATCTATAGATCTGCCAGTAAATCCTACATCAAAAAGCTTGACCCAATTCACCATGAAGGCCTAAGACTGGTCTTGGGAGCCTTCAAAACCTCCCCAGTAGACAGTCTATATATCGAAGTACATGAAGCACCCCTACAACTCAGGAGCGAAAAATTGGCTCTCCAGTACTGCATTAAACTGAAATCATGCGCATCCAACCCAGCATATGAATGCATCTTCCAAAGTAAATATAAACAACAATTTGAACAAAAGGAAAGAACAATCAAACCATTTGGCCTTCAGATGGAACCTATTCATAAAGAATCAACAATCTCCCTTGCAAATATACATAAAAGCATCATCACACAAATTCCACCCTGGATAATCAAAAAACCAAAAGTAATCCTCCAATTATCTGAACTCCCCAAGACAAAAACACATCCTAGCACTTATATAGAAAAATTTCACACTATCCTCCTGACCACCAATATATATTCACAGATGGCTCAAAGGATAACAATAAAACAGCATGTGCAGCTGTTCTCAGTAAAACAATTCTCAAAAAAGGCCTTCATAAGGAAAGCTCCATTTTTATGGCAGAAATCTGTGCCATTGACCTTGCTCTCGATATAATATCAAAGAACAAATATAGCAAATACATCATATTCTCTGACTTGCTCTCTGTATTAACATTAGAAAATAAAATACTTGAGAACCCGTTAATTATTAAACTACTGAACAGACTAGACTCAATGTCCAGCCATTAAGAAATAATCATGTGCTGGATTTCAAGCCACATTGGAATGAGTGGCAATGAAAGAGCTGACTTGGCAGCAAAATCAGCCTTAGATCTGAGCCCTGACAATATCAGCATCCCATATACTGACTTGAAACCACAAATAAATAGGTTCTTTGTTACAAAATGGCAACAATGCTGGAATGATAGCATTGATAATAAGCTTTTCCAAATCAAGCCCACTTTGGGAGAATGGAGACCAGCATTTCGAAAATCAAGAATGGAACAAGTCATTATATCCCAACTGCATATAGGTCATACAAGACTCACCCACTCTTTCATCATCAAGCAGGAACAACCACCACAGTGTTTGACATGCCAGATGCCTTACACCATTAAACATATCCTAATGGAATGTGGTGTACTAGCTACCGCCAGAGAGCGACATTTCAAAGCAGATAACATGAGAGATCTGTTTAGAACATCAACATGGATGATATCCTCTCTTTCTTAAGAGAGGCAGAGTTGTACATAAAAATATAATACCTCATTACAATCCAAAATATTCAATGGATCAACTTACCAATCAACCAAATATAAAAAAGTTTTGTCTAATAATCCTACGCAAAACCATAAATCTCAACATTTACAACTTATAGTGGGTCCACTCTGACCCGGAGTGATGATGCCTGTTGGGTTCCTACTTGTGGGCTGAATGGATCAAAACATGAATTTAAAAGAAAAGTGAGTTTATGAAGAAAAAGTGAGTTCACATAAAAAATGGTTACAAATCATATATAATTCATATATGTAAACTGGATTTGGCATTGAATAACCCGTAGTGGTTGATGTGCTGTAAAACTCAATCAACCAACCAACCAACCAACCAACCAACTGCTGTACAGCCACTTACCTCCCATCTTAGTAACCATCCAAATAAGATTGTTGGTGAAGTAAAGACAAATGCATAAGATATGGACGCTTACACATGGCTGCACCAGTGGTAGCTGATCAGCAACAACTTACATCAGTTCTGTGCAGACACAGGATGCAGTCTAGAAGACCTGCCTGGAGCAATGAATGATAGGGGTGGATAGCAAGAGAGAGTCGGGGAACTCCATGCTCTTGACACAACTTGATGATGGAATACTGAAAGTATTTTGTTTCTCTTATCGACACCCATTCTTCATTTTTTGTACAGTGTACTTAAACCTCTTAACTTTTGTATTCAAAAGTTAAAGATATCTTTGTTAATGTTTGCACTTAAAAAGAAAGTTAATATTCGTTCATAACCAACTATCTTCTTTTTTTGCATTCCTTATGAAAAATGTGCATGGCCTTTGAAACTAACTGACTATAAGGGAGAGAGAAAGCTAAAAGGAACATGGTAATGAGGCTGGACAAATTTGTATCTACCATCCTCTTTGTATGAAGGTTCATGCATTTATCTCAACCTTTTATCTCATCTAACCACTACAAAGGGTAGGGGTTAAATACAGTTAAACAGCATCTGTATTCTGACAGTTTCAGATTTGTGGTGATGAAACTTTTGATTTGATCTTCACAAAGTATCACAAGTAATGTTCATAAAATTGAATACATGAATATCTAATTTTTTTTTTTAAAAAGAGAAGATATATTTCTTTTCACTCATTTTAAAATAAATTTTTATTCACTATTTATTTTAAATTGCTAATTAGATTTACTGATAATTTACTTCCTATATACTTTATGGCTATTTTTTACCTTAAAATTATTTTTAAAAAGATTTTGCTATATTCTTTAGAAATGCATTCATTATTTTAATCTTCTCAGCAGTATTCAGAAAAAGAATCCTAAGTTCAGAAGAGAATAACTGTTATAAACAAAAAAATGTAGAAAAAATGATATCCGGTTTAAAAGATAAAAGAAAGAAAGAAAATTAATTCTATGCTTGTTGAACCCATGGGAATTTCATGGTTTAATTTGTATATACAGATGATAATCTATCTTTCTATATACAGGTAATCTAGCTCCCCGCCAGGGAGCTGGATTATCATGACTGCATCTCATGCAGAGGGTTGAGATCCCCACCTTGCAAAAGGGTGTTCTGGCAAAAAATGACACAAAATTACATTGGGTGGTGAGGCTCTAGAGCCTTAGAGAGTGTGGAGTCATATATTCATGCCATTACTCCCAGGTAACTGTGTTTTCAGCCAGTGTAATGAATCATTTGTATATTGTTACCATTGTAACTACTTACCTACCCTTGTCCACAGGATTCAGTGTTCATTCTCTGAAGGTGTAGGTGTGGAGAGATAGATTGACTAAGTCAAGTGAAACCTAACACCTCCTCCTACCCTCAACACACTTAACTTTACTATAAAGATCAGCAGGCAAATGAGATTATAAAATTAATTCTGAGCACACCAGGTCTTCCATTCCAACTTTGTTGAGGCACCTGTCTCAGCTCACAGTTTTTCTCTCATTTTAGCTGAAATACTACAATAGTATTGGAAGTGTGACTTGTAGGGTTCAAGCCTGGTTCACCCAGGATGAAATGGGTACATGTTGCTGTGTATAACTAACATTTACTTTATTTGTTCTTAGAATTTAACTCTACTTAAAAGGCAAATATGCATGCATCAAATTTCTGTAACCAGATATCAAATAGATAATGCAGTTAAAGATTATGGAATGCAGTGATTGTCTCTAAATATTGACATTTATTAATAAGTCTTCAAGATTTTCTATGATTTGAATTCTAAAATTTATTTTCATATATTTTTTAGATTAAAAAATAAAAGTTGTGCAATCCAATGTTGAAAAAAAGTCAGGTCACTAAAAGGAATTGCTTTATGAAAAATATTATATATTAAGTTTTAAATGAGTAGAGTAGAATATCATTTTAAGTAGTTTAATTCATTTAATTTATTTGTGGTTTTATGTGTATATATATATATATATATATATATATATATATATATATATATATATATATATATATATATCTCAAAATGAATGAGTCCACAAAGGAGATTAATATTTTTTAAATTATTTATTTTGTTCTTTCTTACATATGTTTCTAGCTTCTTGCTATCTTCTGAGAATAATTGATAATTTTGGCTGGTTTTTGGTTTATACAGTGGTGACTGTCCTGTTCATTTTTTTTGGGGGGGGGAGAGGGATAAATTTGGTGGGGGGGTGATACATTTTTTTGCTTCTTCTTCCTCTTTTTCTTTTTCTTCTTTTTCCTTTTCCAAGAGTGTTCTGTGTTTTTTTTATGGGTGTACTTTTTTTAAAAATTAGTCTTTAATATGTGATATGCCATAAAGTTTATTGGCTGTTTCACTCTGGGTCACTGTGTGTGTCTGTCTTTTGTTTATGTGTGTGTACAGTTGATATGCCATAGAGTTTTTTAGTAGTTTTCTCTAGGTTATTGTGTGTGTAAAAATTTTGAATAAAAAAAAGGACAAAAATACATAAAGCTAAAATTTCCCTTAGACCTATCCTATCTATGGTAGGCTCAGCACAACATAGACCAGCTAAATGGTTAGCCATGGTACTTGAACTTGTTCTCAAGTTTCATTCAGTTAATTGCATTCAAGTTTCATTCAGTTAATTGCATCCATAATTCCAATATAAAATCAGGCAATTCATTTGCATGCTCCTTTGATATCTCAAGCTTTCATATGTATGTCCAGTTGGATTAGATGACTGCCATTTGCACTGATGCACTTTATTGAAGCAATTTAGATCCCTCTTGTTCAGTGGAAGTATTTCTTGAACTGATGCACATTGCCACTAAGGCTGTCAAATTCAGTTTTAATAAGATCATGTACCAGCAGCTTGATGGGGCTGCAATGGAGAGTCTTTAGGTCTGGCTTTGTGAGTATTTGTAGGGTACTATGAGGGCAAATTGTTTGAAATGATATGTAAACCTAATCATTATGTCTAATGTGTCAACTATACTTTCGTGATGTTCAGATCTAGATTTGAAAGTAGACAGTTTTTCTATCAACTCAATCAATTACATCCAGCACTGAAATCTCTTCAATTCCTTGACATTTTAGTGGAACTGTTGGACTCCGGTTTTCTTATCTCAGAGTATCAAAAATGGACTCATTTTTTCTCAAAAAGTGGAAAATTAACATAATAAACACCTTAGTTCACCATGACCTTGTGATCTGTTCAGAGACCAAATTGGCCCTTGAATTCATTAAAATCTTTTTCATAAATAATGTTTATTCTGAAGATATTGTTTCAACAACAATCCAAAATAAATCTAACAAATTTGCTCCTAACACCAAGTTGGGCGCTCAAAAATGCCCAAAGAATTTAGAATTGCCTTGTTTGGGTTATAATTCCACGTTTGATTAAACAAATTAAAAAATCAGTTAGCTCGTGTTTCTTTGCAGTTAATTTAAAATTTGTTCTCAAATCTAACATGATTTTTCATTTGAATATAAGGGATAGTGTGCCTGTTCATTAGAATAGTTTCTTGATTTATCAATCTAAATCCAAATATGATGTTCATTATATCAGTCACATTACCCAGAGACTTGAAATCAGAATCAAACAGCATGTGGTTTCTGTTATTTGGTCTTATAGTCAAATACTATCTTTCAGCTCGACCAATTAGAATGCAGACTCCACCATTGCTCAATATCTATTGGCTAACCAGGACTGTGCCAAGTCCTACAAGAATAGTAATTTCGCAGTGATTGCACCAACTTTCAGCTTGGTAGGATGGAAGTATTTTGCATAACATCAAAGAAACCTGATCTTTATAGACAAAAGGAGTTTGTATACAACTTCCAGCTCAGTGGTGGCACCAGTCTGCCAGGGTAATAAATGCGGAGTAAATCAGTAAAGTTTTTTACTCCTCCCCCATTGTTGACTGAGTGCATATTCTTATAGTCTTTTTTCTTGTGATTGTCCTCTGAAGAAACACAGGAGAAAAAAGAATTCTTTTCAGAATGAATCTATTCCTAACAACAATTTTTAAATTTAGTACTTATAAAAATTATTTGTGTGTGTATATATATATATATATATATATATATATATATATATATATATATATATATATATATATACTCTTTAAGAAAAACAACGAAACCGGTCACATAGGATTATAAATTTATTTCAATCCTGTTACGTATTTTTGAAATTTCCAAAAACACGAAAAAAGTAACAGAACTTCTTCAGATCTTTTTGATAAAAAAACTAGAATAGACACATAGGAGTGGGAGGGGATAGAAGAGGGGTGAAGAGTTACCTCTTCATTAAGCCCACTTTCGTTTTAAATTCAAATTTCGGTTAGCAATGTAGTAAAATTGTTTTTAAAAAAAACTTTTCTTTAATTAATAATTTTTTAATTATATTTAGACCTAAATTACAGATTTTTTTATTGAATTAGATTTAAACTTTAATAATAACTTCACGTAAAGATACAGTAATAGATATATTAAAACTAAAAACAAAAACAAATATTTAATTTATTTACTATATTTTAACATTTCAAAAATATTTTGAAAGCATTAATCAGTTCCACTTTTTATGCGTAGTACGTATGTATTATATGCTTTTTCACAATTTTCTATCTAGCAATTTATTTTATTTATTCTCAACTTTAACTCTATATTTTTATAAAAAAATTTGGTTAAATATTTATTGTTTAAATTTAGCCCTATGTATACACCTAGCTATTAGTTCATTTCTCTTATTTAATAATTTTTTTGGCTCAGGAAAAAGCAAAATGTGGATTTTTTCTTCAAGACACAGGTTGCACCTACTATCGAAAGATTTTGGGGTACTAGATCTTTTCAATATGGACCATTGTATGTCAGGGGTTAACCCTTTATCTTTTAATCCCCAATAATGTTTTGATAGAGCAGTTTGATTTTTTTGATGCTCATGGGAGAAGGAAAATTTATGATTTCCATATCTAATTTTCCAACTAGTTGACGAAACGCCGATATAAAATTTCTTATCACTTATGTCCTCTTTTGGATTAATAATAGCTTGATATACTACATTACCTAAATTACACAACCCATTTATTGGACAATCAGTTCGAGATTTACAATTACATTCTATTTTTTTACTATTAATATTATTATTATTTACCCGGTTATGAAATTTATTAATTAATTCATTATTATGACTATTCATTATTTGAGACATATTTTTTGTGCAAGAATAACTTATTTTCAAGGTTTTCCTATTAAATATCTTATGCAATATATTATCTTGTTTAAAATGTTTATCTATTAGTCTCAAAAAATATTTACCTACATCTATATTTGCTAATTTACAAAAAAAAACATATAATTTTCCTTTTTCTATTTTTATTTTTCTGGTCGTAAGTATTATTTTCTTTAGTAATTTCATTTGTTATATCTTCTTTTAAATACCTAAAATCCTCCTTAAAGCCACTATTTTTAAGGGCATCTATATATCTCTTACTACTCTCTTTAAAATTCTTTTCATTTGCAGATAGCTTACCTATTCTTAAATTTACCGCTTTTGGGATTTGCTTAATTATGTTTTTAGGGTGATTTGAATTAACATTAATGTACGATGGGTTCTGATTGGTCTTTATGAAAGGTTTATAAGAATTATTTGATAGATCTAAAGTCACATCCAAGAAATTGACTATTTTGATATTAGATGAGATTTCTATCCTAAAACCCAAAAACTTAAAGGCCCTTATAATCCTCTTTTGTATGCTAGAGCTAAGAGGGCCATTACTATTTGGGATATATAATAGACCATCTCACGATACAGACCTAATTGTTGAGGACTAATGATTCTAGTAAGCATATTTAATATATAAAAACCTACAAGGTCTGCTATTTGGGAGGAATCATACCCCCCCCATTGGAACGTTGAAATTTTCTAATCCATTTTTTACCCAAGTTGAATCGTTATTTTTTATAACTGTTTTCCTACAAGCTAATATTATTTCGTATTGTTCATTAGTTATATCTATATATTTACGTGCATAGTTGATACTATCTATTAGAAGATTTTTAGTTATGGAAAGATAGAAATCAATGATGTCAAATTGTATAAAGGTTGCTTTACTCTTATTTTTTATCCCCCTAAACCATTTAATGGTCTCATATGAATTCTCCCAAAGATTGCAATGGTTAGCTTTTTTAACACTATTTACAGTATTTTGAATAATACACTTAGATATCCTACCTAACTCTGTCTTAGAGGGGTTAATCAGTCTGGTTGGCAATTTATTTTCAAAATTTGATTTTACTACATTGCTAACCGAAATTTAAATTTAAAACGAAAGTGGGCTTAATGAAGAAGTAACTCTTCACCCCTCTTCTATCCCCTCCTACTCCTATGTGTCTATTCTAGTTTTTTTATCAAAAAGATCTGAAGAAGTCCTGTTACTTTTTTCGTGTTTTTGGAAATTTCAAAAATGCGTAACAGGATTGAAATAAATTTATAATCCTATGTGACCGGTTTCGTTGTTTTTCTTAAAGAATTTATTGCTCTGTATTATTGGTACATTGAGCTCTTTACCAGGAAAATTTTAAATATTCATTCATGAATAACTTCTTGTCCTGATGGAATTACTCCCAACTCCGGTTTAACTGGACCAAGAATACTATATATTTATATATATATAATTATCTGTTTTTTTTGTTTTATATCATGTTGGGTTATTTTATTAAAAAAGTCAGTTCAACAATTATGGTCTCCAATTGTGCCTGTTCTAATAAACAGGCACACTATAAAAAAGTATTTTCATAATCATTTTAAACTGATGAACACTTTATTATTTCACATGGATCTAGGAGTAATGGAAATGAAGGGGTACTCCACATTCCCCAAAGCTCTTGAACTGAAAATAACCCCTACAAGGGTTGACACGCTGTAAAACCAATCAAATAACTACTTTCTAGCCTGTTACAGTGGCTCTCTCTTTAGCTGTTTAGTTTGAATTTGCAGGTGCGTTTCCGCCAATGACTCAGAATTTCTTTGCCCATGATATTTCAACTGATCACTTCCATCTGACATGTTTTTCTGATTAACCTTTGTCACACTATTATTTACTGGTGATGTTTTTTTCTGTTTGACCTTTTTCATGTTGCATTCTATTTGTTTTCATTCTGACTTCTGTGACTTGCATTGTAAATATTTATGTCAGCCACTCACAGTCCATTGTATTCTCATCTCACTTCTTTTGTCTGACTCCATTGCACGTGCAGCTTTACTCTCTCTGCTTTTTTAAGATCTTTACATTATCTTCAGTTTTTGTTTCTTCCAGTTTAAATTTTGTTTGCGAATCTGTTTTATTTGTTACATTCTTTGATGTCTGCTGCTGCCTTGTCCACAAATCTCTGTTTTTTTTTGTTTTTCCTGACTCACTTTAATAAATCTTTTTCTTTTTTTTTAAATATAACCAATAAGCCTATTGTCAAGTCATATTCTAATTATAGAATTTGTATTATGATTAATTGCAAATAAATAAGAAGTTCTCTGTAGTTAACATTTTTTTTATTTATCTCTCTGATAAAATAAAATAGGAATTTTTCCAAGCTGTAGCTGTGTAAGTACTATTATATGTTTGCACCACTTGGACTAAAATAAAGCTAGATGGAACTAAACAAGGATGTCTCATGCTGTTTTGAAAAAATCCTGAAAGTGTCACTCTACAAAACAACTGTACAGCTTCCTACCTCCCATCTCACAAACGCTCCAAGATAAATAAGATATGCTGGGGAAATAAGTGATGGACTCTTACACACAAACACACCAGTGTTGGCTGTCCAGCAAAAACTTACATTCATTAGCCCTGCGTGGACACTGGATACCATCTAGATGACTTGCTAAGAGTGAATCAATGATGAGAGAGAGTCAAGGAACTTGTACTATTGGCAAGCATTGAAAAATTATAATGATTTTAGTTTTAACTCTGTTTTTACATTATCATTAAGTTGCATATTTTGTTTGAAAATATTACATTCCTGACTGAATAAAGTTACTTAAAACATTCGTTAAAGAGCTTGAATATGAGTAAAGCATATAGAGTCTAATTTTTTAAAAAATAATGAAAGTTTTGTATTTATTCATAAAAATTATAAGGATTATTATTTAAACCATTATCTTCATCTTTATTGGTTCAGTCCCAACATTTCAATGTATGTGCTTTTCAATCTTTCTCATCTGTTTAAGTCTTGAACAACTGTCTAAATCTTAAACAGTTTCATTTATCCCTCACTGTTTACTTTCTGATTAAATTTTCTCTATTTCTTTAGTTTTCTGTCCATTTTGTCTATAGATTAAACTAATTTTTCCTGTTGTCAACATTTACATCTTTACATTATAATGCAATCATAACTTAATATTCTAGTGAGTATTGATAGTTTTTTTTTCCATGAGAGATAAAGACATCATAATGATATATTTAAAGATCAAGATAGAAAAAAATCAAAAGTATTATAGCCTATTTGCTTAAATGTATATTTTTCTATAGAATCTTGAATCTCCCACAAAATGATTTGTCTAAATAAATGTCTAATACAAATCCAGCTGGCTGTCTATCCATGTGTATCAGACAACATTTTCACTTGAGTAAATGAATTACAACTACAGAAAACATTATTGAGAATAAAGATGCAACCATTAATAAACTTGATTATATTCCTGTTCTTTAAATAAAAAAAAAGCTAGTTCTGTGTTTCTTTAGCCAACTTTTAGATAACAGCTATATTCTAGAAAATTTTTGGGCCCAGTCAGCTGGGGCTGTAGAATACACTGGCTGCATATCTGCAGAGGAGTAAGACCAACCCCAACGAGTGTCCTGGATATGACACTATACCATCTGCTGGTGAGGTTCCAGTAACGCTGGAGTTTTGGGGAATGCAGAGTACTCCTTCATTGTCATCACTCCCAGGTCCACTCTGGCCCGGTGTGGTAGCACCTGATAGGTCAAACAAAAATTAACTTATGGGTCAAATAGAACTTAACTATGGTTTCAAGAGTTTAATGTTCTTTGCATTTAAACTGTGTATTTATGCTAAACTGGATTGTTTAAAATAGAAGCGTTTTGACATCTAAACTGTATATTCTAAATTGAATTATCTAAAATAAACTGCGTACTTATGCTAAACTGAATTTTTTTATATAGAACTGTTTCGACATTTAACTGTGTGTGGACAAAAACTATACTTATACTCAACTGAATTGTTTGAATTAGAACTTGACTATACTGAATAGCTTGGAATAGAAATGTTTTTGATAATTAAACTGTGTACTCATGCTAAACTGAATTGTTTAAAATAGAACTGATTATTTGTATAAAAATGGATTTGGTGTTAAATAACCCTCAAAGGTTGAGGGTATCCTCGTGGTGTAATGGTTAAAGCAATGAACGGCGGAATTGTAGTAAGCAAGTTTGAACCCCATTTGTGCTATTATGTTCAGTCTTGGACATATACCCTTGGGAAAGGTATGAACCCCCTTATCCTCCCAGCTATGGGTTAAATAGTACCACTACTGTCCTTCTAAAAGGATGGCTCTGGCATTAAATGACCTATAAAGGTTGGTATAACATTAAACAAAGAAACAAATCCTACAAAGGTTGATATGCCATAAAACCCAACCAACCAACTAGAAAATTTTTTTTATATCCTGGAATAATTTCTTTTTAATATTCTAGAATAGATTTTTTTATATTCCAGAATAGTTTCTTCTTACATTTTAGAATAGTTTCTTTTTTTTTAATTTCCAGAATAATTTCCTTTTATATTTCAGAATATTTTTTATTATAAATAATGTAACTCTCATTGAATATCAAAATGTCCAAAACTAATTTTTTGCTTATTTTTGCAGTCATTTTTTTTAAATACAAATTGAAATTTTTGAATATACAAAATGTCTACATATATAGTTTTAATGATTTAAAAAAAATCTATTTAAGATATGAACACTCACAATCAGTGAGGGACATGAAAGCAGCCTAACATTTAAAAAAAAATGATGATTGATAATTTCAATCATTAGATGGTTGTAAGTAAAGTTATACAAAATATCACTTCTTAAAATAATGAAATTATTTTTGGTACCCCCATTTCTCTCTGCATTACGCTTGGGCTGTGCTGGCTGTCCAAACTTTATTTTTAATAAAATATTTTTCTTTTAGTTTATTTTTTGAATTATTTTATTGTCTTAGAAAAGTTTGTTATGTATATTTCTTTATTTTAAAGATTGTATTTTTGTGTTTTCTTTTGGAAAGGAAGGTACCACAATTAATTTTGCTTAAGGTACCTAAAAGGTCAACAGTAACTCTGAAAACAAAACATGTTTCAAGTTGAGAAGTTTATCACTGCAACTTAAAGTTGCTTGACATATGCACCCTTATTCAGTGATATATATCAAGGCAATAGTCAATTTTTTGCTAAATATCCCAGTTGTTGTGATACGTACATCATTTCAAATCATCTAGACCAGTGAATATGAGAAGACAGACCAGTAAATATAATATATTATATAACACAGTATGATTTTTTTCAGACTTAGTGAACTACCATAATAATAACTCCTCCCAACATAATAAAACCTTTAATGAATCATATATTATCACTAAATTACTTCAACTTTAATAGAATATATTTTCTACAAATAAAAGGTTACACTATGAGCAGTGTTGAAACCCCTTCATATGCCACCATTTATATGGGAAAATTTTAAGATATTTACATTTATCCTGAAAATGACTGGTTCTTATTATACTATATATATTGATAACATATTCTTTATATACACAGGCAGAGAAACTGTTATGATGTTAATTTGGGGTTTGTAAAGACAAACACTAAATAACATGTAACATTAAAAAAGGTTTATTAGGCTGGTAATAACAAGGTACAAAAGTCGCGTGAGTAGTAAGACTAGCTCAGCGTACTGTTCTATGTCAATTGATAGGCTTCTACTTGAAGCTTTCATTCATCAACTCCATGAGCAGAACAGTTCACTTTCAAGAGGGGTGGAAGGTTTCCTATGCAACAAAAACAAAGCAAATGAATTCTTGATCAACTTGAATATGAAACATGACTGTTAAATTTGACCATGAAAAATCAATACAATCAATTGGATTTTTAGAAAACTTAATGTATATTGATAAGAACAGATAACTAGAAACCACACTGTTTACAAAACCCTCCCAATTATTTCCACCTTAAATCTTCTCACCCACAAACACCTCAAAGATAGTCTACCTTACTCACAAGTACTATGAGTAAGAAGGATCTGCTTAAATAATAACAAATTAAGTATAACGATAAACTAAAACAATTCATGGCACAAGACTACTGTTATAATTCAATTGGAAATCAGATAAACAAGCTCATTGCTGTCCCTTAAGAAAATATTTTAGAATTAATGCCCAAGTAGAACATGAATCTTATTCTCTTTGTAATAACATTTAACAACATACTCCAGTTACCTGGTCTAATAATTGGTATATTTTGAAATTAAAATCCAACTTTTATTTTTCAAGAGCTGAGTATACTTGCCTATCATCAACCAAATAACCTTAGAAAAATGAGCAGAAGCAACAAGTGATCTCTAAGAATTCCATAAAGTAATCCACTAAATTTTGTCAACTATACAATATTAGAAACAACTTATGCAGCAATCACCTTAACCCTTTGACCTCATTACACTCATATACCTGTGTTAATTTTATTTTTCCCCACACTATAGCAGCAGTCTATATGTTTCATGTATATCCCCAATAGATATAAAGAAAAGAAGGTCTCACAAACCTTTTCTTTATCTCTTTTGGGGATATAGATGAAACATATAGATTTTGGCTGAGGAAAAATTTACTCCATTTTTTACTTCATAGATTTTTTTTTGTTCACATTCTTGTAATGACTAAAATTTATCATTTCCACTTCTTTTACAACTGGAACATTTTTGTGTTCCAGTGACGATATATCGGAAAACACTTTTTTAATGTCTCTTTCATTGTTGTATTGTTGAGACTCGCATACATGGTTCTTGCTAAGTTTTCATTTTCCTCAGATAAGTTTGTTGCATTTAACACAAAAAAGCCTGCACTCAGTCAGAGAGTGTCATATCAAATCTTTGTAAATTCTGATACAAAAATTTGTAATGCACCAGAAAGTCATTTATATTTACACCAATATCTCTTTTGTTGGAGTAGAATTCCTTGTGCTTGTGTTTGGGTCTCGTAAATATATTTCATCTAATTTCTTCAAGATTAATTTTAATCCTCCGGCTCTCCCAATATCTGCAATTGACAAATGTCTAACACACTCACATATGTTTTATGATAATGACAACAGGTCCCTGTTTTTCTTTTGGTAGATTGGTTAAAAGCATCCATATTTGTAAATCTTACATCCATTCAGTGAAGAATTCTTCACCTTGTAAAATTAGGGGATGTTTCATGAATGAAGCCATTCTTCATTCAAATGTGCTTCAATGTAAGTTGAACAATGATTATCACTTTCGCACAAAAGAAAGTAGCTTTCTGCTACCAATGTTTTCTTTACTACTCTATATCAACCACAGAACATGTGCAACTGGTTACCACCATGTTTATTACACTACTCTTGCTACTACAAGACAAGGAACCTAACTACATATTTACTACTAGCAAGTTAGATAACTCAGACTTCAACACTGATCATGCTCAAATGCTTGAAGGTAAATATAGGTTCAGAAGCTCAGGGTTCAATTCACTGATTTATCAGATACCTTCACGACTAAAATCTTTTAAAATGTATCACAGTTTTAATTGTAAAATTAAAAATGTCATTTACTTATTAGTTTGCACGGATGTTGTTTGAAACAATATTATATAAAGTTAGAATAGCCATGTTAATTTAGACTAAACCATTTTAGACATAGAATCATATCTATAGATTATAATAAACTTCTCCCTATAGAAAAAAAAGTTTCTACTCAACAGACCATAACTTCACCAAAGATGCAAAATTCATCATCATAGAAAAGTTTGAAAAAATATATTGATCACACCATAAGGATGCTAGAAACATACAACTTCAAACCCTATCTCCAATGGCTTTGACAGCAAACTAATCAATCCTTAAAACACAGTTTTTTAGAAAGGGTAGACAGTTATGTTCTGTGTAAATAAATGAATAAACAAATACCCATGTTAAAAATTTAATTTTACCATTAAGATCACATTGAAATATTCTTTTTGAAAGGGACATACTCTTAGAATATCATTCAAATTCTACTCTGAGCTCCAAATTGTTTAGTAGGCTGATGTTATGACTTTGATAGTTCAAAATAATTTAACATTAAAAAAGCAACCCTAATTCAATGTATAGATATGCCATGTTGCTGGTTTTTTGTTCATTGCTTCTTGTGATTTATCTTTAAAAACTGTCCAAACTACTTTTCTTCTGATGATGATGATTTTGTATAATACTCAGGATGTCCCTTTTGGGTTGGGGTCTTACCCTTCTTCAGGGGATACAGTCGACATATCTTAAACTTCCCCGCAACGGGATTACACTTAATAAATACCCTTTAAAATCATACTATCTCTGTCCCATAATAGTTGTTAAATTTGCATATAAATTTTATCCACCAAATGCATTATTTTGAGATAATGGTAATCCACCCTATATAATGGTGCAATTATTAATGACCCAGGCTAACAGACTATTACTAGTGAATTTTATTCTCACTTGGTGGCCTATATCTTTGGCCTTGTGCTTACTAAGTTAATCTGAATAAATAACTATAGAACAGAGGTAGCTTTATTCTACAAAACAACTTTCTCTAATGTGAAGTAAGTTTGTTTTTGTTTCTTAAAATTTTTAATTGATTTATATATACATACCTAGACTGGGTCTTTAGTCATTTTTGTCTATTTATTTTACTTCTATTATTCATATCCATGTTATAAGGAAAAAGTCTTATGTAGTATATGGTGGTATGATCAATGAATTATTTCTGACCAACATTTCTGTAGGATTTTTTCTGTTTATATTTATCATTATAGTTTCTACTTCCTTCTGTAATATCAGCCTTTTTCTGTTTCTTCCTCTTTTAGTTCTTTTTCTTCCCAGAATAGAACAATATCACAGGGAAATTTTCCACTAATGCAATTATACAGAAAATCATTTTCCACAACTCTATTCCCATCACAATTAATCTTTAAAAGTCAATCAGCCATCTTATAATGACTTGTATAACTTCTTAAAAATCAAATAGAATATTTCCCTCTTCCAAACTCAATGAATTTAAACATAGGCTAAAAATTATAAAAAATGTGAGACTTTTCATCAATATTATTTATTTATTCTTCATTTCAATAGTTTTTATAAAATGTTTACATCGTAACATATTATGCTTATTGATATGATTCATAGATCACAATATTTTCAAAAATTTATATATACTCGGAAGCTGTGGCAGAAAGATGAAGTCAGTGATCTTCTGTTCTCCTCTCTTTCTATTTCCTTGGGCAATTGCTACCACTGGCAGGTTGCCAAATCTGTTTTGAATTCTGAGTTTTCCTTCTCCTTGACCAGTTGCCCACTAAGGTGTGAATCCATTTCTTGCCAAGTGTACTTTTATGATGATAATCATTATACCATTTACACCTCTATTTATATATGTCTAGATGATTCAATTCTTCTATAGTTTTTTGACAAAATATTCTTGGTAAAACACAGGATTGTACAAGTGCTGTACCTCCATAATCTCCAGATTTAGCCATGTGCACCTTTTTTTGTTTCCTAAATGAAAATTCATTTCAATGGTAAGATTTGGGAAAATGGAGGAAATACAACATTGAAATTTCCCATGATAATGAAAGAGGAGTTTCAGAAGTGCTTCAACCAACAGAAAACTCACTGGAATAAGTGTACTAAATGCCAAGGGGCTTATTTTCAAAGAATTTTGTTTCATTCATTATTTATTTCTGTTTTGGTGAATACAGCTTCAGTCTTGACACTTTTGAACATTTTTCATATTTTATTTTTCATTTGGGTCTTCATTGTCTTTCTCTGGTTTTCTTAGAGAAATTCTTTAACATCCAAAATATCTTCACAGATCATCATCACATCTATCCTGATGGGTCTAAACAGGGAATGAAAGTTGGTTGTGCTGCTATCTCTCAAAACCAAGAATTGCTAAAATGTTTGCCAAATGAATCATCAATGTATAGTGCAGAAGTCATAGCTATTGACCTGGCCATGCGCATTATAGCTAACCACAAATCCTCTAAATTTATCATCTACTCAGCTTCCAAATCAGTACTCCAAGCTCTACAGAACAAAGATACATTAACTCATCTCATCACAGAACTCCTAAACAAAATGAACACTCTTTCCAAAAATAATAGTATCATTCTCACCTGGATACCAAACCACGTAGAAATAGAAGAGCAGGCAAAGCTGCAGAAAAAGGACTCCTGACCGACATATCCAATTCAAAAATCCCATACATTGATCTAAAATCAATCATTAACAAATTCATACATAACAAATGGCAAAAATCATGGGACATCAAATACGCAACAAGCTCTACCATATAATTGGTGAGTAGCTGATAGGTTACATAAGAAACAGAAAAGAAGACTTCACATTGGCCACACCCACATCACCCATTCACACCTCCAAAAAAGGGAAGACACTTCAATATGCTCAATGTGCAAATTACCCTTCACAGTTAAGCACATTCTCTTAAACTGTTAGTTTCAGACAAACTCACCCAAAATACTACCAGACAAGCAACCTAAAGGACCTTTTCAAGAGCACCGAACCAGAGGACATCTTGATTTTTCTAAAAAAAAACAACTTTTTCATTAAAATCTGACCAAATCAACCTTTTCACTAAATCTGACCAAATATTATCATAAAAACACTATCATAAAAACCCATACTCTAAACAATAAAACCTACATAAAAGACAAAACCAATTTAACTCTTTCTGGCTTTTAATGAGGTTGATATGCCATTAAACAAAACTCAAGTTCTGATTTTCTTTGACTGTCTTGCCTGACCCCTCAGCCCCACTTCAGAGTGTAATCATTTGTTTCTGGTCTACTGTTTTATTGTTTTATTCCTTTGGATTTATTGGAAAGTTGGAAAGATAGAATTTAGAGTCTTTAAGATAGACATATACAGTTTTATTTGCTTTTTAGACCTTATCATCTCTTTCTAATCTTTTGACTTTCCTGTTTGACTGCCAGCCCCCACTTCAGGGCTTTGATCATATCTGTCTCTCAGCCTGCAACATTTTCACTTCTCATCTGTTATTTCTCTGCTTTGTGGCTTTGATTACATTTAATTAAATTTTCAAACCCTTATCAATACATAATTTGTATTATGGAACCTTTGCAAATTAAAAGGCTACTTCTCTTCTCTATAAATAGACTCTTCCTCTAAGAGTGTATAAATGAGCTAGACTTTTCTATCTCAATTTTTTCCACTTCTTTAGGGAATGTATGCTACTGTGAATTTGGAATTATCTTTTTTGCTAATAATCTTCTTGAAAAATGTTTGCCCTTTCAGTCTTTAACACTGGTAGCTGAGCATAGTTATAATAGCATCTTCTAGAATATGTTCATCAATTTGGCTACCTAAACTGAAGAGTAAATTATGAGAGTTAGAAACAGGATATTTCCATATAGGGTTAACTAAACAATTTACTTTAAAACAAGTTTGTGCTTTTACTTACTAAACTTTGTTTAGTCTGACACATATGCTTCAGGATGATTATAGTACCTTGGACAGGCTTATTTCTACTTAATTTCAGTGATCTGATAGGAATCACTCTGTGTGTGTATGTGTGTGTGTTGGCTATACATTTATCTCTGGAAGAGCTAGAACAGTGTCACCAGAAATAATTATTGGTGATTTGAAAAACTGTAAATGGGGATAATATATCAATGAAAAAACTTAGTTTTCACCAAACAAAAGTAGAAAGAATTTCATTGTATTTATTTGTATAATTTATGACTCAGGAAATATCAACATTAGAGACTTCATAAATGACTTTGAGCACATGTTTCAGTTTAGGAGTGAAGATATAAGATTAACAGATCCTATTATGGTATTTATGCTGTTGACCTCATGAAAATTATCAGTGATATTCATTTAGGAATGCCTGCTATTAGTGAAGTAAACTATGACAACATGAAATTAATTCTAAAGCATATTTTTTGTTCAGAAATTAATACACCCACAATGTATCAACTGCATTAAATGTTGAAGTAAAAGTGAAACCAGTTTTTTATACTGTAAATAAATACTACCTTGTTGATACAAAATAATCATCACTGTCATGGTTGACGATACATGAGAACAAATAGCATATAGCCTACTCATGATAAGCAAAGTAGGTGGTAGAAAACTAAACCCACTAAGACAGAATAGTAAAGTATCATGTCTTATTTGTGGGTCTCATTAACATTAGGTTTGTCAGTGTCTGAATGCATATAGAAGTGATGGCAAGAAATAAAATGATAATTCTGAATGTTTTGGTTTCTTTGTTTTAATGGCATATCAACCTTTGTGAGTTATTCAAAGCCAAAGCCATCTTTGTAAAAGAACAGTAGTAGTACTGGGGAATTCTGAATGTGTTCACTTCACTTTTCAAGGAAAATACAAATAATAGGACAAAAGAAATAAAATTATACAAGTTGAAAAGTGATTCTAAAAATTGTGCATTATTGGATACTGGTTGCTTAAACAATGTTTTGTAGGAATCAATGGTTAGAAAAATTTCCAGCATCTCCTAATGATTTCCGATGTTCACATATTACTGAGGTGTCTTCTACTTTTACCTTTAGAGAGGACAACACCTTTTCATCCATCCTCTTGTTGGAACTTTGAATGTATCAACTGTATCCCCTACAGTTGGTACATTAAGATTCCCCCACTAAAAGCAGGAAGGTCCTGGCTAGGGCACTAAACTGCATCCAGTGGTGAAGCATCAGTTCTGGAACTCTGAGGAGTGTGGAGTTATTCCTTTTTTGCCATTACTCCCAAATTCACTTTGACTTGGAGTGGTTGGTCATACCTGTTAGAGTCTCATCTATAAGTTAAATAGATTTATTTGTAAATTATTTGTATTAGGTAGAAATACTTGAAACCATATTACTGTGTCCGAACAAATAACTATCATTGTATAAGAATAGTTACTTGAAACTGTAATTGTTTACAAATGATTAGCATCAGTTACTTGAAAGCAACCCCTGCAAAAAGGTAACACTCCAAAAAAGGGAGTGTTCTGGGTAAAACACTAAATTGCATATGGTAGTGAATTCTGGAGATATGGAGAGTGTAGTCATCCATTTTTTCCATTACTCCCAGGTCCACTTTGATCTCGAGTGTAGTGCCTGTTAGTATCCCATCTGATTTAAGTAGATCAGTTTAAAAATTAAGACTATAAGTAAGAATTATTAAAACTGTAAAAAAAGAGGTTATTTTTATCAAATGGGTATAGTTACTTCAAACCATATATTTGCTTGCAAATTATTATTATTAGATAAGGATACTTGAAACCATATAACAGTGTATAAATTATTATTATGAATTGCGACTTGAAGCTATAGTTGTTTACAAATGGTTAGGTACTTGGCACTATGTAATTACTTGATCCATCAAATGTTGCCATGTCATAAAACCAACCAACCTTTTTATTACTGAAGTATTTGACTCTTATATTGGATAGAGAGCATTGGAAGTATAATATTCCTTTTTAAATGAGCTCTAATTCAATGAAGAAATAAAAATATGTGAAATTCTAATAATGATATTATCCAGATTCGTAAAAAAAGAAGAAAACTTGTGAATTCACATATTATCCTTAAGATAAGAATCATAAGCTACTTTAATACTGTAAAGAAAGTTGCTTTGAAATTACAAAAACAATTTGAACACCCAACTGCTGAAAAATAGATATTTATTGAAAAAGGACAAAATGAACAAGATAAAAGATAAAATTAATTTGGCAAATCAGTCATGTAATGTTTGTACAATGTATTAAAAAAAACATTCTCATCCTATCCCTTTGGCAACAAAATTTAATGAAAGGGTTTCTATGGATTAAAAATTATGGGGAAATTGTATTTTACAGTTATTATTGATCCTGTTACCAGATTTTAAGCAGCAAAGATTTATGATAAACAACCAAAAACAATAAGTAAAACTTTCTTTTTGTCTAGGCTATCAATCTTAGGTGATTGTAAAAGGTTTTTGTTTGACAATGTTTATCAACTTAACAACACTGAGATGCATCAGTTGGGTAAGGCATTTAATATATAAATAATTATTTGATATATAAATAATGACCTTGGCAACTGGAGCAGTGGTGCTTGCAAATTGCTGAATGGTGCTATTGGTTTATAAAATTCTTGCTAATATTTCATATGATATTGTTGGTATTTCCTGGGTAACTCATAATAATTTTCTGGAGTTTTTGATACAGTCTTGCAGATCTATATAAATTTTAAAACCATTTTCCTGTATCCAGCAAGTTTCTTCATCCATTATTGTTAGAGATAATTTAAATGCCATACATGTCATGAGACAAGAATTTTTGTTGTAAATCCAGAAAAAAAAAGAAAAAATCTGTATTCATTCACTAAATTCATTTTTCTTTTGTTAATTTATTGTGTGTACTTTGGTTGATTGATTAATTTTAACAGCATATCAACCCATCTGGGGTTATTTCATGCCTACAAGTTAAGGAATCCCATTCATTATATGTTCATATTTACATTTTTTGTGTAGTTTCTTAAGAGGTTTTATTTTACACACATTCCTTATCAAATATGAATATTTTTTAAACAGATCTTTTTGACCTATTGATGGGATCCTAAAAGGTACTATTACTCGAGGTCAGAGTGAACCTGGGAGTAATGGCAATGAAGGGGTACTCTATGCTCCCCTGGTCTCCAGAACTGGAGCTTCACCATCAGATCCAATTTACAGTCATACCCAGGATACCTAGTTTTTTGTGGGGTGGGTGGGGTCTTACTCTTCTGCAAGAAATACAGTCAATCTATTCTCAGTCCTGCTGACAGGGCTTGCTATCAGTATTACTTTTCATCATTATGACTTTTCCTCAAATTCTTCAATGGGGAAACAAATCAACATATTTTATCATTTTTTGAACATACCAGATACAATTATCTGATTGAAATTCATTTTTCTGCTATCACTGCAATCATTTTGCCAAACTGACAGCAGCTTGGGAATTTTCCAATTTTTCATTTAATCATCTGGCTGGTGTTATTAATGGTTACCAGAACTGGAGCCTCACCATCAGCTACAATTTAGTGTTATACCCAGGATACCTCTTTGTGGATGAGGTGCCTTACTTCCTCCCACTGCAGGGGATACTGTCAGTATATTCTAAGCAACACTTACAGGGCTAGTGCATTTTGAGTTGTTTATTTCTACATATACCATTCTCCAGATAAAAAGGGTTATTAATCTTAATACCACAAGGTCACCTTAGGATCAATTCCAAACGACTATTCCTATTTCCTTCTCACTGGTAATCTACAGACATTCTAAATCTAGTTCATTCATACATTTTCAAATAAACACTTGGCAAAAATAAGTCATTGTCATAAATCTGTTACATCATGGTAATGCATTACCCACTCTCACATTAAAATGACTTTGTGTCAAATAAGGCCTGGCAGAAGGGTGGATAAATCCTATGGTAATGCATTATTCCCCTCACACAAACATTGAAATGACTTTGTGTCAAATCTGGCCAGGTGGGGGGGGGAATAAACCCTATGGTAATGTATTACTTCCCACACACAAACATTAAAATGACTATGTTTCAAATCTGGCCTGATAGGGGCTGGATAAATCCCATATTAATGCATGACCCCCCCCCACACACACACAACCACAAAGACTCATGAAAATCAACTTGTATCAAATCTGGCCTGGTTGGAGGTCATATAAATCCCATTAAAATGACCTTGTGTCAAATCTGTCCTGATGTGGTAATACATTACCCCCAAACACACACACACACACACACACACACATACACTCAGTAAAATGACCTTGTGTCAAATCTCATCTAGGAAGAGATCAGATAAATCCTATGATAATGCATTACCCACCCGCCTTTACATTAAAATGATCGTGTAAAATCCGGCTTGGTATGGGATCAGATAAATCCTATGGTAATGCATTGCTCCCTCATAAACACACACATTAAAATATCCTTGTGGCAAATCTAGCCTAATGAGAGGTTGGATAAATCCTATGGTAATACATGGCTCTGTTTGGGAGAATAAAAAAACAGGTGACTATAATTACAAACCTTGAAACAAAAATAGTGCATTAAATAATGAAGAGTAATTACCTGAGCCAGCAACTCAGTATTGGATTTGTATTGATTTGCCAATAGTTTCGACATTAAATTTTCATAATTGTTTCCTTATATAGTTTTTATGTTGTTTCACTGTTTGTTTCAAATTTGGTGCATATTGAAATTTCAGATAAATTAATAATAAACATAATTTTTTGGTCCAGTTTTCTTTTTTATT
This sequence comes from Sepioteuthis lessoniana, assembly GCA_963585895.1. Lineage (NCBI taxonomy): Eukaryota > Metazoa > Mollusca > Cephalopoda > Myopsida > Loliginidae > Sepioteuthis > Sepioteuthis lessoniana. Next base: position 73,839,740 of record OY757906.1, on the reverse strand, counting down.
GAAATTAATTTTTCTTTTATCAACTAGTTTTTAGTAGTGAATGATTAAATTTTTGGTCAGGACAGGAATAGTGAGGCAGATCCATTTGCATTAAAAAAAAACGTATTTAAGATCCATCTGTTTTCTTGATATATATATGTATATAAGTAAAGTTGGTGACCATTATCGAGGGCAACCTAAAAGCTCCCTTTTCAATAGCTATTACACCGAGTTGTTGGCGAGAGCACTACTCCTTCCTCCTGATTGTTCAACTTTACCCTTGATACATACTTTATAGTGCTGAGGGTTAAGCAAGGAGGTATCAAGTAACATTTTTTAAGTCGTTGGTATGATGCAACCTGGGACTGAACCCTGGTCTCTCAGGCCATTGGCAAACACTCTACCCACTAGGCCAATAATCCAGCAAAAGTACACATCATAGCAAACTTTTTATTAGAAATTCAAAATTTAGTTCAATTTGCAATACAATGATAATATTAATTTTTTTTCTTTTATTAACTAGTATAATGGGTGATAGAATTTTTTGTCTAGACTGAAACAGGGAGATATATCCTCTTTATATTCAAAGAAATAAAAATACTTAAGATCTGTCTGTCTATGGAAGAGTCCCTGTGGTATAAAGGTTAAAGTGTTGGATGACAGCCTTGAGGTGAGCAACTGAGAACTCCAGTTGTGCTATTACATTCACTTTCAGACTAATACCCTTTGGAAAGGTATGAACCACCTTATTCCTCCAGCTATGGATTAATTAGCACTACTATTGACCTTCTATAAGGATGAATTTAGCATTAAATAACCCATTAAGTTAATATACCATTAAAAAAAGAAACTAACCTCTCTCTCTCTTTATCAATATATATATATATATATATATATATATATATATATAGGTCACACAACCTAATCTTACTACAAAGTCATGAGAAATTCTATTTTGGTAATATGAAGCATTGACTTATTATAAATGTATGTAAGTTTCTTTTTTAGATTCTTAAAAAAATCATCTCAGAAATTACAATATACTTGTGATTTTTTTTCATGGATAATGACTAAATAGACTATACTATTAAATCTCTCTCTCTCTCTCTCTCTCTCTCTCTCTCATCATTTTTTACTTCTTTTACTATAACTTTTTATACTTGAGTTTTCTCTCTTCTCTTCATCACTTTGTGCTTTTACTCACTTTTCTTTTTCAATTTCTCTTTTCTTCCAATTTTTTCTCTCTTTTGTCCATAGATGCTCCTGCATTCTCAGCTTGCCAACACGATTGATGCCACCATCTTGAACCCATAGACAAGCTGAAGAGCCAATCCGTACATAAATAATAAACATCATAAATGACGGGAATCATTCTAGTTTACCATAAAATCTATAAAGTGATATTTGATCTACAGTTTAAAGAAAATTGGCTGACTATATAAAAAGTGAAGGAAAAATAAAAATAAAACTTGTTAGATAGATCATGTCAAGTTTAATTATGGCAGTAACAGCTTTATAATGTTACTGACTAGGAAGGTAAGATAGTTATAGTTGAGTGCTTTGTCTAAAAGCTTAATCACTCACTCTCAACCATTGTGACATGCCAATGATAAGAATTTTTGTAAGATATCTGATGATGAGATGGAATGAAGGGAGAAATGGATTCATGCCTTTTTCAAAAGCATTAGTATGATATGAATTTGAGCAGCTACAGCCTAAATTAGAACTTAGCTAACCAATTCCATTTTTTTAAAAATTCAATCCCTATTTAAAAAATGAACAAATACCTATTGAATAAAAAAAAAATGATTAATGTAAAAGCCCAAATGATTTTTCTAAGAATCTATCTCCTCTCTCTCTCTTTCGTTCTGTCTTTGTGCGTGCATGCATGTATGTGTGTGTGTGTGTGTGTGTGTGTGTGTGTGTATATATATATATATATATATATATATATATATATATATATATATATATATATATAATTCTCATTATGTTTGCGTGGGATATATATGTGTGTATGTATAACCATAACCCAGCAAAAATGGAATATAGCAAGTTTTTTAATAAGAGCAATACATTTAAGATGATCAAACTAAGAGAATAAAACAATTTCCACTCCAATTTGCAACTAAAGGATAAATTTGTGGGGTTTGCATTCATATGTAACATCATTTTTAATCATCCAAATTCTTGATATAATGAAGATAACTAAGAAATGTTAATTAAAAGCACTCATTCAATAGATAAGATGGATTTTGCTTAAGGAATTGACAATAAGAAACATGACCTTCTTTACTGACCACTGCTCCTGAAATATTTTCTTTACTGGAGTGTCAGTGTGTTGCCATTCCATGCACTGTCTTTTTGACTCAGGCTTGTAGTGGCAAACCCCATGTTTAGCCTATTTGCAAACATTTTTTTGACTAAAGCATGCTTCTCAGTTCATATCACACATTCTTCTGTAAATTTCATATGGTTTATATTTCTCAGTCACCAAAAATTTGATGACAGACCTCTGTTAAAGTACACTGATTTTTCACCATTTTGAATAGCCTCAAAACAAATTGTTTTGGTTTTATTCAAAAAGTTTCCCTTTTGTGTGTGTTTATATATATATATATATATATATATATATATATATATATATAAGGGTAGGTTGATTTTTCACTTTTCTTAAAATATTAAAAAATCTCACTTACTGAAAGTTGTGTATGGACCTAGTAAGTACTCATACAAAAAATTATATCAAATAGTTCTACGGTTTTTTGAGCGTTTGGTATCAAAGATCGTAGACAAAAACTTACTGAAAATTCCTCGTTTTTGCAAGATTTGGCTTGAATATTAGTGTGAAAACCAAATAATGTTAGTATTTAAATCAAGGAATGTCCTTTTATTTTATAAAAATGATATTAATTAAAGAAATGATGACTAATCTTCAATTTGAAAATCTGCCCCCTCCGTCATTTACAATATCTGCTTCTATAAACTGCTTTTTAACGTTATCAATTAAGCAAGAATATTTGAATACCTTAAAAATTGATTTTTTTTTGGTTATTAGTGAAAATATAACAAACAAAAAAATAAGGAAAAACAAACACTATTTTAATAGAGCTTAATATATTGAGTCAAATTGCTCCCTATAAGAGCCTTAGACATAAATGCCGTTCTCAATTTCTGACTCAAAACTTTGGCTGTTAAGTGTTGATGCCTTGCTTCAAAACCACATACAGTTTGTGAAGTTTCCATTGTTAATTTGACTGCCCATTCCATGGCCTGAGAATGTGAGGGCAAATCTGGCAAGTCAAGCTTGGTTCCATTTAACAATGATTCTCGAAGTTCAAATTAAAAAAACCTTTCATAATTGGTATTTCAAAAATGCCACATAATGTTAAATCTATTAATTGTATCCTATGTATGGCATTAAAATTATTAGTTGGTATTCTTTTTAAACTTTTCCTGGTCAACTCCCCACTCATGAAAGAATATAAAAATTAATTAATTGAATTATTAAAAAATTCCAATCTTTACTGCTTTAATAATTATGGTGAAATTAGATAAAATCTTTAAAAATGATTCTATAAATTGGAATAATTGAGTCAGTGATATATGAATAAATATTTACTTACCTAATGGCTAAAATTCTTTTTAAAGCTTCTTCTCTTACTTCAACTTCCTCAGATTTGACCATGGAATATAGAAGGTTTTCTGGCAGTAAACAAAATGTATTACCTTGTATATTTCTTAATGCTATCTGTTGGATTTCATGAGGCTGCTCCTTAATTCTCTGGATCATATTAAAAATGTGCAGTTGCTGATTGTGGAATTGATTATTTCTTTTAATTTCAAACCAACAAGTGGCATACACATTTATGATAAAATGTATTAAACTATGGAGTTTTGTTGTGAGCCTTTGTGGGTATGCACCATGAGTCCATAAACACATGAGCCTGATAGCCAAAGTTAACCATCTTGCCTGGTTTAAAGGACCAATTTTCCAAGAGGCATATCTAGAGTCGACCTTACCTCTAGAAATACCTGCTGCATATTCATACAGGAGTCTTTGGTCACAACTGAGATCATGTATTTCATCAATTTTCAAAATTGAATCCAGAAGTCTACTAATAGTGGAAAATGATATTTGGGGTAAATCATGGCAATCCTTTGAGCATAATTTCCCCAGGGGGCCACTGAATGCTGTAGGGCCTTTTGCGCAACCATCTATATTTTTAAAAAGGGCTCTGAAATTATTATGGTGCAGTGAGGAACCAATTGTGTGAAGATTAAAAATTTTTTTTTTTCTAAAATTGCAACCATTCCACCTTCACAACCTGTGTTGGCATTAGTGTTGTCAACAAGGATAGCCTTGATAGTGTTCTCACTGTTGAATTCATGCAAAACATTCACCACTTGCTCTGCGTGAACAGCACCTGTTGCACCAATGTTAGGAAGAACTCTGTGTGTCAGATATTTACTTTCATATGGTGTCTCCTTTGTAAAAGTTAAATGGCATTCTGGTTCCTTAGTTTTTTTCATAGTTTTCTGTCCATTTTCCTCCACAAATTTCCTTATACAGCAATGTGTCCTTATCCATTCTCCCATCAACTGCAACACATATAAGATTTTCCATACTTTGATCATGTTTTTGTTGGGCAGTTGTTTTCACTTTAGTCTTTGCCCTGTCAACTTTACATTTATCAATAATAATATCGTTTATATTAATACTGGGTATAAGAAGGCCTATAGCCTTCAAATTCAAGAGCAAGGCATTGGCAAAGCTAGCTCCAAGATTAGAAGATATGTCTTACCTGACTAACTGGGGGGCATATCTTGGAAATTTGATAAGGCTATAAGGCCCTTTTGGATGACTCTTTGGCTGCAAATATTCTTCTTCTGGTTCTTCACTCGGAGAAGATGAGTAGGAGTGGGGAGAAACATTACCCTGGAGATTTGATGTTGAAGCTGTTGGTGTTGAATCTAACCCATCTCTTTATTTTTTACTTTTTTTATAGTACTTTTATGTATTGTATCTAGTTCGTAAACAGTTTTTTTAATGAATAAACACTAACTTTAAAAATATAAACAAATCAGAATAATAATATAAGTAGTAGTTTTTAATAGTTAAGTCTATTTTAATGATAAATACAAGAGATATTCATGATAATTAAAATCGTAAACAGTAAACAATCATTTAGGGGGAGGTAATTTCAACAGGGGAATACCATAAAAAATATACAATAAATAAAACGGCATATGTAAATAGTTATTCGTTTATTAAATGAAATATTATAGTGATTTTATTCCTTTTAAATTTTCATATTTTCATTTAATTTCTAAGGAAAAGGAATACTTAGAAATATTTATTATTAAGTGTATTGTATTATTTTATTTTTGTTAAAACTCAGGTTTTATTTATGCAACACTTGTTGCCGGTGACACCTTTACTGTGATAAAAATCCCAATTTATTTGGTCTTTAAGTTTGATTCCTCAAATAAATACAAATTTTTGAAGAAAGATATATCTTGTGGTAACTTTTGACATTATTTTGCAACTTTCTTTGAGTGCCTTTTTTTACTGTTCCAAAATCGACCTACCCTAATATATATATTATTCTTTTGAAAGACTTGCTTCTTAATTTTCACAATTATCCTAAAAGTTGCTTATTTTCTTCTTTTAGATTTTATACACATCCACAGCTCTTCGTTTGTGAAGTATGAAGTTGTCGCTAATTACAGCTTGTTATACACAATCCATGGATCAGATCCTAACCTCACTCCTTATTTGTTGGCTTCTCATTTTGATGTGGTGCCAGCACCAAGTGATGGTTGGCATTTGGACCCTTTTGCAGCTGATATTAAAGATGACTTTATTTATGCGCGTGGAACAGTGGATGACAAACATGGAGTTATGGTAAGTTTTAAAGGATTCAGGTTTAAACTTATGAAATAAAAATGAAATGAAATATTTATATTTTTTATAAATCATAATTTATTCTCATTTCAAACATGTTACAAAAAAATGCAAAAATGTTCATTTTCAAAGAAAAATAATAACTTTTTTAAGGTTACACAATAAAGATGAATGAACTAATCTATTTTCAAATAATTGCCTTGTTAGTAGGGCTTAGAATATGCTGACTGTATCTCCTGCAGAGGGGTAAGATATACCTAAAAAAAAAGAGTTCTGGATATGACAATCAACTGCAACTGGATCCCTGGGGAGTGTGGAGTACTCCTTCATTACTCCTCATTACTCCTAGGTCCACTCTTATTCAGAGTGATAATATCTGTTAGGATCCCATTTATGAATCAAATAGATCTGTTTAAAAATTGTTTCTATTCAATAGGATCATGTGTAAAAAAAAACTCTAAAGAAACAACTGCACAAAAAATATAAATATGAACTTACAGTGAATGCGATTCTTTAAGCTAGAGGCATAAAATAAACCTAGATGGGTTGACATACCATTAAAATCAGTTAATCATGTTTTCAAACTAGGGCCTTTATTTTGCTAACTAATAAATCCAGGTATATTATTGTGATCAGTTGAATTCCTGCATTTTTTCTCAATGATCTGACCTGTGGTACAAATACCACAGTTTAGTACATAGTGAGATTTCCAAAGGTAGATTCTACAAAATTACAGACTTTTTAAGCTTACACAAAATAAATATCAAAATAAAGAAATAGCTTTCTGAGTTTATTGATCATGATCTGTAAACTAGAATTTAAAGACATTTACAACTATTATGGTATGTAGCAATTACTGCATGTTCCACACTTTACCATTATGGCGAGTGAAGCCACATTGCTTACACCAACATTTGGATGAATAAGAACCACAAAATGCTTTCTTGAAACAGTTTTTTATATATATCATGCAGTTTGCTATATTTATAAATAAAATGAGCTCAATATTGGTAATAGAGCATATGTACATCTAAGTTGGATAGTGTCAATGGTTCTTGGTGACTGTCAGTTTTGAAGTGCTGTTGACTCTGTCTATGCTATCTTATATATATATATATATAAATTATTGGTACATGGGAATTTAAAGAGACAAATACCAAGAGACATGTGCAAAATTAAGAGATTACAATTTGTGGAATTTATTGACATCACAAGGGCCCTTTCATCTGACATTTGTCAAATTACAGCCATCAGAAGTTGTTTAAAAAACAATGTAAATAAGATTAATTAAAAGGGGGGTGAAAATGAGAATGATAGCAAGACTAAGGCAGGGGGAATCAAAAACCGCTTCCAGGACAATTAAATGTTGTTTTGTCCTGGTTCTATGCAAGACACCAAAACACTCATCGTTATAATTAGCCACACAACTATTTAAAGCATTCAAATGCTCACAGATGGTAGAATTGAGCAATTTTGAATACCTGCATGTTGTACAGTTACAAATATCTCTTGGAACATGCTGTTTGACTCTAACCTCAAGACGTTAGGAAGTGCACCCTATATATGTATGCCCTTTATATTTTACTTTATAGGCCACCCTAAGCACTCCTTGAACTTACTGGAAGATATTTCTTGCTTGCCTCAGGGTGGTTTTTAATTTTTTTTCTCTGCTTCCTCTCGGCCTTGCTATTATTCTCATTTTCACCCCCCTTTTATTCACATTGTTTTTTAAACAACTTCTGATGGCTATCACTTGACAAATGTTAGATGAAAGAGCCCTTGTAATTTCAATAAATTCCACATATATATATATATTTTCATCTTGTATGTAAAACAATAACAAATAAGCTGATGACCAATCAGAAACAGTATTGAATGTCTTTAAAAGTGTTATTTGGACTTCTGTGATACCATTCATGCTCTCACTACTTAGATGGTAGAGCAGCTGGGATGTAGAAACAAGCTTCTTTGAGGCAGAAGGGGATGTGAGTTCAAATCTTACCAGAAGCTTATTCTTTGTTCATATTTTCAACCCATGTTTTTCCTCTTTATTGTACAAATGATGAACAGATTGAGTTGTAATAAAAAGCAAGTATAGTTAAGAAAATGAATTTGATTTAAAATCATTAATAATGATAATACATTACATGATATTTCTTCAGCTTCCTTATTTTATTTTTTCAGTGAAAAAGTTATTTATGTTTTACATCTATTCATCATGTCCATTATACAAGGGTCATTCAAAAAATAAGGTGAATTTTGCTAAAGGAATTGACAATAAGAAACACTGTTTACAGTTGCACTTTTTTCAAAGAAATTTATAGTGATGAGTCCTTTAAGAATATCAGCATGACCTTCTTTACTGACCTCTGCTCCTGAAATATTTTCTTTACTGGAGTGTCAGTGTGTTGCCATTCCATGCACTGTTTTTTTTTGACTCAGGCTTGTAGTGGCAAACCCCATGTTTAGCCCATTTAAAAACAATTTTTTGACTAAAGCATGCTTCTCAGTTCATATCACACATTCTTCTGTAAATTTCATATGGTTTGTATTTCTCATTCACAAATAATTTGATGACAGACCTCAATTCAAACCTGGAGCACTCTATTTGATTTACCACTATTTTGAATAGCCTCAAAACAAATATTTCAGCATGATTAAAATAATCTTTACAATGAACCAATTCAAAACAATGCAGAGTTTACATTTATAAAAAAAAAATCTAGAAGAAAATTCGTTTTGCATTTTCCAAAAAAATTCTCTTATTTATTGAATGACCCTATAATTAAATTGTTGATTAAAAATTTTGTTGTATTAAATTTATATGTTGTCATTTACCTAAACACCTTTTTTACAAATAACTATTGGTGACAACTACTATCAGCTCCACACATGCCAGCAATCAAGCAAGTGTTATATATCCTTTTTTATTCTTACTTTCCTTTAATCAGACTTTTGCTTATATATTACATTATGATTTTTCTATGTTTGTTGTTGGTCAGCACTGATCTTCTCACCTGGTAACATTACCTAGGTAACATTATTCATAAACAAGCCAGAGCTCATTTGTTGGCACATTGTTAAAAGGTTTCAAGTATTGTTATCCAACTCTAATAGTTCTATTTAATATTAATTATTTGTTTACACACTGTTTAGATGGTTTCAAGTATTGTTATCTGAGTGCAACTGACTCTCAGCCACTGCCTTCTAGTACCTTTTAAGATAAAATAGGGTTGGATACTTGTTTGCCACATGCACTATTTGAAGAATACAGCCAGGACAATCATATAGGTGCTATGGCTTGACATGACCAGCTGAATGATTAGATTGGGCTTCTCTGACTTCACGTCTAGCCCAGTAAGTGCTAAAGTGGTGTATTGCAAGTCACTTGATTGTTGAGTCGAGGACTGCTCAGCCAACAAGACCCCATTCTCAAGAATTACAGGTCGCCATCCATGACCAACAGGTTGCCTTGTTAGAGGTCTTACCCCTCTGCAGAGGTGCAGTTGGTATATTCTACAGCCCCAGCTGACAATGGATAGAGTGTTGAGAGTTCAGGTGGAATGTAACCATTCTATTGGAACAACTATCTGCAACTGATTAACTTATTCCTAACTTCTAAACCTCTAGAATCATTTTGGTCACTTAACTGAAACTATTCAATCAGTGCTGTGGTCTCAAATTGACCTTGGGTTCAGTAGCTTTCAAACATACTGAGTGACCTATAGTCTTTTTCCATGCATTTAACAGCTTTGAACATAATTTGAATGCTGTACTGCATGTCAATAACACATCTCACCAATCCATCATTTAACACAAGATCTGTCTTCTAAAATCCATGTGTAAATTGTATAAATTTCAAAAAGATTATCACATTCTGGCTCATCTTCCAAGCTGTCACTTTACTAAACCTGGTCCTATATAAATTATTATATTGAGAATCAACACATCATAACAATATCAAATTAAAATTTGGTGAACTTGTTGGTAGCAGGACAACTGTAATTTTTTCTTTCATAATAGAGATTTTGTCTCTGTAATTGAAACTATGTCACCCCTGACATCAATATTTCCTTATTTATGTTACATTGTCCATAATTTCATTTTTATTCAAATTAAGAAAATTGTTTTATATTATTAATACTGTTGATTCTATCTACATGTTAATAACATGCAATTGTATTTGTATATACTACCAAATAGCGGTTTACTGTGTGAATGGAAAAGCTAATTTGCATATTGATTTTAAAAATTGATTAAATAAAAAATATCTATCATTGAAACATTTTTTCAGTATTATTTTTTTAATTTTATGGGGAAAGGTTCCTTTTTCAAAATAAAATTTGAATAAAAGCAAATGATAACTTTAGAAAAGATGCTCCAAGAGTTGAGTAGCAAATATGTTTCTCTGAAAGTGAATTGCAAAGAAAGTTTCCTTGAAGTGGGTAAAAAAGAAAAAGGGATATTATTTTTGGCATAGACTTTTTTTTCCAAAAGAAAATTGTAAGTTTAGATATTTTTTCAATTTTTATTTTATTCAAAAAAGATGTTCTCATTCAAGCCTATCTTATTGTATTTTATTATTGGCTTTGTATGAAACTTATTTTTCAAGATATTCTCCTTATTTATTTATTTATTTATTTTTTTTTTTTTTTTACTGAAGCATGAAATTTAGGATTTTCTTTCTACTTTGGACACAAGTAAACAATAAACACTAATAATTATATTCTTTGGACACTTTTTCTGCTTTTAATGCAAATTCACTTAATGGAGATTTGGTATTTGTAACTTATTTAGTTTTGTTAGTTTTTCTAATTTAAAATAATATTCTATTACATTAGACTTAAATACTTGCACCCAGTGGAGGGTGTATATTTTTACTAGTTTAGAATAATATTTGTTATCACTTCTAACAACAGATTCACATCACAAAAAAGTTATTCTAGTTGTCACTCTCATATTTTCTTTTTATTTTCTTCATGATAATTCATTTCTATATTCAAATTTATAAGTTACTTGCAGGATCCATGGATATTCCACTTTTTATAATTTTTTTGCCTTGATATATGAATTTACAAATATATGCACACACACACACACACACACATTGTTAAATATCTTTTTTTTTCTATATTTTATTCTGTTTGATTAGATTGGTTATAAGAAAAAAATCTCTTGTGTAGTATGTAAAAATAAAGTTTCAAAAATATTTTAAAAGCTAGTCAATAGTTTTCTTTTTGTTGTACTTGAAACTCCCCTGTAAAAAAAAGTTCCTGTAAATACTAAATGATTATTTCATTTAGTGTTTACTGAAGTTTTAATTTTTTTTTTAAATGGACCCATTAAATTTCATATGTTGATATTATTATAATTTTTGTATAAATCATTTTATAAATTATCATTATTTAATATTACTCTTTACTCACTGCTTGCAAATAGATAAATGTAATTAGATAACCAATTCACATTTAATGTTTCGTTAATTTTCATCTGTTATAGTTCTAATATAATTTTTATAAAAAACAGAAAAAAAATCTTATTCTAAAAATATTCTATCAGTAAGAAAAAAAAAAAAAATTCTAAAAATAGACTTAAGTTAGTTTAACTGACACCAGACCCTGAATCAAAAATTTCACAGTAAATGGGCACACTGCCTGACTCCTTATTAGATAGGAATTAACCAATAGAATTAGAGAAAACAAAATTTAACTTCAGCAACAACTTAGATTTCCAGGGATATATATAAAAGAACTGAAAACTTGAAGGGAATCAGAAGAAAGAGATAGAAAAGAAAAGCATAGTTAGTAAAAAAAGAATTCATCTGACTAGTAAACTACAAGAAAAATAAACTAGTTCAACCAAAAAAGAAAGACAAAATATTTGAGGGAGTAATTTCCCTTCCTTTGCCTACAAGCACCTATACACTCAAAGAACTGTTATGGAAAGTTTGCTTCTAACACCAAAATAATTGCAAACTAAGCACTCTCTCCACCATGACATGCATAATCAAAAATAAATGTCACTGTTATTACTTATTTCCTGTTATTTCTTATTTGTTGAAATTCATTTGCCCATTTTATTCCTGTGGCTAAGTTTACTACTACCTATCTCATGCAAGCAGCACATCTATTAATGGATAAGTACCCAAAATTTTATTAAAATTGAATAATTTTTTGATTTTCGGAAGATTTCACATCCTTTTTTTTTGTTTAAAAATAAATTTCTAAAATAAGTTTAAAAAATAAGCATTCTTCATTTTTTTCTTTCATTCATTGAAATTCTGTAACCTAACATAAAATTGCAATAACTTTAATGAAAAAAATTACATTGCTTATTTTTTAACTGCTGTATATTCATATTTTTGGTGACAGTTTCACTGCTACCTCATAATATAAGTTTTGATTGTATAATAGAAAGAATAAAATCAGGGTAGCTTTAGTTTAGAAGAAAATTAACTTTTTATAAAATATTGTTGAGCTATATTGTTTTATGTGTGATATTTTATCTATCTATGTGTAATATGAAATAATATATGAAGTGTCTTGTGTATTTATTTAGTAAAAAGTTTAGTTGTCAAAAAGTTTGGTCATTATCAGTTATGGTTAATTTGTTTCATTTTAGGTGTTGAACCAAATAAGTTTCATATTTTAATAATGTGACACTAAACTACATCTGTACCATATGTAACTGGAAATTATAATTGTTTCACTGACTTTGGCATAAAATAACACAACAAGAGTTAACATGATAACATTTTTGGCTTGCTGTAAAACCAACCAACCAATTTAATTAAATATACAAGACTGGTTTATAAAAGTGTGTGCTGTCTTTGAAGCCAAAAATACTTTTTCTTTCTTTTCAACAAAATTGACCTTGGATATGAAATATCCATGTATCAATATAATCAAGTGTTAATTAATGTCTTATGGTGTTATACATTGAGTCACCAGTTTTGTAAATGCAGTTTGTTGAAATGACAGAAAGGTTGCCTATTGACAGGTGAAACTTGTAAACAAATATGTTTATATTCAAAAAGTCTAAATAAGAATATCAAGTTGTGTAGAACCACATCAACTGACTATGTATCTATACACTGAATATATACTTATAATGGTTTAAAAGTTTAGGTGATCATCACAGATACAGATTAAGGTGCTGCAGACAGGAGAGCCCAAAGAGATGGGGTCAGGTTTTATTTGGAAGAAGTAGAATGATTGAGAACAGATTGGAGAGAACACTCAAAACTTAGCCTTACAAATACTAAGTCATCTGTATGCAAAATGTTATGCCTTCATTTCAAGTGACTTGCAGTCTCATATTTCACCTTTTCAATAACCTCTGAAAGAAAATGTAAATAGAAAGAAAATAAAAACTGGCTGTTGTTGTTGATTTGTTTTTTTCTAACCACCAGATTATCATCATTATCCCATTGCTCTCTAATCTATTGTGGATTATGCAATGAATGATATTGATGTTTGATTATATTAATATTCATGTGTGGATTGCTTATTTCATTAAATCATACAATATCAGAAATGACTGCTTGATTTTGATGGTATGTTATTTTATACCACAGTTTAGAGAATCATGTTCATTGTAGATTCATGTTTACATTTAGTTGTTTCTTATGATCTTTTTTTCTTTTTTTAGTTTTTTGTACAGAGTCCAGTCAAATACAAATAATTTTTAAATAGATCTATTACATTAGATCTAACAAGTGCTACTATAACAGTTCAGAGTGGACCCAGGAGTAATGGCGATGAAGGGGTGATGCCATACTCTCCAGATCTTCTTACCATCTGATGCAATTTAGTGTCATGCCTAAAACACACTGCTCTGCAGAAGATACAGTCAGCACAATATCTGAAAGATTGATACTAATAAAAACATGATAAAATTAAAGAAGTATATTTTTTGGAATATTAAGGATTTTTTACTGTCTAACAAATTGATTAAGTTTCATTTGTGCATATGATCTTGTAATCTAATGTTAATTGTCACTTATAATTTCTGAAAGGTTTTTGTTGATTTTTTTTGTTTCAGAAAAAATAATAATTGTCATGTGTAAACTTTTATTCCAGGGCATTCTTGAGGCATTAGAACATGCACTAAAAGATGGTTTCAAACCCCAAAGAACATTTTACTTGGCATTTGGACATGATGAAGAAGTAAGTAAAATACTTGTTTACAACGAACATTTAGAAATTCAAAAAAAGAAAATAATTCTGAATTGTGATCAAAAAGTATTGAGACAGAAAATGTATTTTCCAAGACAGAAATGATCAATGAATGAAACATTAGTTTTCTTCAAAATAGTCTACTTCACATTCAATCAACTTATTCTAGCATGTTTCCAATTAGTCAAAATACCTTTGAAACACCTTTTTTGACATGAAGCGATACTATCATATTTCTTTTAATGTCCCCCACATTCTATGATGAATTTTCGGTTCAGAAAACAAGAATAAGTCATATGGAGCTAGGTCAGGTGTATATGAAGACTGTTGCACTTGCACAATCCTGTGTTTTATCAAATAGTATTGATAGTTGTCACTAACATGTCAAAATATCATGACTTTATTATATAAGTTACTTAGCTGTGCATTTCATGTCTTCATTTAAATGTTATAATAATAAAAAAGGAAAAACTTCAGTCTGTACATTTTTTTTATCACATTTTGTAAAAGAAATCAAATAAGTAAAATGATAATTAAAAAAATTTCATTCAGTATATGGCAGATTTTTTTTATTCTGTAGAACTTTTACATTTAGCTACTTTCAAATTTTTATATAAGATACAAAAAGAAAACTAAAATTTTTTAGCTGGATTCATATTTCAAGTATATATTATCTATAAATTATGACTGTACAATAATCCAATTTTTGTTATTGTAAAACTGTAAAAATAGCACATTGCAAAATTTTTATTAGCACATTGGCATTTAAATACAATATCTGAGAGAATAAATAATTACCTTGATATTTAAATCAATAATCAGTAATGGTCCTCAAATATCATGAGGATGTCAGTTATTTAAAACCTTACATCATTGAATTAGTACTTCCTTTCTGGGCTCAGGTAGATTGATTGAAAAGTTAGGAATATAACAAAGAACTACCTGATGAAGTTGCATTTTCATCTGGCATTCCCAGAATGTGATGGAAAATCAATAAAATCTACTTGTGTTATAAGGTTCCACTGAGGCACTTTAGTTTAGATGATTCAGTCCTGAAAGCATATGTAACCCCAGAGTTATCATCTAATGAAGGCTTTGTTGGGAGCATAGCTTTATTTTTTTTCCAACATCTGTATGAAATTATATACATAATTTTAAATAATTACCTTGACATTTAAATCAATAATCACTAATGTCTCTCAAGATATATTTCATCCCCAAAGGATATTGGCATATTTTGTTTTTAAGCACATTTTCTGATATAAAGCAGAGATTATTGATGAAACTGTCTGATTATAGAAACTGGTGCAATGAAAGAAAGCAAAACATTCAGAATAAATGTCCTATGCTTTCATCAGTAAATAATCTTAGGTTAAAAAATTCATATAAAAAAAAATAATCATTTCTTCTTTTTTATTAAATTACTTCTTAAAGGCCTTCTTTAATGGACATTAAGCTCAATGTCAAATCACATCTTAATTATAGAATTTATATAATGACTAATTATAAATAAATAAAGATAAGTATCCATTAAGTAGAATTTAAGATTTATAACATTTTTGAAATTATAATGATTGGGTACAATATTAATGATGATTCCACACTATTATTATTAACTTGCAAAAATGATTGGAAATTGCTTTATTTTATCCAATATATATATATTATATGTGTGCGTGCGTGCATGTGTGTGTGTGTGTGTGTGTGTGTGTGTGTGTGTGTGTGTGTGTGTGTGTTAACTGTTATCATCATAAGAAATGGAATTAGCAACCTTAGATTAATTACTGGCCAAGGCTGTTTGCTTTTCACTTCACATTAATACCTTTGGGAAAGGCATGAATCTATCTGTTCTTCCCTCAACATTTTCAGTAAATAGTAAGGCAGACTGGGTTCTTTAGTCTTGGTTAGGCAATCAATTTAAGAGAAAGAAAATTGGTTCTATTATCCCAAAAAAACTGACCTTGTGCCACATCTTGCTTATGGTGGGGCAGTTTGGTATATATATATATATATATATATATATATATATAAAGTACCTTATGGGTCAGAAGAAATCTACCTTGGTTTCACCTTTCTGGATGATCAGGATCAAGCTGACCTATATATATATATATATATATATATATATATTGCAATTTTGGTTTTAATTTAAAGTTAGTTGTATGCAAACATTTCTTTTTTAAGGATTAATTCTTTTCAATTCAAACCAAAATTAAAACTTTAAAGACACTATTTAAGTTATTAGTTTTCATATAATTTATCTCCTTTAAGGATGCTATGTAAATATAATTAATATAATATAATTAAGGAAAATATGCTGTATATAGAATAGATTATATTTGTTAATATTATTTAAAAAATAAAATAGTTAAGGTACCATTTTATTGTAGTATTAAGATTGTGGTCAACTGTATATTGAGTATGATGAGTAACCTTACTGATAATTCAGCACAAGAAACAACTGATCAAGGAATCAAATAAGTCAAGGTTAAAGGGGTAATGAAAAAACTAAACCTTGAGGAATGAATCAGAGAGAAAGATATAGAGAAGTAACTCAATGGTTAAAAAGAAGGGCTATTATGATTATTTTGAGATTTGATATTTAGATAAAAGAATATCTTTACAGTGAGAATTATCAAAGAAACTTTTACTCAATAAAATATATAGATCTCCCTCCTCCTCACCCCCCGCCAAAAAAAATAATGTATAAGGCTCAATATTTATATAGATAGTCATATCTAGAAAATTGCTATGATACTGTTTAAATATATTTGTAATTTCTCGCAAAACTTTAGAAAGTTTTTATCTTTCTTGGAAAAAAAAGATTGTTTGAAATGTGAAAGATCCAAGTCCTTTTGATCAAAATAGTTTTATGAAATTTCTTTTTTCTTGAATATTAATTTTATCTCAAGGAATATCAATGATGCATTGTTTTCTTAAGGAAAAAAAATGTTTTGCCAAAGTAAAAAAAATATCTGTGAACCAATTTATGGGATAGGCCATTTAAAAAAAAAAGAAATGTCAAAAACAGAACATCATTGGAATATTTTTATTAAACTTTTTTAAAATACTCAAACTTAAAGAAAGCAATTTCCAATACAATTTTCAATTAAGTGATAATATTAAAGGATCTTTGATTGTTCTGAATGTCATTTTTTATTCCTTATTTTAATATAACAGAGATTACTATGAAATGTTGGTTAGAATTCTTCACTCCTTCCTAAATAGAAGTATCAACATCATCATAAACATTTGTAAAAACAGAACCCAAAGGAATCACAGGTTGTCAAGTGTGTGTGTATGTGTGTGTGTGTGTGTGTGTGTATACAAGGCTTCTCAGAAAAATGTTAGTTTGACTCTTTCAGAGTGCAGAGTTTTTTTTTTTTTCATTATTTATTCATTTATCTATTTTTTTTAATTCTTTTTTTTTTCAATTTAAAGATAATGTAATTTTTTAATGTAAAGATACAAATAAAGCAGATATCCATTACTGAGTAGTATCATCATAAGTATCATCCAATCACAAAAACATTTATAAAGAATTATGAAAAGAAATTTCATGTTGCACATGATAAATGTAATTTTTATAAAAATCAGTTGATCTGATTGTTATCTTTTGATAAATTGCTACATTTTAAAAAAGGTTAACATTCATTTCTTCTGTTCAGTTATTTTTAAATTCACCAGAGAAGAGGGTTATAATTTTTGGTTTTGGATTTTTCCTTTTATCTTTTTAGTGGGATTATTTTTTACTGTAAATTTGTATTAAAGTTTTTTATTTTTCTATTTCTTTTTTAATCAAGATTTGGTTTAATTTATGTTTCAATTATTGATTGATCATTGATTTGCTTAAGTATCCTTAAGTTGTCTGCAATGGGGAGGGATATTTATAGTGACTTAGTTTGTATTATTTGAATTATAATTATTTGTTTTGATTTTATTATTTTTAATGGTGGGGTGGCATTTATTTTATTTATTTATCTTTTGAAAAGATCTTCTGTAATATGTTTAGATTTCCTTTATGAGAAGCTATTAAGTCTGGGTTCATATGTGAAGTTTAGCACAATAATAAAAGATATGTTTCCGAATTCACTGTAAAATAATGAACAAAAGGTGGCTACTTGAAAATGAAATCTTATTTTTCTATTTTCATAGAAATTTGAGTTTAAGTTTTTTTGTTTCAGTTATTGATTTTTATCATTGATTTGCTTAAGTGTCCTTAAGTTGTCTGAAGTAGGGAGGAATATTTATAGTGACTTAGTTTGCATTACTTGAATTCTAATAATTACTTTATTATTTTTTTAAGGATGAGGTATTTATTAATTTATTTATTTATTCATTTGGAAAATATTTAATCACTAGTTTGAGTTACATTTGTAAAAAAAATAATAAAGTTGAGTTTATAATATGAAGTTTAGTACAATGATAAAAGATATGTTTCTATATTCACGATAAAAGAATGAACAAAAGGGTGAATATTCAAAATTCAACTAAGAATATTTATTTAACATAAAACAAGCAAAAGGAATATGATTCTCAGAATTTGTACATCAAAGAGACTTTATGAGTTCAGGTAAAAAAAGTAAAAGGGGTAAATATGTTTATTTTCCATTTACTAAAAATTCTAAAGACGAAAAGAATTTACTGGTTTGAGTATATCTTTTAGAGATGAATTGCTTGTGATTTTTAATGTGCGGTTGACTGTTGACCACTTTAATGTTGCTACAGCAACAGCCCTTCCTGCATCTACATGGTCTGCTGAAGATCAAGGAAAAAAGTTGAAATTTGGCGCCTCTTTTTTTCTTTTTTAATGTACCCAGTTGCTAATTTAGGTTGTCAAGGAAATGGGTTATATATGTTGAAACTCACTGGGGATAAAGGATGATAATCCAAAAAACTCTAAGATATTTTTAGGATTGTTTTTTGGTTACATTTCATCATTCTTATTATCTTTACCAAACCTTTTATATAAATGACTGTGTATTTATATTTCCTATACTGAGAGAAACAGTGCCAAAGTTATAATGCCATTAATAATAAAATAATGGAGATGAAGGTAATGGTAATAATGATAATATGATATATACATATGCATAAATATATATAACGTGTGTGTATGTATATATATATATATATATATATATATAAAATGTCATCATCAAGTTGAACTGACAGCATGAGGTTCCTTAACTCTCTATTGCCATCCATCTTATCATCCATCTCTCCTGGCAGGTCTTCTAGGTTGTATTCTGTGTCCATACAAAGCTGATGTAAATAGTCTTTGCTGGTTGGCCCACACATCCATAGGGAAACATCTCTTATGAGTTTGTCCTTGCTTCTCCAACAGTGCCCCACATGTCTTGTTCATCTTACTTGAATGGTTTGTGAGATAAGAGGCAAGTGGCCATACAGCTGCTGTTTTATTGTGTGTTGTTTCTAGGATTTGTCCAAGACAGCTTGCAGCCTTTTCTCTATGCATTTTGTTAGCATTCATGTGGTGCATCTATATAGTAGTATGGGCACGGCTATAGTTTGAAAGAAATTTGGTTTTATTGTATTGGACAGATTAGATTTCCATATGTTCAATAGCCTGTTAATAACATTTCAGGCCTTTGTTAGGTATACGGTTACATCACTTTCAGTCGAGGTGATGTTGCTGTGTGAACTGGTCTTCTAATTTTAGAATCTTGCCACTTAGAGTGGAGATGGCTCTTTTTCATTTAAAATGTATGTACTTTGTTTTATTAGCATTCAAACAGAAACCAATGCCTCATGCTGCCTGCTCTAGGCTATGTTGTTGGGATTCTGCTTGGGCTGGTGTATTTGCGATAAGTACTAGGTCATCTGTATAGTCTGCATCAATCAGTTTTGTGGGATAATTTCTGCTTGCCTTTTTCAATATGAACCATTTTCTTTTGATAGATTTATTGATGTTTGATATACATAATCTAGACAGAGTATAAACAAATATGGTGCTAACGTATCTCCTTGCAAGACTCCAGTGACAATGTCAAAGAAGTCTATGTCTCCATCAGGTGAGCACATCATTGCTTTCATGTTTTTGTAAAGCATCATTATAGTGATGATAATTTATTTGGGAAAAAACATATGCTAATAGTATTTGCTCTATCTTTCCTCTATGTATGGAATTGAATGCCTTAGAGAAATCTACAAACAATAGTGTTGTCTTGAGATTTTTTACTTTTACTCCTATGATTTGATGGATTGTCAGAATCTATAAGGTTGTGATTATTTAAAAGCCATTTTGATTTTTCCTAAAAATTTTCTTGATTTTGGGCCAGATAGAATTGAAAAGCAGAACATTATAAACCTTAGGAGCTATTGCAGTAAGAGTTATGCCTCTATAGTTCTTAATGATTCTGTGGTCGCCTTTCTTGGTCATCCATTTCTCTATTGAGTTTTTGTTTATGCATAATTGTCAAATTTTCTTGTCTTCCAAACTTCCTAGCTTTTCTACTTTTCATTTTTTTCAATACTGTATTAAGTTCTTCCTTCATAAAATGTCCTAGTTTGATGTCTAGTTGGCCATTAATGATTTTTTTATATAGGTTTGACAGTGATTTCGAGAGGGTCTCTGAATGGATTCTTGAAATATTCTTTCCACTTCTAAAGCCTTCTTTGCTGGCAGTTTTTAGTTTTGCTCTTGATGTGCTCTTCCTTCTACTTATTTCATTTACTGTCTGCCATGATTGTCTATCTTTTACTAAATTTCTAAGGTTATCAATTTAGCCTTGAATTCTAATATATATTTTGTATGTTTTGATACATAAAGTTTTCTTTTTTCTGGTAATCTAATGTTGCTTTTATACAAATAATGTCAATATACCAGACTGATGACTATTTCTTAGTCCAAATAAAAGAAAAAAACTTAGATTTGAATCAACATTAAACAGAGCTAAACTATATAACACACATGCATTCAAAAACATATACAAACAACTAGCTTAAAAACACATCTATGTATGCATTTTCACACACTTTAAATCTACTCAATTCTTTTGTAAAATTTGTGTGCATATGTATATACGTGTGTGTGTGTGTATGCACATACACACATACAGATGACACATAGATATAAATACACACATATAAAAAAACTAAAGGTAAAAGGAAATAAAAAACAAAGGAGGTAAAAAATTCACCCAATACCCTTGAAAATATGTCTCTATGTGTCTATGAATACATGAGTGTACACACGTGTATACACATGCTCAGAATATATACACAAAGTATTTAAATCATGGACAATTAGCTCCAATGTGACATTCAGAGACACAAAATTTGGAATATGAAATCAAAACAACCTATCAAAACAATCTTCACTATAAAAAGGATAGCCTGAACTTAACCATTCGAATCTTCTGAAGAAGACTTAAAAGTCCAAAACATGTAGTGCACAAGTATGTGAAATAATAAAATCCTAAATGCCAAATTTGAAATCATTTGTGGACCTATTCATTTAAAAATATATGTATATATCAGTAATATCCAGTCAGCGTCTGAAGACTAAGAGTGTGGATTATTTGTGTATAGAATATACGAGGGAGTTTTCTTTCAGTTACATCATATATATATATATATATATATATATATATATATATATATATATATATATATGAAATGTAGTGTCTGCATAGCATATCCATTGGTCTAATGAAGAATTTTGTCTGATCAAAGTGTCTTTGGTTGGTACTTTATAAATCTGTCTCTATATGGTGTGGGATGTGTGTGTTTTAAATTAGCCATAACTTGACTGGCTTGTTTGTTCATGTAGATTTTTTCAAAGTGTTATTTCCAAAGTGTATCCTTTCAAATCAGGTTCATTTGTTTGTATAGATGTTTGTGGTCATCAAACATTTCTTTCAAGGTCAGGTGATTAAGTTTCATATTAAATCCAAATGGCTCATATGTTTTCAGACTTTTTATCAATTTGTCTTCTTTTTTCCAATTATTGATTTCATGTTGATATCTTTTTCAATTTTTCTATAATGGTGAATTTTGCATCTCAGTTGGAGTTATGACCATTTGAGCAAAAGTGTTTTTCAACTAATATAAGATTGTTCTGATCTTTAGATTTGATCCTGTGTCTGTAGTTATTTAATCGAAAATAAAACAGCCATTCTGACATATTGTTTTTGGCAGCATGTGCATTCCAGTAAATAGTTGGCTGATTTGGAGTATTTGCAGCAAAGGTTGTTCTTGATATTGCATGGTTGGCAAAATTTTATGGATTTTATTGTGGATTTCCTAGAGATTATTTTATTGTTTAGTATGTTTTTGCTATATATTATTACTCTGAGATTAAAATAGGTTGCATACCTGCTCCTTGAAAAATATCTTTTAAGTTGGGGTTTATTTCTAAAGTGTCCTGATGGTTCTTGACTATCTGGGCTAGTGGTGCAAGACTGTTATTGAATGTTATGACGAAGAGGATGCAATTCATCTTCACTTTTTCTCTTAGTTTTAAAGTGTCTTGTCTCTGGGTAGAGGTGGCTTTGGTTGTCTGGTTTTTGATTAACATATAAGAATATCCCCATGCTGAGAACTGTTATTTAGGTTTATCACTTTGTCTTTATAATTCATTGTTGTCAGTGCAGTTTCTTCTCAGTCTGATTGCTTGTGAGTAGAGGAAGCTGCCTTTGGGATGTTTGTGGTGAGAAAAACTGTAGTGGAAGTAGTTGTGTGTTAGTAGGTTTTGTGTGTAATATATGTAGTTGTCTATTCTTGTCAATATATCATCATCATCATTATGTCATGCCATCAGCATGAAAATCCCTGACCCTTTCTCCCCACCCTTCTCTATCATCCATTGCTTCCAGCAGGTCTTCAGGGCTACATCCCGTATCGGCACAGAGCTGCTGTATATAGGTTCCAGCTGGTTGTCCTGCCTTTGCTCGTCCATGTGAAAGGGTCCACAGGAGTACATCACTTATGAGTTTGTCCTTACTTCTCCAACAGTGTCCTGCATGTCTAGTTCGTCTAACTTTGATAGTTTTTATGGTGGGTGGTAAGTGGCCGTACAGCTGCTGCTTTGTGAGGTGCTGCCTTTATGACTTGTTCAAAATTGCTCGTAGCATTCTTGTGTAGTTGCTGTCAAGCTTTTTCTCCATACGTTTAGTTAGCATCCATGTAGTGCATCCATAAGCAGTATCGACACAACTGCTGCTTGGAAGAAACTCCTGACTGATAAAATAAAACACAGTTCTCAATATATATTAGAGTATCTAAAAGTGCGATTGAATATGTAGACTTTTTGTGGTCAAATTTGATCAATTTGTGCATCATATTTAGGGTGGTTAAGAAATTATCCACTTGTGCTTTTCTACCTGTGTATATGATAAATATATCACCAATGTATCTTGCATAAAAGAGGCAGTTATTCTTAATTTCAGGGTTGATGTATGCATTTACAAATTTATCCATGTAGATTGTTGCATATGAAAAGGCTACAACAGTTACCCATGGTGGATCCTCTTGTTTGTAAGAAGTATCAACCATTAAAGTTGAAGTTATTTAATATTCATATGTGTTACATTAGCATTGTTATTACTTTTGTGGGCGCGTTTTTGTTATTCTCTTGTTGAGCATTCTCCCCTTAGCTAAAATCCTTCAAGTTTGATATTGGAGCATAGGAAGCTGATATCCATTGTGACAAGAATTGCATCTTGTGATATGTGTGTGTGTGTGTGTGTGTGTAGGGAACCAATTTCCCATGATCATGGAATTGCAAACAGAATCATGAATCTGAAATGCAATCTGTTTTTTAACATATATTTCAATAATACAAAACAAATTAGTCTATTGATCAAATTTTTTCCATTAAAAAAAATTTATTTCAAAACTTAAATAAATAAATGTCTCTGCAATTTTCTTGTTAAAATTTTGTATAAATACACTCATGTATGTGATGTACTTATTTTCTTGAAATTCAGTTTTACATATATTTGTCCTTATTTTTCATTTTCAAACAAAGAAAAAATTATGAACAAAATTTTTACATTTAAAAAATGTGTCATTGATTTTCTGAGAAAAATGTCAACTTATCTATTTTAAATATTTTACAAATTTTCTAAGAAACTGAAGTAAACCAGATGGAGTCAGATACTATTGCTAATGTGTAAATGCAAAGATCAACAGATTGTGCTGATGTGGGGGAGAGATACACTGACATAGTAATAAGTTTAGCTAATAAGTGTTAGTCAGTCATGGATGAAATTAATGTAGACTTAAACTAAAACTATTGAATTGTTCTTTTAAAAATTTCTTTTGTAGAGTTTTATGATGAAAGAAAAATGCTATCACAATGCCTAGAAAAGACTCATCAACCACACAATCTTGAGATGAAAAATAAAAAATAAATTCTTTCAAATAGCATTTTATGAAACAGCTCTGCCTAGTTTACTATGAAGCTAATCTATCTCTTTAGATACCACCACACAGGGATTCATAATTGTATCATCTTCACTATAATAAAAATCCTCTAATAGCATTAGCTATTAATATTCTTAGAGCATTTTTTAAATATTTTTAAGGATTTTATTTCATTTTTGCATTATCTAAACTTATTGTATGAATAAAGAGCAAATTGCCAAGATAGTCAATATTGAATCATTGTAAGATTCTAGAATTAGTAGATAATGGTCAACTATGTCATGGATCCTACCATAATTTGTACCTGAATCTGCATTTTATAAATGAGAACTTCATCCATTTAATAACAACTTTGACAAGCTTAGAGGGGACTAAGTGTCCACTTGTATAAGTTTTATATAACATGATGAAGGATATAAAACAGTATTCGCATATTGGTACATAAAGATCAACATTTTGCCTAGAAACTGATTGTCTTCTGTCTGAACTAGAAAACAGAGAAGGAGAAGATTATCTAAAATTTTCATCACCATATCAGGACTCACATGTAGGATAAAATACTGACACTGTTACTATCATCACCTCTGGTCCTTTTTCTAAATTCCAAGATTTTTTCAGCACATTTTTTTCAAAATTGAATAAATACCTGAATGCCCACTCTGTCTAACTTTTACAAAGGAACTTGCCTTTTTAATCCTAAACAGCTACCCTATATAATCCATTTATATGATAGTTTTGAAACCATTAAAGACTAGTAAGATCCTTCTACTAATCTTTTTGAAGAATTTCAAATTTATAGGAATTACCAATCAAAAAGCAAATTAAATATATTAATCTAGATTGAATTAATATTTTTAATATGTTTTTTGTTATGATTGAATCATTATAGTTCAATTACTGTTTTGTAAAATTTTCATCAAATTTTTTTATTTATTCAGATATTTATGATTGAAAATGAAGTTATTTGCTGTTAATTCTTTAAATTTGTGATTTTTGTGTTAATTTTGATATTGTGAATCAGTAATTGGTCTGATTTTTCAGAATTGGAAGCATAGGGATTGCTTTAATGACAGCAACTCTACTATCAATAAACTTTTGGAAGTAAATCCCTCTTTATTCAAATCTTTATAAGATCCAAGTTTAAAAAATAGATAAACTGTTGTGACATTTTACAAAACCACTGAAATCTACACTTCAACAAGTGTTGAGAAGACTACAAAATGAGTGGTGATGTAATATTTCTTTAAAAGCACACACTGCTTCTGATAATAAAGATTCCAAAGCTTTTTTTAAAAGAGATGCTTATGCCACAGTCACTATACACTACTCCATTACAATCAAAAGATGGGTAGACACTTTATAAAACTTCAGAACAAATCATACTATACTAGAAAGAACACTTCAACAACCTTTTTTCTAACCTTTCAGAGGTTGATTTGGATATTATTTATGGATTCATTCAGAGAGAAATCTTGGCCCACATGGATAACTTACTTAGACATGATAAAATCATTTCAACATTGAATCAAACTCTGGAAAGTCTCTCGGATTAGATTGTATACCAGTAGTGCTTCTAAAAGGTGGTGGGAACATTGTCTTCTGCTATTCTTAATCTAATATCAAATAGCTGCAAGGGAGCTTGCTACCTCAAGGTTCGATTGAAGGGATATTAGTATCCATTCATAAAGGGAAATGAACTAAGTCTATGCGTGTTAATTTTAGAGGTATGACTCCTTGAATTGATTGGAAAGGTGTTCCCAAGATTCTTAATTGTTTGATAAAAGATATTTGTCGTCAAATCCTTCCTGAGACTTAATCTGTTTTTTTATGTCAAGCAGGGGTACAATAGATATATTTTATGCAAGGCAGTTTCAAGAGAAATGCATAGAACTCTGTATGCCTCTCTATCAGGTATTGATGAACTTAACCAAAGCTTTTGATAATAAAGCAGAAGCTTTTTTGTTAATTATGCACCAATCTTTTTAGAAATATCTAAAGAACTGCATCAAAACATGAAACCTAGGGTGGCTTTCTATGAAGATTTATAAAGAGGATGACCTACAGGTGGATCACATTAATCCAGAGTTCAAGCTAGGATATTTGAGATGTAATTTTCATTGATAAAGATGGTTATCAATGTGTCTAGATGTGGCAGTTATCATATATATATATATATATATTGTAGACACACAGAGATGCATACAAGATCTTTCCTTTTAAATAAGAGGGCTTAAGTTAGCAACCTTAGTCGATAGCGATCCGAAGGTTCTTTTTTTCAATAGCTACTACACCCAGGTGTAGGGAGAGTACTACTCCATTCCTTGGATTTCTCCATTTTACCCTTGATCCTTATCTTATAATGGTGACTGTTAAGCAAGGCGGTATCAAGTACCATTTTTTGAGTTTTTGGTATGACGCGACCTCAGATTGAACCCTGGCTTCCCGGACCATTGGTGGACACTGTACTCATTAAGCCAATGGCCTGGCATGCTGGTTATTGTGTTGATCAATTTTTGAAATCTTATTTTTAGTATCTTTTTTAATCCTTTTATTGAGATGTATGCATATTTATTCTATACCATTAATATTGTATTATATTATACTATATCATATTATATTATATGCTCTTGATATTGCTGTTAATATTGCTTGTTTAAATTTCACTATGTACTAAGCAGTAGTTTTGTACACAAATGAATAAAAATGCAGAAATATGAGGGTCATTCAGTAAATAGGTGAATTTTTTTTAAAAAAAGCAAAATAGATTTTTTTCAGGTTTTTTTCCATACATGTAAACTTTGCATTGTTTGGAAATGATTTCAAGCAAAAATTATTTTAATCTTGCAGAAATATTTGTTTTGAGGCTATTCAAAATGGTGGCAAATCAAACCAGTGCTCTAGGCTTGAATTGAGGTCTGTCAAAAGTTTTTGAAGTGAAAACCATGTGAAATTTACTGTGTACAGATAAGCATGTTTTACTCAAAAAACTGTTTACAAATGGGTTAAACATGGGTTTGCCACTACAAGCTTGAATTAAAAAGACAGTTTGTGAAATGGAAACACACTGATTCTGTGATAAAAAAAGGTCATACTGACAGTCTCATGGGACATGAAAGGACTCATCACTATCGATTTCCTTGAAAAAGGTGCAACTGTAAACAATGTTTTTTATTTCTAATTCCTTCAGCAAAATTTACCTTATTTATTGAATGACCCTCGTATAACTGGTCATTGAATTTTTATCAGTGATGAAAATTTGTTGGAAGTAAATTTCACTTAATTGAAATTGTTATTTACAATTTTATCTTTATAATCTTCATCAAAAAAGTAAAATATTCCTAAATCTCATTATTTTCTTCTTGACTCTCCAAGGAAAATGCTTTCTAAAACTCTTAAAAGATTTCAGTTGGGATAATGAAAAAAAAATGTTTCTCAGTAGCACATTTTATATCTTTGTCTTAGTAGATAGATTTTGTCTGTTCTTGTATATATACATTCTTATTTATCTAAAATGTATTTCTCAGTTTCACCACCATATCGGGACTCACATGTGGGATAAAATACTGACAGCCTGTTACTATCATCACCTCTGGTCATTTTTTCTAATTAGCCATAACTCTTTCGCCCTATCTGCTTACACTCACAGAGACATAAACTACCCAGTTTAAAGAATACTTGATACATCTTCACTAGCGACAACCTGACTACTTCATATTTCTGCAAAAATAACTTTGAATGCTGATAAATACAATATCATTAATAATATATATGTATTTTTCCTTTTAGGTAAGAGGATTAGATGGCGCTTATGCTATTGGTCAACTTTTGAAAACTCGACAAGTTAAGCTTGAATATCTCCTTGATGAAGGTCTCATGGTTGTAGATGGATTAGTCAAAGGAACTGACAAACCCGTTGCAATGTGAGAGAATATTTATTACTTGTAATCAAATTAATATAAAAAAAAGTTCTTTTCTTTTTTAAATCAGATTTCATTGCTTAAAGTAATTTACTTTTTCTTTTTTTCTTTTCTAAATCTAAATGCAAGATATCTGAGGCAAAGACACAACTGTGATTATTCATTTTTGTAAATTATTTTAAATACAATTAAAGATATAATTTAAAAACAACAAAACTGAAACTATAAAAAAAACTTTTGTGAAAATTTTTTCTATATTATATATTTAATTACTGATTGAAGTAATTTACTTTTTTTTCTTTTTTAAACCCTTTTACTGTTGCATTTTCCAATTTTCATTAGCTCTCAGTGCTGTATTTTCAAATAAAAAAATGTTATTTAAAAACATTTAAGTGTTAAAGAATTTAATATTTAATTTTAAAGCATGTTAAAACATTTGAATGTTGAAACATTTAATCTTTAATGTTAAAACATTTTAATTGTTACTTTAAAACATTTAAATGTTAAAACATTTAATATTTAATATTACTTTGAAATATTTGATGTTAGAATATGTTAAAAAATGTAAATGTTTTTTAAAAATATGTAATTGTTATGCAAAAGCAAATGTTATGTACTAATGTTAGGATAATGAAAAGAACAATTTCTGAGTAAATGAATTAACTTCCTGTCTTGTTCTTAATTTTTTGCTCCCTTGCCTTCTTTCTATGATTAGCATATGTAATGCTTAACAGTGTGGTATCTCAGAAAGCAGTTTGGAAGACACATGGGCAAAAATTGTTCTCTTCCATTCTTACAATCACTACATTCATATCTTGTTTGCTTCCTACTTGAGTGGGACAGGCTGTTACTATACACAGTACAGTTATGTTTGTATTTTGAGTCCGGAGATATGATAGGAAAGTGATGATCTTTGATATCATAGTATGAAATCTGACTATATTTGCACATGGCACACTACTAGGAATTCAACTATGGTCACATATGACAGTGAAAAGGTTAATCATTACAAGAATTTCAAGATCATTAGATTATTATGCAAATATTGTGTCTGTTCAACTCATTATTCTTTATGTCATGAATGAATAAAAATTGTCTGTATCTTTTCATAAATTCTATTTTTATTTATTCATCAATTTATTTTAACTGTTCATTTGTTTTAATTATGATTGACTGATTGGAAATTGTATTGATTTCCTTTACATAAAAGTTTCAAATCAGTTGACAATTACATTCATCTAAAAAACTGATATTTGAAGTACTTTTCAAAGAATTCTTTAGATAAGATTTGGTTTCTTTGTTTTGTGGTATATCAAACTTTGTGGGTACTATTTAACCCATACTTAGGAAAGGGGGTAAGAGTGTTAATACCATTCCCAAGGGTCAGAAATTGAATGTTATAGTGTGACTGGAGTTCAGACTCACTACAATGTAACTGTGCAGTACATTAACCACTACACCAGTGAAACTCCTCTCTTTAGACAATTGAACTTCTTGTTTTTGTTGTTCAGTCAACATTTTGACCATTACATATTCAAGCTTTCTTCAGATGAAATATATAAGAATAAGAAAGACTCTTGTTCTGGCTGCTCTCCACTTCACTCCCTTTTTTTTTTGATGCAGACATGATATCAAACAGAAATTTGATTTTTTTTTTACCACTTAACAGAAACTAGTGATGTTGAATGAAGTTCTATGTAAAAAAAAATATTAAAATTTGATGTTTTGTTTGTTTTAAACTCTTGAACAAAGATAGTTTAAGTTTATTTGTTTAATAGCATATCAACTTCTTATAGGTTATTTCATGCCAAAATCTGATTCATTTCTAAATGTTTGATTACAATCATAACTATATTTTGAATGTTCCATTGTATTTTTTAAGAATTGCTCTTTGACTGTAATCATTTGTTTACAGAATTGATACCAAATGTTCCTATCTAATACAAATAATTTTTACAGTTATATGGGTTCAAGTGACTAATAATTATATTCCTTAATAAATAATTATAGCTTCCATAAACTATTTTTAATGCAAATAATTTGTATGGAGTTAAATGGTTTCAAGTATTCCTATCTTACATTAATAATTCTATTTACTAATAATCATTTGTTTGCTCATAGTTATATGGTTTCATATATTCTATCCAATACTAATGATTTTCAAATAGATCTACTTAATCCATAGATGGGACCCTAGCAGGGATACCACTGAGTCAGGGTGGATCTGAGAGTAATGGCAATGAAGGGGTACTTAATATTCCCCAAAGTTCCAGGACTTGCAGTTAAGTGCAATAGCCTGAACACCCCTTTTTCTTGTAGTATTACCCCTCTGCATAGTTAACATATTCTAAGCTGTGCTGACTGGGCTGTCTGAAGAATGAGACCAAAACAATAGACTTGTTCCTGAAGAAGGCTGGAGAATGTACTGGTTAAAATATTGTGTAAACAACAAAAACAAGGAGTTTAATTGTCTGAAGAATTCTTTAAAATTTTGTTCATAGAATTAGTTATTGAAGTTATATTGCAAGCAGTTTAGTAATTTTTATAAAATGACAACTTGCAAAGTGACTTAAAAATTTGAAGTTGTTTTATGTGATATATTAGAGATTGTTCAGACATATCTCTTTGTATTTTTGTTGTCATTTACTAAGTTTAATATGGGGTACCCAGTAAGAAACAAATTCACCAACAATGATCTGCTAGGCTAACTAGCTAACCATTACATCAAGCAGCCAGTACTATTTACTAAGCTTTGTTGAGTCTATTACATAAGTATTACGTTGCTTATTGTACTGTTATTAATTTGTCATTTATCTAAGCACTAAGCTGGCTCATTGCTGCTTAGTTTTGGTGACTTGTTAGGAACTGGTAGTCTCAGTTTTAATTGCCCTTATATCTTTGTATTTTTTGGTAGTGTTAACTCATATCTTCAGGTGTTTTCAAGTACATAATCCATAAGACTAAAAAAGAAAGTTTTTTTTTTTCTTATGAATTATACACCTGACAAGAATGTTGGTTGGTTGTTTTGGTTTTATGGCATATCAACCTTTGTAGGTTATTTAATGCCAAATCCATTTTTATACAAAAATCAGTTCTATTTCAAACAATTCAGTTTAGTCAAACATTTCTAATTCAACCAATTCCATTTAGTATAAGTATAGATTTTGTTTACACACAGTTAAATGCCAAAATAGTTATTTCAAACAATTCAGTTTAGCATACAAAAACAGTTCCATTTCAAACAATTTAGTTTAGCAAAAGTATACCGTTTAAATATCAAAACAGTTCTATTTCAGGTAATTCAGTTTGACAATTTTATTTCAGATAATTCAGTTTAGCATAAGTACGCAATTTAGGCATCAAAACAGTTCTTTTTCTAGCAATTCAGTTTAGCATAAGTACGCAGTTTAAATGTCAAAACTGTTCTATTTCAAACAATTCAGTTTAGCATAAATATGAAGTTTAAATGCAAAAAACATTAAACTCTTGAAACCATGGTTTAGTTCTATTTGACCCATAGATAGGACCCTATCAGGTGCTACCACTCCAGGCCAGAGTGGACCTAGGAGCGATGGTAATGAAGGGGTACTCTGCATTCCCCAAAGCTCCAGCATTCCTGGAACCTCACCATCAGATTTTTTAGAGTCATATCCAGGATACTTGTTGGGGGAGGGGTTTTACTCCTCTGCAGAGGTGCAGTCAGTGTATTCTACAACTCCAGCCAACTGGGCAAACTTGACAAGAAGTGAAGAATCGGTTGTCTGAAATGTATTAACACTTTATGATATGTTAATGACTCAAAGTTGTTTGATGTATGTATTTAATCAATGCCACAGGGAGGATGTAACACAAGGTCAATTTTTAAGGAGCATAAAGCTGGTTTGAATTCATTTTTCTTTTCCTAGACTGGTTACTTAACCTAAAGCTAAAGAACCCAGTCAGCCCTACTATTTACCCATAGCTATGTATAAAACAGATGGATTCATGCCTTACCTAATGGCATTAGTATGAAGTGAAACACAAACAGCTTTGTACAAGATTTGAACTTGGATCCATAATTCTGTTTCCTATGATGATAACCATTATGCTAAGTTGTTTGATTTATTAGTTTGGCGAAGAAATAATTCTGTTTTTTTATTATCATTGCTTTTCATTCAACTTGTGCGGTATACATTTGTTGAGTATTGTTTTCCAATTTTGTGAAAACATTGAATAACTGTTGGATGCTTGATATTTAATTTTTCTGCAACCTCTTGAGTTATTTTATGTCAATTATATTAATTATATTAATCTAACTGGTATTTGAAATACTATTTCAAAATTCTTTAGACAATTAAACTTCTTGTTTTTGTTGTCCACTCAACATTTTACCTATACATACTCCAGTCTCCTTCAGGCAAAATATGTATCTCCATACAGTAAAAAGACTCTTGACAGTGTAACTGCCGCTTCAATAATTGCTCATAATTAGTTGTGAATTGAAAAACGACCTCTTCAACCCTTGTCATCTTCAAAACTGTCATCTCTATCATGAAATTTTGGGAACCAATTTTGAGCAATACATTCTTTGATGGTCTGCTTGGATGATACTTCAAGTAATTTTCACAGCTTTATGTTGCATTTTGAACTCATACTGTAAAATTACTTGAATTTGCTTCTTTTTTTTCTGTCTTTAACTTGCCTTAAATGAATAAGAATAAATAGCGAAAACTTAAAGTATAAATAAATAAACTTGATTGATTAATTTTAATAGCATGTCAATCCATCTAGGCTTATTTTATATCTAGGGAATCATGTTCGTTGTGTATTCATACTTACATTTTTTTGTGTTATTGTTTCTTTTAGAGTGTTTGAATACAAATAATTTTTAAATTGGTCTATTTGATCCATAGATGGGACCCTAACAAGTGCTACTACTGTGAACTTTGTAATAACGACAATGAAGGAGTACTCCAAACTCCCCTGAGCTCTAGAACTGAAGCCTCACTATCAGATGCAGTTTAGTGTCATAATCAGGACACTCCTATTTTGGGAGGTTTTTACCTCTCTGCAGGGAATATAGTCAGTATATTCTTATGCCTGCTGACAGAGCTTAAATAAAAATGAATAAACCAAATCACTTTGGCCATTTTCCTGGGTAATTAAAATTAATATAAAAATAGATATTAAATAAATTACTAGAGCAAAATTTGCTCTTTAGAATTGTATATTACATGAATGTAGCTGAATTATGGTTTATTCTAAAGTAGATAACAAAAACAGAAATTATTTTTGTACCAACCCAATAATTTGCAAAATTTCTCTTAGATATTCTTAACTGTTGTATTCTGCAAAAAGTACAGTGTTTTCAGACAGACAGCTTCAGTTGGTCAAGAGTCCTAATTTAGCATCACCTAGGAATAATCAACAATTTATTTTCAAACTAAATGATAATATCTGTACTGCATTATATTTCACAAAAATCAATGAGGAAATCTATTTTATATGCACTGTGGAAAAAGAAAATTTTCCCTAGAGCTCTTTTCTGTTATCAAACTTCATATAAAATTCACATTAATGAAATATTTCTTACAATATAAGGCACTTCCATGAATGGTAATAGCATTAACTACAAATATAATTAATTCTTTATGGTTGAAGAAAATTTGCTTTCATTTCATGTTCAGTTTTATATGAATAATATATATGTGATGAGTTCAATTTCTAGGTTTGCTTTTGTGAAATATTTTAGGATTGGAGTTGTTGAAAAAGGCCAAGCAGTGGTTGTTCTTTCAGTAAATGGGACTCCAGGTCATTCCTCATTCCCACCTTTTGAAACTCCTATTGGAATCCTTTCTGCAGCTGTGCATAAGTAAGTACAGTTATAACTCACATTTCTTCTTCTTATTTTACAATAAATTCATTAAATGTCTTTTATAACTGTCTGTTTATTGTTTAACTCAAGGACAACTAGACTTATAGCCACCAAATTTTCTGTGTTTACTAATAGAGCATATTAGTTTTTGAAAATTCCAAATTTTTTGAAGTTTTTAGCAGCAGTCTGATTTACAATGAAAATCAAATGTAAGTATATAGTATAATGAGCCAAATATAAGTATATACGAATATATAAATATGATAATGTAACAATGTTATAACAATGTAAGTATATGAATATAGTAAAGCATTATAAGTATATAAATAGGACTTATATTTTGTGCCTATTTGTTATAAACTTACTTAGGATGGCCAGTAATTTAGAATTCATATTACAATTAATTCAAAATAGAATAAAGGGAATTACTCTATAACTAGTAATTAATTTTCATTTCTCTCTTGATAGATTATGATTATTTCTTATTGTTCTTCTATCTTTTCCTTTATCAGTGTTCTTTTTTCATTTTTCATTTTTTTCTCTCTTTTCAATTTTCTTTCTCTATTTTTCCATTTTCTTTGCTTGCCTTTCAATTTTTTACACTTTTTCTTTTTTATTCTGTTTCAATTTCTTTTCCTGCTTTTTTAAAAATTTTCTTTTCTCTTTTTAAATTTCTCTTTCTCTCTTGTTTAATTTTCTTTCTTTCTTTCTTTCTTTCTTTTTTATAATTTTTTTCTTTCTTTTCATAATTTCTTTGGTTGGTTGGTTTTTATGGCATATCAACCATTGTAGGTTATTTAACGCCAAATCCATTTTTATACAAATAGCCACTTCTATTTCAACCAATTCAGTTTAGCATGAGTACAGAGTTTAATTGTCAAAAACATTTCTATTTCAAGCTATTCGATTTAGTCAAACAATTCTAATTCAAATAAATCAGTTCAGCATAAGTACGCAGTTTCCATGTCAAAACAGTTCTATTTCAAGTAGTTCAGTTTAGCATAAATACACAGTTTAATTGTCAAAATATTTCTATTTCAAACTATTCAGTTTAGTCAAACAGTTCTAATTTAAAGAAATCAGTTCAGCATAAGTATGCAGTTTAGTTCTATTTAACCCATAGATAGGACCCTATCAGGTGCTATCATTCTGGGTCAAAGTGGATCTGGGAGCAATGGCAATGAAGAGGTGCTCTGCATTTGTCAAAGCTCCAGCATCACTGGAACCTCACCATCAGATTTTTTTAGTGTCATATCCAGGACCCTTGTTGTGGTGGTGGTGGTGGGGTCTTACATATCTGCAGAGATGCGGTCGGTGTATTCTACAGCCCCAGCCGACTGGACAATATAATTTCTTTCTTTCTTTCTTGAACTCCTTACTCAACTAAAAGTACAGATCCATACAGAAATAACCCCATTATTTGTAATGGGAACTATGCCAATTTAAAATAAAATAAAACCTTTTATGGCAGAAATAATTAAATTCCTTGATTGTTATTTTAAGATTAAATTAAATTCTGTTCTTGTGTCCAATTATTTTCATATTCAACTTGTTATTGATAAGCTTCACTGTCAGCCTCAAGGATTATCTTACCATATTGATTGATTTCTTTGAAACAGAAAAAATATTGCTGTAAATATCAATATCTAAGTTGAATTGGTTTATAAAATTCTGATGTATTAATTCAAGTTAACTGATAAATTGACCTCTTCCCAATCAAATAAAGAATCAATATTTCCTTCCAGCTGAGCACCCGTCATGATTAGCAGGCTCGGCTAACAGACTATTGTTAGTGAACTTAATTGTCACTGAGTGCCCCATACTTGCTTCAAGGATAAGCTAAGCATAGTAAATGACTTTTAGGTACCTTGTATGGTGTTGTGGTTGGTGAGCTAGACTAGCAAACTATTGTTAGTAAGTTCAATTCTCTGTGAGTGTGCCATACTTCTAAATGACCAAGTACAACTTTACATAGTCTTATCAAAAAACCAATTAAAATTGCAATCTTTAATTTTACAATCTGATGCTTTGTTGAGAAATAACAAATTTAAAAGTTAAGATTTTAAATTTATTTTAAGTAGTAAATATAAATTAAATTTGGATTAAATTATTAACTAAAAGTTTGAACTTTGTTGTAAGCATATTAAAGATTTATTGAGTACAGTCTTATTAGTAAGCAATAAATTTCAATGAGGCATTTAAACATTGTACAGATACCTGCTCTTATTTTCTATCTGATTATTTACCATTTTTTACTCCTATTCTTCACTGTTGGATTAGCTCCCTCATCTGCTTCACTCTTCATATGACCAATAGAAAATTTCACCCTCCATTATCATAGCAACGCATCTGGGTATAAATGTAGAGGTGCCAAAACAAATCTTCCTCTTTTCTTTCAGATGACATAAAAAGAAAAATTCCTTTTTGACTGTATCAGTCTGAAATATATTACAAAGAAGCTGAAAATAGAGAAAAACTAATGACATGATCCTAAACAGTGTATTGGGATACAAAATAGACCTTTTGTCACTTCAGTGAAAGTTCAACAAGTACAAATATAATAATATAAAATATTTGATACAGCATATATATCATTAAGTAACCAGCCCATTGGCATAATGGTTCAATAGCCCAGGAAACCAGAATTCAATCCCAGGTTGAGTCATACCAAAAACTCAAAAAATGGTATTTGATGCCTGCTTACTTAACACTCAGCATTATAAGGTTTGGATCAAGCAATCCAGGGAAAGGAGTAGTACCCTCCAATACACCTTGGTGAAGTTGCTATTGAAAAAGGAGCCTTTGGGTTACCCTCGACTGCAGTCGGCCAACTAACTTACCATATATTATTATTCATAAACTAGAGTTTCTTGTTGATATCGCATACCCAACTAATCATACTAAATTGAACTACTTTTGTTAGACAGCTATGTTCTGAAAGTCTAAGTAATTTGAATGGATATATAAGTTTTATTTGTTGTTACACATAAACTAATTATTTATTAAAAAGTTTGGTTACAGAAATAATGTAGGATTATAATATCAAATAACTGTTACTGAGTTCACAACAGCAAGTTATAACAGGCAGTTATAAACTCAAAATGAAAAGCCTACACCATAAAGAAACAAGACTACTGATGCATTGCTATCATCATTTGTACAAAGAAAATATGGAAGTATATACAAAATTGGTGTAAAAAGTATTCAGACTATTGTTATATTCACTACATTTTGGCCAATGCATTCAGCATAACACATGTGTAATGTTGCATAAATAATTATCCCAGGGTGAGAGCCCATTTTATGTGAAGTTTGGCACTTGACACTCAGCAAAATAAGTCCCAGTCAAGACTCCTATTTCAGGCACATGGTAAACTGGCAAATAATGTGGAGGTTAATTTGGGGCTAGACTGATCTCAGACATTGGTAAAGGGGTGCCAATTCACTTTCACATACACCTCCAAGTCCTTTGTCTTCCTACCCACTCAGATAGCAAAAGAATGAACTTCGAGGTTAGAAAATATTAACTGTAGCCAAATTTCCAAAATTCTCTTGTAATGTTTTAAGGAGGCAATAAGACTTTTAGCAAAAATTAATGAAAGCGATACGAGGCTGAAACAAATATGTGCAAAAGAAGTCAAATCGACAGAGGAAAAGATTTCAACACAAGGGTGTATTTAAAGTACAACAAAATTTTGATAGGTGATGACCAAACAAATAATGATGAGATTTCAGAAACAGTTCTTTTTCCTTTCTCTTTTCTTTTTACTATATAACAAAATGTTAAGCCAACAGGAAAGCATCAACCAGAAATGTCTCTCAACAGTCCTTTTTTCTTTTTTCTATTTTTTTCCTTTCTTTCTTTTTCTCTTACTTGAGAAAAGTGTCCAAGTTGCCGGACTGAAGCATGTAACAAAGTTCATTCACTAATTTAACTATTGATGAAACAGAACCTTT
The DNA here is from genome assembly GCA_963585895.1 of Sepioteuthis lessoniana. Lineage (NCBI taxonomy): Eukaryota > Metazoa > Mollusca > Cephalopoda > Myopsida > Loliginidae > Sepioteuthis > Sepioteuthis lessoniana. The sequence goes on along the minus strand of OY757906.1, from coordinate 73,801,556 downwards.
TCAGTTTCTCTCTTTCTTTTTTTTGAATACATATAACTTTCCAATATTTAGGAATTGTAGAAGGAAAACGGTTTAAGTTATACTTATCTTTCACGGATTTTCAATGTTCACATTTCTTTCTCTCTTTTTTTTACGGGTGAGTGACCTTCCCAGAGTTGACAGATATCAGCATGTTGCTCTCGCTGACTTCTGTCCAAAACTAAAGATTCTTCTTCAAATTTCTCTAACGGGTCATGGTATTTTGGCACAAAGTGTCTGTGGGCCAGTCATTCAACTTTTCCTCTTCCACTATCCCGTCAGGTCACACTACTCGATACTCGATTGACTTCTTTCGTTCAACAGACTACAGGTCACAGAGTGCAGGTAGCTTGACCTTCTTTCCCATACCATTTTAACGGTCTGTCTTAGTGCCTGTTGATTCAAATAAAAGAAGGGTAAGGAAATTGACCCCCTACCTTCCTTCTCTCTGTAGCAATTAACGTCACTCATGGTGCAGTGGGTATAGGCATTTAGTTGAAAAGTGCTTCAAAGTGAAATCATCTACAGGTTGTAGTGAGTGCAAGATTGAGAATGAACTTAAAACTATGAAGGATATCTTCATTGATAACGGGTACCCAGTGGATGTCATTGATAATAATATTGAGCATACGGTGACAAAGTTCAAAAACATGAACTAAGTTTTTTGGTCCTCTGAAATGTCCTGTATACTTCAGACCTCCCTGGGTTGGTTTTGCTAGCGAGTCTTTTGCTAATAAGATTGTCTCTTCTGTGTATCATTGTTACCATGCTGTTAACCTAAGACCAATATTCACTTCGAGGCCGGCCTTTAATTCTACGAATAAGGACAAGCTGCCTATCTTCAAACAAAGTAATATAATCTATAAATTTGTTTGTCGATGTAATTTGACATATATAGGTATGACTTGTCAACGTCTCGAAGTGAGGGTTAGACAGCATATACCCAGATCTCTTTTGTCAGGCTGACTAACATCCGGGCGTTCTCAAATAATAGATTCGGCTGTTGGTGAGCATTTGCTCACTATAGATAGCTGCAGAACCAGTTATAAAGATGATTGTTTCTCAGTCCGGCATAGAGCTAGAGATAAATTTCACCTCATATTTCTAGAGGCGATTTCTATTTCTATGAATCGCCCCTCTCTATGCGGGCAGTTAAACAATCATACTCTTAATATTTTTGGGGAACTGTTAGATACTGGGGTTACTTATTTTTTTTTGTTTTTTGTTTTTTTTCCCCTCTATCTGGCTATCCTGATTATATATTATATATATATATACCCCCATTTTTATCTAATTTTCCGGTGTTTAATAACTTGAAAAGTACCAGACGAAAAGGCCTTTGTTGTTTTTTTATTATTTTATTTGCATTCCCCTACTGTAATTACCAATGATGTCCCTGTTTATTATATTATATATGTGTATATAGTCATCCACAGACAGATCTGTTTCGTTCTATCAGAACTCATCAGTGTGGCTAGACAGTAGCTTCCCGTAGCTGGGATTGAAACCCTGGTTGACTCAAATGCCAAGCCAAAGCTTCTAACCATTTAGCCACGAGGAGCCATTAGCTGCGAAGCAAATTTTAAACGGTTATGAATCACAATTACTATTGTTTACATACATCCGTTCAGTGGCTGCCGAGACCTCAATTCATATACGAAGAGGCTTGCATGAACGCTAATGGCAACATGATTACTTCTTCGCCGGAGAACTCAACCCTATATATATATATATATATATATATACACATTAATAATGTAATTTGCTATATTTATAAATAAAGAGTGTTCAATAGCAGCAACAGAGCATATATATCTCTAAGTTAAGATAGCATAGACATAGTAAATGGTGTTTTGTCACTGTCAGTTTCTTGCCTATGTGATCATCAGTGATTCTATGTCTACACTATCCTAAGTTAGATATATATGTAAATTGATATTAATAATTCATTATTTATCTGAATTTCAAAGTTCTCTAAGGGTTCCCAAATTTGACATGAATTCTGCCAAGTTTGACAAGAAAGTTCTCAAGTTTGACAAGAAACATCTGAAAAAGACTGAAGAATACATTGGCCAAAACATTGTGTATCTAATAATAAAGATGAGATCAATAGTCCAAAATAGTAAAAATTATTAATGTAGTTTGCTATATTTATAAATAAAGAGTGCTCAATATTGGTAACAGAGAATATGTAGATCTAAGTTAGAAAAGTGTTATACAGAATCAATAGCACTTGGTAACTCAGTTTCTCACACATGTGATCATCAGACCTTGTCTGATGTTTGCATAGTCACATGTCTATTATGTGATTGACAAAGTAAGTCATATGGGATAATCTAGCTCCAAATTACAAAGTTAGTATTTATTTTCATGGTAACATTTAGCCACCAACTCTGATTCTCTTTTTAGTAAATTATTTGAATTCCATTGAATATAAATATGTAATCTTTTGAGTGAGGTGGTTGATATACTAAATAACATGGCTTTCTCTAGCAATATGTAATAGTCATGACTCAATAGATTACATATTTATTTAGTTAAATCTAACAGACATCAGACATGTCAAATACGAACTCAACTGAGATTTGATTGCATGAAACTCAATCATGAACTTTTATCCATTTTTTTTATTATTATCCTATTCTACACTTGAAAATTATTGTGATATTGCTCTGCATTTTTGTGCATTGGGCACTCTGAAGACTTTTCTGATTAAAAAATGTTTTAAAATGTTTTTTGGTTCAATAGCAATAAAATGGATTAAATTTTTATCATAATTATATTATTGTATATATATATATATATATATATATATATATATATATATATATATATATATATATATATCAGGCTGCTGCTAGGGCCTCATATCCCCAACAATCTATGACATCCCTTGTCTCAATCTATGATAAAAGGCCTTCACTTGGTTACATCAATTTTCATATAGTAGTATTCATTGAAAATATATGAAACCTTCCCTTCTGAGGTCCCCAAGCAGGCTCCACCTTTGATCAGAGGTTAGTAGCCTCAGCCCTGTATATCATAAAGATCTAATTTTTGTATATTTGTTTCTGTAGCAAAAATGATACATTATAGTGACATGTTTTTAGTTCAATAGTATTAAAATGCTCAAAAAGAGAATAAAATAATTTTTAACTTAATGGGATCTGTGATGATCTTAACTGGGGATCTGTGATGATTCCTTGGTTGAGCATTAAGGAAGATAACTATTATATACTAATTATAGAGTATTTCTCCTTATTTGTTTATTTTCAGTTAATTATAATATAAATTCTGTAAATTAGTTGACTTGATAATAACATAATGGCCATCAAAAATGACTTTAATGAGTAAATATAAAATTAGCAAAAAGTCTTAACTGTATTTAATGTATTAAAAAGCAATGAATTTCTTCTTAAAAGTTACATCATTTTAAAGAGGTGAAATTAAAGAATATATAAAAAAATAAAATTTTCTTCATTTTATAAAGCTGAAATTTTAAAAATTTTTTTATTAAATCAAGATTTGTGATAATGACATTGTACTTTTATCACTTGTATTTTAAGTCACTTCATAAGAAAAAATTTACCAAAAACAACTAATTTCCAGGTTTTAGCAAAATCTTTAAAGTGAGTACAAAAACTATTTTCTGGTAGAAAATTCACAGTTGCTTTTTCTTTTACTTTCCACTTGCAAAATAATAATTTTTCCAATCCAACAATATTCTTTATTTTATAATATAAACATGTGATATGAGAAGCTAAGATTTTCCTTATTATATAGATAAATTTTTTTTTAAATTGCACTCTATTGGTAATTGAGATATTGCTTTCATTCATACTTTTTGTTTCATGTGATGAAATACAATATAGTCTAATATTCTATATCAAAAGATAATTTTAGTTTGCCTTTTTCTAATCTTTTCTCTGAAATTATTACTTACAGATTTTTTTTCTTTCTATTCATTTATATATTTTCTCTTTGGTAACAATAACACTGATTTTGACTGATGGAAGTCAGACCTGACTGATAAAATGAAATGCAGTTTCTTCCAAGCAGCAGTCATCTCGATGCTGCTATATGGATGCACTACATGGATGCTAACTAAACAGTTGGAGAAAAAGTTAGACGGTAACTACACTAGAATGCTGTGAGCAATTTTGAACAAGTCTTGGAGGCAACACCCCACAAAGCACCAACTGTACGACCACCTACCTCCCATCACGAAAACTATCAAAGTTAGACGAACCAGACATGCAGGACACTGCTGGAGAAGCAGGGATTAGCTCATAAGTGATGTACTCCTATGGACCCCTCATATGGCTGAGCAAAAGCAGGATGACCAGCTTGAACCTACATACAGCAGCTCTGTGAGGATACGGGATGTAGCCCTGAGGACCTGCCAGAAGCAATGAACGATAGCGAGGAGTGGCAAGAGAGGGTCAGGGATATCCATGCTGGCAGCATGACGTGATGATGATGATATATAGTTATGGGACATAGTTCTCGTTCCAGTGCATGGCAAGAGATTTCTTGTTTGAGGTCAACCAGTGGGTTGACCTACATGGAAAGCAGGTCACAGGGACTGGATGAAACTCACTGCTCTACTTATCTAGACTCGGCCCTGGGGAATCTGTAATTGACATTATGGTTTGAACGTAAAGACTAATGACTAGATGAAAGTTGCCAAGTGATGAGAACTCAAAAATCCATGTGACAAGAAGGCGAACTGAAAAAGTCAGAAATGAATCAACTTGGCCCAAAAATACATCCTGAATTAACTAAGTCCTATATTACTAATAAGCACAGAATAAACAACTCTTGGAAAGATTAAATTGAGGGAACCCTCCTCTGGCCAAAGAAAAAAATGAAGTGAAGATAACAAAAAAGAAAGAGAAGAGAGAAAAAAGACATTTGTAAAATTGCAATGAGTAAAGATTATAACTAACTCCTTTGCTCTAATAATGTCATTATCACATGGCATATACATATTGCACACACCATTCCAAGAACTTGAATGTTTAAAATGTTTGTGATATTCATGGTTAATCCTCTTTACTCTTCTATTTTCATTTGGGCGTATAAAATTTCCTGTTTGATAAGTTTTTTAAATTGTCTTCGGCTTACATTCTTTGGGGAATTCCCACCTCATTTTCATTTTTTAATATATCACAGATTGATTCCATGGATTATTGAAAGAATATGCAGATAAACAATATTCATACTTAAATATTATAAACCTATTTGAGCTGTATTTATAATTGAGGGCAGGATCCAGGATCAGAAGAACCTTGTGCGGGGACTGGAATTTTATCCACATTTCTGCATTAAGTATCATTCACCCATTATAATGACTGTCCGGTTCGTAACAATATATATATATATATATATATATAGCCATAAGCTAGAAAGAACAATACATCACATTGAGATTTTTATTAGAGTGATACACTTAAGTTCTAACTTGGGGAATAAAGCAATTACCAGTCTTATTTGCAATTATTGAGAATTTTGTGGTGTCTTCATTTGCTAAATGTCATTTTTTGATTATATATATAAGATATATCTTTTCTTAATATCATAAATATATATATATATATAGATTTTAATATCATCTAATTATATTTTTTTAATGTAGATATACAAGTCAATCAAAGAAATATAGTGAATTTTTTTCAAAAAGCCAAATAAATTTATTTTTCAGAATTTTTTTTCTGTAAATGTAAACTCTGCATTGTTTGGGATTGGTTTATTGCAAAAATTATTTTAATCTTGCAAAAATATTTATTTTGAGACTATTCAAAATCAAATAGTATGCTCAAGACTCAACTAGAGGTCTATCATCAAATTTTTTGTAGCTGAGAAGTGTAAACCATTAAAAATTTACAGAAGAATTTGTAATGTGTATAGAGAAGCATGTGTTATATTTTGACCCCTCGCCCCGGCCTAAAAATGCTATTCCAAGGTGATACTCCGGAAGGAAGTGACACATTCCAACGGCCAGTAATCGAAAGAGATCGCGTGGGCGGATTAAGGCTTATGATATGGGAAAAGGTGAAGGTCTCATTGTGCCATTACAGTCATGCACTGGAAGAGAGTAACCTCTGAACTGCATGACAGTTATTTCCGCTTGATGACGATTAAACATTCGATTTCAAAGATCCAGTAGGCGATCGTGTGGGCGTTGAGTTATTATTTAACTCAGTTGAGTTTGGGTCCCAGAGCAGTTGCCAGTTGAATTCCAGACAGTAGAGACCAGATGTGGTAGGGAAGGCAACACCCGACCAAGGGGGCACTCGGAAAACCCCCGAAGCAGTTGTCAGTAGAATTCCAGACAGTAGAGACCAGATGTGGTAAGGAAGGCCACACCCGACCGAGGGGGTTCTCAGAAACCCCCTATGCAGTTGCCAGCAGACTTCCAGACAGCTAGAGACCAGATGTGGTAGAGAAAGCCACACCCGACCGAGGGGGCACTCGGAAAACCCCCGATGCAGTTGCCAGCAGACTTCCAGACAGCTAGAGACCAGATGTGGTAGGGAAAGCCACACCCGACCGAAGGGGCACTCGGAAAACCCCCGATGCAGTTGCCAGCAGACTTCCAGACAGCTAGAGACCAGATGTGGTAGGGAAGGCCACACCCGACCGAGGGGGTTCTCGGAAACCCCCTATGCAGTTGCCAGCAGACTTCCAGACAGCTAGAGACCAGATGTGGTAGGGAAAGCCACACCCGACCGAGGGGGCACTCGGAAAACCCCCGATGCAGTTGCCAGCAGACTCCCAGAGGGTTAGAGACGAGATGTGGTAGGGAAGGCCACACCCGACCGAGGGGGCACTCGGAAAACCCCCGATGCAGTTGCCAGCAGACTCCCAGAGAGTTAGAGACGAGATGTGGTAGGGAAGGCCACACCCGACCGAGGGGGCCCTCGGAAAGCCCCGATGGAGTGGACCCCAACATCAGGAGAACAAGAAAGACACAATGTGACGGTCATAACAGTGGGGTCAAAATATGAAGTTTATGTTCGGTCTCCAGCATCCTCTCACATGGTAACCTTTCGAACCCTTGCAATAAAGTGAGAGGTGAATATTTTTCTAAAGAAGTCTTCTTGTGTCTTCCTTCCTGCATCTTAATTATTCATGCGTCTTCCTTCTTGCGTCTTTATTGTTGTGTCGCTGTGAATTATGCTACATATATATGTGCACGTATGTAGATGTGAATCTGCATATGGGACTATATAACACATGTATTAGTCAAAAAATTTTTACAAATAGGATAAATTGTTTAAAGAAGGTCGAAATAGTATTCAAGATGAAGACAGACCAGGCATACCCACAATTGCAAGTACACCTGAAATAGTGGATTCAATTAATGCACTCATTTTGGCTGACAGAAGAGTTACAATTGAGAATATATCTGAACAACTAGGAACATCTGTGGATAAGCCCACAAAATTGTGAATGATGAACCTGCTTTTCCTAAGGTCATTTGTTGTGTTTCCCCACAACAATGTAAGGCTTCATACTGCTGCAAGAATAATGGAAATCATCAGTGAGTCTGGTTTGGAACAGCTGTCACATCCTTCTTACAATCCTGATCTGGCTCTGTCTGATTTTCTCTTGTTTGGTTAGGCAACCAATCTAAGAGAAGGAAAACTCTGAATTCAAACCAACTGTACTCTGTTTAAAAAGTGACCTGGTGTCACATCCTACCCATGCTGAAGGAGTGGGTAGAGTCATATATTTTATATCATTTATTAAAAAAATTAATCATATATATATATGATTAATTTTTTTAAATATATATCTTTATATATATATATATTTTTTAATATATATATATATATATATATATACACACAGTAGCGTCCAAAACTAAGGGACAAAATTTTAAAATCTAATATTTGTTAGAAATAACATCTATGAAAAGCTGAAATTTTGACCACTGGTAGTCGTTATCATCCATAATAACATACTAAAATTTGAATCATTTTCAAAGGATAGAAAAAGAATTATAACAATTATTTATTCATTTTCAAAATATGATCATCCAAAAGTAAGGGACAAAATTGAGAAAAACAATGTAAACAGTATGCTATATTCAAATTTTTTGATTTCCTCTAAAGAATAAGTTTTACTTAGTTATTTGTAAACGTTGCATCAGCCGGCACCATGGCGAAACACCAAAAACTTGATTACTCCATGAGATAAGCTATTGTGAAGGTACACAAGGAAAAGCACACCATTAGAGAGATTTCAGAAAAAGTGAAATGTTCCAAGAGTGTTGTAGGCAGGGTTGTTAAATCCTACAATGATACTGGCAAAATAGCGCTTTTAAAACCGGTAGACCCTGCAAAACTTCAGCAAGAGAAGATCGAATAATGCAGCGTATGTCATTAGAGGACTGTTTTAAGTCTTGCACAGAAATTAAAAGGGTTATGAATAGTACCTCATGTGTTAATGTGTCAAGACAGACTGTTTCTAGACGACTGCAAGAAATAGGGCTGTTTAATCGAACCCCAAGGAAGAAACCACTTGTTAGTTCGAAGAATAAGAAGAGATTAGAGTTTGCAAACAGGTATGTAATTTGGACATATGAAAATTGGGCAAAAGTATTTTTCAGTGATGAAAGCAAGTTTAATTTATTTGGAAATGATGGAAAAAAACAATGTAAAGAGACGTATTGGTGAAAGATTAAGTGCAAAGTGTACTAAGAAAACTGTCAAGTTTCGGGGCAGAAGCGTCATTGTATTTGGAATGTTTTCTAGCCAAGGTACAATGCCTCTTGTCCGGTTACAAACTCATGTAAACGCGCAGATCTATAAAAACATTGTTCAAGATCATGTTGTGCCAATCATACAGAATTCAGGTTTCGATAGGGCTACCTTTATGCAAGATAATGCCCCATGTCACAAGGCAAAGGTAGTAATGAGTTACCTTAGCGAGCAAGATTTCGAAATTATGAATTGGCCACCGCAAAGTCCTGACTTAAATCCAATAGAAAATCTTTGGAAGACTTTGGAGTGAAAGTTATGGAAAGAAATCCCACTAACACGGAGGATTTGTGGGTGAAGCTTCAAGAATAATGGTCTAAAATTAGTATCGAGGATTGTCAAGAACTGATTCGTTCTTGTAGTCGAAGATGTGCAGCTGTCATTGAGAGCAAGGGCTCATTTACTAAATATTGATTGTACATGTATTTTTATTGTTTTTTGGCTGTTTACATTGTTTTTCTCAATTTTGTCCCTTACTTTTGGACATTCCAAATTTGAAAATAAATAAATAATTGTTATAATTCTTTTTCTATCCTTTGCAAATGATTCAAATTTTAGTATGTTATTATGGATGATAACGACTACCAGTTGTCAAAATTTCAGCTTTTCACAGTTGTTATTTCTAACAAATATTAGGTTTTAAAATTTTGTCCCTTAGTTTTGGACACTACTGTATATATTACAAAGTTGTAATTTTCTTTTCTTTTATTACAGAATTGAAAGTACTCCACACCCAAGTAAGTTTGGATCTGGAGTTGAAAAGGCTACTTTTGAACACTTGGCACCTGAGGTAAATAGATCAAAAGATTTTATATAACCTTAGCAGTTATCTAGTGGATAAAAATGTTTTCCAATAAAATTGTTGTACTAGCATATCAGTTGTTGGAAAAATTAAACTTGCAAGGTTTTTTTCCAATCTTCAGATTTCTTTAGGACTCAATGAATTTTAAAGGGTGAGTACAATGTATATCTGAGGAAGGCTGGAGAATCTTTCGACCAAGATAATAACACAGATGAAAATGATTAAGACAATTATTTAAAGAGATCAAAAAAAATTGGAAATTAATAACTCAACAAATATTTGTCACAATTTGTTTTTTTAAAACTGTATATGAAAATTAGTTGAGCAAGAACCACAAAGTTGGCCAGTGTGTGTGTGTGTGCGTGTGTGTATATATATATATATATATATATATATATATATATATATATATATATATATATATATAGTGTGTGTGTGTGTGTGTGTGTGTGTGTGTATACTGCAATATATATATATATATATATATAAGGAGAGAGATAAAGAAAGAGATAAAAACCCTTAATCTAATTTCAGTAAAGATCATTTTTTTCAATTACTTTAAACAAATCTGGTTTAGGTTCTGAGACACCTTACATGCTTGGTGATCATTGTTAGTTTAATTCAGAGCACCTCCTACTTCTGGCCTTGTGCTTATCCAAGCTAAACTTGGGCATCCCACATGATGTAATGGTTAGTAAGTTAGGCTAGCAGGTCATTGTTAGTGAGTTTGATTCATACTGTGTGCCTTATATTTCTAGCCTTTTACCAAACTAGGCTCAGCTTAGTAACTGTTCTAACAGTCAAGTCACGCTGAAAGCACGCATTTGGATCACCAAAGTTAAGCAACAATGAGACCGTTCAGTTCTGAAATGGATGACCACTTAGGAAGAGCAGGTACTGTCAACAACCTGGCCTTGTACTAAACTAAACTAATGACAATGTTCCAGACTAAGCAAAGTTTAGTAAATAACTTTTTTTGTTGGTTTCAATTTGTAAAGTAAAGTATCGAGCCTTGTAGGAAAAAAAGTGAATTTCAGATTCATAAATTTTCGCATGATAATGCATTTTAATTTTTTTTTTTTTTATGTTTTGTATAACCATCCTTTATTTTAATTTTATTTTTCATCTTTTCAGCTCAGTCTACCTTACAAGATGTTATTAAGCAATCTTTGGCTTTTTCAGCCTATTGTTGCTTGGTAAGCAAATAAAATTTTAACTCTCATTTTATCAATCTTTTAATTATATTCAGTTTTTGAATTTTCATGATTTACAGATAGTTAATGATAATACTCAAATTCTCTTATAAACCTTATAGGAATGGCTTAGTTTTTGATATGTTAATAAATGCAAGATTTTAGCTGTTTTTTGTGTTTTAATGTTGCAATCAAAATATTTAAAATTCATTAAAAATACTATTTTATAACATGAAAGGTCATCAACATAAAATTCTGATTTTTATTCTATAATTTGATGTACATATTAATATTCTGGTATCTTGTACTGATGATAAGATGTTTGAAATTTTTTAAATATTCAAACTAGTTAAAATAAGTACAAAAGTCACTGGTAATCTTTCAATTTTTTGATGATGAGAATAATGTTTCTTCTTACTACCACTACCTCCTCCTCCAAAAACAGTATCTAAGAGAGTCATGATCTCAGTGGGGTGTAATCTATAATCATGGCCTCATACTAATCTAAGTTAAAGTTAAATGATAAAAAATGATCTTGCTTAATATTAATAGAACTATAATCCAGAGAAATATTAATGAATTGTATTTACTTGATATTTGAGCTGACAAAACCCTTTATCCTGAAATACTTTGTGTATCAAATTTGTTTCAGTACATTCTATTTTCATGGCTTGTCCTAATCTCTCTCTCTTTTTTTTTTTTTTTTAGGTTTCTTTCTCAAACACCCAAAACAAATAGCCTTGTAAGAACAATCAGTGCAGTGACTCGATTTGATGCTGGGATCAAGGTAAATTTCAAAAATTGCTGTATAGAATAAAATTTATCTATGCAAAACAGGATTTATTATAGAAATTTTTAGCATTGTAATTCCTTTTTACTTACCATCATCAATTTTTTCATGAATATCTACCAAAACAGAAAAGATTAAGAATCTTCCTGACTATAATAGAATTAAGTAAAAATCTAAAAAAAAAAAAAGAATAAAGATTATAAAATCCTTGATTTTCTTTCTGAAAAATTTTATTGGAAGTTCATTTTTATCTTCTTTTTGTTATTTAAAAAAGTGTTTTTTTTTAATCAGTCAATGAACTCTTAGACCCCTGATGCTCATATACCCTGTACCTGAAATAAAAAAAAAAAGAAATTCATGAATAAGAGAATACAAAAGATGGTACAGACATCTTTGTTTAAAGGTATCCCATCATTTCATTAAAAGAAAGGATGTAAATAAAAGTTTATTAATACTTTTATTACTAATATTTAATGTAATTTCCCTGAGCCCAAAATATCAGGTTTGAAGTAACAGTAAAATAGAACTCAGCTTCAAATATTGGGCTTATGGTGTATAGTAAAACAGCATTTAACCCCAATTAAAAAAATTTACATTTTCAAATAATTAAAATAAATGTCTTTTACTTGTTTATGTTTCACTTCAGTGGATTTCAAATAAATTTTCAGATGGTTGATTAGAAAATGTAAAAATCATTTTTCACAAGGCATATGTTCTCCTGTAATTAGTATATTTAATAAATTGCCTAGCATTCCAGAATATGTAGTTTTGGATAAATTGAGTTACTTTATCTATAAAGAATAAAGTATATTAGTTACAGTATAGAAATTGTTAACGAAAATCGTCATAATCCAAATTTATAAGATTTCTTTTAAGATATTATGAAATGAAAATAACTGATATATTGGCATTGTATATTGGCTATATTCATAGATCTATTTTTTGATGAATATTTGTCAGTCATTATTATTAGTGTTTTAACTAGTATTTTCCTTCATCCTAATTGTAACTCACTCTACAATAGTGAAAAATAACATATATCAGAAATGTTAAGCTCTAAGTGAGTTTGAAACTCACCTATGTTGTTTTGGATACATGCTGATCCTTACTGTTGTAGAGATGACTACTCAAGTTAGTATATTGATTAGTTTTGACTAATTTTCTCATTTTTATTTCTTTTATCATAATGTTTTGATTGCATATTCTGTGCCATTTAACCAGTGTCTACCATGATTTGGAATATCAAATATTGTTCTGACAGAATATACACTTGTCCTCACCTACATATCATATCTACGTGAGGGTGCAGGTGATTATCTTCTGAGCAATGCTTAGAAATCATTACCTTCCAGTAAACTTGTTGAACTTTGCCAGCAATCCTTATCTAGCCAGGCCAAAGAGTAGGAGCGGAGTTAGTCAAGCAGGCTTGGGACCTATGATTTTGAGTATATACTTGTGTGTGTGTGTATGTGTGTGTGTGTGCACAATGGTGCCTGCATTTTCAATATGGCTTGGACCTCTTATTAGTTTTGCATGGACTTAACTCAAAAAAGATGTGGATTTTAGTTTAAACTATCTATAAACAATGATTAAATCTAAAAAATTAAATCAAGAATTGGCTTGTCATTAGTTAAGGACACCTCATATGACATAATGGTTTGCAAGCTAGATTATCAGACCATTAGTTGTAAGTTCAATCCTTACTGGATGGTCCATACTTCTGGCTTTGTACTACATCTAAACTAAGCTTAGTAAATAACAATATCATCAGTTAAAAACCATATATCAATTATCTTCATCTAATCTTATCTATTTAATAAAACTACTGGATGCCATCAAGAGGTCTTGCCCAGAGTGATGGATGATAGGGATGTATAACAAGAGAAAGTCAAAAGAATCTGTGCTATTGACATGTCTTGATGATGATGAAGCTTTTTGTTTGTACTAAACATTTTGTTAAATATATTTTCTTACACTTAAGCTTAAAATTATATATAATATGTGGAAATTCATTTCTTAGTTATTTTTTCTGTCCTTGATTTCTATCAGATTTTCACTACATTATAAAGTAAAGACTATATTAATCCTATTTACAAATCTCTGGATTTTGTACATTTACTTCTTTTGTTCATGATAGAGAGTAATATAGTTTCAGCCTTCAATGCCTCAACATTGTAAACTGATTTTTTTATGATTTATTAAGAGCTGATTTCAAATAAATTTCATTGCTTTGTTTTAGAATGCATATTATTTTGGTGAAATCTAAAACCAATTACAATTGTATTAATAAAAATATCAATTTAAAAATGGAACAGCTCTGCAATTTGATTTACTGATTGCTTTTTAGTTTCTTTTTTTTTTCTTCTTTGATCACTTATGTTACAACAGTATTTTGTTTTGTACTTTTAAATTTTCAGGACAATATTGTCCCTGCTTTGGCCCAAGCTGTTGTCAACTATCGTATTCATCCTTCTGAATCAGTGGCAGAGGTAATAACAAAAAATAATAATGAAAAACAGTTTGTTCTAGGTTCAAATGTAAACAGTGTTTATCAATTTACTTTTATTAATGGAATTCACTTCAATTTTAACCTTTACAACCCAAGAGACATATTTATGCTGCGGATTTGAAGTTCATGTACTTTAATTTTTCAGTTAGGGAATCCTTATTTCTTCATTGCTATTGCCTAGTAAGCAAACAGCCAATCCAGCTGTTAAATAACTGATTATAACATTTGTAGTTAGGAACCCAGAATGAGTGACTCATGGATATTGGGGAAGGTACTTAAGGTTCTTAGGGTTGATAACATTTATTAGAATATCAGAGTATGATTATTTTTAGCATAGCTTTAAGTAGAGCATACATTGTAAGTTCTAAAAAAATGGATCTTTTTTTGGTCATGTCTCATCAGACAACTCTATGACAAAAGTAAGTCAAGTAGAGGAATAAACATAAGGTAGTTGAGGGCTTGGAAAAATAAAAAGATAAAAACCCACAAAGGGGGGAAAAATGTTTAGCCAGAAAGATTGGTAAGGTTTTCTTTTTGTTTTTCTTGAACTTGGTCAAGTTTAGTTGCAGTGTAATCAACAGAGTTGAGTAAAAGAAGATTGTAGAATTTCTTTTGCTTACAAAGAGCTGGTTGGTATTTAGTGAAATAGAGTGCCTCTAGCATAGACAGTTGTAATTCAGTGTTAGCTGTTGCAAGAATAGTAAATTTTCAAGTTATAGGCTGTGGTGCAATGGGGATTAGCCAATAGGTGTTGAGTAATGGAAGAGGAAATGTTCTGATTCTATGAACTGGTTAAACTATTTGATCAGATAGTGGGAGGGCACATGTTGCTTTATTCTATTCCCCAATCTTTGGATAGTACATCCTATGTAGCAAACATCACATTTGCTTTGAAATTTGTAAATTAAGTATTATGTTTTTATATATTTGAGTATTTAAGTGTTGCAAGCATGCTTGGGATTAATTTGGAGATGCCTTACTCTTGTGTGATTGTGCTTTGGTAAGATCCTATAAGGTCTTGCTTTTGTCACTCTTGCATTTTTCTGCACAGGAGGTAATAGATATGGTAATTCAAATGTATCCATTAATATGTCAATTGGAATGGTTGGTATGTTGTCTACCTAATTGTTCTGACTGTATCTGGGCCATAGTTGGTTTCTATATTATGCTCAGAGTTGTTTACCTACTTTCACGTCATTGACAAACATTCTTTTTATTTTCCTGTGTATGGTACCTGGAATCCATTTTGGTTGTTCAGGTCTATAGTTTCTCGCAAACACTAGTATGTTGACTGAGAATGGTTTTATTTTATTTTGGGATGCATCTTGCCTTTGTTGTTGTTTTTGTGGGCCTAAGGCATCCAGTGTGGTCCAGAGCTTTTGTCTCATAAGTGCTTCTGATGGAAACATTCCATTTTTCACTGTGCTGTTGTTCAGTATGAAAGGAAAAATATATTTAGTATTTCCTCTGTTATTGTTCCTTCCCTCTTTGCTTTGAGCTGAGCATGTTTAAAGGTATCCACAAAACATTTTGCTTGACCATTAGATTGTGGGTTTTTGGGTAGTGATCAAACGTGTGTGATGCAGCATGAACTGCAGAAGTGATGGAATGTTTCAGATGTAAATTGTGATCCATTGTCTGAGATTAATGTTTCCAGCTGGCCATGTTGGCTGAATAGTCGTTTAAGAATGGCTATCATTGAGCAGGTATCTACCTTCTGCGTTGGGAAAATTTCAGACCATTTGGAATAGGCATCGACCACTACCAAAAAGCTATGACCATTGATAGGACCAGCAAAGACCACATGTATCTGAGACCATGGCTGCTCTAGTAGTTTAGGTTGGAAAACAGATGTAGCAGATGGTTTGAGATTCAGCTTGAGTGCACCATCCAAAGTCATTTGTAAAGACTGGGGAAAAATACTTAATGGTGTCATCGGTCTGCTCCATTATGGTATTCTGAGCTGGACACCTGGAAACTGCATTACAAACAGAATTGAGTGGTATGTCTAGAAGACCCAGTGGCTCAATAAAATCAAGACCCAATAGGTTGTATCTCAAATCTTCTATGTAGACTTTTCCAGATGCAGTTTTGTCCTCAATTTAGATTGTTGCTGGCAATTCCCAGTGATGTGGACACAATCCCCAGATGTGCTCCATGCTATATCTTGTAGGTATTTGTGGAGGTTGGCCTATGGTTTTCCATTGTCTCTGTGAGATGAGGATTATGTCTATTTGTAAATGAACAAAATAGCTGTTCAGTTTTATTGATATATTTTTGGTTTGACTTGGTGTTAAGGAGAAAGGTTGCCACTAGACTGTATGTGTTTTCCTTTGCTGTCTGTGTTTATGTGGTTACTTGTGTGCTATTTTGTGCACCGGTGGGTGCAAAATCCCTCTCTTTGTCCTTGTTTTTTGCAACAACAATGTATCTTGAATGGACACTTTTGAGCAAAATGCCAGCCACCACAATTCCAGCAAGCAGGTGGAGGCCTTTTATGTGTTGAGCCTGGTGACATTGAATTCTATTATTTTTGAACAGCATTGACTGCAGGTGTTGTTACTGGTACTGACTGCTGTACCATATGTAAATCATGGTTAAGATTCACTAACTGCTGACACTCCACTGTAAATTATAGAGTAATATTTTGATTCTGTTTTATTTTGATAGAATTCTAATTTGAACATCAGCATCACCTGTGGACCTCAACCCACATACACTTAAATTATGCATCTGTGATAGATAAAGTTTTTGTTGACAGTATCTCCATACATTTAAGCATTTAAAAGGAATGTTGAAAAGTGAAGTGCTCTCACCGAATATTTGGATTAAAATTTCTACTGTTTTAGCAAAATTATAGTCCTAGGGATGTTTCAGTAAAATATAACTGGAATACTGGTTGTGTTCTGCTGAACCCAGCTTTGAACCCTAACTTTCCAGGTGTCCACCTTTTCCTTCAAATCCACAGTAAAAAGATCTTCATAATGTGCAAACCATTTAGGAAATGTCGATTTCACACCCATGTTGTAGTAAAATTCTGTGATAGAATGTCCGACCGGTTCTACATCTCCTGGTGTACATGTTTTGTTTCCTGAGACGTTTGCTGTGGTGTAGATAGTCTCACTGTAAATTATTCCATCAACCTCAATTGTTCTTTTAGTAATTGTTGCATTGCCAAATCTATTTTTCCTTTTGTAGACACATGCGAGTTCCAGAATCTGAAAGAAAGTCTTTGTCACCAAATTTGTTATCTTTTTATTTACAAAGAAAATATGTAAACAAAACTGAAAAGAGACAGACTCGTGGGTGTACAACAAAACAGGTTTATTTAACTACTGGCAGAGACATGTGTCTATTGACTAGGAAAAGAACTGTTTTAACTTTATGTGCACTAGTCAAATATATGTTTACCATTTGCCATAATGGATTCAAGTCTGTCCTGGTTGTTCCTTGTGTGTCTGTTCTTCCAGTCATGACAAATCCCATAATTCACTGTCCATTGAAGGCAATTCCCTTTCTATCCTTCAAGGTGAATAACTTAGATATCTTTTCTGTTAGGTCTGATCCCTAACATTAAGAAACTTTTATGATAAAGGGTTACAATATCTTTGATATTAGGTGGAAAAAGCATGTTGGATTTAAGAACAAATCATAGTTTAACAGCATTGAAACCCTGGCTGACAGATATTTTGATTTGTTCTATTAATTGGGAGGAAGCATTGTCTATCCATGGTAAGTTAAGATACACAGGACACTTTTCAAGACCAAATTTAGTGTTGGCTGAGAACTGTATCCATTTATTTCTGATAATATTAGAAATCTTGTCCGCAGGATATCTTTTTTTTTTTTTAAGAGTCTGATTTTAATGAAGTTTAGTTCATCAGTAAGTTTAGAACAAATCATTAAGACCTGGTGAACCAGGGTTTTAATTAGGTTAATTTTATGTTTAAAGGGGCAAAATAATCCCCAGCATGTATATGAACTAGTAAATGTAGGTTTTCAATAAATAGAAGTTAAAAATCCTAAATTAGTGCATTCAACCAAGACATCAAGAAAAAGAAGGATATTATTGTTTTCGAATTCACATGTAAATTTCAATTCGGAATGTAATTGGTTGAGTGAATGAAAAAATTGCCTGCTCTCTGATCTTGGAGAGAATATAACAAATGCATTGTCAACATACTGTGCATAATAAAGTAGTCTGTCAGTAATTTCAAATAGTTTTTCCACATGAAAACCAAGAAATATATTTGCCATAGCTGCACCAAAGGGACTACTCATAGCAATACTATCAATTTGCTAGTTGTAGTGAATTAAATAAAAAATGGTGGCAACAATACAGCAAGTAATTTAAAGTTCTTTCTCCTTGCATTGAAAACAATTAAGGTCCAGAGCATAATTTAGCATTCTTCCTCCTAGACTTCTAGCCTTGAGTTGGACCTTCACACGTCTAAATACTCCTAACATCTTAGAACAGCAAATACACATAGATATCACTGAGAGAATAACAAATACACTGCCGCTACCCTATAGACTTGAATGGCCAAATAAGAAATTATATAGTGAATGACTACTCACATGAAAGCCAGTGCAGCAGGAAAAAAAATGTGTTTTCAGTTCAGCGACTTCTAGATCTTGAGGTTACTGTGACTCCCTCCTCTCTCTCCCTGTGTCTTCTCGTCTTCACCTCTCTAACCAAAAAGAAAAAAAGACAGTGCCCCGAGAAGGCTTGTTGGGCATGCATCACAAGACTCTTGTACCATCATGTTTTCCGGCGAGATTCACTCTGGTACATAGTATTATTAGAACTGAATTGGACCCAGTTGGTGGTGATATGCATTAGTTTAAGAAAAACAGTTTCTGGAAAAGGAGTGGTGTCCAGATGACTGTGGTATAAAGCATCAGCACAAATGGTGATAGTTTCATCTAATGGGATATTAGTATATAAGTTTGAGATGTCAAATGAACAAAAGAAGGAGGTTTTAAGGTTAATAGAGGTATTTTGAATAACCTTAGCAAAGGGAAATGATTCATAAATACAGTATAGTTTTAATACTGGTTCAAGCATGCCTGCTAACCATTTAGCTAAATGGTGCTGGGCAGAGCCAACCATAGATAAAATAGGTCTTAGAGTAACAGTGAGTTTATGGATTTGGGGGAGACCATATAGTCGTGTTCTTTGAGATCCTATAGAGTATATCTTCTCATAGATGTTTTTAGGAATTAGATGGTCTTTATGAATTATAGGAAAACTTGCTAAAAGGAAATCTTACGTGCATATATCTGTATCATGATATTGTGTTTAATGTATCTATGTTAGGAAATTATATTTACTACATATATCTATAATATTAAATTATATTTAATTCATATATCTATACTTTTGTGTGATTGTTATTGAAATAAAAAGGAAAAATATGATATTTCTGAGAGAGATTTCTCTTAAAGTATTTGCATTAAAAATTGGTTAGACATTAAATCAATTTCTAATTTAATTCAAACGTTGTTGTTGTGGTGGTGGTGGTGAGGGTTTCAACTATTATAATTTCTCAAAGGAGATAAATATTAGATAACTATTTTAATACTAATTATAGAGTACATTCCCTGTATTTTTATGTGCTATTCATTATCATAATTTCTATAAATAGCATATGACTTCGCATTAAACTTAATAGCGACCAAAGGTGGCCTTAAAGTGACTATTCATTATTAGTTTTTTTTTTTTACTTTTTTCTCATTATAATTTTAAGGTATATCAGACAAAAGGTTCCTATGGTGATATTTATACTTCTATTTAGGAATGAATTAAGAATTTTAATGACCATTTCTGATTCTAATTAGCTTTTAATTATTATCCATTGTAATGGATGAATTATAATTCATTCTAGAAGATAATCACAGATGCATAAAGAAATAGTTATTATAGCCATTAGTATTCAAATGAGTGACCAAGTTTCTTTATTATGAACATAATAAGAGTCAAAAATGGGGCTTGGATAAATACATATCTTCAATGTTAGAATCAATAAATAAAAATATCAATTTTTGACAATTTAAAAAAAACATGCTAATATGCTGGGCCATATTTAGGGCTTGAGAGACTACTGGATTAATGAATACATGGACCCTTAAATTTAAAAGACCCGCTCCAACTAGAGGTGCCAAAGTACACTAAATTGCTTTAAATTAGTTCAGAGGAGCCCCGTTAAATCTGAAAATAAACAATTCTTCTCTGTTCTTATATCTTTTTTTTTTTTTTTACTTTTATCAAAGGGCCCTCAAATCCTGGGTCTCCTTAGCTTTCATAATTCAATCAACATCTATCTTTTTAAATGAATTTAGTTGATACTACTTTCCTAATGCCTCGCCCAGTCAACTGGGACTGTAGAATACACCAACTGCACCTCTAGGCTACCTGTTGATTGTGGGTGGTGACCTGTAATGCTTGAGGACGGGATCCTGGTGGCTAAGCAGTTTGTGACCCAACAACTAAAAAGGTCACGTGACTCACAACACTCCACTTTGGCCCTTACTGGGCTAGACTTGCAGTTGGAGAGGTCTGATCTGGTCAATTGGATTTGTGTAAAAATCCAAATGAGAACAATGGTTGTAGGGTCAATCATGCTGTGGAAAGACTTGTAGCCCTTTCTGTTCCTGGGCAAATAGTTATATTAGGAATGGAAACCCAGGGACAAAATAAAAGTGTCTAACACCATCGAGAGTATACTGGACATGTAGCCCTGATGTTGCTAGGCGAATGGGTTTCCTCCTAGGCACATTCCCGCATGGGGCTTTCAAGTGGGTGGGGAGCATGTTTAATGAAACTTACATCTAATTATATGGATAACACAAACAAAACCCAAGTTAATAAAAAAAAAAAAACTCTGGAAAAGTTCTGACAGACAGAAGAAAAACCAAATTATTTCCCATCTATTATCGTGATGGAATCAGCTGAAGAAATTTCACTAAGTAAGCTGTCTCCACTCAAGATTGAAAAAATATTATCAAAAAGCTTAAAACCAAAAACAGTTAAAAAAACTTAAAAATGGAACACTACTAATAGAAATCTACAATAAAAACCAAGCTGACAAAATGCTAAAATTGAAACACTTTGACAACATAAAAATAAAAACCTATCCTCACAATTCCTTGAATACATGTAAAGGAGTTATAAAAAGGCATGAACTTTCCTTATGTACATTAGATGAAATCAAAACCAACTTACAAGACCAAAATGTCATGGAAATCCAAAGAATACAAATAAACAAAACCAAAAACAGAGAAACAATAGATACAAATACATATATAATGACCTTTAACATCCACAAAATTCCTAAAGAAATTAAAATTGGAGACCAAAAAATAAATGTAGAACCTTATATCCCAAATCCCTTAAGATGCTACAAATGTCAGAGGTTTAGGCACCATCAGAACCAATTTACACGACCACCAGTATGTGGAAGATGTAGAGAATGTGACATACATAACGACTGGAAAAAAGACTACTAATGTGATAACTGCTAAGGAAACCAAGGCACTAGTTCTAGAGATTGTGAGTTATGGAAGAAAGAAAAAGAGATTACCAAACTAAAACATACTTAAAATATCACTTACACAGAAGTGAGAAGAATGGTATAGACTACAAAATTCATGAAAGTGACAAAAAAAAATATCCCAACAAACAAAACTGTTATATGTATGAAACAAGCACAACCACAAAACCCTGAGTTGGTTGCCCAGTTTGTAAACGAAATGAGAGAACTGATCCAGGAAGTGAAAACCATCATTGAAGCAGTCACTGAAAAACTCTCCAAAGACCCAAACACCAGAGTTGCAACAAGCCTAGAGAGACAGGCAGATAGGAAGTGCTCAGAAGCCCTCACTTCTGAGGTGACTTCTGTCGCTGGGCCACTACAGACCTCACCTAAAAAGGAAACGACAGGAAACCTCCCTCCTTTGACAGGCGAGGACATGGTACAAAATAGGAAAAAAATAGATCCAGATCAAGAACAAGAACTACCCCAAAAAAGGGCAAATTTGAGCTCATGAAAACAAAGGAAACAGAGGCTTCTATTTGCCAAGCTGGGAAAATACAGATGAACACCAAAATGAAAAATGAAAAACCAGGTAGTTTATTCAAAATATCCTCAAGAGCAAAGTCACCCATAAGAATCAATAAATACTGCAATGCTCAGGAATCAACAAAACCTCTATGAAGAACCTATAATATAGAAAGTATAGATAGCGATACAGACCATATAGTTGCCAGCCTTAATCTTGAAGAAGTATTAAATAACTACAATACTTGAAACTATTTAACTGTGGGCAAACTTATAAGCTTGCTCACTTTTTTAAATGTTAATCTCTTACACATACATATCTTTTTAAATGTGTGCAAACAAGTGACTGATGTTAAATTGTTGCTACTGTGTAGGCTACCCAAAAATTTTAAAATTTAATTCCTGCAAAAAGGAAAAGTTTATAAACTTTTGATATAATGAAACTCTTTAAAATGAAGGTCATGTAAAATATCTGCAAAAACATGATTTTCCTGATAAACATGTTAAAATTTCTTGATAAATAGTCACATTATGAAATATGAATTTTCATTTTATAAATACACTGATATAAAATTGTAATACCCTGATGCACTAGATGCATTAATAAAGATATATACAGATAGAAAGTAAAATCGTAATACCCTGTATATATGTGTTTCAATTTACTCAAAGTTGATATTGTTGGATTACAGTAAATGATCACATATACAGATCAATACATGCACAGGTTCCAAAATGAGGTGTACTGTTAACTGTACTTACCTCCATGACATCATCAGTGTGTTGCTACTAATTTGTGTGCTACTTGAAAATAATCAAGCAGCAAAGTATGTCTAATCAAAAGAAAAACCTCCAACAAAATTACCTAAGCTAAAACGTAATAAAGTGCTCAATACATGAGATAGAGTTAATATTATGAAAATAATTCTGACATGGCCAAGAGTGAGCCTACCTAGGTTTCACCAAATGGCTCTTCAGGCTTTACCAGTGCAATCCTGAAGAGCCGTTTGGTGAAACCTAGGTTGACTTGCTCTTAGCCATGTAGGAATTATTTTCATTATTATATATATATATATATATATATATATATATATATATATATATTCACACACACTCATGAAAAATTAAATTATAACAACCTGAATATATTTCAATTTACTCGCGATTAAATAGCTGGATTATGGTAAATATCACACAAAGATCAATATGTGGGCAGGTTCCAAATTAAGACGTGCATTAACAGTACTCAGACCCTTTGCCCATACTGTCCTCAGTTAAAATTAGCATTGTCATTTAGAATATTGCTATTTTATTTTCTGTCGGTATGTAATACTTTGTATTATTTTGATTGTTTTTATGCATTATTGAATGACTACTTTTTATTCTGATTTTTCCCAATAAATTAAGGATTCTAAATGATTTTTCCTTTTGCTTGTCTCTTCAGGTAACTGATTTTTGTAAGAAAGTCATTCAGGATGAAAGAGTTCATTTAAATGTTAGATATAAAATGGAGCCTTCACAGACTTCATCATACGATGATGACAATTTTGGATATCATACAATTAAAAACAGCATCCGAGATGTGTTTGAAAATGTAATTGTGGTACCAGGTAAGAGGGTTTTTTTTTTGGGGGGGGGGTAGTAAATAAAGAAACAATTTTCTTTCAAAGAATTATTTAAATAATTAAACTCATTCTTGACTCTTGTTCTGATTATCAAACTGCCCTGTTAGCAATCTTACACTGACTATATTCCCTGCTGAGGGATAAGACACCACCACCACCCCCGCCACTAAAAAATGAGGGTGTCCTGGGTATGATAGGAAGGCTCCAGTTCAGAAGAGTGTTAAGTACCTCCTTATTGCCTTTATTCTCAGGTCCACTCTGACCCTGAGTAGTAGTACCTCGTCTGTCTCATCTATGGATCAAATAGATCTGTTTAAAGATAATTTGTATTTGATTGGACTATATGTAAAAAAAAACAAAAAACAACTACACAAAAAAATGTAAATATGACTTTACAATAAATGAGATTCTCTAACCTCAAGGCATAAAATAACTGTAGATGGGTTGATATGCTGTTAAATTAATCAATTAATCCATGATTTTCATAGAACCCTGTGAGAACAATTTCATGTCTCCATCCCACCCAAAAAATCTGTTTGATACCACTTTGCATTGCATTTCAAAGCAAGAAAACAGACAAAGAGTCTCATTAAATATGAAGGTGCATATTACACTGATTGAAATGTCATGTTAACAACAAAAACAAGGAGTTCAATTGTCTGAAGAATTCTTTGAATGTAAAAAAAAAAATATAAACTGAAACTATTTTCTTTTTAAACATTCCTGGATTATTCTAAGATGAAAATTAAGGTGAAAATTTTCAATCATTCTCATTTCAGGATCTTAACATTACAAAGTGCAGGAAATTCTGACTTTTAACTGACTTGTTAAAATGTTATACATTATCTATATTAATAATTGGTAAGAGTTTGTCCGTCTGTCCTTTATAGATGGCCTAACAGTTTGATGTAAAGGTACTAAATTTGGTATACATATTTATTTGATCAATGAAGAATGAGGGACTCACATCAAAATGGGTCTCTAACAATAAACAATTATCAATGGGAACCCATGTTGTTCCAATACATAATTAATCATGTAGAATTTAAAGTAATTTGTCACAGTTCATTAAACATTACAAATTAGATTTACAGACAATTCTTTAAATGATAGATATAAAACAATTTGATAACATTATTGCATAGTTAAAAACTATAATCTGGACAAAAAACTGCTTGGATTTATAAATCTCTTAAGTATCCTTCACTTAGATTAAAAGTTATTTTTCTACAAATGTTAACCATTTTTTTCATCTTCCCCCAAAATTTCAAATTGATGACTCAATATTTTTATGACAACAGGAAAACATGTCTGCTTCAAGTAAAATAAAGACATGACTGAGGTTGTTTATGTTTGCCCATTGGTTAATGTAAGATCTAGACACATCTGGTGTAGTTTAAAGACCTTCTAAACCATCAAATGAGCTTTCTACATTAAAAGACTAAAATTTTTCACCTTCACTTTAGAACTTGATATTCTAATATCTTCTTGAAATAAGGCTATCTCATAAAATTCTTTAAAAGATAAATAAATTTTTTTTTTAAATTTCTTTTAAGTTGTGTAATTAAATTTGGACTAAACTATTAACTAAAAGTTTAAATTCTAGATTTTTTTTTTTTGGTTTTATGGCATATCAACCATTGTTGGTTATTGAATGCCAAATCTATTTTTATACATATAAACAGTTCCATTTCAAACAATTCAGTTTAGCATAAGTACAGTTTTTTGTTTACACACAGTTAAATGTCAAAACAGTTCTATTTCAAACAATTCAGTTTAGCATAAGTACAGTTTTTTGTTTACACACAGTTAAATGTCAAAACAGTTCTATTTCAAACAATTCAGTTTAGCATAAGTACACAGTTAAGTTATATTTAATGCATAGATAGGACCCTATCAGGTGCTACCACTCCAGGCCAGAGCAGACCTGAAAGTGATGGCAATAAAAGAGTACTCTGCATTCCCCAAAGCTTGAGCATTACTGGAGCCTCACCATCAGGTTGTTTAGTGTCATACCAGGACATTCATTGGAGGAGTCTTATCTCTCTACTGATATGCAGCTGGTGTGTTCTGCAGCCCCAGCCAACTAGGCCAAGATTTTTTTTGTAAACATACTAAAAATTTACTAAGTCCAGTCTTATTAATTGACAAGAAATTTCACTGTGATCATTAAACATGAACAGGTACCCACCAACCCAAGTTAATATATATCACATGATTTGTGCTTACTGGGGGTAGTTCAATTTACATAAGCTGTCTAGACACTTTGCATATGCATATTTTATCTAAGTGAGAAATTATTTAGTTTCTTTTTATTTTAATTTTGGGAAGAAAAATCAAAACCACACTATATAATTACTTAGTTTTAAAGAACCAGAGAGATTTAATAAAATGGGTTGGTTGGTTGAGTTTATGATATATGAACACTTGTTGAGTTATTTAATTCATTTTTTTGTTTTTGCAATTATATGGTTTCAAGTAACTATTCTTATTTAATAATATTTTGTTTGAACTGTTATGGTTTCAAGAAATCTTCTCTAAAACTGATAATTTCCAAACTGAAGAAAATTTTTAACTTAATGAATAAAGCAATTTCCAATTTAATAATAGTACATTGTTTGTGTTCACATCTACCTCAATGATTGGATCATCATACCTACTACCACTCTGAATCAAGGTGGACCTGGGAGTAATGGCAATGAAGGGGTTACTCCATACTCCCCATAGCTCCAGAACTGGAGCCTCAGACTCAAATGCAGTTTAGTTCTGTACATAGGACATATTTTAATAGAATATGTTACAAAAAAATTGTTACAAGTACATAATCCATTTGTAGCTTTTTCTTCTTAGAAAATTAACTTATTCATTCTTTTGGTCATTTTAAAATTCTGTTCAAAGGACTTTTTTCTTTTTTTTTTTAAGTTTATGAATTTTACTGGCAAAGGCAAAAAATTCAGTTTCATACAAAACTTTGCAATCATTATATCAATTGAAAAAATTATTTTTTATACTCTGCTTTTTACTTGAGTGTATACTTTCACTTTGATGTTTTTTCTTTATAGGTGTGATGTTCGCCAATACAGACACGCGTCATTATAAAAGCCTCACTAAAAGTGTGTATCGATTCAGTCCAGGTTATCTTCAACCTGACATGCTTTCTATGATCCATGGTTACAATGAGAGAATATCCATTTCAAATTATGAAAAAGTTGTTAACTTTTATCATCATTTGATATTAAATTCAGACAAAGCTAATCTCCAACCACTTAAGAAACACACAGAATTGTAAATATTTTACAGGGTGTTTCAAAAAATTTGATAGCATGTACAGGGAGTTTCAGAAAACTTGATATCATTTTGTAATCTAATAACCTGACCAATTCTTGTTCAAATGATCTCAGATTTTAACAGTATGTATCAAAACAACTCAGAATTCTATGTTTGATGTTTGAATGTATTTTCTTTTCCAGTGAATGGCATTTCTATATATGAAAAGGAAAAAACAACATTAAACAGAATTCTGAGTTGTTTTTTTTTCTATGTATCAAATTTGTTAAACTGATAGTTTTAAGAAATTTGAAAACATTTGATTCTTTGAATCTTGACCTTTTGGTCTTTGGGTACCTTTATATTTACTCGTCCAAAGAGTTAACAATTATGTAATGATTTTGTGTATTATCATATTTTGATTAAAGAAAATTATAGTTTCTTTTTTATGTTGTTTTGTATGATTTCATTGGTTTCAACTACTAGTCAGAACATAATATAATGGTTAGTGAAGTTGGCTAGCATACTAGTGTTACTGAGTTCAATTCTTACTGGGTGTCATCATCCTCATCAAGGTATGCTGACTGCACAAATTCCCTAGACTCTCTCACTATCTCTTCCTATCCGCCATCACTCTTGGCAAGGCCTCCTAATAGCATTTAGTGTCAACACAGAGCTGATAAATATAAGTTTTTGCTGGTCTGGCAACACTGGTGTAACCATTTGTTGGAGTCCATAGAAGAATGTCATTTATGATTTTACCTTACTTCTCCAACATGTCTTGCTCATCTTACTTGGATGATTTAGGAGATGGGAGGTAAGTGGCCAAACAGCTGCTATTTTGTAGGCTGTTGACTTCCCTTAAATCTTAGCCTTGGGATAAATTTTCAGTTGAACAAACAAGTAAAAATTATGGCAGATGCTGCACTTGCACAGTCCTGTATTTTGTCAAAAAGTATTGAGACTGGCTTCATAATTTATTTTTTCAAATTAACACTGACTCATCCCTTTATTACATAAGTTGCTCAACTGGACATGACTTCATTCATCTGCCCTACTCTTTACCCATAGCTAGAAAGAGAATGGGTGGATTCATACCTTTCCTAAGGGCATTCGTGCAAAGTAAAACACAAACAGCTTTTTCCTGGATTTGAATTTGAGTCACTAATTCCATTTCTTGCAACAATAACCAATAAACTAAGTGCACATGTGTATTGAACATACACAGGCGCACTGACTGATATCTTCAGTGATATTCATAATAGATCTACGCAAGTATTTTCAGAAAATTATTATTTCTTCTTAAATAATCACTTTCTATTCTAAGTGAACTGGATTTTCTTGTTCTGTATCAGAGAATTTAAAGGTGACTTGTGCTTATTTGTAATCTCATTTTATACAAAATCATGTACATTTCATTTTTATATAGTAAATATCAAGTTTAAATAGTTGTGCATACCTTCTTTCCCTGTTAAAGGCAGGTTCAATGCAAAATTCCATTTTTTTTCCTTTTCTTTAACAAAAAAACAAATTAAGACCCTTTCATGTTGAGACAAAAATAGTTTAGTTCCATCAGTATTTTACTATGAGGTTAATGCCTTTAACATCCCGCAAAGCTAAAATGTGGTACAAAGGTCTGTGTTATATGGAGGTACCATGTAGGAAGTAGGGTGTTTTTTTTTCTTGACATTCCTTTTCAGAGGCATGTCCGGCACTGGGCAATAAACCTAGCTCTTACTCCTTTTAGATGAGGGGGCAGATTCTGATTGGGGAGATGACACCCTGGAACTAAACTGTTATTAATTCTCACTAACTAGGTGTGAATACCAAGTTGGTTGTTTGATTTTAACTGCATGTCAACCTGTTTGGTGTTGTTTTATGCTTAGAGCTTAGAGAATTGCATAGATTATACATTTATATTTACATTTTTTGTATAGTTTCTTAAGATTTTAGCACATGGTTATGTGATATCAAGTATTCCTATCTAATACAAATAATTTGCAAACAGTTCTATATGATCCATAGATTGTGAATCCCAACAGTTACTACTACTCTGAGTTGGAGTGAATGTCGGAGTAATGGCAATGAAGGTGTACTTAACACTCTCTAGAGCTCTAGAACTGGAGCCTCACCCCAGATACAGTTTCATGTCACATCCAGGACAACTCTTTTTGTGTGTCTAGGGTTCTTACCCCTCTGCAGAGAATGCAATCAATATATTCCTAGTCTTACTGATTGGGCTGCAAATGCCTGGTGAGTATATGTAGATGCAGCACCCTGAAGCTAAACCTGAAAAAATCCTCAACTGTAAGGTAAGTAAAAGCACACAATACAGAAAATAGGTTGATTTATTAAAAAATTTTCCCCTCTTGATTTCTTTATACTGTTTCTATATAAGAAAGGCAGAGTTTGAAACTGGTTTTGAATTTATTTAGGTCAGTGTATGTTTGGTTAAGGACACATCATCAATAGATCATTGACACTTATTAGTCCACTTAAATCTGGCATATTTATGACTCCACTCTATTAATGGCTCAGATATTCCTGAGAAATTTGGGATAACATGACAGTAATATGATCACACATTAATAAACTTGATTGGATAAAGTGATGTACTTAACATATATCTTTAGGGTGTGGCAGTGTAGCAAATAGCTACAGCTATCTGGTTGAATATCCATCCTTATGTTAAAACTGAGGTAGTGTGTCTCTTCCATGAAGAATTTGTGCTTTGACGTATTCAGCGTTAAATCATATTTATATAATCTACATAAAATGGCTTTATAGGCAGTTCTCTTTCATCCGAGAAGAAAATCAAGATTTGATTTAGATTTTCTCCATAAACTTTTGAAATATCCAAGGTGTGTTGAGTAATTTGAATGACATAATAATATTTACATAGCATTGTACTGGAGAAGACTGCACCATGAAGTATTCAGCAAGGATTGAACTCACTACAACAGTAATAGTCTTAGGTCAGGTTACTGATCATCATTTCTTAGCAAGGCATGAAAGTGAAATAATGTTACTTAGATTATGGCTGATTACAAGGTGAGAGGTGGTGGTGATTGTCTTGTGGCCAGTAGAAACAAATCAACAGCAACAGTAACTGGTTCTTAAAACAGGACCTTTGATATTTATTTTCTTAGAAGTTGTTGAAAAGCTGAAAGACAAGAAATAAAAATACAATACAGAGTCCAGCAGAATGATTTCTCATGTTTAGAACATAATTTTTTAAAAAGGGCAACATATATTTCATTCAAAATCTAATTTTACTCTAAGAAAAAACAATATCTGCCATTTTGTTTTGTCATCACTTTAAAGATTACATTGACTAAATTTCTGACATTATGAGTAATACACTCTTGAAGTATCATCCTGATATTTTTCCGACTTCCCAAGCCAGGAATGAAACCTCATTCTCACATTTTGCCGCATTTGCCTCCTGGTATTGCTGTGATTTAATGACAAATAAAATCTCTCAGTTCGTCGGTCCATAGATCTGATGAGTGAGCCAGCCATAAGATGTTGTAATGATAGTTACCATTTCATAAATAAATTCTTTAAGTTCGTCAGTTGTCTTCCCTAAACTCTAGTCATAAAACAACCCTTGATGGGTTGATATGCCACTAAAAATCAATCTTAATTAAAATGATATACAGTATTTTTATAAGTAGTGTTCTGAAATTAAGCCCTCCAACAGATTTCCACAGAAACTATAGCAGATACAAGAAGCACAGTAACACCTTTGAATAGAGCAAGTTTTTAGCTATAAAACTATTTTTCCACATAGACACTCTCATTTATTTGTAGCAGCACCATTGATATTGTTGTCAGGAAAATCTTCTCCATCATTCATCTGCCTGATTCACATAAGTGAGCTGATCAAGGTGCTCTTTCTTCCGTGAATTGACAGTTGGGTTGAACAGGACTTGCGACTGATAAAACTCATTACCCATTACCTAACAGTGCTCATATCCACTGTTTGGTTCTGTGGACGTTCAGCATTCGCCTCCTGACATTGGCAGTAATTTTTTCCTGCATGGAGAAATTTAATGAGACATCTCTGCTTTCATGTCAGATGAATTTTTAGTAGATTGTAACAAAACATAAAATAAGTTTGGGTTATTGGCTGAAATATTGAACCTCTGCTGTTGTGACAATAACGTCCGCCTCTGACGTTGTGGGACAATATAATGAAATAGGAAACATTACTTTTAAAGCAACCCTCTTAAGAGACCAGTATACAAACTCTTGTCCATCGCTGGCGAAAATGCATAATTATTGGTGATAATCATATGAAAAAATAGTGTTTTGTAGCTGAAAATCTGTTCTATCCAACAGTGTTATTGTATATCTTTTATTTGTTGTAATTTCTGTGGAAATAGGAGGCATTACTTTCAGAGCGTCTCGTAATATTGGCTTTGGGTATTGATTGTCAACCCGTCTAGGGTTATTTTATGTCGAGGTGTTAGGGAATTGTGTGTAGTTACGTTTGTGTGTAGTTGTTTCTTAACTTATTTTTACACAGTCCTATTGAATACAAATGATTTTAAAACAGTTCTATTTGACCCATAAATGAAACCATAACAGGTATTATCACTCAGGGTCAGGGTGGATCTAGGAGTAATGGTAATGGAGGGGTACACCACATTCACTTGATCTCCAGAACTGGAAGCTCACCATCATAGTTTAATCTTATACCCATTACACCCCTTTTTAAGAGGTCTTACCTTTGGGGGGGGATATAGTCAGTGTATTCTCAGCCTCACTGACACGGTTTGCTATCGATATTACTTTTCATCTTCATTTCTTCTCGAATTCCTTAGCGGGAAACAAATCTACATTTTATCATTTTCTGAACTCACCAGAAACAATTATCTGATCGAAGTTCATTTTTCTGCTATCACCGCCATCATTTTTCGAAATTGACAGCAGCTCGAGGATTTTTTACTTTTTCATTTAATCGTCTGGCAAGTATTAACGATTACCACATCAAATTCAGAAATATCATACCAAGAAAATAATTCGAATACTATGAATTTTCTTTTCTTTTCTTCTTTTTTCATTCTTCACGTCCTTAGTTTTATAAAACATGCGATGCTTGATATTGTTGAACAGAAAATCATTCACACTAGATTCTGAAAATAATTCGAATACTATGAATTTTCTTTTCTTTTCTTCTTTTTTCATTCTTCACGTCCTTAGTTTTATAAAACATGCGATGCTTGATATTGTTGAACAGAAAATCATTCACACTAGATTCTGCTGAAATAATATGAATTTGTACGTAGACAGAAATAAAAACAGATATCTACAAAACTCTATAACATGTTTCACATGTTACTTACCAAGATAAAAAAAAAACATATCTATAAAATACTGTAATCTGTTTCACATGTTACCTAGATGAAAAAAAAAAGAAGATATATACAAAACTCTGTAACACGCTTCATATGTTACTCACCTAGATGAAAAAAAAAGAAGATATATACAAAACTCTGTTACACGCTTCATATGTTACTCACCTAGATGAAAAAAAAGATATGTACAAAACCCCATCATTTTTTTCTTATAACAAATGTGAAAAATTTTGTAGATATCTTCTTTTTTTTTCATCTCGGTGAATGTCACTTAAGAAATTTATCGATATAGTGATATTTTCTCTCTCTACTGTTCTAACTAAGCAATAATACTACGAAGCAATTTTATATCTCCAGTTCAAATAAACGCTTATATATCTAATTAGTAATGTTTGATTAACTGTGAATAATTATTTTTATAAAACAATAATTCGTATTTTGAATTTTGGAAATTTTAATTCTGTAGAATTTATTACGTTTTGCGGCAACATGGCTTCTCATTGTGTATTGTTTGAACGCCTCCCCATCCCGTTGAGTTTCCCATTCCCCATAAGGAACAAAATAAAAATGGTGTTAAAACTTATCTCTGAATCCAGTAAATGTACTTATCAAATTCGGTTGCTCTATATCAAACCGTTTGACCGCCCATAGAGGAAAAACAAACACTTCCAAATTAGATGATCATATTCTCTTTTTCTATTGGTCATTTATGTGTCACGCTTCAAAATCAAAATAGAGATGATTGCCAATTCTTTGGTTGCCAATGAAGCCTCAATGTTATGTTTTTATTTAAGTTGTCTATTGTCTATAAGATTCGTGTCTGGTTGCCATTTAATCGACTTTTAAATAAATGTTTAACCGTCGATGTACATTTTCCAAACAGTAATTTAACCATTCTCTCTCTGAGAATAGTTCGGAATTCAATAATGTTAAGTACTCATCTATGTATTAATTTACCTACATTCGTCATGATTTGGCGTACGTCACGTTAAAAAGCATTCATAGATAGACTAAACTAAGTGAACCGTATCACCCATAACCTCGAATGTGTTCTTTAATTATTGATCGGCAGGCGAATCGTATCATAAAATTGATTCTTAGTACATCAGTTTTACTCATGGCGACTTCAACGCGACATCTGTTCCCGCCAACTGCTCTCCGCCACGGTGTTTCGCTTTCGCTGATACTATAGTAATATTGTAATTGCAATTAAAATTTGCTATATAGTTTTTTTTATTTCATAAAATTGTCTTACATTTCTCCGACCAGATAGTTAAAAATGGTGAAATGTTATGACAATCACAATAGTTATTAACAAATCCATAAGATTTTCTACCGTTTAAATTCGAAAAAATATTTCTTTGTATTTTTAATGCTAAAGTGAAAATTGTGTAATCCAACATAGAAGAAAGTCAGGGTACTAAAAAGGTAATGGAATTGCTCTTCACAAATTAAAAATCTCATTAAAAAAACATTATTGAACAAAAAAAAAATTATCCAACCAAAAAGTCTGTTACAAAATCTGCCGCCCGACCATTAAGTTTAGGCGTACAAAACTGAACAGATTTCAGGGGCCGACTTTTTAAAATAGTTATATGGCTGTTGCTTATTGTGCTGACGAAGTGGAGAGCAAGTCACATAACAAAGTGGTTGAAGAGCGAATCTCACTCCAACAGATTGTCTTCATTTCGGAGCTGAGTACTTGACATAAAAAAAACAACCCCAAAAGAAAGTGGACATGATGGAAACGTTTTAGGCTCGTTAGCAGCAAGTGGGCTTTTCTCTCTCTCTCTCTCTCTCTCTCTCTCTGCAAGCAACTTAGCCAACATTTATTGGTGCACACATACACCCGTCATAGACTTAACAGACTTAACACTTCAAGAACTTCCTACTTCATTCGGACATGTGGCACAAATGAGTAAACAATTTTTGTTCATTTGGACAAAACTGTTTTCTCATTTATGTTATATTCTACCGGAAGTATGCTAAACAAAATTAAAATTTTTATTCAGCATTATACTTTATTTTATTTTATTTTTGTATCTAACAATCCTGCATTCTAAATTAAGAAGAAAAAAGGAAAATAAACAGGCTACAGAGGAATTTGTTTTACGAAAAATACTGTTCATGATGAAGTTTAAAATGAATAAAATATTCTTTTCGGTGTAGTTCATAGTTTTAAGTTATTCAGTGTTAATATTTTTGTACACATACAAGTTATGATAAAGTTGACATTGTGTCAACGGTACTTATTGGCTGTCAATTTCTCACTTATGCGACCATCAGACCATTGAATAGGCAAGAAATTGAGAGTCATCAAGCGCCATTGACTCTGTGTCTACACTATCCAAACTTGGATATACATATGCTGAATCCCACATATTGAGCACTCTTTATAGATATAGCAAACGGCATTATATATATATATGTGTGTGTGTGTGTAAATTTAATAATTCAAAAGTTAAAGAGGTTCTACCATTTAATTAGTGTATACTATATACGAATTAAATAGTGTAACTTTCTTGAGTTCATCTCGTACATTATTAAAGCCTTTAAAACGTGTGGTGTCCTTTAATTATTAGAGGTGCACAAAAGTTTCCTGCAAAAAACTGATTTTGAGCTGTGTTTAGCGCTAGGAAGTTTTGCACATGCCTAAAATCTTCATCTTTATTGTGCTGATTTTCCGCGTAGCGTTTTCTTTATCTTATCATACCCTCTTTAGGATATTTCTTAAAATATAACCTTTTTTTTTGTTACTTTTAGCTGCTAAACGGTAAATAAAGAGTTTTTTTAAAGAATTCCATATCGTTCATATTTTTTAAATATATCTCGAAGTCTGCTTCTGAAATCCCTGTCTTTAATAATCCATCTTCAGAGCTTCCAGTTAGGATCTCATCGACTTTAATCTAAAGGAAGTGTGGGAGCTAAAGAGGGCGATATTGCACCGAAAAATATATACTTGATTCCAGAAAGTCTAGTTGCTGTTGGCAACTGGGAAGACATAAAAGGAAGACGCAGGGAGACGCATTTTTCTTTCTTTCTTTCTCTTTCTTTTCTCCACGGCATTGCAATATAACGGTCAGACGAAGGATTGGCTCGTGCCAAAGTGAGTCAAGAAGGAGGCTGCTACACCCAAAGGAACAAAACACCCCCTCACACATATTGATAAATGCAAATTCTTGTATAGAAACAAGTGAATAATTCTCTCTTCATTCTTGTTAAATTCGACTTATCCATAGAACTTTATAACCATGGCGTTATTTAAATATGAACATCTCAAATAGACTTTTTTTAAACCATTCAATTTATTGGACATTATTGCAGTATAAGTATCCATGCATTTGAATTTCAGTTTTTATTCAAAACATTGAGAATACACCATTATTTTACTGACATTTTGTAAATAAATGTCCGAATACGACTGTCAAAATTCTTAATTTGTTCCATCTTTCGGCAACTTCCTTGTTTTCTCTATCAAGAATTTATGGAATTCAAAAATTTTATTGATTTATAAAGTGCAATACTTTCTCTCGTCATGTGATGTAGCAGTTATCATCTTAGAAAATGGACCCGGCAACCTGAGTTCAAGTCCAGTACGTGGCGGTTTGCATTTTACTTCGTGCTAATGCCCTTGAGAAGGGCATGAACCTATCCATACTCCCCAACGATGGGTAAACAGTGGGGCAGATTGGACTCTAACCTTGGTACGAAACCGGTTTTGGAGAATGAAGACCCTGAATTCAAAATTAGCTGTCGTCCGCTGGAAAATTGGCCTTGTGTCGCATTCTGTTTGTTGCGGAAGAGTTGGGTCAGTACAGACTTGTTTTCAATTGATCAGCGGCGAGTGGGATTAGTTATTTATATCTCAGCGCCAAATATCAAAACTGAATACTCTAGAGTAGTACTGGAATAAATTCATTGACTCCCATTTTACCTCTAAGGAAAGATATAAGATATTACTGATATGAAAACTCATGCAAAATAACAATTTTAAAAATGAAGATTTTTCTGCATACGTTTTGATCAATGTCAATTTGTTACAAGTCATCATTTACAAAGCTTAGTTTAGCACAGAGTCAGAAGTATGGGGTACCAAGTGAGAATTGAACTTTTCTTTTATTTAGTAGCGCATTACTTTTTGTCGTTTTGACTTTCAGTTATCTAATAAACTTCCATTCCCAAATTTGTGAACGACTATTTGCTTGAGAGGGCTTAACAATCTAAATAAATTTGTTTTCTCTCAGAGATTAACATATTAATTTCAACAGTTAGATTTTGTGATTGTAGTAGTTGTAGTAGTAGTAGTAGTACCTTAAAACTTCAATGTATGTATTTATCCAAATCCTCCACCATGGACAGTATGTTGCACAAGATGAATTTTTAAGCGGAGTACAGCTAGTTTGAATTAAGATTTTTCCTTCTAGACTAATTGCCAAACCAAAGCTAGAGGATGTAGTAATAACACCGACTATTTCTCTACGCGCAAGATTACAACCCCTTGGTGTAGGAATACATATACACACTCTGCGGATTAATAATAAAATATGCCTTAAATAAAGCACGCATGCCTTATATTGTCCTTAAACCTACTAAGCCTAATAATGAATATTAACACCCATGACAACAATATATTACAGAGGACACAGTCTGCCCAATTATTTTCCCATAGCTGAAAGGAGAATAAATGAATTCATGTCTTTTCTAAAGGCATTAGCGCGAAGTTAAACTCAAACAGCCTGGGCCAGGATTTGAACTTGAGTTGCTGATTTCATTTTTTACGACGATAACCGTTACGAAAAAGCTTCAGTGTATAATTTGTAGCTCTAGGTCGATGAATTTTGATAAAACAAGACCAATTCACTCCATTGGCATAATGGTTCAAGTGTTCACCAAAGGCCCGGGCGACCGGGGTTCAATCCCTGGTCGAGTAATACCAAAAACTCCAAAAATGGTACTTGATGCTTCTTTGTTTAACACTCAGCATTATAAGGTACGGATCAAGGGCAAAGTGGAGCAATCCAGCGAAAGGAGTAGTGCCCTTGTAGCGAACGGGGTATCTCTAAACTAGAATTACTGCTATAATAAACAGGGTTAGAGATATAGTCGCCGCTAACAGTTGTCCTAATACAATAAAATAAGTATTTACGAAAATAGAAAAGAACGTAAAATAGAATAATGCAAATTATAAGGCTTTTGACAGACATGCAAAACAACAAATTAAACACATAAAAAAAGGAACAAACATCAATAACAAGAATTGGTAGGTCTATATACATATATGTGAAGCAAGGGGTTATTAATAGTACGTTTACGGAGAGAGATAAACGGTTTTCTTTTTAGTCTCTTCTTGTAAGAAATTTTATATCTAAAAGAATATTTTAAAGTGTTTGCATCTAGTAAATATTGTTACTTACAAAGTCCTGTAATGGGTTTATAATCTTGTGGATTATGTTTGAATCGTTCAAGGTTATTTTTATTAAAGGTCTTTCGTTCTTCGTTTTATAG
Source organism: Sepioteuthis lessoniana (assembly GCA_963585895.1). Lineage (NCBI taxonomy): Eukaryota > Metazoa > Mollusca > Cephalopoda > Myopsida > Loliginidae > Sepioteuthis > Sepioteuthis lessoniana. The sequence continues at coordinate 73,763,656 of OY757906.1, read as the reverse complement.
TTCCTTTCCGGAGTCCTGAGTTCAACTAACTTTTCTTTTTAGGAAAGGTGAATATCTAAGCTAGAAACAGGAAGTGAGAAGGGGTCATAAATCAATTTTTTTTTTCTCCAGACAATTGGTTTAGCACTAGGACTTACTAGTCCTAATTTTGTTACCTTTACTATCATATATTTAATGCTGTTTTAAAATTATTGGCTTTTTTAGCACACCCTCCATACTCCTCGGTGTATTAGCTATTGAAAAGGGACCCTTCGGGGCACCCTCGACTAAGGTCGCCAATTTTACTTACTTACACTCACTATATTTTAGTTTGGTTTGGTTTATTTGTTTAACGGTTTAAGGATCACATCCTTTGCTTTTTAAATAGTACTGGTCGCTAAGTGGCGAGACCAAAGTAGCATATAAAACGGCGCGGCAAGGTCAGATTCTCTCTCTTCGTTCTAGCCTTGACCAGAAGGACACGCGAATGTGTTCGTCACCCAACAACCCTCGTGTTTTCCACACAGAGTACTACGCTTTGACGTAAGTCTTAACACAACTTTCATTCTATTAAGACTCAATTTACACCTAAGGATATTTCTCTATAATGTGCTCTTTTAGAATGTCATGTAATTCCTGTATTCTTTCTATTTAGTTTGCTGAGGGAATAAATGTTTTATCGTTAATTCGTCGGGATTTATATTGTTTAGTGAGAGGAAATATTAAACCATAATACATTTCCTCTGCTACCCGTGCCCGAATTGTGTTTTTCATTGTTATAATTGTAGTGGTGTGTTTTGGTACACAGATACGACAAATATATGAAGACTAACCTTCAAGTTGTCGATAGTAAAGCTCACTCGATTCCATTTCCACCACGGCATATCAACTCCCAATGAGTTATTTAATGCCAAATTTTTATTGATTTGTAAATATTTGATTGTAATCATAACTTTATTTTCAATTTTCCATTGCATTTTTAAGTTCATCTTTTTTGTCTATTATCACACAGTTACACACACAGTTATATGATTTCAAGTATTCCTATCTAATACTAATAATTTATATGCAATTATCAGGTTTAAGGTAACTATTCCTATTTAATATTAATCATTTGTTTACACACAGTTATATGATTGCGAGTATTTCTATCTAATACAAATAATTCGCACTGTTGTATGTTTTCAAGCATTTCTATCTAATTCTAATAATTTATGTACAATTATATAGTTTAAAATAAATATTCCTATTTAATAATAATCTGTTTGCATACAGTTATATGGATCCATGCATTCCTATTTAACATCAATAATTTGCAAGCAATTATTTGGTTTCATGTAACTAATAGTAATCATTAGTAAACAGTTACAATTATAACAATTAAAGTAATTATTTTTATTAAAAATGATTTACAGTGATATGATATCAAGCATTTCTAATACGAATAATTTTTAAACAGATCTATTTGACCCATAGATTGGACCCTAACTCTGAGTCAGAGTGGACTTAGGAGTAATAGCAATGAAGGTGTACATTACTCTCCTAAGTGCTCCAGAACTGTACCCTCACCACCAGATGTAGTTCAGTGCTGCACCCATGACACTGCACTCAGTACAGATCTTTATTACTCTTTAGTTGAATAACATTAAGAAATTCAGAAATCTGATCCTTGCTGTTTCCTTTGAAGTTGATATGTTGAATCTTGCTTGGGTATTTATTGACGATTCTCTTCGTGAGTTATTTAATGCCAAAAAACTAGACCCATAAATGGGGGATAAGAGGATTCTATATCTTTCCAAAGGGTATTAGCACAAAAGTGAACGTAAAAGGGCGGCTGGAGCTCGAACTCATTTACTACTATGTTGTTGTCCCGCACGTTTGCCACTATTTATGAGGGACTTCCCTGGATTTTTATACTATCTAGTTTTGTAAAATAAAAAATACACGTTGTTAATATCTTCGAGTTTCATTCGATTTATCCGCAAAAATCCTTTCGTACAAAGAAATATATTCTTTATTTACTTATTCATTTATTTTTTCCTTGGTGATTCACTAGGATTTGTATATGGTGCCTGTTTTCTACATATCTCTTATTACAGTTTCCTGGAAAGCTCTAAGTTAGCTATAAACTTTGTCTGTAGATATCTGATAAGCTTCTTGCCCCCCCCCTCTCTCTCTCACACATACACACACACATTTGCATGTTTCTTTACAGTACATTGAAACGCAAACTAGGAAAAGACGTTAGCTAGAACTGGATTCGTAAATCGTTGCCTAAAGTACAAATTTCATTTGTCATGTGACCAAGTGGACCGACAGTTACTAGTAGGTATATGATTAAAAAGAATTGCAGAAACAGTGTACAGGGCACTTTTACCTAGAACTTTGATGGCTACAACTTTCAGGCTCGTTGTTCTTCCATCTAAATCGATACTTTTCCCCAGGTTTGTCGAATGTAAATCGATTATTTTTTCAGGTTCGTCGATTCAGATCGATGTTTTGAACCTGATCACAAGCACCAAATTCACATCTATGTTGTGCAGCATGCGGCATTCTAAGTTTAGGGTGAGTTCGTAAAACAAGGGAATTGGTTCTGTTTCTATGAATTTTCAGAGCTTGCTCTTCAACAGCTAAATGAATAGCAACGATTATGTATATTTGTAACTGCAGTGTCCCCCTTTTCATTCAGCTGAGAACACAATCATTAAAAAGTAACAAATGAAATATGAAACCGATGTTTTTAGAGACAGAAAATCAAATGGTGACAAAGTTTTTTCATTGTCGAACGGAAAAGAGATTACATTTTATCTCTCCAGCATAAGAGATTTAAAAAATTTCTGGTCTCTATATCTGTTTCTTAGTGTTCTAATATCCCCTGATGACCAACATCCGATATGTCAAGATAATACTTCATTTAATATTATTTAACTTCCCCTTTTGTAATGTAGACAAAATTGTTTGGACAAAGAAAAACCGCTTCGTCTATGGAGTCGTTGAAGGAAACATAAACAGCATATTCGTTTATTTTTCGTTATTTATGCGTTCGGATTCCGTATGCCTTGTCGACAGGGCTTAAACTACGATGACGGTATCCCCACCACCCCAAAAGGGGTGTCCTTCGTATGACACTAAACTGCATCTGATGGTGGGGCTCCATTTCTGGAGTTCCGGGGAGTGTAAATTATCCCTCCATTGCTATTGCTCTCAGGCCCCGTAACAGAAACACTTGTACAGGTCTTGTCTATGAATCAAATAGATATGTTTGCACATTATTCTATGATAAGAATAAATGATATACTATAAAAAGGGAAGTCCTCGTTGTGGAGTGGCTATCGTAAGCGAGTTCGAGCTCCAGTCGCACTATTACGTTCACTTTCGGACAAATACCCTTGAGAAAGAATTTCTTTATCCCCACCAGTTATGGGTTTAATAGTACTACTACTGTTCTTCTAAAAGGATAGATTCGGCATTAAATAAACCACGAAGATTGATATGCCATTTGTAGGAAATAAATAAGAAATTAAAAAAAGACAATAACATGAAAAAAAGATAAAAGTAACTGTTTTCTAGGTGGTCTCTGACAGGAAGCGAAATCTGCGCACGCCTAAAAAGAAGGGCTTCCTGGCGCCAAAGAGAAACTCTTTCTCAGTAACTTCGAAATACCTCGACTTAACAGACGCACCTTTTTTCTCAGCTGCTAGTATGAACGCACATGCTTGCTAAAGCCCGGGAACTTCTCATGCTAGTAGCAGGCTCTGCTGAACATACCCACTGGACACAAAGTCCTCAAACTTACAATCTGTCAAAAACTATTCCATGATATTCTTCAAACGCCTGGACTGGGGAACACGGTTATTTCTACTGGTTCAAGAAAATATTCCACACCACAGAATAGTCGTAAACCCCAAAAATAAAACTTGGGTCTAAAGGTGTCCCTGTCTTTTCCTTTTCTGTCCTTAATTCCTTTACAGCTTCGACAAACAAAAAGAAGATAAACAGTGAATAGGTTAAAAAGAAAAAGGAGTCAGGTACAAACCTCAGAATTTCCCCAACAACTATATACACTTACTCGAAAAAAGTTTTCAGTGTCCCATACATTAAACAAAGAAACTAAATTAAACTAATATCATATAATCGTAAGCAAAACTCTTAAGAAACTACACAGAAAAGTATATATAAACGTAAAATGTACACAACTAACTTCTAAGCATGAAATAATCCTACTCAGGTCGACATGCTGTTAAAATCAACCAGTCAACCAAACAATTCACATTCCACGTAAAAGATATTAAATTTTTTTGTTAATTGATGAGTTTGAACTATGCTTCAAACTAATCTTGAAATAGTTTTAAAAAAAAGTATTTTTTGTTGGAAAATCTTTTAATTTTCTACAAACAGAAAATAAAATTGTAACATCCTGAAGAATGATGCTGATTTTGATCTAGATACACTGCGTCTATGTTGTGAGTTGTAGATGTTCTGATAAAATTTTCAAGGTTTCGTAGGAAATAGAATTGAAAACAAAATATGGAAAACAAAATAAAAAAGAGAAAACAATTAAAACATGATTAACGCACTTGCCAGTGGAACTCTATTTACGTTCTTTCTGTCGGAAAGAAATTACTCGTACAATGGCCCAGAAGTGAGGACCTACATCTCGTTCTTCTGGTCAGGAATGTCTGTTCCCAGTGGACTTGTTAAACATTGAGTACGTATGAAAGTTAGCTTACGGCTTTGTATGTTACTGTAGTAACACACGAAGCCGAAACTTTCATACATATTGATATATTTAGTAATTTCACATAACCAACAACTAAGGAACTATTTTCAAATACGCAAGTCTCTCACAAAATTCCATATCTCTAAGAACTTACCTATATGCACGTCTTCAATCATTTTTTTTCATCTCATTTCTTTATATATTATCTTTTCTTATTAGTTTTATTCCGACAATAAAATACATTGAGTTGTACGTATTGTTCTTATACTAATATTAAAGAGGAAACTGAACATCTCTCACAAATATTCCTCGACAAAATGGTATCTGCTACGTTGAACTACCCTACTTATACTGAAAACCTTTATTGTTGCAGAAAGAATTTCACATTTTTGTTTGGTGCGTAATTTAATTCGACCGTTAGGGTCAACGCATAATTTCATCCAGTCAGGATGACTTATCCTATTCCTCCCGGACCATCTTTCCAGGCAGCACAAATTGGAAAAGCCGCCAAAAACTTTCTCTTTCTCGGAACTTCTTCGTTCAGGACAGACGTAATGACTATCTGCTCTCTTCAATAGCAGCAGCAGCATCACACCACCATGAGGAAAGCTGTCTGATTTATGAACCCCTTGCGTCTATTCTCTTAGACCAAGGGTTGGCAGTTGAATATGAATTACGCTAAAAATAATGACAACATTTCCTCGCTAAAATGGTGACCTGACTGAAATGGACACACAACCTTCTGAAACGAAAAAAAAAAAACAGCCTTAGGAACACTCAGCATCCCAACGTAAAAGAAAAAATCGACACATTGAGAAGTTTTCAATTTTCCCGCCGACCTAACTCCAAGAAGAGAGTGGACAGTCATTACGTCTATCCTGAACGAAGAAGTTTTGAGAAAGAGAAAGTTTTTGGCGGCTTCCCCAATTTGTGCTGCCCGAAAAGATGGCCCGGAATGAATAGGATAAAGCATCCTGACTGGGTGAAATTATGCGTCGACCCTAACGTCGACAAGTCAAACAGAACGGGGTTCGTCTTCTGCTGTCTTTCAGCCATCCAAATAGGTCTTCTACCTCCTAAAATATACCCGAGATAAGCAATCTCTATAAGCCTGTTTTAACCTGTTAGTGTTTCTGTTGTCCCAAAATTTGACACGTAATTTGATCTTGTGGTCCATTTTCGTGACTCAACCAAACACATTTGTAAGAATCCAAGATAAATTAGATGAACGTGGAATCTGAGAAGCAAAATTGATCTGAATATTTTCATACGAGTTCAAGATCAACAGTAATAGTTTATTTTTAATCAAGGTTGCCAACCTGAAAAAGTCTTATTAGTTCCTAGAACAGTCTCCTAGTTCATTTGGATACCATTGGAGAGACTGAATTATTACTAAATATGGGAAATAATGGCGGATCAACGAAGCAGGAAGAATGGAGATTTCTGTCTTCCACTGTAGAGACGATAGAAAGACAAAAGAAAAGGCATGTAAACGAATACACGAAAGCATGGAGATTAAATCCAACGATAAAAATTATTTAATAACCTGAACAAAAGATCAATAAGAGTTCAAGCTTGCAAAGGAAAAATTATTGAAGAAAGATTTTAAATCAGAATGTTCAAACGTAGTTTTGCAACATTTAACCTTTAGAATCCATTCGGTCAGTACTTGTACCGCTACCTCGAGGTACATATTATCGGATGACCTGAATTCCGGCCTGGGAATCCTCGTTTCTACATTGTTATTACCTATAAAATGTTATAATCCGCTCTAGCCTATAAAATGTTATAAGACTGCCAGGCTGTTAAATAACAGATTACAGCATTTTGAATTTTCAGTTAGGAGTCCTGGGTAATAAGGGTATGGTGGTGGTGGGGATTAGATTTGAAAGGTTAACCAAATACAAAATTACTGATCAAAAAGTTAACAAAGAAAATAAAAAATGTACACATTAGCAAAATGATACTCTCGCTTGGGGGTTATTCCCTATACAAGCATCACGGTTTTGTCGGTAGGGTTAAGAATATACCAAGTGTATCCCACACAAGGTAGTAACTCCTCTCCAAAAGAAGTAGCTTGGGTAAGACACTAAAATGCATTTGGTAATAAGGCTTCTATTCTAGAGCTTTGGGAACTGCAAAATGTCCTTTCATTGCCATGACTCCTAGATCCATTCTGACTCGGAGTGACTGTTCCTGCTAGGGTTTACTCTATGAGTCAAATAGATCTACTTGAAAATCATATATTTTTGTACAAATTATTTGTATTAAATAAGAATACCAAATAACTGGGTACATATTTGTATCTATCATATAGAGGAGCATATTCTGTTCAATGCATTCCTCCTGTATTTATCGCAAGGAAATCATCACCATGGTTCCTCTTTTTTTGCGGAACCCATATTGTGCCTCAGGTAGGAGACCCTCTGCTAGGGTGGATAGTCTGTTGAGCAATATACGGGCGAATACTTTCCCTGGTATGGAGAGAAGCGAGATCAGGCAGTAGTTGCCACAATCTCGTCTGTGTCTCTTCTTAAAGATGATAACTAGTTGTGCGTCCTTCCAGTCTACATGGATTTCCAAGTTTTCCCAAGAGTCTTTTATTATGGTGTAGAGTACCTGGACAAGCTTCCAACCTCCTCTCTTAGTGACTTCTGGATACAGACCATCTGTGCTAGGAGAGTTCCGTCGCGGAACAAAGAAATATCTTTACTTACTTCATCCAGATCTAGGCATTTACACATCCAATGTTAGGTTGGCCTTTGTTCAATTACACCACTAGAATATTGCTTTTATCTTCCACCACAGTTTCCTGCTAATATCATGAATATTAATAATTTCTAATTAGTTAATTTAATTTGCTTTTCATTTTCAATTTAACTGGCCATCTATTTTATTTAAAGCATCAATCAGAAAGAAAAATCGATGAATTTGGATCAAGTTGACAAGAGATTTCAGAACTACAGAAAATAACCGAAAATTTCCTGTGGAGGCAGGAGAGTAAAGATTTATAGAGTTTGTGACATCTGGTGGTGAAGATCAGAAAGCAAATGTATTCTTGGCCTTTTTTTTTTTTTTGTTTCGATTATTATTATTATTATTATTTGAATGTAAATATCATTCTGCTGTTTCTCTGACTCGCACGAACGGAAGGTAAAGTGTATTAATATATAAACAAAGTCCATCAGAGATACTGAGACAAATGGTCACAATTTGTCACTTTGACTTATTCATGAATGCTTTACTTATTTTTTAATTTTTCAATTTTATTTATTTATCTATTTGTATATTTTTCCATTTAAAATTGATCGATTTGATAATTTGGAGTTTTGGCATTTGAGTTTTTAATTGAAATGAAGCACCGCAATGAGGAAATATTTTTTAACAGAACGCACTCTATTGAACATTTTTTAAAAACTTCATTCGTTCAGTTTATTTTAGGCCAACAAACGTTGATTTTTAAAAGGTTGTAAGGCTATGAGTGTTTGTCTCGTCAACGTTGTATTTAAAGCATTAAGCAACAAAGAAAACTACAAAACTTATACCTTTTGCAGATGTCACGTGATATCCCACGGAGACGATAGAAATAAGATTAATACTATCCTCCCGTCGGAATGAACAGTGGCAAACCGTCAAAGAGTGACCGTTAAGAAAGAATGTAGGTCACAGAGGGGATACCAACAGATGTTGGTACTTAGTAACCTCAGGTCGCCGGACACCAGGGGGAAGGAGGGAGAAGCCAAATGATTGGCTGGGGCCCTAAAACGGAAGTGGCACCTTCTCCCCGTCGGCGAAAAAAAAGGAGAAGAAATGTTAGTTATTGGAAAGGGCTCGTGACAGACAGACCCATAGCCATTACTCCGGGTGAAGAAGACAAAAACATATCTCGGACACGAGGGACCCAGGTTCTTCAAGCCAGTGTTAAAAATAGCATAAAGTCTATTAGCCCGTGAAAGAAGAAAGATTCTCCAGTGGAACCCCGTCGAAAAATAAGATAAGTAACTTTGGGACCATTTCTCCTATTATACACAAATTTTATATACCACTCTCTCTCTCTCTCTCTCTCTCTCAATTTGGAGAAACACGAAAGAACAGAAAAGAAGAAAGACATTTATGTCCACGGACTGTTCAATTCATTATATATTTGACACTTTGAAAGTGTATCTCTTTGTATAGTAAAGGATTCATGTATTTTAATGTTACCACGTGGTGTAAGTTGTTCTTTGCAGTTCTGCTACGAATTTGTTACTTCATGCTTCCTTTTCAGCTTCTGTTCGCCTTATGTTATCTTGCTTAAAATTGTCCTATAAATTCCTTTAAAATATCACACGGGAAACCGGAGTTGCCGACTACTACAATATAATATTATTACGACTAAACCTATAGGTCCATATCTTCCATTGTCTAGGGGAAGAAGGAAAGCGACCTGGTGGGTGTGTGGATAGTGTAAAATTTGGAACCCCTTGCCAGCGGTGGTCAGTCTAGCCCTAAATTAATCCCTCACATAATATGCCAGTTCTTATATGCCTGAGAAAAAAACTCTGAACGAGGACTTATTCTATAAGGGATCAAGTGCCAACCTGCCCCGTCTTCACACGTGCAAAAATAAAGTCCCGTTTTTGGATTTTAGTCAATTTGCCGTCACACAGATAATAGAAACAATCGTTTGACTGCAATTCAGATATTGTCCTCCACGTGTGACCCTTAGCGTCAGGTGTTCACGGTACGCAGGGACTACAAAACGGTCATCATTACACATAGATACTAAAAAAATAATCCCCCATCTAATGAATGGATAGACTAAGCTATTGGTTCAGTTGTCGTCGCTTCTTTTGTGGCATATCAACTCTTAAAAACTCTTTTAAACATTCTTGAAAAAAAAAACTTTTCTTCGCCCAAAACATTTCTGACGGTGGCCTAAATAAAGAATTAAAAAGCAATTACAAAGTAATACTTCTGTTTGGCAAATTATTTTGCTCATCTCATATATATATATATATATATATATAGAGAGAGAGAGAGAGATCAGCCACCAACCAAACACCGGAAATTCAGGGAAAGGAGTTGATTCTGTATTCGTCAATTTTCTTCTAAACCTCAGATACCAGGATTTTTATCATTTCTTGTGGAACATACAATCGAAGTAGATATTATTTACCAAACTCTACAACATTGAAACACTGTAACCAAAATTAAAATTGCATAAATATATATAAATGGCATTTGAACGGCTACATATTCACATTTTTTTATCATGGGCCCCACTCTTCTACTCTCAGTTATAGGTAGATAGTTGGGCAGAATGAGTTCTTTAGGGTAAATAAGGCAAGTAGTCTCGGAGAAGAAAAACTTCAAACCAGTTGTATTCTGCTGGAAAATTGACCTTATATCGCATTCTGCTCGTAGTAAAGAATTTAGGTAAATACATACATATTCATATTCTATATTACGTTTTACTTGATATAAACAAATCATGCTATCTTTGATTTATAGGAAAAATAACTTTTATTTAAAAAATTGGAAGTCTGTACGATACTATATATATATATATATATTGGGAGTCTGTACGATACTTACGTGGTATAATGGTTAGCAAGCGAGATGAGGAGACCATTGGTAGTGAGTTGGATTCCCATTTGGATCCCCATACTTTTGGCCTTGTACCATATCTAAACCAAGCTTGGTAAATAATTATATACCCAATACACGGATGTTTAAGTCAACTTCTAGGTAGAGTGTTTGGCAGACAGTTTTTTTTACTTCTTGACATTAAATTTGTTTTCTTTTTTTTTTTTTCATGCAAATTCATGTGAATTAGCTACTTCTGCAAAATACTGGATTTATACGTTTGTACTTTCTCTGTTGGCAGTGTAAATCTCACTGTGTACTACATAGTAGTTTTTGTACACAAGCCAGATAAGTGAAAGAACAAAAAATACAAGAAAGTACTTTGTTATAGCTTTCTGATGATATTCAATGACTTCCTTGTTCAACTATGAACTAGCGCGTTGTTAATGCTCATGTTTGCTGAGAGAACCAATCAAAATCTTTGTCAGTGTTTGTGGTTTTAAAAAAATTGTTTGTGTTTATTGTTGAAAAAACAAGCTTATTCACCATGAAAATTATTTGAAAGTCGGTAATTTCATGCAATTATAATTTTTTAATAACGGGTTGTTTAAGCATTTTGGAAGATTGTTTGTAGTTTGCCTTGACTAGAATTGTGACTATTAGTTGAGATAATATAATGTAACAGCTGTTATATCCTTGTCGATCATAATGCAAAGAGAGAGAAAAAGAGAGAGAGACGAGAGGAGGAAATGCAGAGTGGATGAGTTGGACGGAGTCGTAAAAAGAAATGGTGACAAATTGGTTCAATAAGGAAGATTATATCTATAAGTGGAATATACATTAAAAAAATTTAGATTATGAATATCTGTTACGACGAAATTCAAGTTTTCTTGTTTAGAGTTCAAGGAATATATGGACAACAATATTCGAGGAATATCTCGATGTCAGCATACGCAAATTAAAGGATGGACTGCTATAACGATCATATGGCAATCTGATCTCAGATAAAATGAAATGAAATTTCTTCCAACGTGGTAGTACCACTTAGACTTTAACGAAAAGCCAGGAGAAAAAGCTAGATGGGAACTACACAATGATGCTACGTACTGTTTTGAACAAATCCTGGAAACAGCTGTCAATAAAACAGCAGCTGTACGGCTACTTACTTCCCATCTTACAAACCAACGTGAATAGGACTGTTGGTGAGAATTCAAAATAGGTTACTCGTATTGGCATGGACAGAACTGTTTGTTGGAATCTTTATTCGCCAGCAAATGACGTGGATAGGTTCATTAGAGGAACAGATAGTGGAGCTTCTATGTACGAGTAGCCCGTGAGGTTAGGAAGAATGACCCAGTGTGTTAGCAAGCGATTCTGTGTGAAGAGTAAGTGTGGCTCCGTCGAAGGTCTACCATGTGAGTTTGTGGTCTGTCAGGCCGGAAAGAAAGGGTTATTATAGGTCGATGATCCGCTGGTGATACGCAAGAAGCGGGTATTAACTGTAGCTAAGCCGGAAACCTAACTGTGCATGTTGCCTTCAGAAAAAAAAAGAAAGAATTTATTTATGTTTTGGGGAGCATTGATTGCGTTGACTTCTGACTAGCAGTGTATTAGATAGTTGGTGTCTTCGTGCGGCTACCGACGCTCTACTTTTTGACTGTGATGAAAATGGACATGAATCATAATAATATTTGACAAAATCTAATAAGGATTACGAATGTATTGAGCCTCTGAGTACACATTGAATAGTCAGAAAGTTTTGTAACCTTTTGATGACTTCAGTATCTCCGGGTACAGAACTAAAGGGAATGAAATTATCACTGATAATACACCTGCAACGTTGTAAAGTGGCAGCAGCCCCGAAGCCAGACGTTGGGTGTGATTGGTGGGTAAAAACTTCCGGGACAAGTGGAGAATCACGTTGTAGAAGAAAATGAGGATGAGAAATAAGACAGAGACTGTTAATCAGAGCTTATCCACCGTCTGAAACAACAGACTCGGGAACTGATCAAAGTTTTTGGGCGAAAAGCTCTGTAAATTGATTGCCTCTAGCCAATTGCATAAAAATGCACACCCTAAGAGCTGACCCGACGACGATAAGTAATGTTTATACATAATTAAAAGACGTTTGTGCTCTTCTTTCTGTCACTATATAAATACGGCAATTCATAATATTCGGGGTCCTAGACGAGAATAAGTAACAACAAGTAAACATTACCTGTCAATCTCATCTTGCACGGGGAATTTTGAATTTTAATATCCTTCTGTACAGTTTTGTCTATGTATCCAGTCCCAGTGCAAAATATCTAAGATAGTTTCATTTGGTAATTTGGGAATTCTTCCTTTTGAAATAAGATACAAGAGATTGTCAACAACCATTAATATTTTCGGTCATTCATATTGGGAAGATAACTATTTTCCGGTGAGATTCTGTAGGTTTTTGGCCATTAATTTAATCGATTTGATGAGTCCCTATATATCTATAAGACGTCTTTGTGGTTTACTCAATCCTCAGACAGTATCTACACAATGCTCTTCTTTCTCCACTTGCAGACATGTTAGGCAGCAATGAGTTCGTGACCATGTAATATCATCTCATCTTGTCGTGCCATCAGCACGGATATCCCTGACCCTTTCTCGCCACCTCTTCCTATCGTTCATCGCTTTTGGCAGGTCCTCAGGGCTACACCCCGTATCTTCACAGAGCTGCGGTATGTAGGTTCGAGCTGGTCGCCCTGTTTTTGCTTGGCCATGTGAAGGGGTCCATCGGAGGACATGACTTATGAGCTCATCCCTACTTCTCCAGCAGTGTCCTGTATGTCTGGTTCGTCTTATTTTGATAGTTTTGTGATGGGTGGTAGGTGACCGTACAGCTGCTGCTTTGTGGGGTGCTGCCTCCAGGACCTGTTCAATATTGCTCGCAGCATTCTTGTGTAGTTGCCGTCAAGCCTTTTCTCCTGCCGTTTAGATAGCGTCCTTGTAGTGCATCTATGTAGCGGTATCGACACGATTGCTGCTTGGAAGAAACTGTGTTTCATTTTATCGGTCAGGTTTGACTTCCATATGACCGATAGTCTATTGATAGCTGTCCATGCTTTTGCTAGTCGCGTGTTGATGTCTGCCAATGTAATATAAAATTATAATATGGTTAAAATGATACACGGGAGATATTTTTATTTATTTTTTATTTTCTTTAATTTCTGACTTCATAAAAAATCCAACTAACTTCTCTCCGTGTATTTTTGTCTCATGTAACTCTTCATATGCTACACATACTAGCAATTTTTTTTTTTTTTTTTTTATTTTTAAGTTTGATGAATTAAAACAATAAGATAATTCATACCCAATTTTGTCAAGTCAGTATGGAAGGAACACAATTTTTGCTCTTCATTATTTTTTAACTTTTTAAACTCAATTGATCCAGTCAATTTTTCTAGTGTGTGTGTGTGTGTGTGTGTGTGTGATGACTTGAAAGTTTAACAACAAAATTACAACTCAAACAACTTGATTAATAACTAATTCAACTTGTGAAAAATAATCACGAGGCGGAAGATGGTAAGGTAATAAGATATTTGCATGTCGTTGGATTATAATGACATACGCTTGTACGACACTGATGTCCCTCTTGGTCTACATAGTGACAACCCAGTGACAAGCATACCAAGATAATTTGTGACTGCTAACCACTTCTTTTATTTCAGAATGCCTTCTTTTAGACTTCATCTAAAGGATATCTACAAGTTCATTGAGGTTTGATACTGGAGTTTCCTTCGATAATTTTGATTTTGGAGTTAATTTCTCCGAGAAGAGTTGCCTTCAGTACGGCTTTGTCATTAGACTGAATTCTCTTTTATAGCCACCATATATATATATATATATATATATATAGTATTTATCGCCACATTTTCTTTTATGAATAAACGAATAAATAGACAGATTTTTCTTAAAATAAAGTAGGTTAATTCATTAAAAAGATTTTAGTTGCTGAAGGTTCTGTAAGTCTTGATAAATTGTTTTTTAGATATGTAAGGATGCATGACGCTAGACATTGACATTACATTCGGTTTTGACACCAACCTTTAGCCTTATCTTTTTGTCTGCGCCTCTTTCTTTCTTTCTTTCTTTAATTATTCTTATTTTTAAACGAATAAGAATCCATTGAAAGAATATTTTTATAATTTTTCTCTCCATTTTGTGATGGCTATCTGAAGAGGTTGGTTTCTCATATGGAGTGGACACCTGAAATAAATTTATAATAACCAAATGACGGTCTGTTGAGTTTTTCCCTATTATATGAATTTGTTCTGTATGAAATTTATAAATTTATATATTAATTATCTTACTTTGAGCACTCCTAGAGATTTATAAGAATCATCTTATATATTCTCAAATGGAATCATTCCCAACTCATCTTCTTTGGAGATACTGTTTTTTATTGCCCCACATTTGAAAATTTAACTCAACTTAATTTACTTTAATTTCAAACAAAATATAGTCATGTTTTAAGTCTTTTGTTTTTGTTTAATAAAATTGCAATTATTTGATGAAAACTGTAAATATATAACTTTATTCTCTACAAAAGTATGCTGAAAATTTCTCAACTCTTCTCAAAAGTGAAGGAACTTTTAAAATTAGAGCTTTGTGTCTGGGTATCCAGTGCCGGAAGAAAATATCAGATATTTAGTAAATCTTCCAAACATTTACTCAATGTTGGAATTCTTCACTCAGAAATGAGATACAACACATATTTTGGGGGGTCATTCGAATTGGGAAGATAGGAGTTAAATGAACACACCTGTTGCTACTATTTTCTCTCTGTCTCACAATCAAATCCAAAATGACTTTGTGGAATGCCGTTGTGTTTCACAAACTATTCTTATTCTTGATGAATTTCTTAAAACTGTAATCTATTTTTAGATACATTTTTGGTTATAAAACCATTTGCTTTCTGATGACACTTCTTGAAAAACATGTCGATCTGATTTTCCTGTCCTTTTCTCAATCCGTTTCATGCAATTGTTATACACATTGAATGAGTATCGGTTTAGGCAAGAAGTGGGGAACCTGTGGCCTTTTAAACCATAAAGTGCAATCTTTTACAGTTTTGTCGAAAGACAAAATAAGGCACTTTTGCTTTAGAACTTGATATCTCAATGTTTTCTCATAAAAAATGTCATTAAAATGCGTGTGAAATTGTTCATTTGTTTTAAGTTGTGCATATTAATTAAATTTGAATTATATGATTAACTAAAAGTTTAAACAATAGATTTTGCAGTAAACATACTAAAAATTCATTGAGGGGGTTATTTGAAGATAATGACTTTTAATGTGGTATTTGAACAGGAAAAGGTTCCTCTTTGTTGTTTTAGACATTTTAAAGATTGTTGGTAGTTTAAATTAATTGAATTAAAGAACAATAGCCAAGATTATATTATACCCTATGGAGGTCATTTCACCCTATTCAATAGAACTCTTAATACAGCATTGTTAAGCTTATGGGGTATATGTTAGTGGAAATCTTCACTGGAATAGGGCTGCCTCTAAGCCTGCCAACCTCACTATCAGATTCAAAATGACTTTGTTGGTGGAATGCCTCTGAGGTATATACGTTATTCTTATTCTTGGTGCAAAATTTTAAAAGACTGTTATTCATTTTTTAGATATGTTTTTGATTATAAAATCATGTGCATTCTGGTGACAATAGAACTTAGGAAAACTTGTTGATCTGATTTTCCAAACTATTTATCTTACGTTTGGTTTGCTTGCAAGATTTCAGTTGTCAAAATAGGTGAAAATGCTCGTAGAGAATAAAGCAATTTCCAATCTAATGTGCAAATTGATAGCTCTGCTTTTATGCTTACCCGTATCGTAATGATTCTCCAAGTGAGATAACCACAAGTTACTCATTATTAATTTATTTGCGATTATAATATAATTAGGATGCTGTATTGAGTTTAATGACCACTAAAGTCGGTCTTTAAGAATAATAATAATTCGTCATCTCAAAAACTCAAACAAACAGAAAATTCATTTTTATAAAATGTTGTATGTTTTCTTGAGAACGTGTTTTGTTTTGTTTTTATACAGGGGCGTTTAAATCGGGAGAAAATCGCATGTATAAATAGTTATCTCATCAAGTTAAAGAACTTAAGCACTGGCTTTGGGAAAGAGACTGAAAACAATCTTTGTGTTCGATTAAATATTTTTTTGTTTTTTGTTTTAGCGGTCATCAGAACAGTAAATTTGACTAACTTAAGTCACCCATCCCATTGCTGGAAAATGCCCCCCACTACTCTGCTTATTGTTTCTGAATAATGATTCTTTCCTTTTTTTTTTTTTTTTTAACGGGATTATTTGTCACGTGATTTTGTTTTTGGTCGATTATTCTGTTCATTGATCAACTTGACAAAGTTGCCAGTCGATTGGAGACTTCCCAAAGAATGTAATATTCATCTGCTGCGAGTTCAGAGAATTAAGGTATGATTAATCTTTTATTTGCACGAATGACGTCTGCATAACGGCTTAACCCACTCATTATTGAGACATTAAATGAGATGAGAGCTGAATCTCTGCTACGTTTAGCCCTTCCATCTCTCTCTCCCTCTTTCTCTCTCTCCCTCTTCTCTCTCTCTCTCTCTCTCTCTCTCTCTCTCTCTCTCTCTCTAAAAAAATCTGAATCTCAGCTTTGTTTAGCCCCCCCTCTTCTATCTATCTCACAAAAAGATTCATCTAATTTTGTGGTATGTTTTAATTAGAAGCCGTTCATATAATACGGATATGTGCTGAAAAGTTCTTGGCCTAACCAGAAAGAGATTCACTTCTTCATTGATTTATATTTTGAAGGGTTAAATAAACTTGATAAACGATGTACTAGGTGTGTTGGGCTGCAGGATGAATATATAGAATATATATTTGTGGTTCTTAGTCCTTCTTCTTCTTCTTCTTCTTCTTGATCAGACCGAGAACTTTTCGGCATTTCCTGACTCGGAAATATTTCTATTTATAACGTTAAGGTATAATGTAGTAAAGAAAAAGCTACACGGCGCAAATTAGACAAATATATTCGAAAAAAGCGTTTAAAATTATTATTTCTAAATAAATCTTGTGTATTTGTTCGAATTTCCGATGAAACTTTACCATTATTGACAAGAATTTTTTAAGGAAAAACTAGAAAAAGAAAATAAAAATTAAAAAATAAACTAACAAAGCAAACAAACAAGAATAATCTGTAAATCGAGGATCTAGAAGAATTTCGTTTAAAATGAGTTCTAGTAGACATCTTTTATTTATCTATTTAAGATAAAGAAACTGAAACTTGATTGATCAATTAATTGATTAATTTTAACGATATGTCAACCAGAGTAGGCTTATTTTATTCCAAGAGGTTTGAGAATTGCGTTCATTATACGTCCATATTTACGTTTGCCCTCGTTCCTATCGAATACGAATAATTTTTCAACGTCTATTTGATTCATAAATAGGACCCAAACGGATACTTCTGCTCCGGGTCAAAATGAACCCGGGAGTAAGGACAATGAAGAAATACTCAATTCTCTCCATATCTCTATAACGGGAGCCTCACCATCAGATGCAGTTTCGTGTCATACCCAGGACACCCTCTTTTGAGAGGATCTTACCACTCTGCAGGGAACCCAGTAAGCATATTCTATGCCTCTCAGACATGGTGACTGAAATTTGTAAACGCAACTTTTGAAGATAATGAATGAAAGAATACTTGTGACAAATTTTAATATTCTCATTTCTATTTTGGACTATGGAGAGTATAAGACATAGCAGTTTACAATCTGGCAAAGAAAAACGAGACGACATTAGCGGTTCAGAGATAGCCAGCATCTTGGAAGTGGCTTGGTTCTTCGTGTTCAAAGTCAAAAACAAGATTGAAGCCTCTGGAAAGGATTTGTCAACCGTGGCTAAGTGAGAGACGGTCAAACGACGTACGAATGGTTGAGTTTGTCCAGCAGATCCCAAGTTTTATCATCTACGACCCCAGCAAGTTGATGAGAGCTATTGCTGATCAGTTCAAGGTGATGCAGCCCACGAGCAGCCCAGAGAATGTGATCTAGCAAGGCTCAGCTCTTTCTCGCATAGACTACGTGACAACAGTAGTGTTTGTCCAAGAATTTTTTACATGTCACGTCCAACAAATAGCTTTCTAATTCTCCAGATTTACCCAGCCCCCAGCCTATTATGTCCGGAGAGTCATCAGTGATAAGACAGACCAACGGCCCTATAATACCAAGAACTTCACAAAAAGTCACTTTCATTGACGTGACAGGCAACATGAACAAGAATTTCTTTATCCGGAAATCCAATCGCTTCCGGGGTCATTTCGTGTCTAATCTAGAGGCTGAGGACAAGTTTATGGAATATCCTTGTCCTGTTTTTCTCAGTTGAACATTGGTATATCATTTTTTAATTTGCGAAATTGTTCTACTGAATATTGTTTTTCCTTATCTATCATATTATTTTATATTTTCTTATTGTTTTTATATTAGAGTATTCGGAAATACAAAAAATTAGTTGGGTCCAGTATAACTGGGTCTGTAGAATAGACCAACTGCACTGCTCTAGAGAGGTAAGATCCGCCCCCACAGCAAGTGTCTTGGATATGACACCAAACAATCTGATGGTGTGGCTCCAGTAATGCTGGAGCTTTGGAAAATGCCGAGTACCTCCTCATTGTCATTGCTTCCAGGTACACTCTGGCCCGGAGTGGTAGCACCTGATAGGGTCCTATCTATGGGTCAAATAGAACTGTTTGACATTTAAACTGAATACAAACAAATGACTAATGCTAAATTGAATTGTTTGAAACAGAACTGTTTAATCATTTAACTGTGTGTAAACAAATGACTGATGTTTAATTGAATTGTTTATGATACATTATACTTGGAACTATTTAACTGTATACAAAAGCATAAGCTCAATCTCGTTTAAAAGTGTTATCAACAAAGTGTGTTTACAAATCATATTCAATATACATATGTAAAAGAGGATTTGGCATTAAATAACCTTGTTGATATGCCATAAAACCAAACCAAACCTAAAAACATGTTACCAGGTCGGACATAAAAACAAATCTAAGCTAAATTTATTTACATATTAGTGTGTTCGGAAAGTAATGACGTTTTACCAGAGAGGACATAAAAACAAATGTAAGTTAAATTCATTTAAATATTACCATCAAAATTGTAATTACCTTCATTTTCACTAACAACTACAACAACTCAATGAGAAGGTCGATTTTCGATTTTAAAGAAATCTGGTGTTTTTCTTGAAATATATATATAGTTGACATTTAAATACTTCTAATAAAAGTATGAGGATTACAAATACGTGACCCTTAACTTTTTCAAAATTATTTGAAAATGTATTTGATTAATTTATTTTTGCAGAAAATCATGAAAATTGACACTTGGACGAGCATGACATCACTAGCATTTGATAAAAACGATCATTAAAGATGTCCACAGTTGCCAAGATTTCAAACACGATATCATTACAACTTACATTTTTGATTTTGACCAACAAAAATACTTGAAGAACAACTCAAACAGCTTTAGACTGATTTGGCTTTGGCAGGTGGCTTTTCGTATTAACATTGTTTTATCCACTTTAACAGCATTTTAATTGACAGCATCTTCAATAATCATTGAATAAAAAACCTCGTCGATTATATATATATATATATATATATATATATATATATATATACACGAGGTGCATACGATAAGTTTCCATAATTTTTTCGTATGGACATTTAAAATTGTCGTAGACTCTTGAAAAATCGTTTCTTTTATTATCTTCTTTCATATAATTTCTTTACAGCCTTCATATCCAAGAACTTTACCAGCAAGTTAACGTGGGGTAAGAATAGAATAACCCAAAATGGAGTCAAATAGCAAACAATACCATAAATTACCTTTGAAACCCCATACTTTCTCCTACTAGGAGAAAAAAAAAAGAAAAAAGGGATTTCGTTTCAGCCGCTTACAGGGAAGTAAGATACATGTAACTTTAGATACTATTATTAATGTTACCTTTATGTTTGAATGTAATAGATACGTGGTGCCTTCAATAAGTTTCCAGACTTTTTTGTACACGCATTTAAAATTGTTGTAGACTCTTGAAAATTCACTATGTTATTGCTATACATCCTATGAGATGACTGACCAATTTTTATGATTTCAGGTTCAAATGAACTGCTACAGCAGCAATTGGAATACACCCTACTAAAGACTGATTGTAACAGCTGGTGAATTTCAAAAATGCAATCTGGACGTGAGGACACTTTAGAAGAACGATATGCAATAAAATTCTGTTTTAAACTTGGAAAAAATGCCACAGAAACGTATGGAATGCTTCAGACTGCTTTTGGAGCATCTTACATGAATCGAGCATCAGTTTTTGAGTGGCATAAGAGATTCAAGGAATGCACGGAGTTTGTGAGAGATGATGAGAGGTGTGAGAGGAGTAAGGAAGTCAATACACCAGAGTTGATTTGCCAAATGATTAGGGTTAGGGTTAAGGTTACTATGTTGAGGTTTTAAGGGAGTCCAGGAAGAGATTCCGTCGGAAGAGGCCAGCACTCTTCAAATCGGGTCTGTGGCATATCCAGCAGGACAATGCACCAGTCCACAACTCCATCCTTGTCACAGACTATTTGAGCAAGATGGGCATGAAGACAGTTGCTCACCCTCTCTATAGTCCAGACCTTACTCCCGTGACTTTTGGTTATTCCCTAAGCTCAGAGGCTGTCGTTATGAGACAATTGAGGAGATGAAAGAGGCTGTGACGAAGGTAATTGACACGTTCACACAAGAGGACTTCCATGGGGCCTTCCAGAAGTTGTTGGAACGGTACAAGAAGTGTATTGCAGCCGGAGGAGATTACTTCGAAGGAGACTAGAGTTTCATGTGTTTACTATTAATAAAAGTGCTCATACGAAAAAAGTCTGGAAACTTATCGTATGCACCTAGTATATATATATATATATATATATATATATATATATATATATATATATATATATATAATTGAAAAACTCAACAAACAGTCATTTGGAAATTATAAATTTATTTCAGCTGGCAAAGAGAAACCAGACAAAAAAAAGTTTAGACTAATAAAACTATCGAAGACTGAACTAGGCCTAGTTTTTTAAAATTTGCTCAAAAACATCATCTTTGATATACAAAAAGACTCTAGGTATAACTCATTTGATGCAAAAGAATGGTTTAGAAATATTAAGTTTAAAAGTGGAACCACATTTATTCAATTTGATATTATTGAATTCTACCCCTCTGTTTCTAAATAGTTATTATTAAAAAGTTTAAACCAAGCCAAGAACTTCATAGACATCACCGAAGAGATTATTTTAACTTGTGGAAAGTCTATTCTTACAGATAATTAGTCTACTCAGATTGAAAATTGTACGAATAACGTTCCCATGGGTACTTTCGACTCTGCACAGATAGCTGACTTGATATATTACACACTCTAGGTAGAATAATAGACCTCAAGCAAGTAGGTTTATATGGAGATGACGGTCTCATTTTCATCACAGATAGTAATGGCCCCAAAACTTCGAAAATACATTATAAGAGCCGTCGAGTTTCAAGAATTTAAAATCGAAATACCATCTAACCTCGAAATAGTTCATTTCCTTGACATTATGTTTAATCTATTCCAATACATTTAAACCATTTAGCAAAGATAACCAAACACCTCCTCAATGTCAACTGCAACCACCCTAGATCGATTATCCAACAAATGCCGAATGCAGTTAACATAAAGATTAATAGATTCTCTTCTAACAAAAACATTGTTGATGAAAATAATAGGATCTATAATGAGGCTCTAGAAAAAATTAGATTCAAACAAAAGCTAGAATACCAGGAACAACTTATAAACAATAAAGTTACTGAACACTGCTACATAAATAATAGCAGCGGCAACCACAACAACAATAGTTGTAATGATAGTAGTAATTATAGACTTGAAGATTGTAATTACAATAGTAATTCTAATAGTATCAATAAATAAGCATAGGAAAACAAAGGTAAAGTTTAATTCCTCTTTCTGTAAACTTTCTAATATTAATATAGGCAAGTACTTCCAATAAGGACAACCCATTGAATAGAACTTTTAACAGGAACACACTAAAAATAAGTTACTTTTGCATGAATAATATATCAAAAAGGATTTATAATCATAACAAGAATTTAATAGACAAATCGCTAAAAGGTAATCAGCGAACAAATAAATTACTTTGTAATTGTAGAAATAAAGAACATTGTCCCATGGGGGAATGTGTAGTACCGAGAAAGTGGTCTACCAAGCAACTATTTTCTCCATGGAAAATAGTAAGGAGGAGATGGTTTATATTGGTATTGTTGCGGAGCCGATAAGTATGTCGACCCCGCAAATGAGTTATGTGAATGAGAACAGCCAAAACAATATGAAGGAACAAAGGCGAGGTAACAATAATAACAAGTGACAATTTATTTGTCGTATTTTACCAGCGTGTATGTAAATGTCCGTGGCGGTTATATGTAGTCTTCAGCTAGGATGGGTTATGTCGTTAGCTGGTATAGTCGCGTTGTAGATGTTCGCAGCTGGGCGTTCGACGAGGGTCGCTGGCGTAGGTCGAGTCGTAGAGATACAGCTGGATGTTTGATGCTGGTAAGCTGAGATCGGTTGAGTCGTTGAGTACAGTTGAACAGTCGTCGCGGGCAGCTGAGGTTGGTCGAGGTTGGTAGATCGATATCCCCGGTTATGACGGTATGTTGTGGTTAACCAAGGGTGTATCGATCCGGTTGCTGGCTCGTACGGCGGGTCGTACGTGAGTCAGGTGTTGCAGTGGTAGGACAGTCCGTAACAGCGAGTCGTTACGTGGACTGCGTAGTACCTTGCAAGAGCGTCGAGGTCGGTAGATCGATATCCCGGTTATGACGGTATGTTGTGGTTAACCAAGGGTGTATCGATCCGGTTGCTGGCTCGTACGGCGGGTCGTACGTGAGTCAGGTGTTGCAGTGGTAGGTCAGTCCGTAACAGCGAGTCGTTACGTGGACTGCGTAGTACCTTGCAAGAGCGTCGAGGTCGAGGAAAGGCTAGGGCCCCCTAGCCGTGCGGACGTATCGGACAGGAGCGAAAGCTTTGCCGTGTCAAAGCCGTGCGGACGATGGCTATGGCTAGGTTCGCGCCAAAGCCGTGCGGACGTATCGAACGGGAGCAAAGGCTTTGTCGTATCAAAGCCATGCGGACGATAGCTATGGCTAGGTTCGCGCCAAAGCCGTGCAGACGTATCAGACGGGAGCGAAGGCTTTGCCGTGCCAAAGCCGTGCGGGCATATCGGACGGGAGCGAAGGCTTTGTCGTGTCAAAGCCGTGCGGTCGATGGCTATGGCTAGGTTCGCGCCAAAGCCGTGCGGACGAGCGGACGGGAGCGAAGGCTTTGTCGTGTCAAAGCCGTGCAGACGAGCGGACAGGAGCGAAGGCTTTGTCGTGTCAAAGCCGTGCGGTCGAGCGGACAGGCCAGGAGGCCGAGGCTAAGACGGGCGTTATCTTAGCGCTGCGCAGATAGCGAACGGTAGCTAAAGGCTGGACCGTGCCATTAGCGCTGCGCAGCTTATCGGACAATCGGAACCGAGAGAGGGTTAAGACCGGTTGGTCTTAGAATCTGTCTTCGTGTTTGCCACCTGGCCGTCTATTTCGACTGGTCATTACTGACCAGTCAGAGATGCTCTGACCTGCAGACAGAGACCTCTTATGGTCCTTAAAAGGACCTTTGTGCATACCTATGTAGGTGGGAGAAAGGCAGATCTACCACGAGAAGTGGGATCAACGCCGGAAGGTAAGGTGAATGCAACCGCACAAAATGCAGGATTCCTCCTTAAAGAGCTTCGCCAAGAGCTAGCCGTTATTTATCCTACGCCCCACCAGCGTACGAATATGGCACAAGGCCGTTTTTAAGGTGGGTCCTATCGCAGGGCCGAAGCCCAAGGCAGCAGGCAGTTCCAAAAATGCCTCGGACCCCGTCGGTATTCCCCTTTTCGGGGCGCCTCAGGCGCCGGGCGATAAACCCAACCCCTCCGAAGAGGGTTAAAGCCTGGGGGGACGGCCCCCTGAGGCCAGAGGTGATGTATCCAGTGGTGGAACACACCCGAACGAACAGTGCGGCTAGCAACACAGCCGGTCGAGGGCGCCCCACCACAGGACACAAAGCAAGCAAGCGAAGAGCTAGCCGTTATTTATCCTACGCCCCACCAGCGTACGAATATGGCACAAGGCCGTTTTTAAGGTGGGTCCTATCGCAGGGCCGAATCCCAACGCGGCAGGCAGTTCCAAAAATGCCTCGGACCCCGTCGGTATTCCCCTTTTCGGGGCGCCTCAGGCGCCGGGCGATAAACCCAACCCCTCCGAAGAGGGTTAAAGCCTGGGGGGACGGCCCCCTGAGGCCAGAGGTGATGTATCCAGTGGTGGAACACACCTGAACGAACAGTGCGGCTAGCAACCACAGCCGGTCGAGGGCGCCCCACCACAGGACACAAAGCAAGTATTTTTTTTTACCTGCTATAAGCTGGCGACGATTATTAGTTCCAGTTTTATCAAGTTATTTTTGGCCGAAGTGCTTTGTAAATATTATTAATTTTAATTCATCCTTTTCTTTTAGCTATAACGAGATGTCAAGGTCGTTAGAAAGAAAAAGGGCTTAGTCAGTTCCGGCCGTACCCGGATATAATTGTCCTAAAGCGGTCGTGTAACTTGATATGTTTATGTTTATCGGCAGGTCGCGGCAGTATCTCAGCTGGAAATTAGAAACAGAGGTTCTACTAACATAGACACACTTTTTCCAAACCTTTACTAAAAAACTAAACAGTACACCAGCCCCAGTCATGTAGTCGGTTGCATCTGCTGCATGTTTTCGAGATATTTTTTCTTCTGGTTTCGGCCTGATGGTATTTCTAAAAATTCCCCTTTTGTTCGGACCTCATCAACATTGGGGGGGTCTGCCTTCCCTCCATTTGTGTTCTGATTTATTCATAACTTCTCACCATTTCTAAGATCTTATCAAGTTTCATTTCGTGAGTAAACTAAAGGCGTTTCGATTATTCTTAGTCTTGAAGTCCGATAATGAATCTGTCCTTTATTTCTTCATTCTTGTTGGTAAAGTTACAACCGTCTGTAAATTTATGTAATGCTCTAACAAATGTTGCGAGATATTTTCCAGGACGTTGTGCTCTCAAGTGAAACATTGCCTTTTCGTACGTTGTGTTCTTCGTTATGAAATCAGCTTCAAATTTTATCATGACTGTTTCGAAGTCATTTTATTTTCCTTCTGAGAAAATGTAACTGTTTATAAGACATTTTTTACTTCTTTGCCCATACAATATATTATAAAACTTATTTGAATTAGCCATGTTTCCAAATACAACGTAGACGCAATTCGAAATCATTCGAATCTTTGGCGCCAAGTCAGCAACGTGGAAAGATTTAAAAAGTTGAATGCTTCTGGCGGTTGAAGATTCATTTTTTAAAGGAAACTCACTTTGGCTCAACCACTTCTGACGCCACATTTTATCTTTTTATGTTGTTGGGTTCGTTCATTTTGGGCTTTCTTCCTCACAACACGAAAACTCATCTGTTCGGTTTAACCTCTAATGAGAATAAACTATAATAAAACAAGAACACACAACCCGTGATATCTGTATGTATCAAGGATCAGTAATGAATCTATTACCGATCATAACACAGAAGGTGATTACATTTTGGATGATAATATTTGAATAATTTTTTTTTGTTTTTATATCATCAATGGTAAAATGTCATTTCTTTCCGAACAACGCATTCTGCGTTCTTTTTTAGCGAAAAAAGTTGGCTTTTCTTTTTATTTAAGGGTTGTTTTTTTTGTTTGTTTGTTTGTTTGGGTTTTATGCAGGTTATTTATTGCCAAATCCATTTTGATACAAATAAACAGTTCTATTTCAAACAATTCAATTTTGCATAAGTACACAGTTTAATTGTCAAAAACATTTCTCCTTCAAATTATTCAGTTTAGTCAAACAATTCTATTTCAGACAATTCAGTTTAGTATAAGTATAAAAGTAAGTAAAGTTAGCGACGTTTGTAGGGGGTGGCCACAAGTCTCCCTTTTCGATAGCTACTACACCGAGGTATAGGAGAGGGCGTAACTCCTTTCCCCGGATTGCTCCACTTTACCCTTGATCCCTACCTTATAATGCTGAGTGTTAAGCAAGGAGGCATCAAGTACCATTTTTTAAGTCTTTGGTATGACTCGACCTGGGATTGAACCCAGGTCTCTTGTGCCATTGGCAAACACTCTGACCATTATGCCAATGTCCGGTATACTAGTATAAATATAGTTTTTATTTACACACAGTTAAATGTCAAAACAATTCTATTTCAAACAATTCACTTTAGCGTAAGTACAGTTTCAATGTCAAAAACAGTTCCATTTCTAACAAATCAGTTTAGCATAAGTACGCAGTTTAGTTCTATTTAACCCATAGATACGTGCTACCACAGGCCAGAGTAGACCTGGCCAGAATAGACCTGGAAGCGATGGCAATGAAGGGATACTCCGCATCCCCCAAAGCTCCAGCTTTATTGGAACCACACCATCAGATTGTTTAGTGTCATATCCAGGGCCGTCGTTGGGAGGTATTATCCTTCTGCAGAGGTTCAGTCGGTGTATTATACAGCCCAAGCTGACTGATCCAGAGTATTTTGTGTGTTTGTCTAAAATATACTGCAAAGAAAATGTTTGCATTGTAGCGAAACAATAGATAATTGTCTTCCCTTTTGATATTTCGGCGTGTCTTTCCATTAGACACGTAAGAATTTAGAACCCTTTCTCATCCTCTTTTGCCCTCATTTTTTCAACAAATATGACCTGCCTTTTATTTCTGTTCCTTGAACAGAACATAGACTTTGTCTCTAAACCAGGCGATGGACTTTTGTCTCGTTTCAGCATTGTAATGTAAGCTAATATGGCTATGAACACCAATGAACTCAAGTAAAACTTTTTGCGATGTTTGTTTTGGTTTCTTTATTTAATGGCTTATCAACCATAACGTTTGAACCCCTTTGGATATACTAATTGTCCATGAATCAGTGTGCACATTTTATTTGTTGAAACACGTTTGTGTATTCTTGCTATACTTTTTGTATTTATAATATGTATGCCTTAAATGTCTTATATGTGTATAAGAGCTTGTCTGTGTTTCCTTCCGTTTTGTTCTGTGTTGATATATGTTTGGATATACTAACGCTAATATAGGATCTTGGAGAGTGGAGACATGACAAAATATCCTCCCTAGCACCAACCGTCACCCATAATAAGTAACCACTACAATATGAGTAATATAACATACTAACAAAATAAATAAAAGCAATTTAAAAAAAATCCTAAATGTGAAAGTTACGTTCACTATCAGGATAAAAGTAAGTCTTTAACTATTCGTTCATTTTTTTTAATCATTTTTTTACGGAACAATTACATTTTAGTATCCAAAATTTACATATCAGAAATCAACAATAAGTTATTATTTTCTTAATGATTGTTGGGAGAGAAAGTAAAGACATATAGTTGGGGTGGGGGGTTGCAAGCTGAAGATATGTTCAGTAAAAAAAAGATAATGACCTTAACCGGATAGTAAATGTATTAAATTCTTATTTAAAAAAAAAAAAACATTATTTCAACGGGATATTTTGACCAAATACCGATTTTTATTCATTACACTACACTCCACTTCATTATACTACACACTACATTATGCCATGGCTTTACTTTCGTTCATACAGGTATGTTTATGTATTCCACACGACAAAAACTAAGAACAACTTGTAGCGAGTGAAATGTTTATTGTTAGTGGCGAAGTAATGTATTCTTACGCGTGTGTGTTATTCCCTCGCTAATTGTTGTTGTTAATAAAGGAGGATGAAGAAGTAAGAAGACAAAGATGCCGTTAGCTTTTACATGAAGGTTTTTAATGGTAGCATGGAATAAAGAGTTTACATTTATGCTGCAAGTCTCGTAGGAAGAAAAGAAGTAAGTGAACGATTTAAAGTTATGATAGAGTTGAGAAAGCAACGCGTGCCGTTGGACGTGCGAGGGAGGTATGTTCGCCGTATGTAGCAAAAGTCATGTTTGCCGTTTGAGGAAATAAACGTTGAATTCACCATGAGTTTGTGGTCCTGGTTTGTTTCGGGGAGAAGCGTGAATGTCTCCAGAAAATGTTGCCCAGAGGTGAAGTCGCTAGGTGTCGGAGCGAAATTCAGCATTGCAGTCGACATAGCCAATTTTGGGGGTGACTTAAAGTTGTTCCTGTGTGTGGCGTATTGAATTTATCTAATTCATATTCAACTAGGAACCCTTGGTCTAAGAGAAATAGATGCAAGGGATTCATAAATTAGATAGGTTCCCTCATTGTGTCCATACTGCTGCTGCTGCTTTTGAAGAGCAGCCAGTGAGACGTCTGCACTGAACGAAGTTGTTCAGCCAAAGAGAGTGTTTGACGGCTTTTCCCCAGTTTGTGCTGCCCGGAAAGATGCTCCGGGATGAATAGGATAAGTCATCCTGATTGGGTGAAATTATACGTCGAATTAAATTACGCGCCAAACAAAAATACGAAAATTCCTGCTGCTACAAACTCTTCATACGGAATACAAATATAAAAAGTATTGACAAGAATGCACAAACGTGTCCCAATCGATAATATGAGCCCATACTGTTCCAGGAATAAGAATATATGAAAAGGGTGAAAAATCATACAAGGGAAACAAACCTCTTAGAAACTTTACACCTATACGTACGTGCCATTAAGGGTTTTTCTGTATACATAACTTCATTTATACGTTTCGTATTCTCTTTCTTATTTAGTTTTGTATAAACGCGGGATAAATTTGAGAGTTTGCCAGGGATTAGATATTCTTAATCGAGTGACCAAAAAATACTAGAATTTACTGTGGAAGTGATGTGCGCATATTTTTCCAACCATGGACAACAAATCGGATTATACAAAAGGAAACGAAAAAAATCATAAATAAGAAAATAAGAAAATGGGAGTACACACAAAAATGTTTTGGCATTTATTCTTCTCAATAAAAATATGTCTTCGTATGTGAACGTCACAACAAGGATACATCGAGGTAGGTGGCCATGGAAAAAAACAAGTAAAGAAAAGAAAGGTGATGGACCAGTCAGGAGAGTCCAAATAAGAGACAAGTATCCAACAATATGATATCAATTTTTTCCATCAAATAAAAATAATTTGCAAACAAATCTCTATTTCACCCATAGATTGGACGCTAACAGGTACTACCACACTGGGAATGGACCGGGGAATAATTGCATTAAAAGAATACTCCATATTCCCGAGAGATCCACGATTTGCAGTCTGACTACTAGATACAGTTTTGTGTCATACTTAGAACACCCCTTTTTGAAGGGACGTTTTGCCCCTCTGAAGTGGGTACAGTCATCTAATTGTGAACTTTGCCGGCAGGGAGGAAATTGTTTGGTATGCAGTGGTTTGTTTTGGTTTCTTTGTTTAATGGTTTATCAACCTTCATAGATTATTCAATACCAACGCTACCCTTGTGAAAAAGCAGTAGTGGTGGTGCTATTTAACGCAGGGCCGGGGAGATGAGGGGTTCATACTTTTCACGAGGATGAAAGTGAACGAAATACTGCGATTGGAATTTGAACTCACTACGATATTGCAGTCCATTACGTTAGCCACTGTGCCACGGGGACTCCCTCGGTGCACAGTGAGATTAATACAGAAATCTTCGTTTTATTATATTTCTTAAATTTTAATTCGAGTACACAAATAATTCAAACAGCCTGTCAGAACTTGAATGATAAGGTATTATATATAAACTCTTAACTAATATCTATACATCACTGACATCAAATGACTATTTCCTATGTCGTTGCTGGGAAATCCCATTGACGTCACGTATCTACTTTTTAGAAATGCATAAGTTGTAAGTTCAGTTAATCTGTTATTTTTATTATGGTTTGCTTCTTACAGGTCCGGTTGTTTAGCTGAAAAATAAAAGTACTGGCATTTACGTCAATCTGTTGTCCTTTTCGTTAAACTGAATTGAGTTCCATCTTTTAGTCGCTTTTATTTTCATAAAGGAAAAAGGTTAACGTACATAGAAATGTCATCATAGTCTTATTATTACATCATTGTAAAATATGACGATATCTAATATGTAACGATGATCTTATTTCATTTCCACCACGGAAATAGGAAACAAATCTTTAAACAAAAGAGTCCTTCCTACAAATGAATACGTATATGCATCTACAAATGATATCATATCTACAAATTTCCATATACCGAGGAAGGTCTCAAAAGTAATGCCCACACTTTTATTTTCATAGAAATTACAACAGATACAGACGGTGAAGGCGCGTCCGGTGTAACACTTAACATCCTAGGAAATGGATAAGGTGACCTGAGTTCAAATCCTAGACGAAGCTGTTTGCATTTCACTTTGCTTGGGAAACGTATGATTCCATATTTTCTTCACACATTCCATCTATGGGTAAATAGTTGGATAGATTTAGCTCTTTAGTCTTGGCGCGGTAACCGGTCTAGGAAAGAAAACTCTGATTTCGAACTATGTCAGGTCCTGGCTGAAGTGGAGAGGTTGGGTGAATATATTCAGGCAGTATCCACTGATATGAGTGGATGAGTTGGTCGAGATATTCTTTATTTCATCGGTTGAAAGCAGTACAGGGGCGCCTAGAAAGTGGTGGTTTATCTCTCACATTGCTGTTGCTACTGATAAAACACATTACCCACCGCCTAACTATGCTCATATTCACAAATCATCGATGAAATTTTTTAGTGACACAACTCTGCTTTTATGTTCGATGTCATTTTGTTCGACTGCCACACGGTTGATTTCTGTAACAAACCAAAAAATATAATGGATGATTGGCAGGAAGGTTCATCCTCTGCTGCCATGCTATCAATATCCACTAGTGATTTAGTGGAACAACATAATAAAAAAGGAGGCACCATTTTCAGAGCAACCAGCTATCGAGTGTGGTGCGCAGGCTTTTGTTCATCGCTGGCACTCCCCACCCCGCATAATCAGCGGTAATAATTATAGGGAAAATATTACTGTGCTCCCTTTATCTACTCTAGTTTGTGTGGAAATAAATAAGAGGCACTACTTTCGGATCACTCATTATTAAGAATGCCGCTAAAGAAATGTCAATAGTGGCAACAATGAAGGAAAATAATTTTTGCGGCTGAAAACTTGCTCTATCCAACGGTATTATTGTGCTTCCTGTATCTGATATAGTTTTTGTGGAAATAAATTGGAGGCATTATTTTTGGAGCGTGCCACATATCTCTCTGTAACTGTACACAGTCTATCTATATATTCTTAAAATTCCTATTTCTAGTAGGTAACCTTAACCCAGCAAAAACGGCACATAATAGCAATATCTTTATTAGAGTAATGCTCTTAAATGCCCTAACTTAAAGCATTTTTAGCCCATTTGCAACTAAATGATCATATGAAGTCTGCATTCACACCGAATGTCATTTTTTTAATCGTCTAAATTCTCGATATAATGAACAGCACCGAAATACTATAGACATAAATGAATTAGAAAGACATATGTGAACTGGAATACCAGTAGAACATTGTGTTCGTCATTGCTTATATGCCTGTGGCACCAAGAGTTAGGTTTCGCTTAGAGGTTTCTCAATGGACGGCTAGAAATCGACGTCTTCATTAGACTGTATCATCAAAGAAAAAAGAACTTTGCACCTTCAATGCCTGAATGTTTATTCTACAGACATGAACAGCTCTTCCCAAATCCTACCTTTTAGATAAAAATGTCCAGAAAGTAATTTATGAACAAGCAGTCAGATATTTGTTACGATACTACCAACTGTAATGTTAAGATATCGACATTTGTGTTCTGCTGGGTTGGCTGCGGTCAGCAGTGTTGCTAATACGTACACGACGAGATCTGTCTGTTGATCTTGAACGCCGCTTATGTTTCTTATATATGTATACTGTATGGTCATATTTGCAAAGCACGTGCGTGTATGTGGAAATATGCATATTTATGAGCCGGCTGTATCAGTTCATTAACACTTCCTCGAATAACATTCTTCCAGCCACCACACATGTCCGTATCACTTAAAAGAGTTAGGATTTGTTATCATCAGTGAGACATCAAACTTGTTTACAAGGTGACATGTTATGATTTATCAGCTTAGTGTTACTGCGCCGTGGAGATAATTCCAGCGTATACAAAGATGGTTGGTTGTTTGAGTTTTATGGTATATCAACCTTTGTAGGTTATTTAATGCCAAATCATTTTTATACAAATAATCTTCTATTTCGAACAATTCAGTTTAGCATGAGTACTCTGTTTAAGTGTTAAACACATTTCTATTTCAGACTATTTAATTAGGTCCAACAGTTATAAACCAAACAATTTTGTTTAGTATGAATATAGTTTTTGTTTACACACACACTTAATATCAAAACAGTTCTATTTTGAACAATTCATTTTAGCTAAAATTCACTATTAACAAAGTGAGAGTTAATTGCTTTCCACAGTAGAAAAGAAGCATTGAATTGGTTTCTTTCCGTAGAAAACAGAAAGATTCCTGAGTTATCCCTACTCTAATCGGGTAAGTCTTGGGAAACGTTTTTACAAGAATAGTGGTAGAAATTTAACGAAAAACGTCGGTAATTTCATTTTTAAATGAGTTAGAACTAATTTGTTTGCATTGTATTGCTATTGTTTCCTCACAGTTAATTAGTTTCAATTATTTCTATTTAACACTAATAATTCTATTCAATATTAATCATTTGTTTGCACACATAGTGAAGTGGTTACAAGTATTGCTATTTAACACTAATTATTCTATTTAACAATACTCATTTGTTTGCACACAATTAAATGGTTCTAAGTTTTGCTATTTATCACTAAGAATTCAATTAAACATCAGCCATTTGTTTACATGCAGTTAAATGATCAAACAATTCAATTTCAAACAATTCAATTCAATTCAATTTAGCATAAGATAATTTGGTATCATATCCAGGACACTCGTTGTGGAGTTTTACCCCTCTGTAGAATTACAGTCGGTGTATTCTACATCCAGCCGAGTGGGCTAGTTTATATTCAAGGCTATATGGTTTCAAGTATTCCTACGTAATACCTATAATTCATTCACAATTATATGATTTAAAGTAATTATTCCTATTTGATAATTATTTGTTTGCACACAGTTATATAGTTTCATGTATTCCTATTCAATACTAATAATTTTTAAATAGATCTATTCACCCATAAATGGGACCTTAACGAGTTCTACCACTCCGGGTTGGAGTGAACCTGACAGTAATGGCAACGAAGGAGTACTACACACTCCCCAGAGCCTCAGAATCAGATGTAGTTTAGTATCATACACAGGACATCCTGGTGGATAAGGTCCGGCCCCTTTGGACTTGATACTGTCAGTGCATTCTTTGTCGGGCCGATAGAGTTAAAGATTACATCGACAGGTTTAATTAGTTTCTTTGTTTAATGGCATATCAATTTCCGTGACTTATTCAATACCAAAGCCATTCTTGTATAACAAGAGTGATACTATATAACCCATATCTAGAGAAATAAGGGGGTTCATAGCTTTCCCAATGATATTAGTCCAAAAGGGAACGCAATAGCGAGACTGGAGTTCGAATTCACTTATTTCAAGGCCGCAGTCCAGTCGACTGAAGCTGTCGAATACGTCGACTGTATCCCTGTAGAAGAGTTAGACACCCTCCCCAGAACGAGTATCCTGGATACGACACTGATCCATCTGATGGTGAAATACCAGTTCTGGAGCTTTGGGGAATGTACCTCTTCATTACTATTACTCCTTGGTAAATTCTGATCCGGAGTAGTAGTACCCATTAGGGTCCCAACTATGGGTCAGATAAATCGGTTTAATCATTTACTATACTGGAAACGATTTTACTGTGGCAAATAGAATTATTAGTGTTCGATTGCAATACTAGAAACCATATATCTCTGTGCAAATAAAACTATTAGTGTTAGCAATTCTTGAAACTATTTAACTGTGTAAAAAATTAGCCCTGCCGCGTGTAAAAATTTTAACCAAAAATAATTCATTTACAACTCATATACATTTAATATATATGTATAAAGAGGATTTGGTATGAAATAAACTATAAGGATTGATATGCCGTAAAATACTACCAATCAACCAACCAACTAACTAACCGTAGTTTTAATGAATAAGTCTTTTTCGTTCTTTTTTTTCCAGAGTATTTTGTTGCTTTTTGCTTTATTAAACATTTCTAAACACAAATAGTACAACTGTCTGAATACAATCAAGTTATCTTTTTGAATGTAGTTAAAAGTAAACGCTCCTAATGCCAACTGACAAGTAAAACATTACAAGGTTTTTGGCCAGACAAATTGTAAACACGTCCTATCATTGTTATTTACTAAGTTTTGCTTAGTCTAGCTTACAGGTCTCAGGTTGCTTCGTGCCAGTTGTTCCTTTCTGGTCACCCATCAAAATACTGAGCAAGCTCATAATTGCTTCATGTTGGTAATCTGCCTTGACTGTATTTAAACCACGTATTTTCTTGTGGTCTATACACAGAATTGCGTTAGATTACTAAGATAATAGCTTGATGCTGTATTGATTTTAACTGAATGTCAATCCGTTCAGGCTTATATCATGCCTAGAGGTTAGAGAATCGCGTACATTATACACTTATATCTACATTTTTGCGTAGTCTCTTGAGAGATTTTGTAAACATTTGTATGGTATTAAGTATTCCTGCTTGATACGAATAATTTTCAAACTGATCTGTTTGATCCATAGATGGGACCCCTCTGCACAGGATATAGTCTGTGTATCTAAAGTTCAACCGACAGTTGTATACTTTTAAGTATTCCTGTCTAATATTAATAATTATATGGTTTCAAATGACTATTTCTATTATATAAAAGTCATTTTTTTACACACAGTTTTAAGTAACTAATAATAATCAAGGGTAGTTTCCAGAAAATATTCTTAATACAAAAAATTTACAGTTTTATGCCATTAAGTATTCCTATCGAATATGAATAATTTTTCAATAGATTTGACGCATACATAGAACCCATACAACTACTGCAAGGATTCAGAGTGGATATGGAAGCGTTAGCAATAAAGGAGTAATCAACACTGGACTTTAGCCATCAGATGTAATTTAATAGATACAAACAGCGTGTTGTAATCTCTTCCGATAAGGAGGGTCATTTTCTGAGTAATTAAAATTTATTACTCAATTTCTTTTAAGGATTTCGCACTCTAAAACCGGGATTAGCCCGTGGGTCAGATCCGGTTCGAAGTCTCATATTATCCGGCCCGTCGTCTTCATTGAATACGTGACGCTGTTTTCGTAGATTCTTTACTTTCTTCATCATTTGTTGGACTCATTGTCGTAGTGTAACGGTTAGTACAAGATAGTGAGTTCGATCCTCACAAGTTACTCCATATAGACGGTTTTCTTGGGTGATGCTCAACCCACCTCTTTTTTTCTTTGGTACTACGTTTTCTTTTGAACTTTTTATTCGTGAGTCTACGTGGTTCTTGTGTTTGTTTTATTTTAGAATTCCTGCTACCAACAGTCTTTTGGAGAGTTGGATAGGGTTCACCCACTTTTAAAATAATGGCAAGGTTTATTTCCTTCCTGTTCTTAAGCTTTATGTATCTGGACTCCGTGTTATTGTTGTTGCTTGTCGTTGCTATAAATTTGGCCAGAGAGATTTTTAATTTGAATTAGTTACGAAGTTCGGCCGTTGTTATAGCCAACATCTGGCTTGGTAAGTCAGTAAGCAGTATGGCTTTGAAAGGTGGTTTAGCCACCGAAGCCAATTCGTAACATATGTTTAGTTTTTAGACAGTCACGCGTATTATAACGCTTATTGAGTTAGGCTAGCAGACTCTGACTAGTGAATTCGATTCTCAGTGGGCGTTCCTTACAATCCTTGAACCATATAATGTTGTAATATTTTTTCCATTGTGCTAAACTAGGTTAAACCTAGTAAATGACAACTACTGTGTGATGTGTTTCATTCTGATTTGGCACCTCAAACTCATGGCCGTGTGTCAAACTAAGCTATGATTTGTAAACAACTTCCCAAACTTTCGGTAGCGTACAATAAAAGTAAAAATTGTAAAACAAACTTGGAATCCTTTATACAAAGGTTTCAAAGCATCAATGGCTTATACCTGAAAACAGTACATATTTCCATTATTAACGAAGCCGGGGCTGAAAAGTTCATATTATATAACATCATATAATAAATAACAGCTGTTGATGACTTTTGTACACAAGCACACTGATGGAAGAAGTGTGTAAACTGCAGGGGGTAGGGCTATGTTAGAAATAAACCTCATTTCACTACATTCCATGATTGTATCTTGATTAGCTTATGGACTTTTCAGCCGGACCTCGTATTATATAATGCTAAACACGGTACATCTAGATTCCAGTGTTTACTCTGGGTTTTGGGTGGTGTGAATTACATTCCCTCGTCTGCAAGATATTTCAAGTACTAAGCTCTAGATGACGAAAAAGCGGATTACCTCCCTTCACAGCTAGATAATTTCTGCTAAAACCTACGTATAAAAGAACCTACGTATAAAACTCTCTTTTGACCTCGACAAAAAATTAATACATAAATGTGTGTGCCCCTGTCCACATGGATAGCGGCGTTCGCCCCAACAATCTTGGGCTGCATTGCACACGACTACAAGGAACAATACAGTTCTTAAACATGTAAGT
Organism: Sepioteuthis lessoniana; assembly: GCA_963585895.1. NCBI lineage: Eukaryota > Metazoa > Mollusca > Cephalopoda > Myopsida > Loliginidae > Sepioteuthis > Sepioteuthis lessoniana. The sequence continues at coordinate 73,726,501 of OY757906.1, read as the reverse complement.
CTTCGCACAAAAACTTCTAATTCTCGTACAACCTTTTCAAGATTCTTGCCTTTGCAAGAGACAACAATTTTCGAGTCTATCCACAACGTTGCGGTTGGTTGGTTTTTAATCATGCCAACTCTTGTTGCATCATTTAATATTAAAAAACAGTTTTTTTTCAAGCAATTATATTGTTTTAAGAATATGATAATTTGTAAATAATTATAGTTTCAAATAACTATTTTTAATATGAATAATTTGCACACAGTTGTATGGTTTCAAGTATTCCAATCTCATACTAATAATTTACAAGTAATTATACTTATTTAATAATTATTATCATTTTTGTTTGCACAGTTATATAGTCTCAAGTATTCCTATCAAGTACTCGTAATATTCCATCAGATCTATTTGACTTATAGACGGGATCCTAACTGGTATAATCACGCCAAGTTAGAGTAATGGCAACAAAGGAGTAACTCACATTCCTCAGATCTCCAGTTTAGTGGACACATCATACAAATAGTGTAATATTGAATTTAAATTGTAGTTAGAGTGTATTTTTGTCCTCTTCAGCATTTTATGCTTTGCTGCCAAATGGAAAACAAGTACATTTTTGTAACGGATATGTGATTCATTATATTTCATTATTAATGCATAGAATAGATATCATTTAATTTTCTGCTAAGAAAATATTCATTCGTTTATTATAGTAGTTGAAATATTCATTCATATTTAGTAAATAAGCAGGTCTTTTATTTATTTATTTATTTTACAGTGATTTGGGCCCTTAGGTAAAAAGAGTTATTGGCCTCTTAACCTATCTCATCAAACCATCCATTCTATACGTACAATATCAATCAGAAAATTCTATTTCTCAAAATTATAGAGGAATCTATCAGAGTTTATTTTCACTGCCATGGGGTACTGTTACGCACATATCTAGCGAAATATAATAATAAGGTTCATAGTGTCAAAAGATGTATTAATTCATTTGAGACCACATGAAAGATGAGAATTTTGTTACTTGGGTTTCTTGATTCTTTAGGCCCTCGGGTACTGTCCAATTGGCTGACTGCTCAGTCCGTACTTGAGCAATAGTATAGTAAAATTAGATTGTACCTAGTATGTGCTTAGGGAATAAGCTTGTTTCTATAACTTTCTAGGCTTTACTGCCAAATTGGAAATAAATTTACTTTTAGAAACAAACCTGGGATTCGTTATATTTTTATTATTATTAGATATTATAAATCTCATTTACTTTCCAGGGAAGTAGATTTTGTTACGAACGCTGCTAATGCCGCTACGAAATTCCCAAGCCAGGCATATTTCCTCGACCACCTTCATGATTTACTTTCTACAGGGACAGGAAAAATACAAGGTAACATAAGTTAATCTTTCTCAGTCAAAGCAAGAACGACATAAACAGAATGGCAACAAAACGGAGAACAGATAAATAGGAGAGGAATTTATGAGACAAAACGACAGAAACAGTGAGACACAAGTAGTCAGGCCACAGCTCGCACGTGGTAGCATGGAAACCTGCTAAAAATACAATGGGTTTTATACGGTTTTGTAAATGATGAAGTGTGCCTGCCAGCCAATAACCCAAAAGTCCTTATTGCACAAACACAGATAGCAAAAAGGTGTACTTACAGAAATAAAACTAACAGTATGTCTCTACTGAAGTACAGGAACTAAAAAAAAAAAAACGGAACCTATTAATTATTGGTTTCGGGAGACGAAGGGGCATTTATTTTTGGTGGTTCTGGACAAACAATTTTTCTACGATTTTCTGGTTTGCATTAGCGCAGTGTCGAATGCTCTCTCTCTCTCTCTCTCTCTCTCTCTCTCTCTCTCTCTCTCTCTCTCTCTCTCTCTCTTACCTATTTACTCTCACACTCTGGGAGTAGTATGCATACTGCCGAAGCTAGTGCGACACTGCATCTCGTTTTAAACCACCGGTAGTGAAATGAGCAATTATATTGACGACAAGGTTTTCTTCGTATATTTTTCGTATCTGAGTTGTTTAACTAACCGCCACAACTATTTGAGTGTGAGGAACACAATTTGGACACTGGAAATGTATTATGGCTTAATATTTCCTAGTACTAAACAAAGTAAAACAATTCCCGGCGAATTAACAACATTTATTGCCTGAACAAAATTACTAGAACGAATACAAAAATGACATGAGATACAAGAAAAAGCTAATAAAGGTTTGCAAGCAAAGGACAAAACACGGAGTTGCAAATCAAACAAGAAGACAAGTGAAAAATTTTAACAATTAAATTAACAAACAAAAAACAAAAGTTTCAAACAATTATAAAAAATGTCTGTGAAATTGAGAAGGAAATGTTCGTAGTTGTATTGACAGGAACGAGTTAAATTTTGGAAATTTGATGTGTGTTGGATGGTTGTGAAAAAAAGCAAGAAAATGTTCCGATATTTGTATTGATAGGGGTAAATCACAGACTTACGCGGTCAACCAAAGTTTATATCGATGGGGGGAAAAATGTCGGCGTTGAAAGGGTTGAATGTAGGTGGGGCTATGATTCTCGGGTCAGACGAGTTTGCGTGATGTTGAATGCTACAGGCGTCGCGGTCAATGTTTTACTCTCGAGGTCTCGGAGCCGACTAACTTTTGAACTTTCGTTGACCCTTTTATAGTCGCATTTGGGTCGAATCAGCCCAAAAAAACTTTGGTGGGGAAAGGTTGCTGATTGAGTGAAAAAAGGAAAGGATCTTTTAAATTGTAAATATAAAGTTATATTTCAACCGGACGAATACAAGGAGCCTACCTGTGCTGCAACGTGTTTTATTCATTTTGGTTTCGGCCATCGTCTAGACAACGGCCTTTGAAATGTAAGTTTGTGGTGTTTTATTTGTTTGTTATTTATTGTTTTTGCTTGTGAGTTATTTTGGAATGTATTAGAAGGGATTTATGCATATAACATAAAGAATAGTATGAAATAAATTTGTTAATTGAGAATCCTTGTAAGAATGGAATTTATTGTTTGAAGACTTATGTCAAAGCATGGTATCGTACGTCATTCAACAAGAGGTCTGTCGGAGAAACGTACACACTTGTGCGTGCTTCTGGTTGTTGAACCCAAGAAAGAAGTCTGATTTTGCTGCGCCCTTTTTATATCTTACTTTGGTCACATCACCTATTGGCTTTTAGAAATACTATTTGGAAGGTAAGGGATATAATCCCTACACACTCTTTGGGTTCAACTTCAAGTTTTGTGTCGACACAGCCCGAATCAGCTGTCTCTCAGTTTCCACAACCAATTCACTCACGCACAGCTAGTAGTGACTGAAACTAGTACCGTCTTCTTTCCTATCACTTTTTCTTCTTGAGGCTGTCAGGCCTCGTGTCCGCCTGAATCAAGTTCCTATTTGTGCCAGCTGTCTTGTCTCAGTTGATTAAAGATGTCACATCTGCGCATTTTTCTGACCTTGAGTTGTGTGAATTTTCTTCCTCTGCTCATTTTCTGTAATATAGTATAGTAGTTCTAAATAAAGGAAGGGAAAGAAGGAGTGAATTAGCCACTGCCATACTATTTACTCAATCGTCATACCAGTGGTCATTATTTATTCGTGTTTAGCAAATGGGGGGTTCTTTTTTTCAGACTTCATTAATTTTGTTGCTAATAACAGGAAAAGCTTATCATAACAATTTGATTGTTATTGTTGCCGTTGATAACCCCCCCCAAAAAAAACATGACAATATTGTCACGAATCGCCTCCCGCTGTTAAGCCACTTTTCAAAGGCATACTGCCCACTGACTTTTCAACCTAGGTGCTTGAGTCTAGCAACGGCCGAATTTCGTAACTAAGAACCTGTTACAAGATGAGATCTTGCCTTGATTTGAAAAAACAAAAAGAAAGGAGAAAAGAAGAAAAGAAAAAAAAAAACGGAAGTTACCACTTCAAGTTCTCAACCCAAAATGAAAAGTTAGTCGCTCACGCATGGGCTCCGCGCAGAACTTCCGTTTGCGATAAATTAACAAAAAAAAATACATTAATAAATATCCAATCGGAACGCTTCCCGCGGGGCACAAAAATTGCCGTTTGTGAGCCTACAAAAAATATATAAATAGACGGACCAAATAATCATCAGTCAGACTTGTTCTTTCACACGACCCTTGTTAAAGATTCTTCGCCACCGTCCGGCGCCTGTCATCCGATACATCAAACGATCGCCGCCGCTACCAACGCTGTCCTAATTCCGAGAAAACCATCCCTTCACCACGAGACAAGTACAGTACATGAACTTTGTAACTACTACCACTGAATTCATTCTTTAACTGTGAACATATTTCTCCATTCTACTCTCTGTACTTAATCTATTTATAAAAAATTTTCTATAACATCATTACTGTGTTATTGTGAGTATCTATACGTTCTTTGTTTTGCAACCATACGCATTTCTCGCCCACAACTCAGAATATAACACTGGTGTCAAGCGTGCAGCAAAACAAGTATGGAATACTCCGGCCTTTCTCGATCAGAAATCTTGGAACTTATAAAACAGCAAAAAGCAGCGATTCTCCAAACGAAAATTGACATGGAGCCGGCAGATAACCCGCAAGCACAATTAATCATTAGTGAACTGAAAACAGACCTCCACGAACTTTTAACTGCTCTGCAAACTACCGCGCACGATCGATCGCACACATTGCAACAACACACCACAAACTATGAGCTTCTATTGCGACAGCAGTCACTTCGGGACGCCACAAAATCCATCCGGACCTTCGAACCGGGCAGCGATGTAAACCGCTTCATTACCGACCTTAATAAGGCTTACACCATACATGTTAAGCCAGAATTAAGGGAATATCCTGCAATGGAGAAGGAGTTTGTCAAGCTGGCAAAGCAACTACTGAACGAAGGCATCTTCCAGCAGATGGAGGACTCAAGACAGCCCACGTCCACGTTCGAGGAACTAAAGGCTTACCTTATATCCACCCACGGGAGCCAAATGACAAACTTTCAGTACCTAAGCCGAGCATGGGACCTTCAGCGACACGAGGGAGAGAAACTCACTGATTTTGCAGGCCGACTTGAAAACACAATCCGAGAGGCCACAGTCCACATCACGGCAAAATTCAAGTCGGACAGACAAAATGCTGAGATGACGGCCGAAACTGCGTTTTCCCTAATGGGGGCCATGCTCATGAGTGAAAAGATCAAGGCATGGACACCTAACATCTATCCACACCTCGTCAAAACTATGGACAGACACTACTCAGCGGGTGGTATAGCCAGCGATGCGCAACGCTACCTTGATCGTGGTATCAAAACGGACATCACCACCGCCGCTGAAACCACTGCGCTGATGGCGAGCCAACCTACACACTCTGACAAATCTCGTAGCCTTGAAAGGGACAAGATACTAGCCGACGTACAGCTACAGTTGCTGGATCTGAACAAGCAACTGCGGCAAACCCACAGGCGGAACCCATCCATTGTTGACTGGAAAAGTCGAACCGCCCCCACCTACAACATGAAGCACAACCGGGCACAAAGAAGCGCTTGCCAACCCAGCCAACAAGCAATGTGCAAAAACTTTTTACGAGGCCGCGCATGCTTTAAGGGCAACAGGTGCCCATATTTTCACCCCCCTCATACTCAAGCACACATAGCGACCACTGACACCGGTTTACCTGGAACAGATAGCGATCAGCACAACCATGAACACGCGACGCGCTTCGACGAACTGGATTTTCGGTTGGGACCGAACGAGATGTGATGACTCGTTCCCAGGTCCATGTATCCACTCAGCATCATCACACATTTAACGTTCAAATCCGACCTGATCTCCGATCGCCCCTTGTTCAGATCAACCTCCGCAACAACGGCATCACATTCTCCGGTGTAGGCATGTTGGATTCCGGATGCACGACTTGCATCATTCCCATTTCTCGCTTACCCGAAGATGCAAGAAGACACATGTCCAAATCCAACATCCGAGTCAAGGGAATCGGAGGGAACATCTCTATTCTGGGCAAGCTCACCTGCGACATTACCTTGGGTGACGATACTTCCCCCGCTTTCTGCAACGTCGACACACTGATCACGACATCAGACATTCCCATCTTGATCGGTCAGAACATACTCGGCCACCACACACTGTTATCCTACACTATCGATAACCAGAAAGCCACTGTAGAACTTGCGCGCACACTCCCATCTGGCAAGCTAAAACATACTGTTCCGCTCTCTACAACCTTCCATCCAAGGATAAAACCGACCCACAACCTCTCACACGGCGCCCTAACCATTTCCAATGAGGAACCACGAGCCACAGCTAGATCATTGCCTAACGGGTTGACTCTCAACCAAAAACTCCATTGGCTTAAGCAAACCGTAGGCCTATCGCTTCCAGACCATCATAGCCGTAGTGAATTAGAAGCTACCGCCGATTTACTCATCAGCTATGCGGACATTCTCGGCACCGACGACAATAGAAGGGGCATTTTCATCAAGCCCATACGCATACCAACCAACGGCCAGTCCAGGAGCCAAAAACAGCACCCTATAGCCCAAGCACTGGAGGGTGACGTTGACGCGGAAATTGCCCGCATGGCAAGTGAGGGTGTTATCGAACCTTGCAACGACCCTAAAGGATTTAACAGTCCCGTTTTTGCCGTCCGCAAGAAAAACGGAAAGATTCGAGTGGTCGCAAATTTTAAAAGAACCCTCAACAAGGTTTTAGTCGATCTCGACCCATACCCAATACCTACCATTGACTCGACATTAAACAAGATTGGCGAAGGTAACAAGTACTTCTCAACACTCGACCTCCGCAATGGCTATTGGCAAATCGTTATTGATGAACGTGACTGCCATAAAACGGCCTTTACTTGGAAAGGACGCTGTTTCCAATACACCCGTCTGGCCTTCGGTCTAACATCCGCTGGACAAATCTTCTCTCGATGCATAGCTGAGGCTCTCGACACAGTGGCCTCACGCGCGAACATATCGTCATATATCGACGATAATCTTGTCCACGCCAAAACCTTCGAGGAATATGTGACAGCGCTGGAGCAATTATTTATTGCTCTACGCAAGTTCGGATTAAAACTAAACCCAGAAAAATGCATTTTTCTTGCGTCCGAAGCTAAATTTCTCGGTCGCATCGTGAATAGCGACGGGTTCAAGGCCGACCCCGAATATGTCCGCGCCATTATCGACATGAAACCCCCGACAACGAGAAAAGAACTACAAAGTCTCATCGGACGTCTCGTATGGATTCGGCAATTCATCGAGACACGCCTTAACGAGAGCATCAGAACCGACATGTTCTCCAATCTAATGGCCCCCATAAACGAACTAAACAAGCCCGGACGGACATTCATCTGGACCGAAGGGGCCAACAAGGCTTTCAATAAAATTAAGAAGCGCCTCGCTTCACCACCAATCATTTCATTCCCCGATTTCACCGGACTCTTTACCCTCACCACCGATGCCAGCGATATCGCATGTGGGGCCATTCTCATGCAAGAGAATAAACACGGCCAAAAGAAAATAATAGCAGTGGCCTCACACACCTTTAACGCGACGGAGCGCAACTGGTCAACAACTGAACGCGAGGCATATGCGATAAAATGGGCCATCACCAAATTCGATTACTTCTTGCGTAGTCGTCCCTTCGTCGTCCTCACAGATCATCGATCTCTCACATACTTGGATCAACGTGAATTCAACAATGCGAAGATACGACGATGGCAGGAGGAAATATCGTGCTACAAATTCGTCTTGGAATATGTAGAAGGTGAATCGAATATCTGGGCAGACATGCTCAGTCGGAGATATGGCCACAGCAAGGACAAGCTTACGGCAGACCCCACACCTGCAGGGAAGCGCTTCAAACTCCAAGGCTCCAGTCTAAACATCTACGTTCCATCCTGGTGCATGGACGAAATCAAGAGCTCCCAGCTGCTCCCTGGGACTCACACAACACGGAACATTCAGCATCATCTGCAGGCCATCGACGCATTCCTCGCGTTTCATGCCACATCGACCATCCCGGTTGAAGAGATAGCTGACCACATGGGTATTGCAGCGGAACAAGCCTCTGATGACACACTTTCAAAAATCATCAGAGCTCTTCAGTTGGCAACCCCAAGACCGGACGCTACCCTACTCGACCCCAAAGATCATCGTACCGGGCTATATAACAAGCACATGCACCAATTCTACTTGGAACCTGGTACATCTGTATTGATGATCAGGGATACTACAAACACACCAAAACTGGTAGTACCCTACAAGCTCCGGACAAAATATCTCCACCAAGCCCATGACTGTGTCAACCACTCAGGGATCTCCCGCATGCAGGAACACCTATCCAGCTACTGGTGGGAGTTCAAAAATCGCGATATCAGGGCGTATGTTCAATCATGCCAAACCTGCGCTAAACGCAAGGGAAATTACGGCATGCGCCGAAACTGGTCCACGGGCCATTGCAAGAGAGGCGGAAAACCATTCGAGGTTGTCTACATAGATTTTGTCTCAATGCCCCTCTCAAAGGGCAAGCGGTACATCCTTACTATTCTAGACAGCTTCAGCCGCCACCTCATGGCCATACCATGTGCCAGAGACCGCGCAATCGACGCAGCCCGCGGACTCTACCAGTTCTTTCTTCGTCACCGCGAGATTCCCCGCATCGTCTCCTCCGACCGAGGAACCCACTTCACTGGCGAGGTCTACAAGGAATTTTGTGACCTAACCTCGATCACCCGGGAACTTCCCTGCCCGTGGCGACCACAAAGCTCGGGGAACATTGAGAGGCAACACCGGACCTTAAAAAACGCCCTTTACATGATCTGCGAAGACAGAAATTGTGAATGGACGGACGTTCTCGAATCGGCAGTTTCCTCAATGAATGCCACAGCCAACACCGCCACTGGTGCATCCCCGCATTACATTATCACCGGCCGCCAACCAAACATTGGTCTACCGAAGATCCCCTGCCAAGACATCGTTAACAACAACCCAGGTGCTTACGGTATGCAAATAAACGCTTTGCTCCGACAGGTGCATCAAAGAGTCGCCTTGGCGAACAACGAGGCTGACCACAAAATGGAAGCCAAACTGAACCGCAGCATCTTCAAAGACCCGATACAAGTCGGTGACAAGGTGCTACTCCACCGACCGCAATCCGCAACAGCCCACTTGTCTCACCTGCCTTGGATAGGTGACTTTGAGGTCACCAAAACGAACGGTTTGGTGGTTCAAGTGAAAAACGAAAACTGTGAAACGCATTGGGTTCACCGCGGACACGTCCGTCGACTCGTACCGCGACCAAATAACCTGCAGCACATGCATCGACCACCCCCACCTCCAACTCTATCCCCACCTCACCAAATTCCCAATCACCCGTCGACACGACCACTCCTACCTCCTTGTCCACCCCGGCAACCTACCCATCACCCGTTGTCACGACCCCCTACACTTTCGTCAGGGGAGCATCTTGTCGCAAATGACTGCAGTTCCGGAGACAATACTCAAAACCCAACGAAACGAACAACACGCGGGCAACTCCCAGCACGCTTTAAAGACTTCGTTATGTGCCAAAAAACAAAATAAATAATACACAACACCGAAACAAAACACGTGCAAGCAAGCAAGCACTAACAACATAGCAACCTCAAATCATGGTAAGATCTAGGGGACCTGTTACAAGATGAGATCTTGCCTTGGTTTGAAAAAACAAAAAGAAAGGAGAAAAGAAGAAAAGAAAAAAAAAAACGGAAGTTACCACTTCAAGTTCTCAACCCAAAATGAAAAGTTAGTCGCTCACGCATGGGCTCCGCGCAGAACTTCCGTTTGCGATAAATTAACAAAAAAAAATACATTAATAAATATCCAATCGGAACGCTTCCCGCGGGGCACAAAAATTACCGTTTGTGAGCCTACAAAAAATATATAAATAGACGGACCAAATAATCATCAGTCAGACTTGTTCTTTCACACGACCCTTGTTAAAGATTCTTCGCCACCGTCCGGCGCCTGTCATCCGATACATCAAACGATCGCCGCCGCTACCAACGCTGTCCTAATTCCGAGAAAACCATCCCTTCACCACGAGACAAGTACAGTACATGAACTTTGTAACTACTACCACTGAATTCATTCTTTAACTGTGAACATATTTCTCCATTCTACTCTCTGTACTTAATCTATTTATAAAAAATTTTCTATAACATCATTACTGTGTTATTGTGAGTATCTATACGTTCTTTGTTTTGCAACCATACGCATTTCTCGCCCACAACTCAGAATATAACAAACCTGACAGGCCAAATTTATTGCAACGACAAACAACAACAACAAAAATAGAAAAATGGACATATAAAGCTAAAAAAAAAGAAGGAAAGAAACCTCCTTGTCTTTATTCAACTAATGGGTGAACCCTGTCTGACAGCTCAAAAGGCTGCTGCTGCTGCAGGTATAAAAAAATTAAATAAACACAAGAACCATGTAGACATACGAAAAGAAAACGTGCTACAAGAAACCAAAGACAAAACAAACTGAACGAAGTGTCTTGAAATCTCCCTTTTTGTAGAGCTGTCTCTTCTGTCTTACCTCAACGATCCACGCCTTCGTATTGTCCCTCAAACGCAGTTTTTATTTCGATATTTCCGAGTGCACCGTCCACTTTTTTTAGAAGGTCTGAGTCACTCCAACAGCTCTGCCGTTTCCCCAGCATGGCAGTTTGGGCCAGTGTGAGAACAGGGGAAAAGGAGAATTTTTATTCATTGTATACTGAATACGTAGCTTAAATCTGACACAAGACCGTTGTTATGGAGCAAATTGTGAGGACCGATATCACTGTCCTGTAGATACCGTTACGCCACGACGATGATAATTGTAAGGAATACCCTGTTAAAAAGAGGTAAATCAAGTTCGATAACGCAAGCAGTTGTTTTGTGTAACTCTCCTTTTGGTAAAATAAAATTAATCGTCTATTCTCCTTTTCAAGTAGCACACGTGTTTTATTTTTCCTTCGTCTAATTTCGCTTTACATATCCTTATCTTAAGACATGGCAACTTCAACAAACCCACTGAGAGTCGAATTCACTAGTCAGAGTCTGCTAACCTAACTTAATAAGCATTATGATACGTGTGACTGTCCAAAAACTAAACATATGTTACGAATTGGCTTCGGTAGCTAAGCCACCTTTTCAAAGCCATACTGCTTACTGACTTACCAAGCCAGATGTTGGCTATAACAACGGCCGAACTTCGTAACTAATTCAAACTAAAAATCTCTCTGGCCAAATTTATAGCAACGACAAGCAACAACAATAACACGGAGTCCAGATACATAAAGCTTAAGAACAGGAAGGAAATAAACCTTGCCATTATTTTAAAAGTGGGTGAACCCTATCCAACACTCCAAAAGACTGTTGGTAACAGGAATTCTAAAATAAAACAAACACAAGAACCACGTAGACTCACGAATAAAAAGTTCAAAAGAAAACGTAGTACCAAAGAAAAAAAGAGGTGGGTTGAGCATCACCCAAGAAAACCGTCTGTATGGAGTAACTTGTGAGGATCGAACTCACTATCTTGTACTAACCGTTACACTATGACCATGAGTCCAACAAATGATGAAGAAAGTAAAGAATCTACGAAAACAGCGTCACGTATTCAATGAAGACGACGGGCCGGATAATATGAGACTTCGAACCGGATCTGACCCACGGGCTAATCCCGGTTTTAGAGTGCGAAATCCTTAAGAGATAGTAAATAACAAATTCTTATTACTCAGAAAATGACCAACCTTATCGGAAGAGATTGGAATACGCTGTCTGTATCATCTGCAGAAGGTTAAAACTTCTCCCAGAACGAGTGACACTAAACTACATCTGATTCTGAGGTTACATTTCAGGAGCTCTGGGGAGTGTGGAGTAACCCTTTATTGATATTATTCAAAAAACAAAAAGCAATGCGAACTCAACAAAGTTCTGTAATACAACGGCAAAAGTGGAGATACTTTTTCAGGTCTTAAACTCTCCTTTTTTGTAGAGTTGTCTCTTCTACGTCTCACCCTGAGGACCCGCTCCTTTACATTGTCCCTTAAACACTCCCTTTTTACCAGTGTTTCCTGGTGAGCCTTCCACTTTCTTTTAGAAGGTCGGTGTCATACAAACGGTTCTCTCTTTCCTTCGATATAGCAATTCTCGCCAATATAAGAAAAGGAGAAAGGAAGAATTTGTGTTCGTAACAGTATATTTCGTTTTTTTCTTAAATCGATAAGTTTGATTGGTTTGGTTTATTAAACGGCGTACCATTTCCTTATGGGTTATTGTTGTATCGTAGTAAGGAAAAGATACATAGCGAAATAAAGAGTTAATTATTTATTTACTGAAGTGATACAGGCCATCAAATATTATAAGTCTAGCGCTGTGGGTGTTACGTCCGAAGTTGGTCTTATTACTGACGGAGATCTTGCAGAATCCCTCGTGGTTAAGAAACACGACGTCTTTTATATCTTTGCGATACCGGAAGTCACGTGGTACGAGCACTTTATTTATACCGGAATTTGATTAATTTCTAAATGTTTGATTATCATCATAATTATTTATATTTTTGACTTTCCATTGCAATCATTTTTTAATTCGCAGTTTTTATTTGTCTATACTGATCATTTGTTTGCACACAGTTATATGGAGAGGTAGTCCCCGTGACGTAATGGCTAAAGTGCTGGACTGAGGCCTCGAAGTAAATAAATTCAAACTTCAATCACGCGATTACGTTCACTTTCGGATTAATGCCTTTGCAATTCATACCCTTTCGAACCTCCTTATCTTCCAGTTAAGGATTAAATAGTATCATTGCTATTTTTCCTCGAGGATGGCTTTGGCATTAAATAACTTACAAGGTTCATATGCCATTAAACAAAGAAACTAAACCAAACCTAATAATTTATGCACTATAATATATTTTTCAAGTAATTATTTTTATTTAATAATGATAATGATAATAATAATTTTCAAATAGATCTATTTGACCCATTGATGTGATAAAAGGTATTATCACTTCGAGTCAGAGTGAACTTGAGAGTAATGGTTATAAAGGTGTACTCGAGGCTTCATAATGTATTTTCTCTTACATTTAAAAGTTGTTACGAACGAAAACGCGTGGTTTTCCGCTGTCAAATTTAATAGTTGACTCTTCAATTTTTCTGAAATACGAACGAAGTAGTACAAATACAACGGTTTATGGCAATAGACAATGATTTCCAGTTGACATGTACAAAACACACGCACATTTTATCAGCAATATAATGATTTATTACTGACACGCCTCACCACACCCCTTTTCTTCTAAAGTATGGCGATCAAAAGCATAACAATCCGATTTTTTTTATAATAAATTCTCGGAAAAGGTTGATTTCCCTCAAGAGATGTTTTTATATTGGTTCTCTTACGTGCCTCTGTAGGAAAAAATATCGTCCAATGACGTTCGTTCACAAGTTACGCCTATCCACATATCCTCCCAATAGCCAATTAGGATAGTATTCCATTTTAGCTCTACATCAAATGAGATATTCTTCTACATCTACTCCCCTCAGCCCTTCACCTCAATCAATTTGGATATCCCTAAACATCGAAGCTTATTTTACTGATAAAAGCGCCTTTTGTAGCTTAAAATTAGGTGTTGTTCATTTATGGCCTTGTTGGTTGGGTTTGGAGTGTTACAACATACAATGAGAAAAACTTCATTTAAAACAAGACAAACAAGGAATATCTAGAATCTAAACAATTTTTATAAAACAATAAAGCGTCAACTTGGATTTGAATGTTCAGAAGTTCCCTTTTACAAGTAGTAAATTTTCGAAGTGGTGGAAAGTCAGATATTAGGAAAAGGGTGGAAAGGAGGAGAATGTTTTAAAGAGTACTTATTCCTTTTTTTTCTTTCTTTTCTTTTCTTCTCTTTCTTTTATGGTCAGGTAGTGGAACTAGCAGAAAAGTAGTTTCAGCTCTTAACTGGAGGGCGGACGTTACTTCTCGACTGATCACTGTATCTATGTGCTTCCTTGGGTCTCTTTTGTCCTCACTGACCCGGTTCACAGAAAACCCGAGTATTTATCTCTCTCCACTGGCTCCAAATTCGTCACTCCAAAATCCTTCTCATTTTGGCGCGACCGCTTCCCATTGGCTACTTTGATTTTTATTATTTTTCTTTTTTTCTGATTTTTAACCGGATGGGTGCGTGGAGCCGATGCGTGGCGACGCGTTTATACATTTTGTATGTGGCAGCCGACGAGTCAACATCTGGTTGGGAGTTTTATTGTTAATTCCTAAATCCCCACACATTATTCAAGTACAGAGTACGAAGAGGTAGACTGCCGTCAAAATTGAGCAAAAAGGAAAATAATTCTGACATCTTACTTTTATTTACCAAAATAACATAAAAATATCTTGAAATACTTATCATAGTCAACCGACTACTCATAAACCAAACAAAAACAAAACAAACAAACCCCTTTCCAAGAAGTGATGAGTCACTGATGTCATAAGCCAATTGTATTTTGGAACGAGTCGTAAGGAACCAAATCCTTCCGCACAGGACGTCTTTTTTTAATATTAAATTCAGCCTATCTTTCTAAAGACAGTTCTCAACTAATGGACAAAATAAGTAGTAATAAAAAACACATGGTCGAAGTAGAATGAAGTTTCTCACTATCATATAGTAATAATAAGCAAGGTCATTCTACTTAGACCACATAGCGTAGTAGCGCACTGTAGGTATAAAAGCAGTGGTATCAAACCGGGTCAAATCAGTTTGTCTGGACGTCAGCCAAGGGTGCGGGAGAAATCAGATTCTCTCCTGGTCATTCTACGACCGAAGCCTAATCAGCAGCAACTTCCACGAGGACTGCTCAAGGCTTCCCCTAAAGCCGACGTTCATACTCCAGCGGCAGACGACGCAGGAACATTGCCAGCCCCTCAGCTTAAAAGCCCTTTTCAGGGCTACTCAGAAAGTCTATCCAAACACCTCCTGAAACGGCACAATACAGCAGACACAACTACCAGCCTCTCAAACTAACAGCCCATTTTCAGGGCTAATTCAGAAAGTCTAACCAAATACCCTTTGAGACGGCATCAGCAGCTACCTTCTTGCACCGGCGACCACTACCCTGCAGCAACAACTACCACTCCTGCATCGGCGACCACTTCCCTGGAGAAGCAGATACCAGTCCTGTATCGGCGACCACCTTCCTGCAGCAGGAACCACCTTTCGGCACCAACAGCTGCTAGTTCTGCACCACAGCAACCAGCCCGGCCCCAGTGACCACCTTCCTGCACCACCAGCTACCAGTTCTGAGCCAGCAGCTACCAGCCCTGCTCTAGGGTCCACCTTCCTGCAGCAGCGACCCCCTTCCAGCACCAGCTGCTACCAGTTCTGCACCAGCAGCTACCAGTCCTGAACCAGCAACCACTTTCCTGCACCAGCAGATACCAACAGTCACCAGTTCTGCACCAGCAACTACCAGTCCTGAACCAACGATTACTTTCCTACACCAGCAGACACCAGCAACTACTAGTCCTGAACCAGCGACCACTTTCCTGCACCAGCAGATACCAGCAGCTACCAGTCCTGAACCAGCGACTATCTTTCTGCACCAGCAGAAACCAGTCCTGCACCAGCAACCAGCAATCCAACGAATACCAGTCTTGTACCAGCTATCCAGACCTGCACCAGTGACTAGATCCTACTCCAACGATCACCATACGGTCGCAGCGACTCTTCGCTGCACGCCTTTCCGATTTACGATTCACCATAATAAAGTTTGACCTTTCGAAGCAACACCCTTGTTTTGTTATTCTTGCCTAGTTCGTTGTCAATCACTTATATTTTAAAAGTTTGTGGGGACCGGTATATTTATCTGGCCTCCGTAACCTACTATAGATTGAATTTATTCAAAGAAACCTTATGACGACTTAATTTCCTGAAAGCCTTTCAATAAATGTTCTCCTAGTTTTAATTGGCAAATGCTACCATTATCTTTGCCTTCGGTTCATCTTTATTGTTGCACGAAGTTTTGTTGATCTCTCGTTCAACCGAGCCTCGCGTATAATAATCAAGGGGGTTGCAATCTGAGGAATAAGGCGGTCTGAGTGATGTAGTCGCGGAAATTTTCTCACAATAAACACTGGATTTTCCTGCTTGTGTGGCATGGCCCAGAGTCCTGCTACCAGGCGTAGGGGGTTCCGGTCACCTTTCTCTCGATCTAGGTCAGCACCCTCCCCTCAAGGCACTTGATGTAAGCCTACATGTTCAGTCTGAGGCCATGTTGAAGATGAATGAAGGCATAACGTTACCATCGCTAGTGACCACTCCAAACACTATGATGTGAACTGGGTATTTTGTTTTTATTACTTCGGTACATCTTGTAGGAACAGAGCAAGCCAATAGTTATTCTCTGAGTTCACCATCTAATGCAGGCAGAAATTTTTCATCTGAGAAAAAGCAAAGCATGTTTAGTTGGAGGAGATGCTTGAGTTTGTTAAAAAGCTTTGTAGCGTGGTCTTTCCTCTTGTCCTTCATGGCCAGTAATAAAAATTGGCCCTTTCTCATCTTGTATTGGAAATACTGAATGTCTTCATGTACTACCTGCTTGATAAGAAACTTAGACACTCCCATGTGCCTGGCTACGGATTTTTTTATTCTCCTGCTGCAGTAAACATATTGAGAGAACACAAAGACAAAGGTGTGATGATAGTCAGCTTTGTTTGAAATTGCCACTTTATTTTGAAAAGGAAGGGTATCCTTTTTGGAGATAATTCCAAACCATGACATCCCTCTTTTTGTCTAGAGATTTGCCTAATGTCTAACCTTTTTATTTATTATGGGATCTGATGACTTGACCTAACCTTGTGGTCAGATTGTATGGTCAATGAGTATATGAATTAGTATTAACTGGTAAGTGACTGAATTCCGAACTGATTTCGTTGGAGATGACCTCTGGTAGGGAACTGGGAGGGATCCTATGTTAGTTAATTATATTGTTGTTTCCAGTCTGGGAATGGTCTTCCTTTAGATGGCGTTGGTTGTGGCGGACGACCTGTCTCATGGGAGTATGTACTATATAGGATCTTGGTTCTCTGTATGTTCGTTTTATAATCGCTGGGGTCTATTTACCGGTGTCCTGGTTTTGTACACGGACAGGTTGTCCCACAAGTAGTATGGGAAGCTCCCTAGTGTCTTGGTCGTAATATATTTTTTGTGTTGATTGCTTTTTAGTATAGGCAGTTTGCTATTTCGTCTTTCTTTTCATAATAGTTTGTGCATTTGACTGATATATTGCAAACAAGTTTCCGATTGTACATGAGCTCATCTATAAAAGGAATGAAATCATTTATTGGTGTAGTTCTAAGGCAGAGCAGAACCATTTTGATGTCACGATTGCACTGTGTTTCTTTTTTCATGGCAGACTTCACAGATTATATGTACCGCTTTGCCATATCATTTGATTGTGGATACCTCAAACTTCCACTCCTTCGCTGGTACTCCCTGTTCTTTAAATATTTGTTTGGTCACATTGACTGTCGAAGTTTCTCTGTCTACGTACGAATAGGTATTTAGAGTAGTAATCTGCAATAATTTGCTAGTTCTGTAGGTGAAAGTGGAAGAGATTAGTGGCAACAATTTGCTATGGTTTTACTGGGATCTTATGCAGTTGGACTGGTTCAGCGCACTGCTCTTTTTGATGCCCCAGGAAAATACTGCCTTGGTGAACAATTTTGGCAATGTTGTCTATCACTTGATGATTATAGTGTAGTTTTGAATTATTATCCGATCACCCTTGAGGAGAAATTCATTTACAATAGCGAATTCATCAAGGAAGGGCCTGTAGGGCTGTAAATCTTGGTTAACCTCTCGTCTCGAGTTAGGTTATCCTCGAAAGATCATGTCTTTCAATTTACATAATATTGGGTCGGCGTTTGAAGACTGGCGTATCCGTGTCAATTTTTCTGTTGAAAATTGCACGATGTCGACCTTTATGTCCAGGTCTGTGGCTTCCTTTACACTCTTGTTTGGGAGCTGTGATAGTCCATCTGTGAAATTCATAATCTTTCCTGGTCGATGCGTGATGACAACTCTTGCAGGCATAACAGCCTTCGTTGAAGGTAAGGAGGTGCTGCAGTGAGATTTTTAGGATATCATCTCTAATAGCTAATAATCTCTCACAATGATAAATGGGAGGCCATATATGTATATTCGGAATTTCTCACGTTCGAGAACCACTGCTGAGATAGTGTTGATCTATTTCTGTGAGGGACTTAAATGCAAACGCTATGGGTTTGCCTTTTTGTATGAGTGAAGTTCCAAGACCTTTTCTCGAAGGGTCTACCTTAACCACTGGCGTCTTTTGTGGATCAAAGTAAATGAGCAACATTTCTGTGTTGATTATACTCTTTATTTGCTGCATGGATTTTTGATGGTTTCTTGTCCATTTATACTCTGAATCATTCTTTAGCAATCCTCACACGTGTACTGTGAGGTCAGGTAGACAAGAGATAAATGGTGCTATATATATATATACTGTATTCACAGTTTGTTGCTGAGGATCTCTCTCTTTTTTTCTTTTTTTTTTTGTAAATGTCGATCCTCATCTTTTATTGTCCACCACGTGGACCGACCGGTTTCGAATTATTTTTTTCTTCTTAATCTATTACAACCTTCTTTTTAGTGCTGCTTTCAGTTTGTCTTTTGGGTGGGTGGGTGAAGGGAGGCGTCATTTTCGAATTTTTACCGCTGTTGCCATGTAAACATTGAGAGAACACAAAGATAGATGTGTTATATTTAGCGTATGGTAGCAAGAAAAAGACAAACACAGATTGAAAGTTTTTAAACAAATATATTAAACAAAAAACAAAAAAGAAAAAAGAAAAAAACAAAGCAATAAAGCAAAGAATCAGACTGTACAAATTGGTAGCGTACGACTATCAAGTGAAGGAGTAAATCGTGATGTGTGTGTGAAGCCAGAGTTCGTGGACGGTCATGTATGTTATAAGTCAAGGAACTCATTTGGTGGGTATGGTGGTATAAGGGTGGTAAGGGTATCAGATGATCTTGGTAGGTGGTAGCATTCGTGGGCAGAGCGGCGTTGTGGCTGAGTCAACAGTTGTTCACAGCAGGTGGTACGTCATAAACCTGTCAGAGTTCAAGATGAGTTCTTATGGCGGAGCGTTTTCTTCCCTTCGTCTCTTGGTAGGCTTGTCTGGTGCCTTTGACGATTTTCGCTGCTTAAATAGTTACTCTTTGGATCAAGTCGGTTCTGGAAATTTTTTTATGGGGAAGATTTATGATTAGCTGAAAAAGGGTATTTTGTTAATGTGAATTAATTTTTTGCATTCTTGCCCGGAAGTTCTGTGCGGAGCCTCTTGCGCAAAGACATTTTATTCATTGTCTCGGCGGCAGCCGTCTGGTTAACATCCGGTCGAATGCTATCCTTCTCCAGCCACGAGTATGTTTGTTGAGTGAAATTGTAAATCGGAAGAGATCTAAATTCTGCTATATAACAGATGCGTGATGCTAGTCAGCTATGTTTGAACTGCCTATTTTATTTTGAAAAAGAAAGGTAACCTTTTTGGAAAAGTGTTCTACAAGAGAGACAATTCGAAACAGTGACAGCTGGGATCGTTTTCAGTCATGCCTTGGATCTCACCAACATATTCGGGAGTTCTCTCTTATCAGAACGATCAAAATGAAGCTTCCGAGCTGCAGCACCTTTGTAATCACCATTGGATTCATTCAATTCTTTTTCGAATCCTCTGCAGTGTCCTTAAATTGACATTAGGTGTCAATTTAAAGACAGTTCAGAGGATTCGAAAAAAGAATTGAATTCATTTACAATAGCAAATACTGTGAAATCTTCGTATAGGCGTTTCCGATGTGAATTCCAAGAAGTACAGCACGCGGTTTACAAATTTCTAGAGAAGATAATTGCCTCATGGTGTTTTTTACCTCAAAGAAAATGCCCAACTGACTCTAGTTTGCTGCACAGTAGACAAAACCTGAAACAAACAAAGCTCATGTGCGAAATTGATAATTTAAGATGGCGAGAATTTACCCGTACACGGTAATGATTACTACAAGTAGAACCCGTGGAAATTCAACGAAAAGAAAAAAATAAGAGGAACTATTTAAGTAAGAAAGGACGATACGCAATGAAGTGTGTATTAAGTATTATATTGATTGTTATTGCATATTTTTGTGCTATTTATTGCAAACGCAAATATAGGATTTATATGTAATAAAATTCCAAATCCTTCTTTTTTGCTTAAATAGATATTCTTGATTTTTTTTGGGGGGGGGTAATTTCTGGCCTGCGGGTATATACATACTTATATAACTTACAATGAAGATGAAGAAAGAAGATATAAGAACAAGCAAGTTATATGTATGTCAATTTAAAACAGTACTTCGGTGTGTTTAAATCCGAAGAAAGTAAAAAGGTCCGATAATATTATTGTGTATGTTGAACGATAAAAAAATGTGTATGCCTCTGTGGGAACCAAACGAAGTAGTAATTGCCACTTTATGTAGGCCTTTGAAGTTTTCACGTGTTGTTTCTGCTACGACTGCTGACTGTGTATCGGCGAAAAAGGAGTGGATCGAAAGAAAAATGTTGACCTTCGAGCTAGGCGTCGAACCTGTCAGTCTCTAGTGACATCAATCTGACCACTTAACTTTTGTTTTGATTCACCTTGCATTTGTATCCAAAAGCGACACGAGTTGATTCTAAAACAAAGAAAGAACTAGTGGATTGCGATTAGCTTATTGGGATGCTTTGTGGTAGGTAAAATGTTTTAGTTAAGTCTCCACTCATCAAGTAATAATATTAACATTACTATATCCATGTATTAACATTGAACACAAAGGAAGGAAAGACAAGATAAGCCATTTTATGCATACAAGAACATTTAACCTTTTATATGCATAATATACATACAAGTAGTATTATAAGACAGAATAAACAAACTTCTTAAATGATAGAATTAAATACATATTGTTTCATGAACAAGCAGTAAGTAAAAGGGGGGAAATGGGAAAAGGTTTACATGTGTGGATAATATAACCATGTGACTTTTCCGTTCCCTTAAGGGTCAGAAACAATGAAAAGACTCAAAAAGAAAACGAGAAGATCTTTCTGGATTGTTATGTGATATCCAATGCGGCTCCAAACGGAAATGAAAATTATTTTTAGGAGATTGTGGTGATCAAAAGAAATAAATAAAAAAAAAGATAAATTCAAAGGTAGCAGTTTCCCGGGAGGCCTCTGACATGAAGCAAAATCTGCGCATGCGAGAAAAGATGAGCTTCTTGGTGTCGAAAGATGAGCTTCTTGGTGTCGAAAGATGAGCTTCTTGGTGTCTGTAAGAATTCACCGCTACAATTAGACGAACCTCTTTCTCTCGGTTGCTAGCAATGTAGCACACATGCTCACCTAGTCTCAGGCTTAGCGGCAGGTTGTGTTTCCTGTTAGTAGCCACCTCCGTTATACATACCTCACTGAAAACACCTACTGGACACATGATGAACTTCAAGCTCTGACTCACTGAAAATGACTAATATACATTTAATGCCTTGTCTAGGAAAAGCGACTTTTTCTACTGGTTCTGGAAAACATTCCACGCCATAGAATAATCGTAAACTCCAAAATAAAGTTTGAGTATAAAAGTATCCTTGTCTCTTTCCTTCCATCCTTAATTCCTTTCACAGCTTCTACACAAATAAGAAGACAACAAGTAAATTGGGTAGAAAAAGAAAAACGAATCAGATACGAAACTCAAAATCCTCCCAACAGAATACAACAATTCATCGACAGCCACTACCACAAATAAAAAATTATTCCCCATAAGGTAATTACTAACAGGATTTTTACGAATTTAATTCATAAAACTACGTCGGCGTATATTGTCAGTGGTAATATGAATATTTAAAAATCAACTCGTGATTCATTTTTATTTTGTGCCCATAGATTTAACGGTCGAGAGCAAGATTTAAAATTAATTACCGATTTGCTGATTAGTTAATTTCGAAAATTCGTTTCTTGATTGATTAATTGGTTTTAATGGCTAGTCTACTTGTCTAGAATTGTTCTACGCTTATAGGTTAGGAAATCGCGTACATTACACGCTTATATTTACATTTTTTGCTTTGTTGTTTCTTAAAAGCTTATATATTTAGTATTCCCAACTAATAAACAATTTTCATACCGTTGATGGAGCCCAGTCGACTCACACAGTAGAATACATCGACTGCATCTTTGTAGAAGGTAATACCACCCCACAACGAGTATCCTAGATATGACACTAAACAGTGATTGTGAGACTCCAGTTATGCTGGGGCTTTGGATAATGCTCAGTACCCTTTCATTGCCATTGTTCCCAGGTTCACTTTTACCCCGAGTAGTAGCACTTGATAGGGTTCTATCTATGGGTCAAATAGAACTGTTTGACATTTAAACTGTGTGTAAACAAATGACTGAGGTTTAATTGAATTGTTAGTGATACGTAGTAATGCTTGGAGCCATTTAATTGTGTAAATAAATGATGAATAGCAAATAGAATTTTTTGTATTAGAAATACTTGAAACCATTTAAATGTATGCAAAGAAAAAATGAACTAGGGCTCATTTAGAAAATATTATCAACAGAATGTGTTTACAAATCATATATATTTAATGTGTATAAACAGGATTTGGTATTAAATAACCTACATCGCTTGATATGCTATAAAACCAAACAGTTATATGATATCAAGTATACCTATCAAATACTAATAATTTTCAAACAGATCTATTTGACCAATAAATGGGACCTTAAGAGGTACAACCACTCCGGTCAGAGTGGACCCGGGAGTAATAGCAATAAAAGGGGTATACTACATTCCCCGGGGTTCCTGAAGTGGAACCTCATCTCTAGATTCAGTTTAGTGTAACACTAAACTGAATCTAGAGATGAGGTTCCAATCCAGGATATCTTTTTTTGATGGGAGGAGGTTCTTGCCTCTCTGCAAGGGATGATCAACATATTCTAAGCCCCGTCGACAAGACGTTGATTTAGAATATGCAGTTCCCATATTTTCATCAAACTGTGCTATTCTCTAAAGCTGCGTTCATCCCGTTACCTGCATGGTTTTCTGGGAAACAATTGTTTTTTTGCGGAAATAGTTTGTGCTTCTGGGGATTGGGGAATGTTTTCCATCACGTGCTGATACGTGTTGTATTCAATAAGTTTCCAGACTTTTTTGTACAGGCATTTAAAATTGTCGTAGACTCTTGAAAATTCAGTATCTTATTGCTATACATCTTATGAGATGACTGACCAATTTTTATGATTTCAGCTTCAAATGAACAGCTACAGCAGCAATTGGAATACACCCTACTAAAGACTGATTGTCACCGCTGGTGAATTTCAAAAATGCAATCTGAACGTGAGGACACTTTAGAA
The DNA here is from genome assembly GCA_963585895.1 of Sepioteuthis lessoniana. Taxonomy (NCBI): domain Eukaryota; kingdom Metazoa; phylum Mollusca; class Cephalopoda; order Myopsida; family Loliginidae; genus Sepioteuthis; species Sepioteuthis lessoniana. The sequence continues at coordinate 73,703,031 of OY757906.1, read as the reverse complement.
GAACGATATGCAATAAAATTCTTGGAAAAAATGCCACAGAAATGTATGGAATGCTTCAGACTGCTTATCGACCATCTTGTATGAATCGAGCATCAGTTTTTGAGTAGCATAAGAGATTCAAGGAAGGTAGGGAGTCTGTGAGGGATGATGAGAGGTGTGGGAGGAGTAAGGAAGTCAATATACCAGAGTCGATTGGTCAAACGGTTAGGGTTAGGGTTACTATGTTGAGGTTTTAAGGGAGTTCAGGAAGAGATTATGTCGGAAGAGGCCAGCACTCTTCAAATCGGGTCTGTGGCATTTCCACCAGAACAAGGCACCAGTCCACAACTCCATCCTTGTCACTGACTATTTGAGCAAGATGGGCATGAAGACAGTTGCTCACCCTCCCTATAGTCCAGACCTTACTCCCTGTGACGTTTGCTTATTCCCTAAGCTCAGAGGCTATCGTTATGAGACAACTGAGGAGATGAAAGAGGCTGAGATGAAGGTAATTGACACGCTCACATAAGAAAACTTCCATGGGGCCTTCCAGAAGTTGTTGGAACGGTGCAACAAGTGCATTGCAGCCGGAGAAGATTACTTGGAAGAGGACTAGAGTTTCATGTGTGTACTATCAATAAAATGCCCATACGAAAAAAGTCTGGAAACTTATTTAATGATCCTCGTATATCTGGGGAAGGTGCATTAGTTTTCGGATCTTCACCCGGATGCTCGGGAAAACTTTCTTTCTACATTTTCAATTGTTGTTTTCCGTCATCATACATTCTCGGAAGTGTTGCCTTAGTGTCAGATTCCGCGATTTTTAGCAAATATTCCGCAACATACTTCTCTTGGAATCCTGTTGTATCAGAAATTGTTCAGAAAGACCGCTTTCTTCTTACGTAATATTGGTAGATCAAGAAAAGAAGAGAAAAAAAAATAGAACCTAAAGATGCGAGTCAGTGATATTAAATGTTTCATTCGAAGATAGTGCTAGATCTACATGATTTTGGGGGTGTTCAGGGGGGGGGGAGGCTGAAGCCTGAAGTTTTGTGGAAAGGTTCTCATCTACAATCTAACCTCTTTTTAAGTTTTTGTTCAATTATTATAAAATAATATTACAATGAAATTGATTTATATTAAAACTATTTTCTAAACGCCCATTCTTATTCAGTCAACCCAACCTTTTTAAGCAATAGGATGTAAAATGATTTCTGGAGGCCCACCGAGATTAAGGACCCTGAAACTGAAGCTTTATTAGTTATATATTAGGTCCACCCCAGTTCGAACGTATGCACTAACCGAATCCATCCGCCACGGACACATGCTACATCATTTTTTAAGTAGAGTGTGTGGATAGTGGATTGGCTGTTTAGTTCTCTCGGGGTTTTGTTAAAAACAAAATTTCAAGTGTCGTTCTACAATTTACGACACAAAGAATTCGAACGATGCAGACAAAATAAAATTCACATGATAACATAAAACAAATTATTTTATATGTCAAACAAAATAAAAATAAAAACAATACGAAGTAGCAAAATGTTCGAATATTGTTTGTTATGTATTCGTGTATGTGTGTGTGTGTGTGCGACTAATACAAGTATTATGCGAATGTGAGTGTGTTTTGTTCGAACATTTATGTGTGTACGTGTGCTAGTTGTTAAGTTAAACTAAGGTACAAAGCAACGATGTCTGAGAGAAACTGTCACGCTGAGAATGAGTCAGCGAAAAGGCAGAAGAACCGTAAAAAAAAGCAAGTTATTTCTGAAAACGTGGAATATGTGGGTATCCATATCACGTGACCTGCTCCAAATACAAGATTTATTTTTTTCGCGGGACAAATTCAAAATGCACGGACATAGTTGAAAGCACCGGCATGTGGCTATTCTGTCCAATCTGGTCCCCGAAACTATTCAATTTATTTTTGTACCTATTTTTGTTTCGGGAAAAAGTGAGTGTTGGAACCTATTTTTCCAGAATTTTCTGCTCCACGTGCTCATCGCTAGCCATTTAAAAAATATAGGAGTGTAAATCCGATAAGTACAACCTTCTCCTAGACCGATTGCCACACCAAGGTTAAAGAGCCCTTTCTATCCATAGCTGGGGAGGGGGAAGAATAATTGGATTTATATATTTCCCAAGGGTATTAGCGCTACATGAAATACTGACAGCTTCGTCCTGAATTTGAACGCTTGTCAACGTTACGTCAAATTCGAACATTTTTGAGAGCGGTAAAGCTAAATACTTTACCACACTACTTTAATATGGCTTCGTTGTCATTTACTACGATTAACAAGTCTAGACGTATGGGACTGACTGTGAAAATCGAATTCGGTGTCAATAGTTTGCTAGCCTAGTTCCTCAATCATTACACTACGCCAGGAAGGCGTTGGCCAGGTACACTGTAAAGTCTTAGTAGAGAGAAAGTTGATATAAGTATTTTTAAAAAATCCCACTTCTCTGATAGTGAAATTTCTCCTGATGAATTCTTCCTTTATTCTGTCTGTCTGTCTCTGTTTCCTTAATGTGTCTTTACTTGACTTTTCATTGAACGAAATTCGCTGGGGATTTCTATGAAAACAGTGTCGGTAAAATGGGACCTTGCAACAGAAGTAATATCGGAAGTAACTTAGAAAATTCGAAAATATTTTTAATTTTCAAAAATTATCTCCGAAATTTGTTCTCACGTTATATTCTTGGTTAATGAAAATGAATATTATAACCTCTATTGAAAAAAAAGATTAGTTGATTTATTTTGGATATATTTTAAAAATCGACATGTACGCGTAAAATTCGTTTACAAATTTATTTTTTATTAAACTTTTAAAATTATATAAAATTCGCCAACAAATTTAACAGTAAAATTTGTCGGCAAATTTTATGCATTTTTTAATTTTATTAACACATGTAATTAAGTTTTGTCACTTCTAATCATTCTTCGAACGGGTGATAAAATTTAATATAATGAAATAAAAATAATCGACAATTTTTTTAAAAGAAAGTCTGTGAGCGTCACAAATTTAACAATTTGAAAGGGGTGGGTTGTCGAATCAAGTGCTACCACTGACTGTGGAATGGGATAATCATAAAAAATATGTTGAAGAATAATTTCAAGTACGTCTGTCTGTCTGTCTGTTTGTCTTTCGTATGTTTTTTTTTTTTTTTCAAAGCAAAGCAACTCGAAAGGTAACATGGAATTGGTTGACTATTAAAATAACTGACTGCTAACTACTAGTGAAAAAAGAAAAGAAGGAGTGTTTTTGTTAGTGAAATTTGATATCTGCTCGTGTTGCTACAAATATAAAATGCCAAGGAAAATATGCCGACTTCTTATTGGCTGATGCTCTTGTGACGTCACCAACATCTAGTCGAACAATAAAACACGAGTAATAACTTCTCGCTAAATGCACGTAGAAATAAGAGATGCTAAATATTTTATTCCTGGTTTGTCTCTTCATATTTGCATAAGAAACATTTGATTAATTTATCATTTATTCAGATTCATAAACTTTTACGAACAAAAAATATTTTACATCTATCGTTTTTCCAAGATTTCAACAAAACAAACAACTGAATAAGTCGAAGTTTTCATTGCATTTATATATTTACTGAGTTTAGCTTAGTTTGGCAAAAAGCTAGATGTGTGGGATACCCAGCGTAGCCTGTTAACCATTATATTACGCAAGGTGCGTAATAATCTACTCGCAAGACAGTTATGAACGTTATTGCCATTGGCGTGAAATAAAAAGTTGGGTCTTTCCGTGCTAAGTCAGAGGATATTCTATTTTAGGTCAAAGGCCAGGATTTCAAACACTGATTTTCAAGATAGGTAGGTTGGTAAGTAAGAGAAATAGAATACCTGGTCTCCCTAATCTCATGACCCTAAATTTTGGCATTTTGCAAGCAAAATAAAATTTAAAAAAATAAATAAGTAAATAAGATGAAAAACCTAAATTATTTACCGTAACTCGGTTTAATTGCTTTTTATTTGAAAGCAAGCAGAAATACGAAGCGTTTCCCGGGATATATATATATATATATATATATATATATATATATATATACATTAATCCAGGTTAAAAGCTCAGTAAGGGTAACTCGAAGCCGAACTTTTTTTTAGAACTTATTTTTCCGATGCAGGTATCATTCGGGAACGAGAAAAATTTTGGTGAACGAGCCAAGTCTAAAAAAACGTTTGGTTTTGGGTTACCCTTACGGCGCTTTTAATCTGGACTATCCTAAAACAAATTTTTTGTTGAATAAAAATGTATTCTACAAAAGCTTTTAAAGATTTTCTTCCTAAGTATGCTCACTTTTTCTTAGGCTTGTTGGAAGTAACACTTTGAAAGCACACTTCTAAAAGAAAGTTTTTTTTTTCAAACTACCTTTTAGAAACTACCTTATCACAAATAAGATTCAAACGTATGAATTAAAAATGTTGAATTCATAATACAAGTTTCAATGAAGAAGATAGGCAAATTTTTTAAAAATCATTTTATGAGTATGTTCTATGAAATATATTAAGACGTTACAAATATTTAACAATCTTTTGTTATATAAAAGTTGTTGCATGTTCTCGAGCGCAGGTTGCACCCCTCTAGGCTTTTTCAATTTATTTGCAGGATTCATCTTGACTTTCGCGCCTGCTGATACTAGTTTTATTCCCTCTCTGAACAAATGAGACTTTTCTAATTAATTTTACTCCAGAAAGTTTCAGGACACCTCCCCTACGGATGAAGGGAGTGCTCCCGAGTATGCTATTTTTTCTGTGCTAATTAGATATTAAATCTTCCAGGCGAAAATTGGATAAAGTAACAGATTGCTAAAAATCCTACTGTTTATCATATTAGAGTCGCATTGTGTGGTGTAATAGTGAGCGAGCTAAGCTAAGCAGACCATTATTAGTAAGTCCGAGTCTCTCATTTGGTGCTCCGTATTTCTGGCCTTGTGTCAAACTAAGCTAAACTTAGTGACTTTGATATTAGGTTTGAACAATATTTGAACAATAACCTAGAGTGTAGATAGATATTTCAGGTCCTAGTAAGAAGTTCATGATTGCCCGTCTCCAACATTCAGGGAAAAATTGATATTTTATGATGAATGTTAGTAGAAATCCAATTGGTGAATTAGTATTTATAAAGCTTTTGAATTATGGGCTGGAGCGTTTTATTTTTAACATGCATCACTTGGTATGCCTCAGACAGATACACAGTTTTAAACTCCAGTTTAAAAAGTATCCTTGCATGGATGCAAGGACGTGCTTAAAAGAGTTTGATTAGCACCCCATAGCAGCAAACAACACTGACTATTGACAGTGTTTACTCGTTCACACACCTGCTATGAAAAAGAAAAAAATAGTTACTAGCTGACAATGAATTACAAGAAAAACAGAAAAAAAAAGAAAAGAAAGCAATTGTTCTTCTGGGGTTTTCTTCTCTGGAGGCCATAAGATCCTAAGCAACTATTTACCTCAGGCCGACTAATTTAGACCATATAGATATGTTATTTACTAATATTTGCTTAGTCTGGTACACAGCCCATGGGTTACTTATAGTACCTCTTGTATGTGTTTACCCAACTCCTTCGCCACGAGAAGGATGTAACACAAGGTCAATTTTTAAGCGGGGGAGATTAGTTTTATTTCTACTCTGTTTACCTTACCGAGGCTAAAGAACCCAGCATGCATTACAATTACTATTGGAATAGATGGATTCATGTCTTCCCCAAGAGCATTTGCCTAAAGTGAAATGTGAACAGCCTTGTCCAGGATTTGAACTCGGATCACCGATTCCATTTCCTAAACGCGCATCCTAAGCATTACTTGTAACTATGTGGTTCCCCATCTAAACAGGTTCATCGCTGCTTATGTTAAACAATAATACAACTTAAGTTAAGAAGATTAAATACTTCGTTGAAATAAATCAGCGCCATTGGTCGTCTCTGGTGGTGTGATGGTCAGCAAGCTAGACCAGTAAACCCTCACGAGTGAGTTCGAGTCTCATTGGGTGCCTAATTCATACGGCTTCATGCCATATCTAAACAAGAAAGCTTTGTAAATTATTAAATCAGTGCAGTTTCGGTGGAGAGCATGACCTGAATCATCGCCTCAAAGTGTTATGGCTGGGTTTCTTGTCCGGTGCCTGAGGCGCCCTAAAGGAACAATGCTGACAATGCTAGACTATTTTGCTCCCTAACGTGAAATTAGCTTCCCAACTTTAAATCCTCCCTAGGTCACACTACGACACCGTGGGGCGATTGGGAAATATATTAAAAACCCTAGTGATTTTAACATAATACACTCTCCCTTCTAAAACGTAAATAATGGCTGAAAAAACAGACTTTTAAATAGCTGGAAGTTATGACAGAATCGTATCTAGTTCTTAATATAATCTTATCAATTCCCTAACAACAATTGCCACTGTAAGAAATAAGCATCTTCAATTGCCTTTTTTTATTCTACGACAACGTGGAAATAACCATCCTACATCATTGTGAGGATGGGGAAAAATAATTTCGAGAGTTAGGTATTTTTACTGCGCCTACTCACTTATGAACATCATCCCTTTATGACGTTACCCATATCACCTTAGCTGGGTGGGTGACATAGTAGTTATTCCCACGCACTAACACTGCACCCAGTTATTCATAGCAACACTACTTACCGTTATGTGATTATTAATAAAAACTGTGCTCAAACCGATTGCCCCCGGGAAACCTCGAGTGGTTTTAATGGCTAGTAAGTTAGTCTAGCAGACTATTTGTGTATTCGAAATTCACTGGATACTCCATATTTCTGTCCTTTTGCCAAAATACGAAAAGCTTAGTAAATGACTATTCACTGAATATCCCCAATAACTAGTTTAACCTTGAGTCTGACCTAACTTAAAAAGGACCGATCTGCTATATTTTGAATTAAACGCGTATATCCCTAAAAACAGGAAAACTGGTTGAATCATTATTTCCTTTCAATGAATGTCCGTATAAAGACTAATGCTTTTTAAACTCTTTTGTTTCTTTTTGGAAAAAGAGGTATTGTGGTAGTATCCTTATTGTAATATATATATATATATATATATATATATATATATATATATATATATATATATATATATATATATATATAAAATAATCAATTCGATTTTTTTGTCCCTTAAATCCTACAGCAGTTACGCCCGACCAGCCCACATATCAAATTTAGTTGTTTGGTGAACCACTGCTGCCTGCTCAGTGATTGGCTAAATACGTCTACCATTCACCGAAGTGTGTGTACTCGGACCAGGAACTTAAAGTTTTTTGTCCATTAACCTGATAACGCCGATGGAGCTGTTTGGTTGGTTGTTAACAAGCGGAAATGATGAACAGCTGATATAAATGTAAGAAATTTAAGACTCATCAGATTTGCAAACCAAGCTTCGTCCGCATTCGTAGCGGAGGAGACAAACAAGCAATCGGAAGTATAAAGTAAAGAGAAATAACAGAAAAGACACAAACGGTATAATACAGAAAACTATTGATTGAAACAGAAATGGCTCGCACGTTGTTGAGTGCGGTAAAAAGTGGAAATGTTGTTTTAACAAAAACCATTCTCAGTAAACGGCTTTATGGGAATATCGATTCTCAGGATCCCCGCCAAGATGGTACGGCTCTGTTTTGGGCTTGCTCAAATGGATTAATTGAAATCGTACATTTATTAATTTTCCATGGTGCAAATTTGGAAGCGTGTACTGCATGGCATGCTACTCCATTGCATGCTTGTGCCGATAACAATCAGTTGGACATTGCTAGGTCAGTTTATTTATTTTATTTAATTTATATATTTCATTTTATTTTATTTATTTATTTATTTATTTATTTATTTATTTAATATTCTAACATCAGTTTTTAAATTTTTTTCATACATCTTTCTTGAATTTTTTTAATTGATGGTTGAAGTTTTAAAAAATACATCATCTCCCTCAAGTGCTCTAAAAACTACTGATATAACCAACTTTGTGTGTGCGTATAGACACACACACACACACACACACACACACACACACACACACACACACACACACACACCCATATATATATATATATATATATATATATATATATAAGGAGGTCCAGGTTTAATAACAGTTTAAAAATTTGAAAGCTTTTATCATTTATTCATATTCACCAAAACAAAAACATTAACGCTGACCAGCGCATACAACTGATGCACGCACGTGTTAAGATATAAATACAATGATGTATGCCTATTCTTGGGATATCAATTTGGAAATTTTAAGTGGGATATGTGCAAAAGGAGAAATAATTGGACCTTTAGGGTTTTACGTTGATTTTTAAAACAATGTTGCACCGGTTATCTTGAATATTGCTTGATTTATTATTATTTTTTTATGAGTAAAGTCAATTCTCTTTATTTACTAACTAAAAAGATGTAAATTTACTTCTTTGATATATTATTTAATCACATCAAAATTTGAAAGCTGTCATTATTCATTTATTTAATTTATTTTTTTGTTGAAATATTTTTCAAAAGTTCATAAACTTTTTTTTAAAATCCTTATATAGGTTGTCTCTTTTTCAGTTTGTGGATTTGGTCGCAGACAAGCTTCCATACTATTAAATATATATAAATCTAATATTTATTTATTTATCTATTATATAAGAACTCTGTTATTCCAAGAGTTGTCGAACTTCAATAATTGTTGCCTTTCCCATTTTAAAATGATCCACATTTCAGTTATAGCAAAATAAACAATACCACCAAACCTAATAAAAGAATAAATAAAAAAATATATATCTGGAAAATGTCGTCTGCTACTTTGAAATAGCGGCTATTTTAAAACGGGAACGGTAACAATTACCCGAACAACTTTGATGTTCCTACGCTTTAGCTGATCCATTTTGCAGCCGTCTTAACACTAAGTTGAAAGAATTGGTTCAATGGTCTGAACAAGTCTTTGACTAATGATTTGTACTCAACTGAATTTTCTTAACCCTGATAAATGATTATTGATTCTTCTCAAAATTAGACAAAATTCCCTTATTGAAGTGTATATTCTATAACGCTTTCCATTTTATTGGCATTTGATTTCGGCGATATATGTTTAAAAAACAAAAAAACAAATAGGAAATGAATTTACTCTTTATGACCATTCTTTTGTATCAATTTATATTCTTAAATGAAAATAATCTTTTTAACCAGAATGAATAGGTTTATTTTTATTAGCAATCAATTAAATTTGACTAATTTTTAATGAGCTGTCTGCTCATCAAAAATAAGTCAAATCTAATTAACAAATTTAATTAAAACAAAAGCAGTTAAATTTAAACAATAAGATATACGGAAATTACAAAAAGGAATGATTTTGCAACTTTAAATAAATCCCAAATAATTTATTTTTCAAGATGTTTCAAGTTTTTAAAAATGCAACTGAATAGAAGTTTTTGTGTTGTTTTGTTTGTTTTTTCTTTTCTTTTTTTTCTTTTCTTAAAAACTTATGAAATCAGAATACGTAGAAACGACAAAGTCTAAACAAATATAAATAAGCATAAAAATATTTAATTTATTTATTGTGCAAGTAAAGCCATTTTATGTTTTTTAGAGTTCATATTAGTGTCAGTTTTTATTTCTTTATCTTTCATCTGACAATTTTCAAATGAATTATTTATAATCTTTCTGTGATGATATTTTCCTAAAATATTACAATTACATGTGTTGTATCAAATTCTTATAAATCTGAAATACAATTGGGTAAAACTTGTTTGAAATTTTGCTTTTTTTATATTAAGTTCATTGAATTTGTGTAATCAACACAACTCAAATTTAAATCAATTAAATTTGATATCTTGTTTTTTTTTTTTTTCCTCTCAAACTCGAGGATAAAATTTACGTCTTTATGGTTATTAGAATTATTATTAAAATGATTTTTATTATAAACTTGTATAAGTTAGTATTAAGTCATCAAAAATCACTAATGAAACATTATTTTAGAATAAAAAATATGGAAAGTTGGCGACCGTTGTCGAGGGTGACCGAAGTCTCATTTTTCAATAGCTACTACACCGAAGTGTAGAGGAGGACGCTACTACTTTTCTGGGATTGCCCCACTTTACCTTTGATCCTTACCTTATAGTGCTGAGTGCACAAGGCGGCATCAAGTACCATTGTGTGAGTCTTTGGTATGACTCGACCTGGGATTGAACCCCGGTCTCCTGGACCATTGGCGAACACTCTACTCATTAGGCCAAATAAAAACAGTTTAATCAGTAATGGAAAGCGTCAAAAAACAAAGCAGTTCAATAGAAAAAATGTTTTAAATAAAAACTGGACTATATTTTTTAATACTTAATATCAGTTGAAACTTATAGATTGTTTTAATTATTTATTCATTTAGCAATTTCACCCATAAACTCTAATTCATACATTAAAATCCACTGAAACTTTGAGATGGGTTGTTAATATTCAATAAATATTTATCACTATTCTCTTGTACCGGTATACGCCATAATCCTCATATATTCAGGACTGGTGTCATTTTACTTTACACTATAAGCCCAATATTTTGAACTAGTGAAGAAATACTGACAATATTAGTAAAATATAAACTAAAATTATTTTCTTCTTAAAAATAAAGATTTCTGTGATCATTATCTAATTTGTATGGAACATTCTCCTTAGAGTAAGATTCAAAGTAAATTATATTTTCTGTGCAAATAAATTCATATAAGCCTGCAAAAACAACATATCATAGCAAGATTTTTAGCAAAACAATAACACACTTACTGAATACCATTTTTTTTATCCTTCAAACTATGGAGAAAATTCTGAAATGCTCATGAGAATCTTTCACTCTCTCCTAAACAGAAGTCCTAATATCATCATGGACAGCTGTTATAAGTAGAACTTGGTAGGTTAACATATGTTATTATAACAGCAAAAGTAGTACATTGTTGTGAGATATTTTTTTACACAGTAGTGTTTAAATGCTCTCAGAGGATGAAGCAATTTGCAACTTGGTGATAATAATGTGGTTTTGAATTTAGGTTCTCCTCAATCATATTTTTCCAAGTGAAATGACTAGTAATGCTTCACACACCCACAAGTTCTGCACACTGGCACATTGCTTCTAAAGTTTCAAACCTTAAAAATTCTATAAAAAGAAAGTCTTTCTCTTCTCTTGGTGAGGTTGAGAAATTTTTTAGAACACCCCTCGTATTTATTTGCAATTAATTATATAAATTCTATAGAATGTGGTTCTTCAATCAATTGATGGTCGCCAAAAGCACCCTTTAGGTGAGTACTACATACACAATAAATTGTTTTGGGGCTTGCTGTTAGAAAAGTTAAAAGCCTTTAATCAGATATTTTGATATTTAAATTTTCAGTAAAACTTACCAAAAATCAGTGCAAATCAAAAATTGTATTGTGCAACTTTCAACTCCATCAGCAAGACTGAGAAAAACTTTCAACTCCTCTATGACAGCTTACTAGTCTCAATGATTGTCATTGCCATCAGCCATGCTGAGAAAAACCCAGAGAAATTGGGAAGATGAAAACTGATGTAACAAAAAAAATTAATTCATTGACATTTTTTCCATAAATGAATGGATAATAATAAAACTTAAATATTTAAATATCAGAGCTTATTTATTTAATGTTTTTTTGTTATTGACTACAAATAGCCAAACATCAAAGCATTATTGACTGGGTTTGAGTGACCTTCATTGGTGCGTGCAAAAAAAAGGCACAACATAAAACCACTATCTCCCGTTTACAGTGTCATTTAAAATGGTATTTTAAATATGCTACAATAAAACTGCAAATGACAATTTTATCCCTTGGAACCGTAGTCTTTCATGCATGTAGGTACCCCACTCTGGGCTCTTAACTGAAATGTATCCAGGGTATATCACTAAATTGCACTCAGTGATGAGGCTCCAGTTCTGAGGAGTGTGGAGTTACCTCTTTGTTGCCATTACTCCCAGGTCAACTTTGACTAAGAGTGGTAGTACTTGTTAGGGTCCCACCTATGGGTCAAATAAATTTATTTGAAAATCATTAGTATTGGATAGGAATGCATATAATTATGTGAAAATTATTTGCATTAACTAGGAATACTTGATACCATATAACTGTAAGCAAACAGAAATGATTATTATAGTAAAAAACAAACAAACAAATAAAACATTGAAAATAAATTATGATTATAATCCAACATTTACAAATGAATCAAATTTCAGCATAAAATTACCCACAAGTAGTTGACATGCCTTTAAATAAACCAAATCTTGCTGAAACATAGCAGAAAATGTAAAACGTAATCTGTTATTTAACAGCTTTGCAGGCTGTTAAGCAACAAAATAGAACATTTTATAGGCAATTTAAAATATTACAAAATTATAACATTACATATAAAATTAGAATATCTTATAGACAATGGTAATGTAGAAATTGGGATTCTTTTAATAAAGTTTACCCTGCCTGAGTATATGTACTTTTAGATAATGATGCAAATACTGGTCACTCAGGTTCTAAATGTTAAGACTGAGGAAATTGAGATCTTGTGTTAAACTATCAATTATGTGTGTGTGTGTGTGTGGGTGGGGTTAAAATGGTGTTAATCTACTTTCAACAAATTATAGAAAGACCTTTGCCTTTCTTCATGAATTATCAGGCTTAAGCCTAATCTCATTTACTTGGCCAACAAATAGTTTAAGAATCTTATTCTTAGTTTATGTAAAATTGATAAGTTCCAGCTAATATATTATGACTATTCTATAATTATCCAGGGTGTCAAGGCTAGAATAATATTACCACTGAGTTCAATTCTCTCCAGATGCTCAATATTATTGGACTTGTGCCAAACTAAGATAAGCTTAGTAAATGACTTACATATTTATTTTCCTCCTTTTATTTTTCTTAAATTTAAAAACAAAAGATAAAATTTGTTAGTAATCCATGGTTGATTCATTTCAATATTCTCAAAATAATAATCACTGGAAATTGCCTATCGACACTATTGAAATACCAACTTGGCAATAATCAAAATGAAATAAAGTATACAAATATTGAATAATATAAGTAAAATGCAAAGAAAAAGAGTAATAAAAATGAGGACCTTTTAACAGTCATTAAATGTGATATCTTTAATAATGTGATTTTAATATCATTAATAATTTTCATTATTTTTAGCTGCATGGCTTGATTTTTAAGAAAACAATGTACAGTAATACTGTATTTTTGGCAGATAATTATTTCTGCTTTGAATGGTTATGTAGGAAGGTAGGTAAGAATTTAGATTGGTGATTAAAATGAAATAATAATTAAAATGATAAGGCTAGGCTTTTATTTATACTTAATTTAAAATCGAAGAATAATTATTATTATCAGATGATAGACATAAGAAACATTAGATTATTTCAATTTTTTTTTATTGATTAATATCAGTATAGACTGTTGCCTTCTCCCCTTATTTTTTTTATAAAATATGTTAACTTTCCTGTATTCTCATCTTTCATTATATAATTAAATTACCTTACCTTACTTTTTAAAGAAATATACTTTACATTTACTAATTTGTCCATGTTTATTTTTGTTTCATTTTATTTTTCCCAACAAAGACATTTTCAACTGAATATATTTGGTTATTTTTATAACATAAAAAATGAAGACATCAATAGATAGTAAACAAAAAGAATTGATAATAGTCTCTACAGTTATAAAACAATAGTCTTTCATTTGTGATAAAAAGAAATAAAGTACAAGATGAAGGACTAGTAAAATAAACTTAAAAAACAAGAAAAATATGTAAAAAGTAGATTGAAAATTAATTAAATTTACTACTATATAAATAAAATGACAACCTTTATTTTAATCTGATACCATGATAAAGTATTTATAACTTTGAAAAAGAATTATTGATTGTAAGTAAATCAAATCATCCTTAATAATGATAAATGTCAGTTTGTTACAATGAAATATGCCAACTGTTATATTTATTAGACTGAATAGTCAAGTTGATGGGGGGGAAAAAAACAATTATTACTAAAAAATTTAATCCAAGAATTAACAGAATTAGAATTGACTTATTAAAGATTTTGTAGTCATTTGATAAACTTAGCTAGCTTTGGCACAAGGCCAGAAATATGGGGCACCTAGTGAGAATTAAACTTGGTAACAATAGCCTGCTAGCCCAGATTGTTAATTGATAAATCACATGAGGTGTCCTTATTGAAGATTTAGAAATTATATGACATCTGTTAAATGTTACTTAAATTCCAATGTGCAAAATACATCATCTTTTCAGGCCATACAAGATTCCTCATCAATACCAGCCTATTTCACAAACTTTTATTCAATGAGTCTCATACACAACATTCAATCTCACTGTGGGATGACTGAATTAAGAGCATTGGCAAGGAATGAAATTAAACATTAAAGAGGTCATTTACATGAACTCTTGTTTAGAGGCTTGAGGCAGTCAGGCAAGATTTGGGTAGTTTTAAAAGTGACAGTTGGTACTGGACAGGGAAGAGTCAAGTTGTATATTTTGGGGCTTAAATAAAGCTGCCTCCATTATTGGAGGAGATGATTTATAGAGGAAGAAAAGACTCTCCTCCATTAACATATGAAATGAATCCACTTATTTTAATACCCTTTTTACCAGTTTGGAGAAGATAACATCCAAAATAAAACATGGGTGTGATTTTTTTGTTTGTATTTATTCATACTCTCCATCATAGGCAGGATGTGAATGCAAAATTTCCTTCTTTTAAACTAGTTGCTTACCTTAGATAAAAAATAACAGTTTGCCCTACTATTTAACTATAGCTTGGAGGAGAAGAGATCGATTCATGCCTTTCCCAGGAACATTAGTGCAAAGTGAAAGCTCAAACAACCTTGTCCAGGATTTGAACTTGCATTGCCGATTCTATTGCCTATGACAGTAACCTTCTTTTTTTTCTTTTTTTTAACCATGTTTGTTTGTTCCTTTGTTATGAGATCAACTGACAACACTTTTTGTCTCCTTCAACTTTCTTTTGAGAACCTTCAAGACCCCTACTATAAAACAACTTCTGGGTTAGACCGAGGCTGAGAATCTTTCAGTGCCCATTGATATATTCTAGAAATGAAGGAGGTGCCCGGGGTGTAATGGTTTTTGTCGTAGGATATGGACACGATGACACGAGTTCAAATCCTGGACCAGGCTAATTGCATTTCACATAGCACTAATACCCTTGGGAAAGGTATGAATCCAATTATTCTCCCTCCAGCTATGGGTAAATAGTAGGGCGGACTAGGTTCTACAGCCTTGGTAAGGCAACTAGTCTAGGAGAAGGAAAACTCTGAATCCAAACCTGTAAAACTCTGCTTAAAAAATTGACCTTGTGTCATATCCTGCCCGAGCGGAGGGGTTGGGTAAATATGATATATTCTAGAAATAGATAAATAATACAGTGCGTGATTTCCTCATTCCAGTTTTTAACCTTGTAATGTAATGGTTAGCAAGCTAGTCAAGCAAAAAAAAAAAATGTTTACAGAATAGTGAGTTTTATTAACATTGGGTTTCCCATTTCCAAGACTTTGTGTTAAACTAAGCTTTTTAAATTTTTTTCTTTTCTAAGTACTTATGTATCCTTACTTTTTTTTTCAGCCTTTTGATTAAACTTGGTGCTAATGTAAACAAGAAAACTATTTATGGAGATACTCCCTGTCATCTTGCTGCTTATCGTGGGCACCAACAAATGGTGCAGATGTTGGTGGAGCAAGGAGATGTGGACTTAAATTTGACTAACAGTAAAAATAGGACGTCCTTAGATGAATCAATTCTTGGTAGTCATTCACATATTACGGATTACCTTTGCCATGTCATGTCACAGAAAAGTAAGTAAAAAATCTATTACAATTGACTAAATGTCTATCGAGCTAAGACTTCACTATTTTTATTTT
Organism: Sepioteuthis lessoniana; assembly: GCA_963585895.1. Taxonomy (NCBI): domain Eukaryota; kingdom Metazoa; phylum Mollusca; class Cephalopoda; order Myopsida; family Loliginidae; genus Sepioteuthis; species Sepioteuthis lessoniana. The sequence goes on along the minus strand of OY757906.1, from coordinate 73,687,109 downwards.
AATTTCAACTAAACTGTCAGGAATTGTTTATCATGCCTGGAAAAGGTTTAAACTACATGAGAAAATCTGGGTCAAACAGGTTTTTACTCTGTGTTAATGTCTCCTTGCTATAAAAGGGTGTCCCTCTAATAGTACTTACTCCCTCTCCTGGTAATCATTATGAGATGCTGATAATTCTCTCTCTCTCTTTATATATATATATATATATATATATATATATATATATATATATATATATATATATATATATATATATATATATATATATAAACTCCTTGTGTGTTGTTGACAGGTGTTAAACTACTAAAAAGAAGGAATTGACATTTAATAAAAATGATCAGCCTAGAAAACCAATTTCTTTTTAAGATTTAGGTTACAACTACCCCTTCAAATCTGGGTTTGGGGGGTTTTCATGAGTATCTGAGATGTCTGAACAAGCTGTCCAGTCAGCAGGGAATATATTAAGAGTACAATTAGTTATTGCCTATGACAGAATAAAAGAAAATGATTTCGTTCTCATTTTTTGAGTGAAATGAATTAAACAAATCTATATTATCTATATATTAATAAAATTCTTTAGGCTCCTAATATGTTGTAATGGTTAGCAAGTTGGATTAGCAGTTCATTGTTAGTGTGTTCCATACTTATTGGGTGCCTTAAACTTGTCTTTGTGCCATGACTAATGTTAACTATTGCTAAAATTTTCATGTTTGTATGTAACCATTACCCAATGTACTTAAATTACTCCTAGAAAATAAAGTTGTTTCCAATCCAACTTTTCAACTTGTAACTGAATGATGGTTTTATGGATTCTGCCTTTGGCCAGTAAGTTATTTTTTTAATCACCCAAATTCTCACTATGACAGAGACAAATATGAAATGCAAATTAGAATCCTTCACTCATTCCTAAATAGAAGCATCTTTATCATTATGGACCTCTCTTACAACAGAAGTCCAAGGTGTTTATGGGTTGTCTTGTTTGCAATTAAAAGTTGAATAATAAATCTTCCTTTTTTTTTTTTTTTCAGTACAAGCACACACACACACACACACACACACACACACACACATATATATATATATATATATATATATATATATATATATATATATATATATATATATATATATATATATATATATATATATATATATAATGTGTGTGTGTGTGTATCTTGGGTTAAAAAAAAAGAATAATTAGAAAAAATTTTGTTTAAATCTAATCTTTCCTCTTCTTCCAAACAACCAAATTTGATTTATTTCTTACTCACTTATTTCCTCTATATGTGTATAAATACATTTGCCTTTGATTTTAAAATAATTTCAGTACAAGTTAATTGTTTGATCTTACTCACTCTCATGTTGTCTGTCTCAGACAGGAACTGCCTCTCCAAGTCCATAACTGGTTTGAATTCAGTTTCTCTTTTCTTAAAGAAGTTGCCATAACAAGATTAAAAATCCCAGTCTGCCCTACTATTTGCCCATAAATGGAGGGAGAATTGTTGGATTCATACCTTTCCAAAAGGTTTGAGCGTCATGTGAAATGCAAATAGCCTTGTTCAGGATTCGAACGCTAGTAGTTGATAACCATTACACCATAAGCACCTCTATTGATCTTTCTACGATTCATCTAGTATATTTTTATCTATTATTATCTATTATTATCATATGATGCAATGATTTTTAAAGTTAAAATCACCAGATTTTCTGTAGTAACTAAGACTCCCCAAAAATGTTTGTAGTTTTTATTGTTAGTTTTTGAAAATTCCCCAACCATTTACATTTTTATCAAGGAATTTTGGATCTCTACTTGACTTTATTCATCATCTTAGCTAAAGCAAATATCTATTTTCTTTTTCTTTTTCTTTTTTTTTTTTACCATATAATGTTGACGTCAAGCTGAAAACTTTCTCACCAGAAACCAAAATTTTTACTTTTTATTTTACTTTTTTGTATCTATTTTTTGATCAATGGAATTTATAAGTCCTCACAAAGACATAGTTCAGGATTATGCCTGAGCTTATTATTGTAACAATGAAAAGTGGGATGGGTAAGCTTATCATTTGTTTATTTTATAAATAAGCTTATGGTTGCAAGGAAAGGACAAAACAGAGTTGCAAATCAAACAAGAAAAGTGATTGGACATTGGCATGATGACTAGTGCTCACCAATTGCTTGGAAACCTGGGTTCAATCCCCGGTCGAGTCATACCAAAGGCTCAAAAAATGGTACTTGATGCCTCCTTGCTTAACACTCAGCAGTATAAGGTACTGATCAAGAGTAAAGTGGAGCAATCTAGGGAAAGGAGTAGTGCACTTCCATATACTTTGGTGTAAAAGCTATTGAAAAGGAAGCCTTCCGGTCACCCTCGACCAACTTTACTTACTTTATATATATATATATATATATATATATATATATATATAAAATGAACAAACAAGAAACAAAAGGTTCAAAAAATTGTGTCGGTGAATATAAAAATGTCTGTGAAATTGAGAAGAAAATGCTCGTAGTTCCATCGATAAGAACGAGTTAAATTTTGGAAATTTGATGTGTTGAATGGTAGTGAAAAGCGAAAAAAATGTTCCGATATTTGTATTGGTAGGGGTGGGTCACAAACTTAGGCGGTCAACCAAAGTCTATGTCGACGGGGAAGGAAAAACGTTGGCGTTGAAAGGGTTGAATGTAGGTGGGGTGGTGATTCTCGGGTCAGACGGGTTTGTGTAATGTTGAATGCTGCAGGCGTCGTAGCCAATGTTTTTCTCTCGAGGTCTAGGAACCGACTGACTTTTGAATTTTCGTTGACCATTTTATTGTCTCGTTTGGGTTGAATCGGTTCCAAAAAACTTTGAAGGGGAAGGCTGCTGATTGGGTGAAAAAAAGCAGACTTGTGGCCGTAAGGCCCCCGGCTTCGGCTGGGCCACCTTTGGGTGAGCGAGATGCATCATAGACACGAGGGCTTGAGCCTTGGCTCGTGTCCGACTTCCCCTTCCCCCAATCCCCACTTTAATCGACTTCCGGGTCATTAAACTTGTGTCAAATTCTGTCTGATAGAAGGTAGCGACAAATATCTGACTTTTAAACTTTCGTTGACCATTTTATAGTCACGTTTCGGGTCGAATCGGTTCCAAAAAAACTTTGAGTGGAAGGTTGCTGAGTGGGTGAAAAAAAAGAAAAGGATTTTTTAAATTGTAATTATAAAGTTACATTTTAACCGGATGGATGCGCGGAGCCTACCTGAGCATCAATGTGTTTTATTCATTTTGATTTCGACCATCGTCTAGACAACGGCCTTTGAAATGTACGTTTGTGGTGTTTTATTTATTTGTTATTTATTGTTTTTGCTTGTGAGTTATTTTGGAATGTTTTAGAAAATCAGAAGGGAATTCTGTATATAACATTTATATAACTTAAAATCAGTATGGTGGGTTTTCAGCTAGAGAAAGTTAATTTATAAATTAAAAGATCTCCTCAGAGAAAAGAGAATTAAGTCTCAGAAATTAACATAAGAATGATTTGATTAAAACAATATCATTTTTTACTTGTATCTTAAACTGACTCAATAAAATAGTGATTTTTTTTTAAACAGGTGAAATTTTTAATAACTAATCCAAATTATGTGAAAGAAAATCTATTAAAGGGTTTTTTCTTTCTTTCTTTTTTTAATGAGGGTAAGCGCAACTTATTGAAACTGAAATAAAGTGTGTGATGAGTTTGTTTTTAAAATAGAAGCAAAAAGAAAACTGGTTTTATAAAAAGAACAACTCTCATTATGAGTGAGTGAGTGGGTAACAGTTGTTAGTCATATTCTCATAAACATTTGAATGTCCTTGTGATGTCAAATCATTTCAGCCAATCAAAGTGATACTTCCTTGTGGTTAAAACTGTAACAAGAAAACAAATGAAAAAAGAAAAGTTCAAAGTTCATTAGTTTTATTTGTTTAAAGCATTTTAAGGAAACTATATCATACAAATCACATTGATTGCATTATTCTTTATAATTGATTTGCTTAAACTAATTTAGGGATAATAAAAAATGAAACTGGTCTTAACCCTTTGGATCGAAAGTTCTTGAGCTTAAATTTACCCCCTGCATTTTTGGTATGATCTCTGCACCGGTAAATTGGTGCTACAGTGTGTGTGGGATGGGAAATAAAAGTACTATGTTATGTAAAGGGTTAAGCAACTATTTTATTAAAATATTTGTATTTACTTCAATTATATATAAATCATAGGATTTTCTTTTTTATCAAGAAACTGTTAAAGATTTCTGTAATAAGAACTTACAATTTCAAGTTATTTTTTTTCTTAAGAGGTGACATGGTCACCAGATGAATGATATATGACTAATTATAATATAAACAACGTTTTAAATATTTGTGGATACTATCATGATGAACAAGGGTTGTGTCATGGTCTGATAGTTGATTGAAGCAGTCTTCATTTTATGGGTTGACAGCTGTGTTGAATGCAGTTTCATGTCACCACTGATGAAATCTTTCACACCCCAACTAACTGTGCTTACATCCACTGTTTCATCTTCATAAATGTTCAGCAACAGTACAATTTTTTTCTAAGTGATGAAATTTAATGACATACCTCAGCTTTCATGTCAGTCTATTTTGCCAGATTGCCACTCAGCTGCTACTAGTTAAGAAGCAAAAAATGATGATTTGAGGTATTGGCAGCATATCAGCTGTTACTGCAATACCACCAACATCCACCTATGATAGTAAGGGACTATGTAATAAAATAAGAAGCGTTACTTTCAGAGCAACTCTCTTAAGAACACAGCATGCAGATTCTCTTGTTCATCAATGACAAAAATGTATGACTACTAGTGGTGACTACGTAAAAAAATATTTATCTGAAAACTTGCTCCATCCATTGTTGTCATTGTGTTTTCTGTATATGTTGTAATTTCTATGGAAATAAATTAGAAGCATTACCTTTTGGATCATCCCTCACATTGTATTACAGTGCCAGTTCAAAGTTATTGTTTGGAGCAGAGATATAGTTGCTTGTTAGTTAATTTTGTTTGGCTTCTAAAATGTTATCTACTCTTATGAAACTGGTTCATTGGCCTTGTGAGTAGAGTGTTCGCCAATGGCCACCAACATCCACCTATGATAGTGAGGGGTTCAATCCCAGTTCGAGTCATACCAAAGACTTAAAAAATGGTACTTGATACCTCCTTGCTTAACACTCAGGATTATGAGGTACATATCAAGGGTAAAGTGGAGCAATCCGGGGAAAGGAGTAGCTCCCTCCCTTACACTTCAGTATAGTAGCTATTGAAAAGGGAGCCTTCAGTACACCCTCAACTAGAGTCACCAACATTACCTTACTCTTATGAAGAATTTTTATATGCTTATAATATATATATATTCAAATGTTCATATTATTTGTTAGTATTTACTGTTAGATACAAAAATAGAAAGTAATTGTTTCTATATAATCTAACGTGATTGTTTTAAAAGTTGCTTTCTTCTATTAGACTTTAAAACTTTAGTTTCATAAAAGCATCAATTTCTTCATGGATATTTATAACAATGGAACAAACACTAATCATAGGTTAATAAGGTGGTACATTGTCACAAGAAATATACAGAAATTTATAATAGCTTAAAATTTATATGGACATAAATTTTTGTTTTATCATTTATGTTGGATTCTTTATGAAATGTCTTATAGTTTCTTGATTTACTGATCATTTACAGTCATACAACTTGTGGCAAAACTGTTATCATCATTGAAAATGGACCCAGCATCCCAAGTTCAAATCCTGAATTAGGCTGTTTGCATTTTACATAGCATTAGTACTCTTAGGAGAGTATGGATCCAACTATTCTTCCCCCAGCTGTGGATAAATAGTAGGGCAGACTGGGCTCTTTAACATTGATATGGCAACCTGTTTAAGAGAAAGAAAACTCTGAATTCAAACCAATTGGTACTCTGATTAAAGATTGACCTTGTGTTGCTTCCTGTTTGTGATGGAGGGGTTGGGTAAATATATATGGACAAATACTTTTCATAGCCTGGGACATAAAAGAAGAAATGGGGCGAATAGTACTGAAAAATTTAATATTCAAATTTATTTATTTAAAAAAAATTTAAATGCTTTATATCTCAGAGTTGCTTTTTTTCTTTCTTTCTTTTTCTTTCCTTTCTGTTTTCTCTTTCTTTTTTTCTCTTTTTCTTTTTAATCATTTAAAAAACAAATCAATTTTCTCATAGTTTTTCTTTTCTTCATTTAATTTCAGATTCTATTCCAGTACAACTTTCTGACCACTTAATGACAGAAATGTCCTTGGATCTTACAGAAGAAGAAAATTCCTCAAACCAAAATGAGACAAATTCTTATTCATCTAAAGAAACTCTTTCATTTGATTCTTGTAAAATCCAAGAAAATCAATCTGCAACAGATATAAAAATTTTCAAAACAGTTTCTGGAACATCAAGCTCATCTTCTGATGAAAGTAATGACACAGACTGTTCTTTTTCATTCCCTCCATCTCCAGTTTTCTCCGTATCCTTCCCAAATTTTGACCAAAATTTATCATCAGACTTTAATTACTTATCAGATTCTTCGCCCGTCTCATCAGTGACACACTCCTGCAGCAATATTCCAAATTATTTGGATAATAATGATATATTTTGGAATGATTTGTCATCACCATCTTCCTCTGCCCCAGAATCAATCAGCAGTTTGAATTTTATGAATATTTTTGCTATAAAATGTTGATTCCTATTAATATAAAATTTACTGAAATTTGAATTTTCCCCAATTGTTATTTATTTTTAAAAATGGAAAAAAAATTCATCTCTCATTTAAGGTCCAAGTTAAAAGTGCAATAAGGGTAACTCAAAATTTTTTAGGCCTTATTTTTCTGATATAGGTTACCCCTACAGAACTTTTAACCTGGACGATAAAATTAAACTAGCTGTGCTCATGAAAATTCCATGGAATCTATATATTAACATTATGCTTGTTTGTAACTTCATATCTACCTATTTATCATTCCTTTGTGTCACACTTTCAGTTATAAATAGATGACAGGTTTAGTAATGAGCTTTTGTTGCTAAAAGAAGGGTTACCTTTGTGAAATCTATTCCTCAATACTCAAGCAATATGTGGTTTTACTAGATAGGTTTGAATCTCCATATTAACATGCTTGTAGTGTGTGTGTGTGTGTGTGTGTGTGTGTGTGTGTGTGTGTGTCACAGGAAGGAAGGGGAGAATGATGTTAAAACTATGACTTATAATTCTTCTATTTTCTGCCATACTGACAATTTAAATCCTCTCTTTCTCCCTCCTCACCTTCTCTTTCTCCATCCCAAAATATTTAAGTCTCTCTTTCTCTCTGTCTCTGTCTCTCTCTCCACTGAGACTTAGCTAAAACTTTAGTTTCACTAAAGCAGCAAACACTCAATGTATATTTATAAAAGTGTGACACACACTAATCATAGATACATAAGTGAGTACATACAAGTGTATTGATATAATCGTTTTAAAAAATGTACAATTTAGTACAATTTACCCAGAACTTTTGAATAGCTGAAACAGCTTAATGTTAATACTAAGATATTTTAAATTAAAAAGTGTATGTGTGGGGGAAAAGAGAGAATGAACTTAATAAATATCATAAGTAATATTATTCAATTTAATTACTTGGAATACTTTTTTCTTATACAATGTCATTCACTTTTTCTCCCCTCATTTTTATAAAAAGAATATGAATCTGATTATGGGAATTTGGGATCTTAATATTTGGTCCTTGATTTTAATATTTCATTAGCATTTAGCCAAATTAAGTGGACATTTTTTTTTCTTTTATAGAGATTTACAAAAGGTAGTGATTCAGAAACTCAACATACATAACACACAATTATCAAATATTACAAATAAATAATCTAAGATCATAGAATAAAGAAATTTTCATTTTCCCTAACAGTTAAAAAAGCAACAAATTATCATATGTATATTTTTCCTTTACCAAAATGTGCATATATATATTAAAAACCTTAAATAAACATTGTCTGTTAACAGAGATAGACTTTTAGTCTTTTTATTTTTTTGTAATGAAAACATGGCTTTCCTCTGAGATTAAAAATTTAAACAAATTTATCATTGATATTATAGAAATTCCTAAACATATCTTGAAAGATTGACAAATTTGTCTTTATTTGGATGTAATTTTATATTAAAAGGTTTCAAAGTAAACTGAAAACAATTCTTTTCAAAAGATAAAAAATACCATTAGTTTTAATAAATACAGACTAAATTGCTATTTCAAGCAGTTTTATATGAATGATATATATACAGTTTAACAGAGTAATCAAAATCATACGTTAACCCTAGTAGTTTCCTTTTCATCTTCCTAGTAAGATTCTTCAGCACATTGCATACTATTTGATGATAACAGAAAACTGAAACTATTAGTTAAATAATATAGTTTAATTTCTGTACTACACTTGCTATATACATTATATCCCAGATACTGAGCACTCTCACTACAGATATTGCAAGCATTAAATACTGTATCGATTTTGTATACTTATATATATAAAGCTGTATACTGAGTTTGTACATTTTGATAAATAGACCTCAAATATCTATGGATAAAAACACAAAAAGCTATATTTGAAATTTGTTTTCAGTTTATGAAAAAGATTATTGAATTGATTCAAAGTTCTTGAATCCTCCTATATATCAAAAACAGATCTATAAAGATTTTAAAGTTAAGAAAAATATTTTGATTTAATCATAAATTGAACCTAACATAACTTTATATCCAACTTTGAACAGCCAGTTTTGACTTTGTCTTTTACCTTCTTCTTTCCTTTCTGGTAACTGAAAATCTTGAGAAAAATGTGGCCAACAGAAAAAGACTTAAATGTAAAGTTTGGAACTTTATCAAAACATTCTAAGAAAATGAAATACTAGAAAATGAAAACTGTAATGTTAAATTTGTGTAGTTGCAATATTTGCAATACTCTACAATTTATTTTTACCTTACTATTATGTGATACTGAAACTGACTGTGATACTATAAAAAGTTATGAAATTTAATCCAATCTTCTGGATTTTTTTCAATTTATCTAATAAAGAATAAAACAAAATGCTTTTTATTTCTTATTTAGATGATTTTGCTGTGTGTGTGTGTGTGTGTGCGCGTGCGCTTTTTTGTTGTTGTTTTTTCTTTTTTTTTTGTTTTCTAAAAATAGATTAATTTTTTGACACTTCAGAAAATTTTCTTTTTGCTACAACTAAGGGAACTTTGACAGCAATAATCAAAGAGAATGTTCACTTCCCTTGAAGTTTCATTAAAATTCATCAGTTTTTAACTTTTTTTTTTTTTTTTTTTTTTTTTTGAGTACTGTGATTCCCTATTTAAATCTTAAACATTTTATTGGTAACTTTTTAATCTATTAGAATGTTGATGCAAAAAATTTAAAGCTAATTTTTCAGTTATCCAATTTAACCGATCTCTTAGGGTCCATGTTTAAATTCAAGGCTATGATAATGAAAGCAAAGCTTATGGCTATAGCTTGAAGGAAATTTCTCTGTTTAAGTCAAGATTTTTAAAAATTACTCTTGGAAAATCTCCAACAAATAGATAATATTATTTGGATGCCTCACATGGCATAAGGGTTATGAAATATTTTGAGAAATTAAAATGCAAATACTTATATAATTCAGATTTTAATATTTATCTTGATTTATTCAATCTATTCTAATTATTGAGTTCATGTACATAATGGTAAATAATGAAATAATGAGTGTGATTTAATACTAAGCCAACTAGACTAGCAGATCATTGTTAGTGAGTTTGAATCTCACTGTGTACCCTATACTGGTAGTCTTGTGTTAAACTAAGCTAAGCTTAGTAAATGATAATAAATAAAAACTATTAATGGGGAATTGAAATCTGTTATTTGTTCAGCAAACTTAAAAAAAGGTCTTGTTCATTCATTATGAAACCCTTATGATAATTATAAACTTTTAAATCTAACCTTTTTCAGCTCTGGGAGATCACATCTGATACTAAAGATTTAATGTCACTATCCACACACTTTCTTTTAATAAAATGGTGAAATAGCTTTAAATAAAAATATCAGAAATTTAAATGTTTTGTGCTTGAATTTTTTCATTTTTTATGTATGCATTACCCAACTTCTCTCTCATGAGCAAGATGTGGCACAAGGTCACTGTTTAAACAGAGTAAAGCTGGTTTGAATTCAGTTTTCCTTTTAGACTGGTTGCCTTACAAAAGCTAAAGAACCAAGTCTGTCCTACTATTTACCCTTAGCTGAGGGGAATGCTTTTCCCAAAGGCATCTACGTCTCCTTCTAGGATTTGAACTTGTGGCACTGATTCCATTTGCTATGATGATAACGGTCAAAGTGTGTATATATATATATATATATATATATATGGATCTGAATCTGACAGTATGAAGACAGTTGAAAAACAGAATGCTCCAAATTAGATGAATTTATTTTGATTTAGAGCCAACATTAAACTTTTCGGTTTTAATAACCTTCATCAGAACTTTGATATTGTGAGAATTGGTCATGCAGCGATGGATGCTTGTCAAGATAACAGGAGCAAATAAAATATATATAAAGAAAAAGATATAAATGTGTATTTAGCATTCATAATTTAAAAGTATTAAGTACATGTTTGGCATGTGGAATGATATTTGAAAATGTTGGATTTTTTTTTTTTTACTTATCGTGAACAATTCTTAATGATATCAAAGTCCTGATGAAGGTTATTAAAACCGAAACATTTAACGTTGGCTTTACATCAAAACAAATTCATCTAATTTGGAGTATTCTGTTTTTCTACTTTATATATATATATATATATATATATATATATAGTACAGGCTAAGGGCAAGGCACCAATGGATTTATGATAAGGATGCCTGATTAACAGGGAACATAAAACAGTGATGTTGATATTTAAAAGAAATATCACAGTCTGTGGATATTTACATCTCAAACAAATGTAATCATATTTACCCAACCCCTCCGCTCGGGCAGGATATGACATAAGGTCAATTTTTTTAAGCGGAGTTTAACAGGTTTTAATTCAGAGTTTTCCTTCTCCTAGACTAGTTGCCTCACCAAGGCTGAAGAACCTAGTCTGTCTCAAACAAATGTAATGACAGAAAAAGCTTGAGCTTGATTATGTACATATGTGGGTTTTCAGATTTAGTCGGGAACAATAGCAGATCAAAGACTCTCACAAACCTAGGGGAAGGCAGGGGCCAGTTGAACTGTTCAAAGATGACCAGAGAAATAACAAGTCCCAGATGGTAAGCAAAATGTAACTAAGCCTTTGTAGTAAATGTGTTTTTAACCAACCTGTCTATCTTGTAGTGAATTGACACTTCTTATAGACAGGAAGCGTTCATGGTATAATGGTTATCATCATAGGAAATGGAATCAGTAAGTTCAGATCCTGGATGGACTGTTAGCATTTCACATAGGGCTAATACCCTTGGGAAATGTATTCATTTAACCATTCCCCCTCAAACTATGGGTAAATGATGGGGCAGACTGGGCTCTTTAATTTTGCTATGGCAACCGTTCAAGGAGAAAAAAATTCTGAATTCAAGAAGGATGTGGCACAAGGCCAGTTTTTAAGCAGAACTTAACAGGTTTGAATTTTCCTTATCCTAAACCAGTTGCCATACCAAGCTAAAGAGCCAAGTTGGCCCAACAATTTGCCCATAGCTGGAGGGAGAATAGTTGGATTTATACCTTTCTTAAGGGTATTAACATAATGTGAAATGCAAATAGCCTCATTCAGGATTTGAAATCGGGTGGCCATGTTCATTTTCTATGACATTAACCATTACACCTTGAGTGCCTTCAAAAGCAGAGTACAACCGGTTTGAATTCAGAGTTTTCCTTCTGTAACATTGGTTACTTTACTAAGGCTAAAAAACCCAATCTATCCTACTATTTACCCATAACTGGAGAGAGAACATGCTTTTGCAAAGGGCATTAGCCTGAAATGAAATGCAAGCGGCCTCTTTGAGGATATTGACTCAGCTTGTCAAATCCATTTCCTTTGACGATGACTGTTTCTGTCACAAATGTCTCTTAAGAATAAAAATGGGTTATTAATTTATACATTTTCTCTCTTTGTTATTTCACACAATTTTTTATCTTCATTAATGGGTGCAATAACTTCATTCAAAATCCTTTAGCATAGACATTGTAAACATTATGCTGTCATTTTAAGTGACATGAAATACCACCTTTTGAAGAATCTCCGAAAGGAATTCTATGGAACCAAACAACAAAAGTCCTGTTTAAGGTTTTTATTTGCTGAGCTTAACTTAGTTTGATACAAAGGCCAGAAGTATAGAGCACCTAGGGAGAATCAAATTCTTTACCAATGAGCTGCTGGCCTAGCTTGTTCTCAATCATGTTGTTTGTTTGCTTCTTCAGACTCTGAACTGTTGGTTTAATTTATGGCATATCAACCTTTGTTATCTTATGTTAGGTTATTTAATGCTAAAGTCAGTCTCCTTTATTTTTTCAAGCATCTATATGGCTTTGAGTAACTAATGATAACAATCATTTGAAAGTAATCATAGCTTCAAGTAACTATTCTTAATACAAATAATCTATACACAATTATATAGTTTCAAGTATTCTTATTTAAAACTAATAATATATGCACAATTATATAGTTTCAGGTATGTATTTACCCAACCCCTCTATCACTACCAGTGTTGTATACTCACAACCATAATTATATCATAATCAACTGATAATGACAACTTCAATAACGAACGAATACACTTCTTTATATAAATCTCTCACACTTTATTTTCGAAAAGGTGATGTTTGTTGTGTGTGAGAAATGAGTGGAAACAAGGTCGGACTGCTATATTAACCCAAGTTCTTCTCCCAACCGTAGCAGCACTTCTTTTGCATCTTGGCTTGGGTTGCTCAACTGGGGGCCGCTAAGGGCCCAAAGCCCTCTGTCTGGAGGTCGTTCTCACTTCAGCATCCTGTCTCCAACTGACTCGAACCACCCGGGCACCTGGTTATATTATTTTCTAATGCCCACCTGCTTCCGCAGTTCTTCCGCTTATTTACACAGGTGCATTTTTTGATTGATGGCTCAGTCAAGGGTCAATATATAACACCAGGATGCTACACAGTCAATTTTTAAGTGGATTTTGACAGAGTTTTCCCTCATTTTAGACCAGTTGCCATATCATGGTTAAAGATCCCATGCTGCTCTACTATTTACCTATAGCTAGGGAAAGAATAGTTGGATTCATGCTTTTCCCACAATATGAAATTCTTATAGCCTTGTTCAGGATTTGAACTTGAGTTGCAGGGTCCATTATGAATTTCAATGATTGTTATACCATGAGTATTTTTCAAGTAATTATTCCAATTTAATAATAATCATTTATTTGTATCTAGTTTTATGGTTTCAAGTGTTTCAAGCAATTATATAGTAATTAATGGTAATTATAATCAGGTAACTATTAATAATAAAAAGAAGATTGACCAAGCTGACATGGTATGTACACAAACCAGAATCTGTTTTAGAAAATGAGGCATTTAACATTCTCTAGGATCTTGAGTTACAAACAAATCACTAATTCCTAGCCAGGAGACCAGATAATTAAGAAGAAAAAATCTGCCATCTAGTGGATTTAACCATTCCAACAGACCATTGAGTGAAAATAAGAGAAAGAGAAAAGATAGACAAATACCTGAATCTTGCCAGAGAGCTGAAAAAAACTGGTGATATCTGATGTAATTAGTACTGTTGGAATTGTCTCCAAAGGCTTGCAAAAGAGGAGCAACTGCAGAGGAAGAATCAAGACCATTAAGACCACAGCATTCTTAAGATCAGCTCAAATGATTAGAAGACTCCTGGAGATCTGAAGATATTTGCTGTCACTCAGATTCCAGTGAAAAACCACCTGTTAAGGTTGGTGTGAAAAACTAGCAAGAAGTAAAATAATCCTAAGTAAACAATTATAGCTTCCAGTAACTATTCTTAATACAGGTAATTTGTGCATGATTTTGTGGTTTTAAGTATTCTTATCTAATACAAATAATATTAAAACATATCTTTTTGACTCATGAATGGGACTCAAACAGGTACAACCATTTTAGGTCAGAACGGACCTAAGAATAATGGTAATGATAGAAAGGGGGCTCCAACCTCACCAGAGCTCACCACCTGAGGCAATAGGAATGTGAATTTAATACTCACTAAGTGCTTATTCTTCATTATTTCAATTTCTTCATTGCTCTAGATTAACAACATGAGTGAATTGTAATAAAAGCAAAGAAAATAAGATGAAAAAATACTTGTTAAAATTAATAATGATAATATTAATAAAAAGTGACAGAGCTTCAAGAAAAATTTAAAAACAAAAGAATTCTTTATTAGGAATTGTTGGAAAGAAGATGTAACCGTACAATGTTACAGAGGGCAATTGACTTGTTTGAATGACACATTTGGAGTAAAAAGATCTTTTTCAGGGCAAAGAAATTTATAGATGATTTTATAATATAACAAGGTCAGGGTGGGGAAAGGGATGAGTAGACTAAGATTGATGTTCCACACCTACATACATATACTTTTACTATAATGGTCAGCATGTGAACTGGGTTACAAAATTAATTCTCTGCACATCAGCCTTACCCTGATAATTTTGTATCAACACCCATCGCAGTCTGCTATACTCTTACTGAAATACAATTAAGCAGTATTATAATTGTAACTATTTTTTATTCTAATTCCATAAAATTTAACTTTTAAACCCTAAATCTCTTATATTTGTGGGACCAACTGTTAAGTAATGGTTCTCCCACCTTCAGCTACAATGCAGTTGTGGGTGTTTTGACAGACATGAATGGGTCAAAAGCTGACCTTGAATTTTAATGTGATGAGAAAGTGAATTTTGGGTTTTTCATAGTTGGTTTTCAGATGAGTGACAGAACAGAACTGCTTTATTAAGTCTTAATCGTTTTAGGTAGTCCCTAATAAAAGAGGCCTTAATATTGATTTTATTAAAATGCAGACTTTCCTCCTTTTAAAGAAAGATTGTAGAAAATACAAAATGCTGCTCTGATTCATTAAAATAGGAACAAGACTAAATAGATATAGAAACAAGACTAAAAATACCTGTTTGTTTGTTGTTTTTTTTTTATCACTGGGATCAAGTGACAACATTTCTTTAATTTTTCTACCCTTTTTTTGAGTTTCAAGAACTACCCACTCTAGTCTCCTGGCTGAAAGTGAAAAATGTTTTATTTTGTGATTTAACTGCTTTACAGACTGTTAAATAAAGGAATCAAACATTTTATCAGCAATTGCAATGAAGAAATATAAAGATTACCTGGATGAAATTCAAGCTACTTGGGTATACGTATACTAGTGGTGCAAATACTGACTGATAAGGTTCCAAGAATTAAAAAGCAAATATGCATACATCAAATTTCAACAACCAGATAGTGCAAGGGTGAGTCAAAAGTTTTGCAATTTTTGGTATGTGCTATTTTGTGATCAAAACAGTTTGAACCACAGTAGGTACCCAGTGTGGCTGGTAATTGGGGCAATAATACATTGCACATTGTTTCACTTCATGTATGACTTGAAAGCCACACATAATAACATGTAACGTAGTCTAATTCGAGAACTTACACTTTACAAGTTAGAATTGGGCCAAAAAACTGCGGAACTAACCAAAAAAGTTTGTTGTGTGAAAGCTGAAAGCACAGTTGGTTACAGTACAGTAAATAGATGGGTCAAGAAATTTTGCTAGTATTACAAGAACTCCGATAATCAGGCAATGTTAGGTAAACCTAAAAGTGTGTATTGCAAGCTTCTGCTCCGAGCCATAGAAGTAAATCTTGTGAGTAGCATTTGAAGAGTATCAGATGAGTTTGTCATCCCCCAGTCCAGCATAATTAGTTACTTTCACAACCTCAGCAAAACCAACTAGAGCTGGTAAATTATCCCTCACATACTTACAAAATATAGCAAAACTTAATTCACCTCAGTATTATTAATGCACAGTTGACTTAAATGTGTCCAATCAAATGAGTAATATTAAATAGAATTATTAGAGTTGGATAACAATACTTGAAACCATTCAACTGTGTACAAACAACCGAGCTCTGACTCACCTAAGAATAATGTAACCTACAAACTATTCACTTACTAATCCTATATATATATATCAACTGCATAAAAAAAGATTTATATTTTTTTAGGAAATAAAAATACAAATCTCTTTGTGGACCAACTCATTCTAAAATATTTCTTTCTTTCTGACCTACAACAAAATTTTTATATATATATATATATTTAAATAAATTATTAATGGTTAAAAACTTATTAAGAGCCAGGAAGATATAAAGGTTTCGGGAAAATGGGCATGTTTATTATTAAAAACGACCGGTTTCGTCTGGCTCTTATCAAGCTGTTAACGCCAGAAAAATTAAAAGGGGGAATGTAATGGAGAAAAAAAGTGGAGGAGAGGAGAGTGAGGAAAAAAAACAAGACCTGGGAAGTAGGAGTGATGAACAGATGGTTAGATACCGATCACATTCAATCCCAACAAACAGTCCCTCTGTTTACAGAGGGAAGGCTGAAGGGATCGAACGTAAAGGGTCTCCAACACTTTTAGATGATGACTCGAATGTGACCGACTCAGAATACTGAATCGGTCGATATTAAAATCTGCCACGCATTCCCTACTATTAATCACGTGGTCTGCTATAGAAGACCTGGATGTGTTAACAAGCTGGCCTCTTTTAAGCTCAAGATTCAAAATACGAGCTGGCAAATGCTGCTTTATGCGCAGGTCCAACCGATTAGACGTCCTGCCTATGTAGTCACCGCCACAACTACATGTATATTTATATATAATCGAATTCATATGGTGGGGAGGTAAGACATCTTTACGCATTGAGACGAATGCAGTGCGAGTCTGAAAAATTACTCGCATAGCAACTGAAAAATAACATTTACCAACTTTCGTAGTGATGCATTTGGCAAATTTCTCACTTCTAGAACCTATATACGGCAAACGCAAATAAACAGGGGACTTACTAACGGTGCACCTCCTAGCCCTATCAAACTTATTCAAAACATCATGGACAATGCTATTCAAAACAGGCAATGGATATCCATTTTTAGACAAGGTTGACCTGATGAACTCAATTTCATCATCAAGAAAACACTTGGATGAAATCATAAGGGCACGATAGACAAGAGTCTTAATCAAATTGATTTTGCGCTGCTGAGGGCAAAATGAATCCCATCTTGTATACAGGCCAGAAAAGTTAGGCTTTCTGTATACAGAAATGAGAAAAGCTGTAGAAGTTTTATACACAAATACATCTAAAAAGGCGAGTTGATGGTTGGACTCCTTCTCCACGGTAAACTTTTAAGAGGGATGCATAGAATTTAATAGTATGAGAAATGAATCGGCATCTTTCTCATTTTTAAATAAACAGAAAGTGTCGTCAACATAGCGATAATACAATTTTAGTAAATAAATTGGCCTCACAAAACCCAACAAAAATATTTGCCAGTGTGGGACCAAGACTTGACCCCATCGATACTCCGTCAATCTGCCGATACATGATGTTATTAAAGCTAAACTCGACAGAAGAGGTAGCAAAATTCATCAAATGTTTAAAAACACTCTCTGGAAAGGTAGGTTTAGGAAGCGAACTACGAAATAAGACATCAGAACAAATTTCAATAGTTTTTTCAAGAGTAACGTTTATATAAAGAGAACAAAGGTCAAGGGAGCGCATAAAAATATCAGTTGGGATAAAGTTTCTGATGATCTTAGAAAAAGAAAAGGAATCTTTAATGCAAAAACGACTAAAGTGCTCCAAAACAGATTGAAGCACTGATGAAAGCCAACTGGCGACCTTTTGTTGGGCAGAATCAACCATAGATAGAATGGGTCGTAAAGGAACACCATCTTTATGGATCTTAGGTAGACCATAAAGACGGGGACAGATGGAACCAACAGGTCGAATGGAGTCAGAAATTTCAGGGGAGAGAAAACCACTCTCTCTCTCTATATATATATATATATATAATTTAGTATGAAATAACCCACAAGTGTTGATATGCCATAAAATTAAACCAAACCTAAGTATTATTACTATTAGTCCAATTTTATAAGAATAAATTTTTAAATATTTGAATACTAAAACCTTTTTTTTTTATCAACTTTAATGAAGAAGTAAAGAAACAAAGAATTTCAGACAATATCGTTTTTTTTAAGAAAGTTAATATAAAATTGAAACTTGAACAAGAATGAAATGAAAATTCAATTTTTATATTAGTAATATTGAATTTAGCTCCACAGAGTATTTGAATTCTCGATTTTAAAGGATTTGAATTTAATCTCTATTGCCAGATTAGTAATTTGGTTTGTTGATTTTATGGCATATCAACCCTTGTAGGCCTATTTAATAACAAAGTCAGTCTTTTTTTCTTGCAAGCAATTATATGATTTCAAGTAATTGATGATAATGATTTGTAAACAATTGTAGTTTCATCTAACTATTAATGTAATAATTTTCTCATAGTTATATGGTTTCAAATATTCCTATCTAATATCAATAATTTACACACAATAATATAGTTTCAAGTATTTTTAGCAATTCTATTGAAGCATCTAAAGATGCTTCAATTTACTCAAACTTAAACATACAGGCAATGTAGCTGAATTACAGTAAATGATCACATAAACAAATAAAGGGTGTATCAACAATCCATTTTCTTCCCAATGCTACAATGAAAAAGACTTACCCCATAACTTATTCCAAATGCTGCAATGAAAAAGACATCTAATAACCTGATTTGGTCTTAGAGGTATGTAGCATGCCCTGGGCAGGAATAGCCTATCAGAACCCATCCCTCTCCTGGTCTACTGATCCCATAACCTGGTTTAGTTGTAGAGGCACTATTCATGCAGCATGTCTACGGAAGGAATAGCCAATCGGAATCTATCCCTCTCCAGGTCTAATGATCCTGTAACCTGGTTTTATCATAGAGGTACTATTCGTGTAGTATCTCTTGGCAGGAATAGCCAATCAGAACCATCTCGAGATCTGCAACTGTTTTGAATTCAGAATTTTCCTTATACTGGACCAGTTGGCATACCAAGATTAGAGGACCCAGTCTGTAATAATATTTACTGAAGTGGGAAAAATGGATTCATGCCTTTCTCAAGAGTATTAGCACTATGAGAAATGCAAATAGCCTTGTTTAGGTTTTGAACTTGGGTAGCCGAGTCCACTTGATAGGCCGATAACTGTTGTGCCACAAGCACCATTAGTATATCTATTCACAATCCTATTATCTTAACAGCCTTTTATTTTTAGAGATTCAGGAATCTCACCTATAAACTAATGTAACACAACTAGGAATTACTCCTTGGTAGAAATGATTCATAAATATTGCTTTTCCCAACAATCTTAATCCCTAGATGATCAGACATCTTTTACTCATGACTAACACAACACTTATGGTCTGTCAAATCTTTAAGACCCAAATCAGATTATAGCAAATGCTTTTCCTTTTAGATTTGATTTCCTCTTGTTCTAAATCCATAATTTGCTATATTTATTAGATTCAGTGAAGTAAAGAATCTTACAGTTTCTATTTAGAGAATATCTAAGCACTTTTCTTTATTGAATTAAACGTTGTAAAGACTCCTTGTTATATGATTTTTTTAATATCCTTTGTTTATTCTGATACTTTTAGGCTAAGTAATTCCATCAGTCCACCTCAGAATACACCTTTTTTATAATGAATTTAAATAAAAAGACAAATAAACAGAAAGAGTTTCAACCAACTCTCTGGAAAACCTGGGTTCAATCCCAGGTCGCGTTATACCAAAGACTTTAAAAATGGTACTTGATACCTCCTTGCTTAACACTCAGAAATATAAGGTACGTATCAAGGGTAAAGTGGAGCAGTCCAAGGAAAGGAGTTGCGCCCTCCCCTACACCTCGGTGTAGTCGCTATTGAAAAGGGAGCCTTCTGGTCGCCCTCGACTATGGTCACCAACTTTACTTATATATATATATATATATATATATATATATAGAGAGAGAGAGATTCAGTATATTTTTTAAATGTTAATATTTCTATGGGAGTTCCTTTGTGACGCTATGATTTTAAAGTCTTCACCAGTTCACCATCCCTGTCAACACATTATTAGAATCTTCCACAGGTGGTCTCTGGAATATCAATTCTACTTTTCTAATATTGACACTCACATAAAAATATTAACATTTTTTAATGACCTATGGGAGATTCCAAGAATGTATTATTGACACTTATGGTAAATATGGGGAAACTGTTTGAAATTATATCATAAATGTACTCCCATAAGGGTGTTAACACTTTTTAATATCACACTGCATATATATTCAAATAGTATCGCCCATAGATTAGTACACTCATAAATTTTTTTAATAAACTTTTCCTAAACCAAATACACTATAAATGAATTATTTCTAGTGGGACATCATGCAATCAAAATGGATATTATTTGGTATTATTTATTACCAAACATTGCTGCATTGAAATTCTCTGACCAAAGATATGAATTTGTAACAGCCTCAAAATAAGTACACCTATGTACATGGATTTTGTATATAACAGGGTTTCAGGGCTCTAAAGTTTGCTAATAAATAATACTTAATGACATTCATTTTGACTGTATGACTCAGAAAAGACAAGGGATTATGTTCAAAGTTCCTTGGGGTTGATGTCTAAGAAAGGTTGGAGGATATAATGTTTGAAATGGCTGTATTAAAAACAATAAAGATGAATATACTAGCCTGAAAAAATCAATCTTTCAACAATGGAAACCCTGATAAAAATCCAAAACAGTGGTATCTTTATTTTCAAATACTGTCAGTTGTATTTACAGTGCATTTTGATGTTTTGGTTTTCCAGGTTGGCGATGCTGACTGAAAACCAGCTGATCAATGAACTTGTTTGAAAATCGTTTGTGTTTGCTTCTTAGAATCTGTATTTTGCTGAGTCACCTTGAATTATTATAACTGGAACACAAGATCAAATTCTCTCTTAAACCTCAGAACAATAAAACAGAAACATTTAACAAGTTAACACAGGCTAATAAATTTCAATCCTAAGCACAACCTCATACTTTTGTATGCGGAAGATGAACTGCCACCCTGGTTAACCAGTCATTTCAAAAACTGAGAAAAACACAACAAAACTGCAGGCACTCATCAGATCTTAGTCAACATTTGTTGGCGAGAATGATTGATAATGAATTGACATTGATCGGTTGCTTTTTGACCAAGGATGTTAACCTGAAAAATAATTTCAGAAATTAATATTATAACTTTATAGAGACATTCTTTGTGAACGAATTTTTAACCAAAAAGAACATTCCTATGCAACCACAGACCTCTTTCCTTATTTGAATCATTATGGTGATAGCCTCTTACCAAAAATCAAAACCAGCTCCATGATTCCTATTTAGTAACTTTTGAAAACAAGTGAGGATTTTCAACACTTTCTTGTAGTTTCCCAAAGGAACTATTCTAAAGAAAGTAAAGTGAATTTATTATTAAACAGATAATATGGATTACCATTTTAGTCTTCCAATGAATTTCTGCAAATGACCATTTTTTTTAAGGAGTAAAGTAAATCTAATTTTCTTTTGCTTACAACATGTTTTGAAATAAGATGTGTCTCATTCCCTTCTGAGAGACGTTTTCGTCTGCATCGAAACTCGTGTTGCATTGATCACGATACCACAGAAAAGAACGCAGCATATAATGTCATAAGCTTACCTTCATCCACATAAACATATTCAATTCCACACGACCAACAACTGAAGAATACTTCTAAAAAATTTAAATCTCTCACAAACTTTAATATTTTTTAAGACCATTCGTATGTACATATGATAAAGATATTTAAGCGTAGACCCCTTTATTCTCTCTTTTTGTTGCTCATTTCATTTCGTATTGTTTCTATTAGGTTTACTCAGACTGTAGAATATGTTGTTAATTATATATGTTTATTCTAATATTTATTCTTGAGAAGAAGCTATAATTCCACCAACTAAAATTCCTTTGCAAATAAAAACTTTTATGCTTTATCATTATTCAATAAAATAACTTGTTGTCTGAAATTGGTTCATTTTTCTAAAGAGAGTAATAAATCTTGCCTATTTTAAAACAGAAACAATAAATAATTGTCTTTCCTTGGATTGTGAATGTGTCCATTGGTCATTATAAAATTCTGAACCCTTTCTTGCCGTCTTTTAGTCCCAGTTCTTCAACCGAGGAAGATGCACCACATTTTTTTAAATCTCTGTTCACTGAACAGAAGAGAGACTTTGTCTCCAGCCCTGGCAACAGACTTTGTCTCCCCTCAGTATTATTGAAACATATTTTACGTTTTAGAATTGGAACGGCCAACATATGAAAAATTAACAAAAGTATTCGTATGCTCTTCGCTTTCTTAATACAATTTTGCCTAAATTACTTTGAACTACCTCTCCCCAGCTAAGAAATTATTTGGTAGTGAGCAATACTTAGTTGGGAAGAGGGAGGGAAGTGACCATAAAAAAGAGAAAGCAAGGGAAAGGGAGAGCTAATACTTATGTTATCTGAAAAGAGAAGTGAATCTATATTTCTTCATAACAATATAAAAGTTTCCCTCAAAAGTAATTTATTTCAAAGGAAAAAGCACACACACAGCCATTTGATATTAATACACATTCACATTGCATTTTTTCCTTATGAAAACATTCAACATAGGTAACAAAAAAAGAAATTTACATTCAAACAACAATATTCGTACATAAATATAAGGAGGGAGTGAATCGAATTACGAATGACTTACTAGAACCAACATCGTTAACTTCTTACGGTTTTACGCTCTTAGCAAATAATGATAAAATACCATTCCTTAGTATTTTATCTCAAAGTTCTTTTCCTCAAGCCAATTTTCCGGGTTTATCCTTTCAGCAACGCTTCCTTCCTATGTTGAAATAGCTTCAGGAATCTTCAGCTCCTTGTCTTGGGTTGACTTGTAGAAAGAGGCCCACGATTTCTTTAGTATATGCCTCGTGTTGAAACCACCGCTACTTCCGGTTGGAGACAAGGTGAAATTCTTTCTGCTTTTTCTCGAATATGTACTTTTAGTTGAAGTTTACGGAGGATTATTTCCGAATTTATCCTCCAGACCTTACACTCCACCTTTTTCAGATTGGGAAAAGCAAACCTAACCATCATGAGCCTACAATAGGCTCATTATTCTAACAAGTTCAAACCCCAAAAGGGAAAAAAGAGGCTTGGTGCCTAAACAACTGCTAAGCATTTAGTTCTAGCAACCAGCTTTGAGTCAAACTGCCTAAAGAACCCTAAAGCAAAAGACAAAGAGAAGAAAAGATAAGAGGAGAGAGGAGACCTCAGCCCCTAAGCTGCTCTCTTAAATAGCAGTCAGGGATGAGGCTATAACGGTACAACTTCAAAAGAAGCCAATCGCATTCGAGTGAACATTAACTGCCGAATTTACTAATTCCAACAATAAGCACAACCCGAATTTGCCCGCCAAAGAAGACAAGTAAATTTTTTTTTCCATTTTTGAAACCTTTTTTTATACACAGGTCGTACATAGTGAAATGTGCACATTTTATCTCTTGGGGTACATTTGTGTATTCTTACCTATCTTATATGTTTTACATATATGTATTAAATGTCCTATATGTGTTCATGAGCCTGTCTTTCCTTCCATTTATTCAATGTTGATAGGTTGTTGGATATACAAGGGATAATATTGGGCCTTTGTTAGTAGGGATGCGACTAGATATCCTCCCTAGCACCAAACAGTCCAATAAATATAATTGTACTATCATGTCCCAACTTTTGAGCAATAACGTGTTTTGGATTACATAACCCAATTATGACGTGTTGGTAATCTGCTGGTTATATTTGAACATTTATTAATCATTCTCTTTGCCTTTGAATATCTACATTTCCAACTAGCTTTTGTTTTGTTCGTCTTTTTCAAAACAGCCTTTTTCCGAATATCGATCATCCATCATATAAGATCATCTGCGTTATAAGATCTATTGAGCAATAGACTTCATTACATTTTCTGATCGACTTATCTGTCTTTTTCCTGCTTTTGATTTAATTTTGTAAATCTTCTCAGTTAATAAATCTCTCTTCTATTAGTTAGCTTTTTGTCGCTATTAATCAGCAAACACAAAATCTGCCGTCACGTGACCCGATTTTTTTGAGGAAATGTACGTTGCTTCGACGTAAAAGTTATTTATTTCCAATTTGCTATTGTTTTAAATTAAAAATCCTATCTTAAGATTTCAGTTTCCTGTTATTGTATTATAAAATTTTAACTAAAAAAACCCACTTGTTAATAAAAAGTAGATTTTTTTTCTTTTTGTTTTGTTTTCTTCTTCTCAGGTTGCCAGGACTCGTCTGAGTATTCTAGCCGATCTTAATAATACAATAGTCTGTATGGTCTCGAATCTTCCTTTAATTTCCAATTCCTCCAGTTTCTTTTCTATGCACTTGGGGCTTGTTCCAAGCCACCAACTACAATTGGTATCATCGTCACTCATATTTCACAGTTTCTTCAGCTTTCTGACAAGATCCAAGTATTGTGATCTTTTTGCTTTCTTTCATTTTCACTTACTGGTCCACTGGAACAGCAAAATCCATTGCTGGCTACACAAAGCTAAAATCCCGATATAAAAAACGCAGAGTCATCCGTGACGTCAGCTCACAACAACGTCATACCAACGAATAGAATGGAATTTTTGCTGCCAACACAAGGACTATTTTTCAAGATAAATTAATTCTACGGACTGACTCGGAGATAGTTTCCTATCACAGAATAAAATACGTGGTGTTTAAAACCTCCTCTTGTTAGTATAATGAGATATCCCATCATTATTTATATTTAAAAGAGAGACTTCCTGCCTTTAGCAACACAGAACTTCCTTCACACAGACCATAAAATACGCAGCCCTTTACCTCTATATAAAGACATCAGCTACTGACTAAGTCAGTTTGCGCCGCGCATTCGAGCTCGCAGCATCTGTTTTTTTAGCCGAACCGTCTGACATTTGTGCCGGATAGATTCGAGGCTGAATGGCCCCCGGCGTCGGCTGGACCACCTTCGGATCATTGACAGCACAATGTAACACAAAATCTTCGAGCCTAGTTCAAGTTATGAGCAGGCGTACGTGCCAAACTCACATTGCACTTAATAAGTCCAAGTCCCAGCAGGATCATCCGGCTCACATTGCCATCAGTGCGCCTATGACCAACATATTCCAGTAGAGACGAGCTACGACTTGTGCCCGACTATCCCCTTCTCTAAAAATCCCCACTATAAAAAAAGCTTTTTGTCAAATCCTGTCTGGTGTGAGGTAGCGATAAATATTCGGTTTGCGGCGAGTATACTTGCCAAGAAGTGAGTGAGCAACGCCTCTCCCTAACAACCGACGGGGGATCCAACTAATCATAGCTGCAAACTCAGCATAGCTGATGCCAGTTTCCAACCAATCACCGGAGTACCCTCAAACAGCTCTTTTCAGAGCTATTTCAGAAAGTTTTCTGAAGATCAACTTTAATCTCCCCACTACACCTCTTTGCAGATACCACGAGACAACGACGCAACTGCCAACTAGACTTGCAGCAAACCTACAGCACCTGTTCCGGCATTACCAAGCAACAGACAAGATCATGCGATAGCAATTCAGTCCACTTCGAGGCTACATCGACAAACACCCCCGGTTAACCAAGGACTGAATAAACCGAGACATCGATCACCCATCCTCTGCAACATATGCGGTCCACCTCTTCGACCGTCTCAAGATTCCTGACCATTCAGCTACACCTATGACCTGCATCAAGCACCGAGACTATTCTGTCGCCAAGAACTTTCAGACAGCCATCTATGCTTTTCGACAGCACTGACTTTCAACACCACAGAATACACAGACATTATTCAGCGGCAGCGATCTACACCAATGCAAACTTTTCGTGTACGATTCGCTCAATAAAGGTCTGACATTTTTAAGTTATCCTCTGGTCTTTGTCATCTTTTGTCAAGTCCTCTGTCAATCACTTCATTTTTAAACGTTTGTGATGTAGACGTTTTTATTGGTCCCGCAACAGATGATTAGTTCTTTTTCTCAACACTAATTTAATTAATACTGTTTCGCCTTCTAGCTGGAATTAGGTGATCTGTTCATATCTCAAAATCCCAATGTCTGATACGTCTCGTTTTTAGGACAGATTCTGGTTTGTGTTTATACCATTTGTTAGTATGGTCAGATTTTAACTTTGTATAGTTCCAACTGGATCACTTTTCCCACCCATTCGATTCTAGTCTTGTACTCTTTTTGTGCCGGTTTTGATGCATTCACTCATTATATGATTAACTGTTTCATCAGATTCCGTCTACACTTGCTGTTGTTATGTATTATTATTATTATCATCATTAGTGTAAAATAATTTCAACTTTACTTCTAGTTTAATAACTTATGTTGAAGCAACATATGGTACGTCAGAAAAATCGGATCACATGACGGCAAATTTACTAAGAAAAAGTTAACTCGTATCGTCTCGCCTTCTATATAACTACTCTTTCCTTTTTTTTCAGAAATCTCTGTATAAAGCAAAAACTAATCTACATTCATTGCTTAAGGAAGAACAGATTGGATCTGTAATATCTTTCTTTGAAATTGTTTCGTTCATATTTTCATGTTTTTCTTTCTTTTCCTTTTTTTTATTTCTCTCATCTGACCTGAACAAAGAATTATTGGCATTGAACTATATTTAGATTAGAACTTTGAGAAAATTACTGTAAGCACACAACTTTGTCAATCTAAAGAAATAAGTGAAGAGATATTCATTGTTGGAAGATGTGAATGAATACGGGAAAAGAAGGAATGAGAAAACATGTGACAGAAAATATATCAAAAGTTGATCTTATGAATAATATTATTAACTGCTGTGTCAGAAAACTCATGAATAGATAAATCACAACAGATCTTGCTCAAGTGTTTATAAAAATGATCTGATGTAATGAAAGACGAGCTAAGTT
This sequence comes from Sepioteuthis lessoniana, assembly GCA_963585895.1. Taxonomy (NCBI): domain Eukaryota; kingdom Metazoa; phylum Mollusca; class Cephalopoda; order Myopsida; family Loliginidae; genus Sepioteuthis; species Sepioteuthis lessoniana. The sequence continues at coordinate 73,659,940 of OY757906.1, read as the reverse complement.
ATTATGATGTGATGTATAGATTATGAAGGTGACTTAGAAGAAGAATATAACTACAATTAAGAGCCGTTAGAATTTAAACAACTAAATGTATGTCAACAATGATATTTTAGATTTGATTCAAGACTCAGAAGTTGATCACATCCTACCACAAGATGGTGGGTTACATGTCATTTCCAAAAACCGGTCTGGAAACTTAAGTTTCATTAGTTTTATTGTTGATGCAACCCTGAAAGTTCTTCATTCAACATAGATTACAAATAGAATAATTTGCTCTAAATAAAACCAAGAAACAATTCTTTGTATATAATAGAAACAAAGAACGAGTTATTATTTCTAGTTTAGAGAATTTAATGTAATGATGAGATGTCTGTATCTTTGTCACCAATATATAGAAATGTATAAGTGTTATGATATTTATAATACAGAATGTATTAATGTTATAATATTTATAACACAAGTAGGATGTCAAGGTGAATTTTAAGCAGAGTACAGGTGTTTTTTTATTGTTATTAAGGGTTTTCGGACTATTGTTTTCATCTTTATTGTTATTTCCACAACGTTTCGGCCGATATGTCCCCCAGCCTTCTTCAGGTGTTTGTCGAACTCGGAAACCTTCACGGAACTTCGAACTACGTCCTTTATTGAATCAACGGAGGTCACCTGTTCTGATTCCGTCAGCCATAACCAGGTACAAGTGTTAAGTATTCCTATATTGTTACTCGCCTGCAGTCAGGATTGAACCTGCAACATCCAGATGATTGTCTCCTTCGAAGCTTAGAAAATCAACGCCTGTAACCGTTACGCCATGTGTCCGGCTGGTTATGGCTAACGGAATCAGAACGGGCAACCTTCGTGGATTTAATAAAGGACATAGTTCGAAGTTCCGTGAAGGTTCACGAGTTCGACAAACACCTGAAGAAGGCTGGGGGCATATCGGCCGAAACGTGGTGGAAATAACAATAAAGATGAAGACAATAGTCCGAAAACCCTTAATAATAAAAATCATCAAGCTTCGTCTCAGAAATTTAGACAACTAAGAGTACAGGTGGTTTGAATTCAGAGTTTTCATTCTCCTAGATTGGCTTTCTTAAAAAGACTAAAGAACCCAGTTTTGCTTCCATTTCATATGACAATAACCACAAGTTAATTTTATGTTGAAGACTAAAAAGAAGGGTACCTAATGACCTTACTGTTCTGCTGTCTAATCTAAGAGTTTCACTATTGAGGATTGGTTTTAGAGTGTACTTGAAATGAGTAGGAGGACTTCATTTTAGGTGAGGTGTGAAAATCTTTTAACATCAGAGAAAGACAGATTTAGCAGAATATAACCTATGAAGAAAGTAAAGAAGCTTAAGCCTCAATTGAAATGGATATGACATAGAAGCACTAAAAGTTACTTTTGCCAACATTGCTTAAAAATTTGAATCTACTAGAAGAGGTTATGAATAATAATAATAATAATAATAATAATAATAATAATAATAATAATAATAAAATTCTCTGTGACATTGAAGTCAAATGGGTCACTCAGTCCCGACCAGAAGACCTGACCAAGTATTAATCTACAAGAAGAAAGAACTTGTCATCTAATGGATTTTACTATTCCAGTGAACCACAGAATGAAACTGAAAGAAAACAAAAAGATAAGCAAATATTTAAATCTTGCCAGAGAGCTGAAAAAGCTATGGAACATGAACGTGACGATGATGCCAATTGTTATTGGTCCCCTTAGAACAGTCCTCAAAGGCATGGAAAAGAGAATGGGGGGACAGCAGATTTGAGGAAGAATGAAGACCATCAAGCTCACAGCATTGTTAAAATCGGATAGAATACTCAGAAGAGTCCTGTAAACTTAAAGTGACTTACTGCCATTTAGACTCCAGTGAAAAATCAACAGCTGACGCCAGTGGGAAAAAAGTACCAAGGAGTGGAATAATAATGAGTAATTCAATAAAAAAGTAAAAGTTTATTAGAGTATTAAGTAGGTTATCAAAAAAAAAAAAAAAAAAAAAAAACGTTCAACTTAATGATGTTTCATTCTAAACATATTTTGGGGAGTCTCTGTGCGAACGAACTAGACTTCGGAATCATTGTAAGTGAGTTCAAACTCCAGTCGCGTCATTACGTTCACTTTGGAACTAGTACGTTTGGGAAAGGTAAGAAATCCTCTTATCCCTTCAGCTATGGTTTAAAAAGCACCACTGCTGTTCTTCTACGAAAGATAGCTTTGACATTAAATAATCCACGAAAGTTGATATGCCATTAAACTATGAAACCAAATCCTAACCTATGTGACATGAATAATTTAAAACACCTTTTACACTTAGGATGAAAATTGGAATTTTCATCAGAATTATTTATCTTAGGCGTTCTGTAACAAAATAAAATGAAAGTATATTTTGTTGCTTATAATTAATATGAAGAATAATATATATATATATATATATATATATATATATATATATATATATATATATATATATATATATATATATATATAAGGAACAGGTAATTGTATTACAATTAATAATAGCAAATTGGTTTATGTACAATTAAAATCCATTTTGATTATGAATGTCCCTTATTATGATGAGCAGAGAGGAAAAACGACCAATTTAAACGATGTTTATTTAAGTACAATCTTCACATGTGCGCATTCACGTTGTCTGGCTTGTTTTGCTTGTCTGTTTGTTTTGTTTTGTTTCTTTGTTTCAATTTACAGTCTTTGCTTCGACTTCATTATCATCAAGTCATTCTGCTAGTTTGAATTCCCTTGACTCTCTCGCCACCTATCCCTATCTTCCATCTCTCCTGGCAGATCTTCTTGCTGGCATCCAATGTCCACACAGAGCTTGTCGACCAAGACTGGTGTGTCCACGTGGGAGTGGGGCACTGGAGAACTGCGCTCATGAATTCGTCCTAGCTTTTACAGTAGTGCCCAACATATCTTGTTCGTCTTTTTTGGATGGTTACTGAGATAGGAAGCGAGTGGATGTACAGCTGCTGTTTTGTAGAGCACTGGGATTTGCTCAAAACAGCACGCGGCACCGTTGTGTAGTTTTCATCGATTTGTCGTCTTTTATGATTATTATAGTTTTTTTATTATCTATTATATAATAATATTGTTTTTTTTTTTCTTATATATCTCATAATAGCTTCAAAACAGCTCAAACTTCACAGCCCTACAATTGCAGGTCCATCACTTAGATTTACTGCTTAATAATTTTTTTTTTTTACAAAATAGTTTTAGGTTCATCAGAGAGGGTCCTGTCATTTCAGTGACTCGTTGTGACACTTGTGGACATAGTCATTGACTACTGAGTTTTTCACATCCAGTTTCAGAACCATACCAGTTAAAATTTGGTGGACTATTAGGGATTACCTATCCTTACCAGCAGTTCCGAAGATCGCTGGGAAGTAACACAATTAGTTGCCGTATCGACAAAAAGGATAATTCTCTTTTTCTCGATATACACTTAGAAGAATACGTGAGTTTCGTCCGTCAGTCGAAACCCTCTTTAAGAAACCGGGGCCTTGTACCATTTGCATTTATAGAATGATCCTTTACCCCGTACATAAGCTGGATACAACCGAAATACCCACAGAACCCATGGCAGAAAGCTTTCAGAAATGACAAGCATGTCGAAATAACTATCACAACCAAATATAAACAAATGAACATGAGGTACAATAAACTTTATTTCATTTCTGTTACACACTCTCTTTCACACACATCTGTTATATAATAGCCGAGGGATTTCGGTTCATGCCTTTGAGTTTAGTTAGGCTGAGAACCTTTCGGCTCAGCACATGGGTTAGTTAGGTGCAACATTGAGGCAGATGTAAACGTGGGCGCGCGCGGGCGGATGGAGGTGTCACTCAGATATCATAATAGTCCGAGACGAAATGCAGTGACAGGGTGCGGGTGACGTCACGCACCGGAAGCGCGCGGAGGTTTGTGTGAGATTTGAAGAAGGTAAGAGTTGGGTACTAGACGCCAAACGAGAAGGATCGAGTTTTAGAGCTCGCAGACGTGAGGCGAACTTGCGCCCTAATGGGGCCGCACGAGTTGGGGGCCAAATGAATAAGACAGTATAGAAGATTGTGTCTCTCCTCCTTACGTCGAAACCTTTAATTCAAAGTTAATAAAAAGGTTTCGTACCTGAACAAGAAGTCGTTACGTGTTTTCGAATTCCGAGATTTATATGTTCTTGAAATGAATTATCGTTATGAACATTATATGTCTATTTCGCACATGACCATATTCGTGTATCTGACTACGCAACACATCTTCCTGTTTATAAATTGGTTCTGTTTTGTTACATACCAAGAAAGTTATTATGTTATAAGAATTTATACTTTTCTTCCTGAAAGAAACTTAATATTCTGTGAAATGTGTTTGTACATGGGTCATTGATCCCATAACCACAGAACCACTACAGATACGTGGTTATGCATTTACTTATCGTAGTCAACCGACTACTCATAACCCAAACAAAAACAAAACAAATCCCATTCCAAGAAGTGATGAGTCATGATGTCGGCAGCCAATAGTATTTAGGAACGAATCGTTAAGGGACTAAATCGCTCCGCACAGAACGTTTTTTTTATATTAAATTCAGCCAGTCTTTCTAAGGACAGTCCTCAACTAATGGACAAAATAGGTAGTATTTAAAAACACATGGTCGAATTAAAATGAAGTTTCTCACTATAATATAGTAATAATAAGAAAGGTCATCCAACATAGACCACAATGCGTAGTAGCACACAATAGCTATAAAAGCAGCGGTATCAAACCGGGTCAAATCAGTTGGGCTGGACGTCAGCCGAGGATGCGGGAGAAATCAGATTCTCTCCTGGTCGTTCTACGACTGAAGCCTAATCAGCAGCAGCTGCCCGTGAGGACTGCTCAAGGCTTCCCCTAAAGCCGACGTCCTGATTCCAGTCATAGACGACACAGGAAGATTGCCAGCATCTCAGCTTAAAAGCCCTTTTCAAAACTACTCAGAAAGTGTTTCCAAACACCTCCTGAGACAGCACAATGCAGCAGACACAACTGCCAGCCTCTCAATTAAACAGCTCTTTTCAGGACTAATTCAGGACTCTTTTAGACGGCACCAGCAGCTACTTTCTTGCACCGGCTACCACCTTACTGCAACAGCAAATATTTTACTGCAACAGCGGTCACTTCCATGCAGAAGCAACTACCAGTCCTGCACCGGCAACCATCTTCCAGCACCAGCAGCTACCAGTTCTGCACCAGCTGCTACCAGCCCATCACCGGCGACCTTCCTGCAGAAGCGATTACCAGTTCTGCACCTGCAGCTGCCGGTCCTGCACCAGCGACAGCTTTCCTGCACCAGCTATCACCTTCCTGCACCAGCCGACACCAGCAACTATCAGTCCTGAACCAGCGCCCACTTTCCTGTACCAGCAGATACCAGCAACTACCAGTCCTGGACCAGCGACTACCTTCCTGCACCAGTCCTAAACCAGCGACTATCTTCCTGCACCAGTGGAAACCAGTCCTGCACAAGCGACCATCTATCCAACGAATACTAGTCTTGTACCACCTATCCAGACCAGCTCCAGCGACTAGATCCTGCTCCAACGATCACCATCCGGCCTCGGCGATTGTTCGCCGTACGCTTTTCCGATTGCGATTCGCCATAATAAAGTTTGGCCTTTCGAAGCAACACCCTTGTTTTGTTATTCTTGCCTAGTTCTTTGTCAATCACTTATATTTCAAAAGTTTGCGGGGACCGGTATATTTATCTGGCCTCCCCAACATACTCAATCGATTGAGTTAATCTTATAGTGTATTAAAAAATGAGACCAATTCTCCATCCAGTGTAGAAAAAAGGAGAAAAATGCATGAATTTAATGCCATATGTGACGTTTTCCTTATGGACTCCTACATGTGAACGCACTAGTGTTGGCCGACCGGCACAAACAGTGGATATTGTATGCCGTCAAGAAGACTTTCAAAGAGCAATAGCAGATAGTGACGGATGATGAGAGAAAGACAGTCAAAGCGATCCATGCAGTCGACACGCCTTGATGAGGATTATGATGATTGCATTCGTGCTAGCAACGTGGGAATTTCCAGTCAAAACTGTTCGCCAAATCTTGCCAATCTCACTCATGCTTCCTTAATATCTCTTTTTGTCGATGTAAGTTCAGTAGAAACAGCTTCTTCACTTGAACAGCTGAAATGTGGAACTACCTTTGTATCCTTATCGTAATTCCAAATTCAGTCAAAAACAAATGAAATGTGTAACTAAAAACTTAGTTGTTTCTAAGTATTTGTAATTTTCTCAGGTTTATTAATTTGTTCTGTCCATATAAGGATATATATATATATATATATATATATATATATATATATATATATATATATATATATATATTGTTGATAAAGTGTATGTGCTTCAAGAACGTGAAAGCAATTTGTATAACATAATAAATTTTATTGCGACAACAACCAAACCTGAAAGTGGCTACCTAAAGAAACATCTGTGTATGTGAACATTGTATTTATTGACGTAAAAAACACTTACCGGTTCCTTTAAATATTCTTGTCTGTGGTTCATGGATATAGAACTAAGTCCTTGTTGATATGCTTTTTAATAGAAGAATGATCACGAATCTTATCACTAACTCAGTCTGGTGAGAAAGAGGGTTCAGAATTGTGCTTTTCCTTTTAAAAACCGGGAGACATTGCTATGACAACTGAGTCATTTCCAAGTAGTCGGTTATCCAACAAGGGTATCACTGTCGTTTTTAAGATTTTCTGGACATTCAGACAAACACATTATGTGTTTGTATGTGATAATTTACGTGCTGAGTCAAATATATTGCAAGTTGGATAATATATAATAGCAATCATAAGAAAAATAAACACATGAAAAGCAGATATATGGTTAGAATACACAAATACATCTATATACAGTTCGCATATTGAAAGAGAATTCGCATTGAAGTTTACAGTAATCACAATGAATGAAAAATACAAATACAAGCAATGTGTGAGATATATGAAAATGGAACTAATTTACCTATGTTTGTCATAAGATATTTGTCTCGAGACGGGTTCGTCATCTGAGAGGTTAAACTCAATCAATGTTATAGATAAGGGGTCATAAATTTGTCCTTCGTCTTTACGTAGGTAAATTTCAGACATAAACGCAAGCAAATTGTGCGCCAAAATTTGTACCAGCGGCGACAAATTTTGTTTCTTTTTTAATGTTATTTTACTTCATATTTGGCTATTAAGAACTGTCTATATGAAACTTGGTAGAAGATGGCTAAATTGAATTAAATTAGATTAAATCTGCAATCAGCGCTAGTCTCATTGTTCTACAGTTGCGTTGAGCTATCAAAGAATCTGTAGGGAGATAATAAATTATTATTTCTCTTAGAGAATAGGCATGTCCATTACGTGCCTCGTGAGGTGTCTAGAAACCCATCTCGATCTGTTCTTTGAACTGTAGATACGTTGTCAAGTAAGCTTTTTTTTCATTTTTGTATCCCTTCTACTCACTGCTTGTTCCTGGAACAATATATGTATATTTATAACGGTTGGGATACGTTGTGTATTCTTTATTCTTAATGCCTTTGGTATTTGCGGTATATATATAAAAAATTTTTTAAATGTTCTGTGTACCACGGATATACTAATACGAATGGTGAGTGGGGAGTCGACTAAATAACTTCTTTAGCATCATGGTGAGTGGGGAGTCGACTAAATAACTTCCTTAGCATCAAGTATACCACTAAATCCATCTAAATTAAACTTGATGAGTAGGTAGCTCTGTATTAGATCTACAAACTATAAATGTCTCATAGTTTTACATTTTGTGGAAAATATATAAAGTTTTATTTAAGTTTGTGTTAAACGCTGAAAAATTAGATTTGTGTCACAACACATTCTTCCAGAGTCGATGTTTCACAGTGAATAAGCTTAACGACGAAATTAGTGAAATTCTTAGCGTCTTCGTTCTCTCAGTGTATTCACTTTTTTCTATTGCCAGCCCGTTTTGCGTTTAACAAACTCTGTCATTTTCTTTATTCATTTCTGGGATGGCGTCTTCAATCCTACATGCGATTAATAAATGTAACTCACAAATGTTACCCTAGATCAGATTTTCTCAAATATTTCTTCTCGCCTCCCCGCTCCAACCTTTTTGGTTATTCTATATTTATTAAGTAGGTGTCACCCCATACACAAAAAAAGATTTCTGATGCAACAAGAATGACATTTTATTAACACTATTCATTCAATCTGATCTTTAGGCTTTACAGGTTCCGTCGGCGGGGTTTAGAATATGATGACTATAACCTCTGCCGAAGAGTAAGACCTCTCAAAAAAAACAAAAAAAAACAACAAAAAACGAAACGAATATCCTGATATGACATCTAAACTACATCCGGTTTTGAGATTCTAGCTATGGAGGACTGAGGAGTGTAGAATACTCCTTTATGAATATTATTCCCGGGTCCATTCTGTGTTAAATCTATCTGAAAATTATTCATATTACATTGGAATACTTGAAACCATATAATTGTGGAAATCATGTATATCAAGAATAGTAACTTGAAACTATAATTGTTTACTAAAGATTATTATCATTAGTTACTTGAAACCATATAATTGCTTGAAATACTTGGAACCATATGATAGAGAGCCTATTATTAGTAGTGGATATGACTATTTGAAATTATATATCAGTGTAGTAATACAATGATTATCTCGTTAAGGTAATTTTCATGCTCGTTCGAAAGTTATATGACAGTGTGAGAAACTCATCCACGATTTCTTTTCACCTCTTGTCTTTGAATTGTAGAGACGTTTTTTCTGACTCCTCGCAGAGAACGGTAAAAACACGTGCTTACTTTGTCTTCTCTTGCCGAGTGTGACGGTGCCATTAAAATATTTATCCCAGGACGGGAGTTTATTTTTCGCACGTGTGAAGTCGGGGCAGTCTGGCACTTGATCCCTCGCAAAATAAGTACCAGTTAAGATTCCTTCTTCGGGCACATGGGAACTGGCAGATAATGTGGGGGTCAATTTGGGGCTAGACTGACCGCTGCTGGCAAGAGGTTTCCAAATTTCACGTTACGCCCACCCACCAGACCACTTCGTCTTCCTACCCCTAGGATAGTGGAAGATATGGGCCTCTAGGTTTAGATATGATAATATTATTTATCGTAGTCGTCAATTCCAATTTCCCAAGTAATATGTTTAAAGGCGAATAGGACATTTAGCGAGAGTAAATTGAGGCGATTTGAAGCTGAAAAAGAACATGCAAAAGAAGGCAAATTCGATAGGCAGACAATACAATGAATAAATTTCGACACGAGGGGATATCTAAAATATAACAAGGTTTTATTACGTGCTGACAGAGACAAATATTAAGGTGCTGGCTATATTACCAGCAGACAACACCAAATACAAAAGTCTTTCTTACTTTTTCTTTTCTTTCTTCTTTCTTTAAATTGAGAGAGAGAGAGAGAGAGAGAGAGAGAGAGAGAGAGTATACAATGGCAATACTTAGGGAGGGTGGAGAGAGAAAACGGTTTTACGGTGTACTTAGCTTTTTCGACGGATTTCTTCGCAGAGTATTTTCTTTAACGGGCTAGCGGGATTCTATGGAGCTCGGCTTGAAGGCGTCTGCTATCTCCTGTCCAAGAGCTCTATTTCGCTTCTTCACCTGGACTTTTGGTGACAGTGTCAACACATCTTGCCACACCAACTGCCGTCCTAAAACTGCCTTCTTCATTCCTATTTCCGCTGACGAAAAGGGTGCTTCCGGCTTTAGGATTCTGGCAAATCATTTAGCCTCTTTATTCTTCCTTCACCCTGTCAGGCGATTCGTTCGGACTACTATCTCTATCCACCCAGGTGAGGTCATGGAGTACAGATAGCTTGACCAACATTCTAATTTCCTCTTTTAACGGTCAGACCGAGGAGTTGACCTATATTCCTTATTCCTCCTTTTAACGGTCAATCTTTGAGGTCTGTTAATTCAAACACGGAGGGGTAGGGGAAATTTCTTATTTCTCTCCTCTCAGTGGGAGACCACGTGACACCGAGTTAATTTTTTTGCTATTTTGAGCGCTTTCTACATAGTGCTTATTCATAGAACAATGTTTGTATAGTTCTAGCTGTTGGGACACAACCAGAACTATACATATATTTGTATTTTTTCCTTTTTTATGCCACTTGTGTGCATATAAAGTATGTAAAAGGTTAAATGTTCTTAAATGTACAAATGTGTTTATCTTGTCTTTCCTTCTCTTTGTGTTCCGTGTTAGAATATAACAGATACATTAATGCTCACATTGGTATTTGAGAGTGGGTACTTCACTAAAATATGTTCCCTACGACCAAGCATACCAATAACTGTATTACAGATATACTTAGAAACTGTATTACAAACATACGTATAAATACTAATAAATAGACAAACTATATGTGTACTTATGATTATTATAGTAATTGATTAAATTAAACTTGAATGACGCCAAACAAACCAAACCGAACTAAACCTTGTATTAGATTCTCACAATTTGAAGGATCTTTTTTTTATCTCCTTCCTTATTTAATGATCGTTCATTGGCATCAATGATGACGGTCGAAGCTGAACAAATAAACCTCACAGATAATTTGTTGATAGTGATGAAAGCAATGAGTATTGATATCAGAGCCCAGTCTATCCACCCTCGTATATATATATATATATATTATCGAATATAAGGACACCTTGATAGTTTGTTTTTTGCGCTTTTTTGAAAAAAGTTAATTTTCTTCTAAAACTTAAGATTTCTAATTTGACGTTATACATCCAAAATATATTATCTATTGCCAAAATCTACAGCATTGGAACTCTTTAACCAAAAATATGAATATGTAGTAATCCAAAAATAAGTACACATCTTATATACATGTATATATATATATACAAAGAATTTGAGTTGGGAATGATTCTATTTGAGAATATATAAGAGGATTCTTATAAATCTACGGGAGTGTTCTATGTATGGTCATTGATATGTAAATTTCTTACTGAGCAAATGTCCATATAATTGAAAAGCTCAACAAACCGGAATTATGAACTCATATTTAAATGCCGCCATAAAAATAGATTTAAACTCATTTGAAAAAGGTTAATAATAGAAAAATTGATAGTGATAACAATAAGTAAAAGTAAGTAAAGTTGGCGACCTCAGTCCAGGGTGACCCGAAGGCTCCCTTTTCAATAGCTACAACACCAGGGTGTTGGGGAAGGCGCTATTCCATTCCTTTGATTGCTCCACTTTACCATTGATCCTTACCCTATAGTGCTGAATGCTAAGCAAGGCGGCATCAAGTACCATTTTTTAAGTCTTTGGTATGACTTGACCTGAGATTGAACCCCGGTATCCCGGATCATTGGCAAATATTGGCCAATGGCCCGAAGTAGGATAAAATTAATGGTATCAGTTTTACTATTAATATTATTAGTAATGTAATAATAATAATAATAATAATAATAATAATAATAATAATAATAATAATACGGATCACCTGATCTTAGTCAGATACCAGATCTTATAATAATCAACAACAACCACAAAAAGAGAATTTGTTGTCCCAGCGGACCATAGAGTAAAATTGAAAGAAAGCGAAAAGAAAGATAAGTACCTGGACCTTACTGGGGAATTGAAAAAAAGTGTGGAACATGAAAGGGACAGTTATACCTATTGTAATTGATGCGCTTGGTACAGTCACCAAAGGATTGGTACAGGGACTGTAGGACTTAGAAATAACAGAACGAGTGAAGACTATCCAAACTACAGCATTAAGATCGGCCAGAATAATGCGAAGAGTCCTGGAGACTTGAGGACACTTGCAATCTCTCAAACTCCAGTGAAAGATCACCAGCTAACGCTGATGTGAAAAACTCTCAAAGAGTAAATTACAATAGTGATAAATTAGCAATAACTGTAATAATCATTATTACAATTATTGCTAATTTACCATTATTTTAATTTAAAGTAACTATTATTAAATAATAAGTAAAAGTAAGTTGGTGACAGTACTCGAGGGTGACCGAAGGCTCCCTTTTCAATAGCTATTACACCGAGGTGTAGGGGAGGGCCATACTCCATTCCCTGGATTGCTCCACTTTATACTTGATCCTTATCTTATAATGCTTAGTGTTAAGCAAGGAGGCATCAAGTACTATTTTTCGAGTCTTTGGTGTAACTCGACCTGGGATTGACCCCCGGTCTCCCAGACCATTGGCGAACACTCTACTCATTAGGTCAATGGTCCAGTTTAAATAATAGTTATTTTAAATTATTAATGATAAATTGTTAATAATCTATAATTATAATAATATTAGTGGTAGTAACGGTCATTAGAATGGTAGTATTCAGAATAAAGATATAAAATATCAGGAAATTAAATAAAGACTAAATTTTAACTTTAAATGGAAATCAATAAAACCTGTATTTTTTTTTTAAGTAAGCAAGATATGTTTGATATTAGTAATGGTTTTAATCGCTTTGTTTTCTGTGATAAATGAATAGAGATTTTTCGTAAACTAGAATATGTTTAGTTATTGAGAAGATTTTTGTTGCTGAGGATTTTGTGATTTGCGTAAAAATTTTAGATACATAAGAGTTCATGACACCAGATAATGACATTACATTTATTTTTGACACTAACTTTTAGCCCATATCTTTCCCCTCAAATTTTTTTTAAACGAGTAAGAGTCATTTGAAAAAGCATTAAATTTTTTTCTCTCCATTGTGTGACGCCATCTGAAGAAGCTATAGAATTGGCAGTTGAAATAAATTTATAACAGCCAAATGACGGTTTGTTGAGTTTTTCAATTATATATATATATATATATATATATATATATAGACGGCAAAGTGAAATACCAACTCAAACAGAAATAGATAAACATCAGCAATTTACAGGGCGCAGAAGCAAAATTAGGAATATTCTAGTGTAGTAGTAGAGTGTTTGCCGATGGCCCGGGAGACTAGGGTTAAATACCAAGTCGAGTCATACCAAAGACTCAAAAAATGGTATTTGATACCTCCTTGTTTAACACTCAGTATTATAAGGTACGTTTCAAGGGTAAAGTGGAGCCATGCAGGGAAAGGAGTAGCGCCCTCCTCAACATCTCGGTGTTGTAGCTATTGAAAAGGGAGCCTTCAGGTAGCCCTCGACTACGGTCGCCAACTTTACTTACTTACTTTAAAACAAGATCAATCCTAATCTTAAAAAATAATCCATAAAATAAGGAGATAGACACAACGCAGTAAATTTATTCAATATGCTCACCATTTTTTTCAATTATTTTATCAACCTGCCTTCGGAACGATTTGCATGCTTTCGAAATAAATTCTTCAGACATTGTATTCCAAGCCTCCACAGTAGCAGTCCAATATTTGGATGGGAAGTTGCATTTGTTTTGTTTTCTAAAACGCCCCATATTGCATAATCAAGGGGGTTAAGGTCTGAATCTTTTTTATTTGCTATCCTCAGTTTTCTCGTGGACTTTCAATTCATTAGCATGCTTTCTTATTGACATTATGGGGTCATTCTTAATCACTGTAGCGAAAGCAGTTAAAAAGCCTTCTTTTCGTTTTTTTGTCAATCCTCCACTACCTCTTTTCCTTATAAAGCTCATTTTCTGTATAAAAAAAATTCTTTGCTTTCAATACGGTAGACAAAGAAACTTTGCCTTGGTTTCGGCGTTAAGCAAATCATAGATTCTTTGTTGTTTCTGTTCTTGCTCACTTATATTGGGCTTAATTTTAATTTTTAAAAAGTGCTTGAATAATAGAGCTAACCATGAAAATTTAGTTTTATCACGTTTTTTCCCCCAAAATTAGACTAATCAGACTAGAAAAAACGTTTTAAAAATTATTTCATATTTTGCTTCCGCGCCCTGTAGACGCTTCATCTTTTTAACACAAAAGAGACCGCAACACAAGATGACTCCATTCGGACTTACTTCCTGTTAATGACATCGATTTATTTGTCATTTTTACATCGTCAGAAGAAGGGGAAAAGTTTCCCCAAAATATCACGAAAAGATATTTTTATTTTATTTTTAAATGCTTCCACTCCAAAGTACTTAGATGTAAGTACTGCTTTATTTTTTCAACGTCTTCTTAAAGATATTAGAGATTCTTTCCATTTATCGGCCATGTCATCTTTAACCCATGTATATATATATATGTAGAAGCAATTTTTATTTATGGTTATTAAGACTCTCTCTCTCTCTCTCTCTCTCTCTCTCTCTCTCTCTCTCTCTCTCATTGTAGATTTTCAATGTTGTAGGATTTGATAATAGATATCTAATGATATTTGTTCTAATTTTATAATGTTCGAAAAGAAAAAAGAAAAACGTAGTATCTTCGGTTTAGAAGCGAATTAACTTTCTTAATGTAAGGGATGTGTTTATTGATAACATTGATATAGTATATATAAAAATAAGAAAGATTGTCATTCTTGAACTCCAAAAGTTCTATAATTCACAAACTAGTAATAACTTCACTTCGTTTCTTAATTCTGTCAACATAAAACCAAAAATCGCTTATTTTGAAATACTCACTGGTATGCGATAAAATAAACTACATGACCAGCTTTCGAGCCAATTAAAACCCTCCGGTCTATATAAAGGAAAATATTTCCGTTTTAATTCTTTTTAATACAAATCTGTAAAAAGGTAGACTACTGGAAATAATGAATACTTTTTCTTTAGTTTCCGCTTCGAAAACATTTTAGATATTTCCTTCATTGGTAATTGCTTCCTGTAAACGAATTCGGCATAAAAACTTGTAATTCTTACGTTTGCGTACAGTAACATTAAAACATGAAAACAGTCAGTTAAAAAAAAAACGAGGAAAAAAGGAATAACATTAATAAATATCAGTGATGTCTATTCTTCCTTTGAAGGAAGACAAGAAGATAAATAGACAGACTAAAGAGACAGAAATCGGACAAACAAAATTAGCAGCTGAAGCCGACAAAAATAGACGTAGACATATAAAAAAAAGGAAGAAAAAACGAAATTCGTGAAATTACGTTTAACAGAGAAGAGCGTCACCCAAAAGTGACAGCTCTATTTATTATTAATGCAACTTTTCTTTCGTTCTCCTCATGTTAAGAGAAATAATACTTCTTATTCTGGAGTTTGAGAGCACTTATGTGGAGCCTAGTAACCAGTGGCGTGTCCTAAAAAAAGATCTTCAGGGATAAGCAAGTAACATTATCATGATCTTGCAGGTGAAATTATCTTTTATGCCTCCTTGGGCATCTCTGCTTTTTACTATCTTCCAACATCAACCTATAAAAAAAGAGGAAAAGAAGAATCTTTGCACTGAACATACTTTCTATTAATATAATATCGATATACAAATCAAATTCTGTTGAGTTATTCATGAGATAATTCTAAAAAATACCCCCTCGAATTAGTTTTCTGATCATTTTTTTTTTAAATCCAAAAATTGAATTAAATGCATCATATTACCCTGGTAAATGCGTCGATCCTGCAAATAAATGTTTGACAGAGGACTTGCCAAATGACAACGATCCTGCAAATAAATGATTGACAGAGGACTTGCCAAATGACAAGGACAAGTAGATAAGATTAAATATCAGGTCTTTATTGAGCGAATCGTACACGAAAGGTGTGTATAGGTTACTGGATAATGTCTGTGTAGTCTCAGCGGTGTTGGAAGTTGGTACTGTAGACTGTCGGAGACTCGGCTGTCTATAAGTTTTTGGCGACAGTGCGTCTAGAAGATCAGGATGGTCTCGGTGCTTGGTGCAGTCTTTGTTTAATTGGCTAGGTGTTGATGTTGCCTCGAAGTGGTGCTGCTAGTCTGAGCAGTGTTATCACTCGTGGACTGAATTGCTATTGCATGATCTGGTCTGCTGCAACGAAAAATGCAGGTGCTTACTGCTTAGTGACGTAGATATCTGCTGCTTGGCGAAGCTAGAGCTGGTCTGCAGGTGTCTGCTACTTGATGATGCCGGAACAGGTGCAGCAGTTGATGCTGGTGTCTGCTGCTTGGTGATGTTGGAACTGGTGCTGCTGGTTTGCTGCAAGTGTGGTTGGCTGCTGCGTCGTCGTCTCTTAGTATCTGCAAAGGATTGTAGTGAAGAAACAAGAGGCGATCCTCAGAAGACTTTCTAAAATAGCTCTTTAAAAAGTTATTTTATGACTTCTTGAAATTAGCTCTGAAAAGAGCTGATTTTTTTTAGGGTTTCGATGATTGGTTGGAAACTGGCATCGGCTGTGCTGGGTCAGCGGCTGTGATTGGTTGGATTCCACGTCGGCTGTTGGCTAGCGGTCGAGGCACAGATCCTTCGTTGGCCGCTGGGAGAGGTATAGATACCTTCCTCCGGCCACGTATACCCGGCGTCGCCTATCTTGGTCACTGACTGTTATGTTTATATAGAAGTAACAGGCGGCTTCTTTTATGGTTTAAGTGAAGAGAATTCTGTGCTATCGCGTACAAGAAGTTCCTCTATAAAATATAAGTGCAATAGGATATCTTTTTGTACTTCGAAGAGGAGTTTTTGAATACGATGTATTTTATCCTATAGTTAAGAACTGTTGCCAGCAGGATTAATCTATTTCGAAAAATAGTTCGTGTGTTGACAACAGAAATTCACTCGCAAATGTAGGCACGATGTTGTTGTTAGTTGACGTCACGGATGACTCAGCGTTTTTGATAACCCGTAGATTTTGAGTTTTAGTAGCTGGGGCGGCTACAATAAAATCAACTGATTTTTTTTTCTCACGAGTGTTTGTGTTTACAACTATTAAACTTAATTTCGAAATAAAAATGAACAAATTTTAAAAGGATTATAATAATTTCTATTCATCTTATTAAATTATTTATGTTAAATGTTGCGTTAGGTGCTGAAGGTCAGTTCATTTTTTAGTTCTGCAATAAAACAAGACAAATCAGTGTTTAGTACGTTTATTTTCTGGAACTAAAGGGAAAAAGAAAGAAATGACCACCAGTCAATCCAGAGCCATAAAGAGTTAATCAAAATTCATACAGTCATAGTGGGGAAGGGTGTTAGTCATTTTGAAATTGAGTATTGTAGTCGATCTTCTCACTGAAATAGAGGAAGATACCTTAATTTTAGTTTAATCCAACATAAGATTATATCTTTCAATAACTGTATTATATGATGTATGCTACTGGCAGCAATGCCCTTTTAGCGATGAGTGAAATGGTTAATTGTTTAGCGCTATATTTTTAAGGCAACAAATGAATTACGAAACTTTGCTTTAACAACACACAATGAAAGTTTTTATTTGCAGCTTTGAATATGGTTTGTTCTTGGTGCTGCAAGACTCGTGGTGTTTAGGCTTGTTGGATGTTTGAGACGAAATGGCTTAGCGAGATGTTGAGATGGCAGCGTGTTGTTGGACGTGTGAGGGAAGTATTCAAAGTCACCGTGTAGTTTTGTGTGTCGAGAGCGGAGTGACGCTCGGATCGACATAGTCAATTTTTGGGGTGACAAGAAGTGGTGCCTGTGGAAGGCATGCTGAATGTTTCTAATTTATGTTCAACTGGGATTCCTCGTAAAGAATCCATAAATTAGATGGTTCCCTCGTTGAGTGTCCATGTTGCTGCTGCTAGTGTTAAAGCCACAGTGAGATGTCCCCACTGGGTGGCTTGTTTAGCTAAAAAGCATCGCTAAGCAGGGACGACCAGAGGCACGACTGTTCTGGTCGCCGTCTCAAGCTGAAGAGAGAGGTTTTGGCCGCTCACCCGTTTTGCTAGCCGGAAATGAAGGTCCGGGCTGAATGGGATAAGTCATCCTGATTAGGTGAAATTCAGTGTTGAATTAAATAGCGCGCCAAACTAAAATACGAGATTTTCCTCTTCTCTACACCCTACCCAGATACAGATAGACAGCTGAAACTGACTTCTACTTAATATTGGAGAAAAGAAACTGGGTAGTCTTTGTGCATTTTCTTTTATACCGGAATGTGTTGTTATAGTAATGCATGGTGTCGCCTATTACCTGTGGTAGTAGAATTTTTTTTTGTAATCAAAGAAGATGATCTCACAGCCTTTTCTTATTCCTAAAATTTAGTAATGTAATTTCTTTAATGTATGAATATTGTTCGTGAAAAGATGTTGAAAATAAAATTTAATTAAAATAAGCTTTTGGAAAATTGGGACGTAAACTGTGAACTAACTTACTGGTTGTCACGTGACTCAGATACTTCAGTGTTTGTACATCTGCACTGGGGTGGTATAAGAGATACTACAAACATAGGATTGATTGAATCTAGCCAAACTATGATTTTACTTATTCAAATCATTTCTACAGGCGAGAATTGACCTTATTTATTTTCTTCTAATTATGGATTTTACAATGGGAATGACTGATTGATTTTGACGGCATGTTATTTTATGCTTAGATGTTCAGGTAGTCCAATTGTCCTTTGGGAGTTGATATCGATCACTTTAGCGATCTCTGATTTAACCGATTTTTTTTTTTAATCTATAAACGTGAGTCCGTAATTTTACATGACTTTAACAGCTATAGATAATCTTTCAATGATTAATTACACTGGTTTACAAAAATAAATATTTGGTCTGAGGCAAGAATGGGGATAGGTGTTTTTTGTTAATTTTGGTGTGCTGAATTCAAATTTATAAATAATTTTGCTCTATCACCTCTAGTTTTCTGGCTTTTAAATAGTCTCATTTTAGTATAAACAGAGAATATATGTGCATATTTCAAGAGTTGCAGCAGCTTATAACAGATAAAACAGGATAGATAAAGAACACTGATTGAATCAATATACTTGGATGACACAATTACACAATTCATAGTACCACAGACAGTCAAAAGTGTGTTTTCTAAGAAGATCTGGTGTATTTTGCTTCCGGGATGTCACGCAAGAGCATCCAGCAGAAGTCTCCCAAACATGCCGGGGTTCCATCTGCCTTGATAGTTGCTCTCCATCTTTGTAATGTCTTAGTGGAATTTTTCTCCATGCTCATCACTCACTGCTCCAAGGTTTGGCGGGAAGAAGTTGAGGTGGGAATGGAGAAAATGAATCTTGAGTGACATTCAGCACCCCATATCCTTGTAAGACTTTAGCAACTTCTCAATACAGGCTTGGTAATCTGGTACGCGTGTGTTACCAAAGAAGCCACTACAGACTGACTTGAATGCTTCCCGTGCTCTCAGTTCCTTTAAGTTAAGAAGCTCCTCAAAATCAGTATCCTTCAACACTTCTCGGATCTGAGGTCCGACAAAGATGCCCTCTTTGAGCTTAGCAGCACTAAGACCTGGGAACACAGTAGAGAAGTGTTGGAAGGCAGCACCATTTTTGTGTAAGGCCTTCACGAAATTCTTCATCAAACCAAGCTTGATGTGAAGAGGAGGAAGAAGCACCTTATTCATTCTACCAGAGGATTCTCCTTGAGGCTGTGTTCGCCAGGAACAAAAGTGCTTCTAGACCCCCAGTCTTTCTGCTTGTAATGCTGGGATACTGCTCGACTATCCCAGAGACAAAGAAAACAGTACTTTGTGAAGCCCGCTTGCATACCCATAAGAAGACCAATGGCCTTATTTGTTCCGATTCCTGAAACTGGTGATCCTTACATCTTCCTGGACTAGGTTCCACTGTTTAAGCCGAGAAGCCAAGAGTTCTGACTGCTGTTTTGACAGATACAAATCATGAGCAAGATCATTCAGGTCTTCTTGCGTGATCGTGTGGCTCATTGCCACTTGTTCCTGAATATGTAGACTCAATATCTTCCAAAGATATTGACTCGGCAGAATCCCCCAATGAAGGCATTTCTTCATCTGATGAGGAAAGAAGATCCTTATTTACTGGAGGTGTGGGTACAGGAAGATCATCTGAATGGGGAACGGGTCTCATAGCAGATCGAAGGTTGGGATATTTGATCTTTTTCCTAGCAGATGCATTGAAACCAGTTATATTAGTTAAACAGAAATAACAATCATCTGCGTGGTTTCGCGGCTCTCTCCAAACCATCGGGACTGCAAAGTTGAAAGCCGCTTTCTTGCCATTAAACCATGCAGTTATTCCATCGTAGCAGGGTTTACAACAGATGTGCAGAACCCAAGACTTGTCCTGATCACCAATTTTACAGTCAAAATAGTGAAAGTTGGCGGTTCTGAGTAGGGAAGTGATGCTTCGACGCTGTGCAACTGTTGTGAAGTCCCCACACACATAGCAGAATTGGCCTTGTTGAGGCATCCTCGATATTTTGACGTGCTTGAAGCCATTGGAGAATCTGAAAATATAACAAAGTAAAACTAAATGTGCATTTGAAAATGTAATGCTAATATTTAGTAACCCAAAAGATGGGTAACACGATAGTTGAGGGACACCAACCTCCTGCGCCGCCTGCGAGACAACCTCTTCCAATGACTGCCAGAGTGTGGATTGAGACCTGCTGCCTTAACTGTCAAAATCCGTCTTGATATATATATATATATATATATATATATATATATATATATATATATATATATATATAATGTAATGCTATCACTTACATTTAGTGCATAATAACTAAAAAATAAGCCATAAGTCTCACAATATTAGAATTAACCCTGAATTCATATACGCCTTTCTGTACCGTATATGCACAAAATGCACACTATGCATATCTAAAAAACTAGAGGTGATGAGTAAAAACGGATTTCAAATTTGAATTCAGCACCCTCAAATTAGGTAAAAACGGGTATTTTTGTGCTTGCCTCAATTTCTTTGTAAACCAGTGTTATTTAACATTATCGTATTAAGTGAATATCTAAGATGTAAAGGTATTAGTAGATTGGTTGGCGTTAGGAAGGATATTTAGTGGTGTCCCCATTCAACAAGGTTCAATATTAGCATTAGTATAGTCATTGATATACTAACATTGAATGAAAGGAAAGACGAGATAAACTCATATAAACATATAAGACTTTTAAAACTTATATTATATACATATAAAAAAATACTGACAAGAACACACAAAAATATCCCAACAGACAAAATATACAAATATTCTTATATGAAAGGGGTATGAAAACGGTAAGTCTTACTTGATGTAGTTGAATAGAACAACTCTGACCAGAGGGTTTTTACTGTATAATCTTTTCTCTGTAACTGTATGTTGTTCAGAATTCACATACGAAATGAGAGAATTCATTTAAATATGTGTTTTCTCTTTACCCTTCTCTTTTAGGTGTCTCTTCGATTTTGCTTATTTACAAAGATAAAGATGGAGGAAGGAATTGAAGATTGATATAGTAAACAATAAGTTATTTAGTAAGAAGAAATTTAGTGAAAGTTGATCAGTCCCAGCAATGGAACACTTATGAAGCATTGAAACACAAGAAAAAAGCAATTTACAAATATTATATCATTGCAAATTCAATTACAAATGGAAAGACAAGAAGCTAAATCGAATCATGAATAGCATAACAGACACAGAATGCCCTCTGGGTTACTGTTGCGGTGAGGGAGAATATATCACCTGTCAGACTGATTTTAAAGAAAACGACCTTGAAATAGACCTGGCTACAACGTGTGATTGCAGCAGAAGATTTAATGGTTTGCTAGGTTTACGTATCCATTAAACACGTTGGTGCAAACAATGTAATTCTCCTTTCGGAGAATGTGAATCGAATGATGGGGTTATGAATGGGGACAACACCCACAGCGTTCAGGATTCCATTGTTGAGTGACAGCACTCCGGAGAAATTATAAGCAAGAATCGAGCTGGATTTGGTCGCAGAAAAACATCAAGAAAATAAAATGAGCGCAACACCATGGTCTAACGTGCACAAGTGAAATGTGCACGTTATATGAATGATCGTCAATAACGATTTTTACGAACACCTCATTAACATCTGAAAGCAAGCACCTTTAACACTTGTGCGAACTTAAGCTATAAAGAAGAACTTTCGCTATGTTTGTCTTCATGCCCTGTCCGGTGCCAAAAGTTGCTGGTGGCGCCAATGTTAGTAGTACCGCCTTAGCCACCGAAACTGTGGTATCACCACCGGTCGACGGCTGATGAGGACTGGGTATCGCACGTGTTTTTACACGTTGTATGACAAAATAAAAACATAAAATGTCAGATAACAATTACTTATATGTTGTCGAAGAAGAGAAATACTCATATTTTTAATTAAATTATTCTGCAATTATACCAGTGTATAAAAATAGGCAGCTAAGTCTTTTGAGTCAATAAAACTGTAGTCATTATTTTTGTTGGGTTTATGACATCTCAGGTTTACTTTTTTGTTTGGTATCGGCGAGGTCGCTATTTATAAACTTCTCTGGGAATTTTTTTGACTTTTGAAATATTATAAAAGTTATAAAGTGTGAAGAGCTCGTTTCAAGATGTCTGCAAACCCATGTGTGTCCCGTGGGCTGGCATGAACTGAAAGCGGTTGATTCCATTTTTTTTTTTTGCGCGCGCGCCGAAATTTGCACGCAGGTGAAAGTGAAATTTTGGAATTTGTAAATTCGGCAGTTAATAACCGTTCAAATGCCATTGGCTTATTTCAAAGTTGGACTATTAATGGCCCCTTGCAAGTATAAAAGCGAATAACCTGGGATAGCCTCTCTTTTGTCTTTTCCTTTTTACCAATTCATCATCATCATATCGCGCTGGTAGCACGGATATCCCCGACCCTCTCTCGCCACTCCTCCCTATCGTTCATCGCCCTAGGTAGGTCTTCAGGACAGCATCCCGTATCCTCACATAGCTGCTGAATGTATGTTCATGCTGGTCGTCCTGCTTTTGCACGGCCATGTGTGGGGGTCCATAAGAGTACATCTCTTATGAGTTCGTCCCAGCTTCTCCAGCAGTGTCCTGCATGTCTGGCTCGTCTAACTTGAATAGTTTTCGTGATAGGGGGTAGGTGGCCGTACAGTTGGTGTCTTGTGGGGTGTTGCCGCCAGGACTTGTTTAAGATTGCACGTAGCATTCTTGTGTAATTGCCGTCTAGCTTCTTCTCCAGCCGTTTTGTTAGCGTCCATGTAGTGCAGCCATATAGCAGTATCGATGTGACCGCTGCCTGGAAGAAACTGCGTTTCATTTTATCGGTTATGTCTGATTTCCAAATAATCGATAACCTATTGATAGCTGTCCATGCTTTCGCTAACCTCGTTTCGATGTCCTTTTAAGAGGGGTTCCTTCTAGAGTGGAGATGTCCCCCGTTTGATTATAGCACATATATTCCGTTTTGTGTGCATTAACATAGAGGCCTATGTTTGCTGCTGCTCGTTCCAAACTATGCAGTAGTGTTTCGGCTTGGTCAGGTGTATTTGCCAGTATCACTATGTCATCGGCGTAGTCGGCGTCGGTAATTGTTGTTGCGGGGTACCTTCTGCTTCTTTTCTTCGTCAGTTCGAAGCCATTCTCTTTGATTTTGTCAATCGATGTTCTAAGTACGTAGTCTAGACAAATGATAAAGAGGTACGGAGCCAGCGTGTCCCCTTGTAGTGCTCCTGCTACAATGTCGAAGTATTCTGTGTCTCCATCTGGTGATCGTACTTTTACTTTAGTGTTTCTATAGAGAATCGTTATTGCCGCTACGGTTTCTTTAGGTATGCCGTACGCCAGTAGGATTTGTTTCATCTTTCCTCTGTGAATGGAATCGAAAGCCTTGGTAAAGTCAACAAAAATTAATGTCGCTTGTAGGTTTTTTGCCTGTACACCTTCAAGGATTCTACGGATGGTTGATATTTGTGAGGTCGTGGATCTATTTCTTCGGAAGCCATTTTGGTTTTTTTTAGAATTTCTTATTTTCGGGCAGTTTGGTCTTAGTCCAGAAGCAGTCTAAAACGCGCCTACTGGCTAGTTTGCAAGGCAGCGTTAGCGTGTCAACCATTCAGCCGACGCAAGGACGTCGAGCCAAATCGAAAATATAGATTTTCTGTCCGTTAAATCACTCCGTCCAAAAGAAACGGACTTAAAAGTCGTGGAGAAACCGAGAGTGGGTATTCTCTACGCAGAAAGAAAAGATCGGTTTCGTACCACCTGCTTACCCAGAGAGTGTATGTTTCAGTCGACCTTTTGGAACAAAAGGAATATGGAAGAAATTCTACACGAAATTTGAATTCCAACGAGGACCAGCCTACGGAATCGTCAAGACAAGCTACAGAAAAAAGGAAATATTCAACACTAGATACAGGGTATTTTCCCGGTTGTGTGTGGTCTTTCTATTGACAAAAACGGACCAGAAAAGAAAAAGAAAAGAATTTTGAATTCGAATACCCAGCGAGGGTGTTTCGTTTATAAACTGTTTCTTATACCTTCTTTCTGGTTGCAGTCCAACGGTGAGTAAGTCTTTTGACTGATCCAATTCTTTTCCTCCTATTTATTTTATTTTGTTTCACTCCTTTGTATTGTTTTATTCTATGTTTATTTTCTATTTTGTGTTGTAAAAGAGTTAAATCTATAACTCAACCTGCGAAACATATGCTATACGGTCGTAGAATTATTTTGTAAAATTTATTTTTTCAGGAATAAATTCTTTTTTGTGGGAAAAAAAAGTTATTCTATTTCTAGAAATATAGTCGTCGCTTTTTTGCAGGTTAATGTAGAGTAAATATCCCCTCTTCCGTTTTTTTCTCTACCATTTTTGTCTTTCTTTTTCTCCTCTACACAACTGAACTTAGGCTGATTGCTATCTCTTCAGCCGAGGTTTTGTTAACATTCACAAACTTATTTTATGTACCTACGTGTTAGTTTGGTAAAAATTGCATATGATAAAAATTCTAACGATGCTTTATTTTTTTTAAAGGAATCATGAGATATTATTATTTTATTATCTTTATTTTATTTTATTTTATCTTATTTTTTTATTTGTTTTATTTTTATCTAAATTTTATCAATTTATTAATCCTAACAAAACTAATATGGGGATTGAATAATAAATAAAAGTAATAGCAAGAAAATAGAAAAATAAAACTAGATTTTAAAAAAAAGCAAAATAAAATAGATACAAAAAATAACAATCTTCCTTGATGCCTCTGACAAGAAGAACTATCTGGGCATGGTCGAAAAAAAAAAAAAGGAAGCTTCCGGGAGCCAAAAAGAAAATCGGGGAGAAAGAACTCAGACTGCGGCAAGACAGACAGCTATTTTATTGCTCGGGGAGGCCTCCCCCCTTCAAGACTTAGTTGCAAACTTTCATAGTAATAAAATTGAGTCTTAATAGCTTCACTCGTCTCATTGTCTCACCTTCCTTCCTTTATTTTATTTCAACTAACGCGACCAGCAAAAGAAAACAACACGTATTGCAGTTTGAAAGAAGAAATAGCTAACCACCAACCAGTACCACACATAAAAATCAAACCCATACTAAACAGCTTTTGGACAAAGTCAGACGAAATATAAGAATAAAAGTTTTGAAAGGAAATGTAATTTCACAGAAAGTCCTTCATTTTAAACAACGGAATTTTTATCGTCTCAATGATTTGAGAACAAATCTTCCAACTCAGAGTTTAAAATATAAATGATTAGTAAAGGAAAATGTCGTAACGCGGAGTAAAAGGATATTTTAAAACATCAGAACTAGAGGGGAATATAATCACCCACTCGTCCAGCGTTTGTGAGCTGTATTTTAAGATTTTCCGAGTTCCAACTAAACCAGAATTGACATGAAGTCAGGAGGTGGTGGCACGCACGAATGGAGATGCATACGTGGCAATTTATCAAAAAAAGAATGCTTGATTCTCGCGACATTCCCCTTCAGGTGTGCCTCGGGCACAAAAAAATTAACTCATTCCTGCCTTTTTTAAAGAAGGAGGCAATTGATGCTTGGGGGAAAGACCCCTCCTGTGAGCGGTATTTATAGAAAACATCCTTACGTAGCTGTATACATGTTCCAAGATTCAATCACCAAATTTATTGATATATTCATTTTTGTAAATTTGGTCCATATAAACTCAAATAATTCTCTTCTGCACTGAATGTTATCTAAATATCGATTTTATATGATTTTTGTATACAACATAAATACAAAGTCGAAACGATCTCTGACACCCATGTGAGGTTTTTTAGTTTAATAGCATATCAACTCTTAATGGTTATTTAATGCCAAATTCTGTTTTTACACATATATCATTTGTAAGTGAATAGTTTGGAGGTGCCCGTTGTGTAATTGTTATCGTCGTAGGAAATGAACACGGCGACACGAGTTCAAATCCTGGACGAGACTGATTGTATTTCACATAGCACTAATACCCTTGGGAAAGGTATGAATCCAATTATTCTCCCTCCAGCTAAATAGTAGGACGGACTAGGTTCCTCAGCCTTGGTGAGGCAACTAGTCTAGGAGAAGGAAAACTCTGAATTCAAACCTGTTAAACTCCGCTTAAAAATTGACCATGTGTCATATCCTGCCCGAGCGGAGGGGTTG
Organism: Sepioteuthis lessoniana; assembly: GCA_963585895.1. NCBI lineage: Eukaryota > Metazoa > Mollusca > Cephalopoda > Myopsida > Loliginidae > Sepioteuthis > Sepioteuthis lessoniana. Next base: position 73,633,485 of record OY757906.1, on the reverse strand, counting down.
GTAAATTGGTAAGTGAATAGTTTGTAGGTAATTTTTAAACGAGTTACAACTCATGTTTGCACACAGTTAAATGGTTTCAAGTGTTGTTATTTAAATTAGTAATGCTATTTATCAAATATTCCAGTTTAATTTGATATTAATCATTTGTTTGTACATAGTTAAATGAACTAAAGTACAGCAATTTAACACCAATAATTCCATTTATTAAATGGTTTTAAGTATTGCTATTTAACACCAATAATTCTATTTGATATTAATCATTTTTTTGTATACTGTTGAATGGTTTCAAGTATTTAACCCTATTTATTTTATTTAATACTAATCAAATTGAACAGTTCTATTTGTTTCATAGATGGGACCCAAACTGGTATTACCACTCCGGGTCAGAGGTGATCTGAGAGTTATGGCAATGAAGGGGTACTCCACATACCCCAAAGTGCTATAACTGAAATCTCGCCATAAGACGCAGTTTACAATCATACCCAGGACACTCGTTGTGGGGGGTCTTACTGATGCAGTCAACGCATTCTACACTCCACCAGCCGACAGGGTGAGATACACATGTCTACCAGTTATCTTTCCATTAGTTTTATATACAGATGTAAAGTTTGAAATGTTGCTCACGTTATTGCAACTTGAATCGTAATCGCCCACTCTGATTATTATGGATCTTCTCCTCCTCCTCTTCCCCCTCCTCTTAACGAATAATAAAAATAAAAGTAACGCGTTAAAGTTTTTGCAACTTAGTTTTTATTTCCTGGATATTAAGAATATCTGTTATAAATGTTTGATGTAATGCATAAAGAGAAATCAGCTTTGATACCATTTTCACTTAAATGATAAGACATCATCAGTCCTTTCTTGTTAAATACTATGGCAAAGTAAAAGACAGAGACTTTTATCAATTGTGAGAAACAAAATTTTAAAAGTCACATATTTGTACTATCATGACTAAACAAGATGTTACAAAAACAATTTCTTTTGTCAATTCGAAAATGTCGACGGGACGTGTCAATTCACATGATATGAATGTAAAAACAATATTCTTGTCAAATTAAATCTGCTTTCTTTATTTAATAGCATATCAACCTTTGTGGGTTACTTAATGCCAAAGCGATCCTTTTAGAAGACCAATAGTGGTACTATTTATTCCATTCCTGGGAGGATTCATAGCTTTCCCGAGCACTTTAACCATTACGCCATGGGGATTTTCCCTGTCAAATTAGAGTTGACCTCAGAGAAGTCATCTTGATTAAAGAATGAGCTGACTCAAATCTATGAAAACAAATCTAGGTTGTGTAAATTAAAAATTAATGTTACCAGCCCGGAGATAATTGACTGGACAACAATGACGTAAATGATGAATGAGATTTGTGAGGGATATACCTGAGTATCAAAGAGAATTCCCAATATTTAGTCAAGTCCCCACTCACCAAGAACAATATTAGCATTATTATATCCGTGATATACTAACACTTAACGAAAGACAAGATAAGCTCATTAATACATACAGAAATATACAACCCTTTATATAGATAAATTACGTGACGGTGGAATTACACTGAAAAGAATACACAAACATGTCCCATGGTAGAATTATACATGTATTCTCCCATGAACAAACAGTATGTAGAAGGGGCTAAAATAGCAGGAAATTGACAAGTGTGGTTAATTTAGACATATTGTTATACTGTTCTCTAGCAGGGTCCGAAACAACGTCTCTACTATTCAAAGAACAGGGATAAATAGAGATCAATAAGAAGTTTCTAGGAATGTCATATGGGACACTCTACGGGACCCTGAAAAGCATGTAAATTATGTAAGGGAGATAATTATTTATTGTATTCCTACACGTGTTTTAAAAAGTTGCGTTATATATATATATATATATATATAGAGAGAGAGAGAGAGACTCTAAAGGAGATCTTGTTTAACCCAGAGATCCACTGAATTTGGATAAAATGAAATTGGTTTTAATGACTTGCTTCATCAACTTTGCTATCTTCTGTCTCACTGTTTTACAGCCAAATGAAACTTTACAGAACTTGTGACGGAGTTGTTATCCCTCACTTAAATAATGTTAAAGGTGAGTTAAGGTACTATTTACCAACCCCTCCGCTCGGGCAGGATATGACACATGGTCAATTTTTAAGCGGAGTTTAACAGGTTTGAATTCAGAGTTTTCCTTCTCCTAGACTAGTTGCCTCACCAAGGCTGAAGAACCTAGTCCGTCCTACTATTTATCCATAGCTGGAGGGAGAATAAGGGGGTTAAAGGTGAGTTAAGGTACTCAATTACGACAAATATACGAAGACAACTTTCAATGTTGATACCAAGCTGTCTGCTACAATCTAATCCTAATAATTATATGGTTTCAAGTAATCATCTCTATTTAATAATAACTATTTCTTAGCACAGTATTATATGGTTTCAGGTAAGTAATTATAATCCTTCGTTAACAACTATAACTTCAAGTAACTATCCTTATACAAATAATTTACAGTTATGTGGTTTCAAGTATCCCTATCTCGTTCTAATAATTTTTAAACAGATCTATTTTACTCATAGGTGGAACCTTAACAGGTACTACCGCTTGAGGAGAGAGTGGATCTGGGAGTAATGCTAATGAAGGGGTACTAAACACTCCCCCAGATCTCCAGAATAGGAGCCTGATCATCAGATCAGTTTAATGTCATACCCAGGCCACCTCGTTTTGGAGAGGTCTTACCCATCTGTAGGGGATGCTGTCAACATATTCTAAGCCCTGCTGATAGGGAGGACCTGGGGATAAGACTCAAAGATGAATTCTTTCTCTTTTCTTATTTCACATTGGCGAAAACCACTATCCCGAGGGAAACGGAGTGATACCAACTTTCAAAAAAAAGTGGGCGATTCACGAGGAAAGATGTGTGCGTTTTAGGGACAGTACGAAGAAACAGGTCGATGTGGCGAGAAATCGAAGAGACGGTTCCACAAAAAATAATCGTTTTAAGAAGCAAGGAAGTATCCTCCCTTTTTGTCGTGTATGACACAGAATTGTTGGGGTTCGTTCTGCCTTTTTGTTTCTTGTTCCACGTTTTTTTCTTGTACCATGTTTTCTTTCAGATTCTTTACACATGTGTCTCTTTGTGTTCCCTGTATTTGCTTGATTTTAGAATTCTTATTGCTTTTTGGACTGTCAGACAGGGTTCACCCACTTGTTGAATAAATACGAGAGATTTCTTTCTTTCTTTCTTGTTCTTAAGCTTTATTTATTTGGTCTCTGTGTTGTTATCGTTGTTGTTGCTCTTCGTTGTCCTTTATTTTGCTTGCACGGTTTTAAATGACGAAATTCAGCCGTTACTATAGTTGGAAAGTCAGTCAGCAGTATGGCTTTAAAAGGTGACTTTGCGACGGGAGTCAGTTCATAACACTTATTTCACCCGGAAGTTGACTGTTGTGAAAATTTCCGACTTCCTTTTCGATTGAATCTAAAATAACACTACGTAGGCAAACGAATTGGCCTATCGGAGACGCAAGATTTTTAATACAACGAGAGCACAGAAAACAAAGGACATCCACCATTCATATATCTAATAATGTCTGATATTTGGAATATATCGATTCGACTGATTGGGTTGTGCCTAAGAGTGTTTATGTGTTAGATTTGATACCGTGTTTGTATTTACCCAACACTTCCACCGTGGATGGGATACGACACAAGGTCAATTTTTAAGCGGAGTGAAGCTGATCTGAATTCAGAATTTCATTTCTCCTAGACTCGTGGCCTAACCAAAGCTAAAGAGCCCAGTCTTCCCTACTATCTACCCATAGTTGGAAGTAATTGATTCATACCTTTCCCAAATGATGTGAAACGCAAATAGCTTCGTCTAAACGGTCTCTTTCATAATTATAAGCCTTGCTTCCCCACTTCAGCCTTTTTAAAGGATTGGGGATAACGATATGCAATAACGTTGATGCAGCAGCCAGCCAGACGACACGGACACTCGGAGAAAAGGATCAGTCCACGAACAGACAACATTACTGGGACTATCGTCAACTCTTCAAGGCCAACATCGACAATACCCCCGGGTTAACCAGCGACTTAACAACCGGAACATCGATCATCCGACTTCTGCGATACAACTCTCCGTTTGTTTCCAGGCACCTGGCCACGGAGCTGCACTTACGACCTGTGCAGAGTATCAAGACTAGTTCTTGATTTTCTACATTTGCTGTCGTCAAGAATTATTTGACAGCCGAGTCTACTCTTTTAAGACCAGCATGGACTCTCGACATCGCAAGGATTTGTGGCGATTTAGGAATTACCAAAAAACTCCCAACCGGATATTGACTCGTCGGCTGCCTGATACAAAATGTATAAACGCGTCGCCACGCATAAGGCTCCACGCATCCATCCGGTTAAAATCAGAAAAAAGAAAAATAATAAAATGTAAAGTAGCCAATGAGAAGCGGTCGCGCCAAAATTGGAAGGATTTTCGAGTAGCGAATTTGGAGCCGGTGAAGAGAGATAAATACTCAGGTTTTCTGTGAACCGACCTCTTTTCGGGTAGTGACGTCGAACCGACAACACCGATTTTGCTATCTGGTGTTTTGGGCACCACGCTATGTCTTTAGACGTAGCGTTGGTTAGTCCATTCACCAGGTAAATAAAGGAAAGTATGAAAGAAATGTTTTTCGTCTTTTGTCTGTTTCTATCCTTTCTTTGCATATTTCTTGTGGACCTTCTTTGGGCAAGGCATTGCACCGGCCAAGTCAACGTGGGGTAAAGCAAAATAACCAAAATATGGAGTCAGATATCTTACGGCAACACAGTCTTGCCCTTAGCCACTGACCTTCATAAAAATTTTAAACCCTACAGATTACACACCAACATTGACCATATTCGGCCGCAGCGACTCTGCATAGATTCTTCGTGTACGATCCACCCAATAAAACTCGGCATTTTAAATCCAACCATCTCACCTTTTCGTCATTTCCTTGCCTAAATATTTGCGAGCGGTTTAAAAAAAAGTCCACACTGAAGTAGTAATTTACTAAGCTTTGTGCTTAAATGAGGCACCCAATGAGACTCGAACTCATTCGTGAAGGTTTGCTAGTCCAGCTTGCTAATTATCACATCACCCGAGGTTGCATCCAGATTCAAGTTAAAGACCAAAAAACAAGTAAACATTTTTCTGTCAGTTTTTTTCTTTCGAAATAAAGTGGTAGCCAGTCTGATTGGCCAACACTTAGAACTAGACAGCTAAGAAATCTTTTCCTCTCCTTTCCTATGACGGTAGGAAAAAATATTACCATATATGGAAACAAAATACTATCCAACACCGACAGAAATTTAAAATAAATTTAAGAAAAAAAAAGTAAAAAAAGAATGTCTGATAAAAAAATAAATTTTTACTGAAGATATTTCTGAAAGAAGCACTTTTTGACTACAATAGAAAAATTCAATTTTCTCCAGAAGATATTTCTGGTAGCCTTCAAAGAAATGAACTGTTAAATCCACTGTTACTGAGCAAGTCTTACACAAAGAACATTTTATGCAAGTTTTCAATTGACTTAAAAAAACAAAATTTCTCCCCAACCACAAAATAGCAGTGAATCCATCTTAAAAAAAAATTTTAAGAGCGAGTATCTCCCTATTCATTTTTATTGTTTTATGGTGGGATAGAAATTTATTTATTTTTACGTTATACATTAAAGATATAATCTTCATTCGTAAACCATTTTATTTATTTTAATATTACTTTCTTTGGTCACTTTATCTATGTAAGAGACATACAACAACACAATATTTCTTTTTCTAATTTTAGTTAAAATGTTGTATATCTTGCATAACAATCCTATTGTTATTCATAATTATAGTCGCCCAGTCGGCTGGGGCAATAGAATACACCGACAGCTTCTCTGCAGAAGGGTAAGACCCCCCACCAATGAGTGTCCTGAATAGGACATTAAACAATCTGATGGTGAGGCTCCAGTAATGCTGGAGCTTTGGGGAATGCAGAGTACCTCTTCATTACCATCGCTCCCAGGGCCACTCTGGCTCGGAGTGGTAGCACCTGATAGGTTTCTATGAATGGGTCAAATAGAGATAAATTGAACTTCTGTTAAACTGAATTGCTTAAGATAGAACTGTTTTAACATTAAACTGAACTGTTTTGACAATCAATTATTTGTAAAAAACTGTACTTATACTAAACGGAATTGTTTGAAATTTAATTCAGCGTTAAATGACCCGAAAAGGGTTGATACGCTGTAAAACAAAACAACCAATCAAACAACATAATTATAGACAATGTAGATATTATCAATGTCCTCCTCCCTAGAAATTGTTTAAAAGAAAAAATACAAAAATGATCTCTTTTTAAGGAGAGGATATTTGAAATCAATATACATAAGAATCCATGATTTACAACACGCTGTCATTTTCTTCTTGTTGGGTACCAATTGCCAACTATTTACTACTTGCAACAAAACAGATTGTTAAAGAATAACCTAAACTATTTTTAAGAAATGACCCCCAAAATTTGTGTGGCGTAGCAGATTTGATGAGAGTGCGTTTAAAAGGCCACTTTCGACAGACATAATTTTAAAAAACCTATTGCCGATATTTTTTTTAAATTTATCTAAAATTTACATCGGTGTTGGACACTATTTTGGTTCCATGGAATGTTATTTTTTCTACCGTCATGGAAAAGAGGAAGAAAAGATTTCTTACCAGTTTGAGTGGCTAAATGTTGGCCAATTAGACTGTTTACCACTTAATTAAAAAAAAAAAAAAATTGCGGAAAAATTATTTCCGCAGTAAATATACTAAAATTGTTTACAAAGGAGTGTGGAAGCTTTGGATTTTAATGTGGCTCTTTTTTTTTAACTGCTCGCACCATTTTTTTTTTAATTTTTAGAGATATTATTTCTTACTTTTAGAGAAAAATTTTCGGAATAAAATATTTCTGAAGTTTAATATCGAAGAAAAATTTCTTCGTTTATGTTATATGACCGAAAGTGATCTCTTTCTAATTTATCGTACATACAAAATAATGATTGCAACTGGCGCCCACGAGAGCATCTTTCTTTAAAATGGAGAAAAGTGGGTTCAGCGCATAGCGAAATGTCGATGAAATTTGTCAAAAATGAAAATAATTAAAAGTAATTTTTCGGCCAATCCGTGACCTTCACGGTAAAAATAAAAACTAAACAATCTAATCCGATCAGAAAAGAAAAACGGTATTAAAGACAAATTTCTCGACAGCGGGCACTGATCAAAAGAAGGCAGACGACGATCCGCGGACCAAAACTCCAACTGAGAGAGACGGAGACAGAGGCAAAACTCGAAACCACGCATCAACCACATTGACCTTCCTCTTCTCCGTTTTAAAGAAATCGACTTACTCATAAATCACCGAACACCCCTCTCCTCTCTGCACCGTAACATCTGATTGACCGCGTCCAACAATCCTACCACGATGAAGCACGGGACATTTTTTTTCTACTTTTTAATTCTTTCTCAACAAGTTTTTACAAAACCGGCTATTTGGACAATTGTTAAAATTTTTACGTGCCATCGTGTTCTTTGTTTTGCAGCAGTGTGTGTTTTTTTTGTTGTTTTTTTTTTTGTTTTTTTACTTTCTTTGCAACCATACGCTGATATAACAGTTTGTAAATTTAATTCTGAATTTCTATCAAAAACATGTCTTTGAAAGGAACGTTTTGTTCAGAAAATGTAATTTCTGAAAGTTAATTCATTGGTGTAAATACTTGTTCGAAGGTTATTTTTTTTTTTTTTTTTTTTTTTTCGAAAGCAAAGATCCCCCTTGTGTTTGTAATTCGCTTTAAAAGTGATTTCTGAATTTTTGAGAAGCTGGAGGCCCAGATTCAGAATTACCAACAACCAGTTTGCTGAAATCCTGCCAGTAAAAAGAAAGGAAAGAACTAATATTTTTGTATGTTTTTTCAACAAAAAATTGGTTTGTTTAAATCTTCAAGTAATTCTATTACTTTTTACATTCTATATTGTAAAAGTTTTGTTTGTTCAAATTATGAGTGATTTTATTTCTTTTTCCTTTTTATATTGTAAATAAGTTATTCGAGGTACACTTTCGTATGCATTTTTGTTACCCAGCACAACCCTTTTTTTTACATTCTTTGTACTAAATATTTTTTTAACTTCGCAATACCTTTTCTCTTTTTATATTTTTGTATTTACTCTTGTAATGATTCCTAAATGTTTTTATAGGCATTCTTGTTCCTTAACGTCAGTTTTACCAAGAAATAGTAAAAAAAGTATGTTCAATGTCGAATCTCATCCAATTTATTGAACATATAATTAACTGCAAATAAAGAAATGAATAAAGGAAGGACACTACAATTAGCCTTTAAGTTATCTCCGTTGAGAAATTATAATGATCAGGGCAAGCGTGATCTACTGTATAAATTTAAGTTGCTAATTGCTTTATTCTTTCAGATCATCTTAATGCGCGTGCGTTTACGAAATTCTCGCTACGGTGTGCATTGATCAGATTATATGTTTATGAGTGAATATTATCAGAATAGTCGTCCATAGTCGAGGGTGACCCGAAGGCTCCCTTTTCGATAGCTACTACACCAAGGTGTAGGGGAGGGCGCTACTCCATTCCCAGGATTGCTCCACTTTACCCTTGAACCGTACCTTATAATGCTGAGTGTTAAGCAAGGTGGTATCAAGTACCATTTTAAAAGTCTTTGGTATGACTCGACCTGGGATTGAACCCAGGTCTCCCGGGCCATTGGCGAACACTCTAACCGCTGGGCCAATGAATGGGCAAAGAATAAAGCATTTTAAAATTAATGTATTCGTAGATAGTATTTTCTTTAACTTAAACAAAAATAAATTCCTATGTATTTCAAAGTTTCCTAAATTAGGGGTCGACTGTTTGTGAGCTGGAACCCCTGGCAAGATGGACTACTTAATTCATGCCACCTCAATAACAATACCATATAGATATATAAGTTAGCTGACTGTAATCGAGAGCAACCTGAAAGCTTCCTTTTCAATAATTACACCCCAAGGTGTAGGGGACGGCGCTACTCCTTTCCCTAGATTGCTCCACTGACCCTTAATCCGTACCTTATAATGGTGAGTGTTAAGCAAGGAGGCATCATTTTTTGAGTTTTTTGTATGATTCAACCCTAGTCTCCAGGACTATTTGGCGAACATTCTAACCATTATGCCAATGGGATGTGCAGTTCTTAGTCAGCAGTGTTTATTTATTTTGTTAGGGGGAGTGTTTTTTAAACTCCGGTTTGAAAAAGTAGAGAAATCCATTGACGTGTTACAAATAGATATTCCGTATTAAACTTTTAAAAAATTTCTGGCCAATCCAAAAATGAGGCTCTTATTATTTTGGCCTCTGCGTTCCTGGGGGCCTCCGATACTAATCGATCGGTGATCCGCCTTGCCCTAAATTAAATGTTGGTTAGTTAAGTGTTATATCAACCCTTGTCAGTTATTTGATGCCAAATCCTGTTTATACTATATTAGAAATTTGATTTATAAACGAATAATTTGTTGGTGACAAGTATTCGACGAGCTAGAGCTTATTTGTTTGCTCACAGTTAAATGTTTCAAGTATTGCTATCTAACATTAATAGTTTTATTTGCACATAGTTAAAAAAAATGATTTGTTTGCGTAAAGTTAAATGGTTTCAAGTATAGTAAATGATTAAACAATTCTATTTAACCCCTACATGGGACCCTAACAGGTACTACCACTCCAGGTCAGAGTGAACCTGAGAGTGACGGCAATGAAGAGATACTCCACATTCCCCAGGATTGGAGCCTCAGCATTAGATGCAGTTTTGTGTCATAGCCGAGACATTCGTTGGTGGTGGTCTTAACTCTCTATAGAGATGCAGTCGACGTATTCTACAACTCAAACCGATTGGGCTGCCTAAATTACAATGCTTTACAATTAAACATCCTCTTAAACTTCTTTCGGAATAAGATGTTCTGATAAAAATTTGGTCGAGTGTTCAAATGGCTATTCTACGGATGAAAATGTTTTAAAAAAATACAATATTTATTCAAGTTTTTGTCCGACAATTTCACTGTTTTCTTCAACGTATTCCTCATTCCTCTCTCCCCGCCTTTTCCCTTTATTTTATTGTTCTTTCTTTCTTCTTTTTTTTTTTTTTTTTTTAGACTTGATAGAATAAAAAGAAATAATATTTTAGGTTTCAATAAAATTAATAAAAAATGAAATAAAGCATTCTTCTCTTTTCCGGAACTTATTGTTATTTGTCATTGATGTAGATTCCAATGAGTCATTCACACAATGCATATATATCTGGCGCCTTGTGAGCATCAATACTAACATTAGCAAACAGGATTTGCTTATCAGGTTGACCAATCGGGGCTTTAGTCGCTGATGGAACACAAGTGACAGTCAATTAAAATAAGCCAATAAGGATACAAACTTATTAGTTTCGTCATAGATTTTTTTTCTCTTAACCCAGCAGCTGTGTCTTTCGACCGAAAAATACTCAACTTGACAGATTATATACAACTGTTTGTTAATGCTACGCTTAGTAAACTCAATTGGCGTTTGAGAAAACCACAACTACAACTGGAGTGATTTGATACTAGGTTCGAATCTTAATGAATTTAGATTATTTGTTGTTTTCACCGAATATGAAAGGTATTATCTTATTTAAAGAACATTATCGGATTGTTTTTTGTTTTTTCATTCAGTCTGTAAACATTTGTTTCGTCAAGAGGCACGTTTGCGTAGGAAATGGAATCGGCGACCCGAGTTCAAATCCTTGACGAGGTTGTTTGCGCTTCACTTCACGTTAATGCTCTTAGGAAAGGCATGAATCCCTCTATTCTCCTCCACTCCTCTGTGAGTAAATAGGACAGACTGGGTTCTTTAGCCTTGGTAAGGCAACTAGTCTGAGAGAAGAAAACTGAATTCAAACAACTGTACTCCGCTTAACAAATTGACCTTATGTCACATCCTGCCCGTGGTGGAAGGGTCAGGTAAGTACATATATTTTAGGGCGCCTCGCATGGTGCAATGCAAGCTAGACAGGCAGACGATTACTTGTTAGTTGGAGTATCATTGGGTACCCCATGCACCCCGCTTTATGTTATAACTAAGCAAAAGCTCAATAAATATCTGAAAGTATTTGCCAAGCCTTCGCTGAAACTAGAACTCAGGTCTCAGATTGCTTACAATACCTGCTTATTTTAATCCTAAGTCACCCAATATTTAACACTCAAATGGAATTTTTCTTTCATGCCTTGATTGTCGGAGATAAACGAATAAAAATATTTACTTGGATTGAACAATTTTTATGTTTGATTTTTTTTTTTTTTTTCGTTTTACGATTAAAAATATCAAAATTAGAATATTATCATTTTAAATACAGGATTATTCAACCTAATAAGAAATTTTATTCAAAGTAAGTGTCACTCTTTAAAGGGTATAATAATTCTGTTGGCAGAGATTTGGATACGCTGAATGTATTCCCTACAGAAAGATAATACCCCCACCAAAAAAATTGGTGTCCTTAGTAGGATATTAAACTGTATCTGATGATGAGGTTCCAGTTACTCCCAGGTCCAATCTCACCCGAAGTGGTAATATCTGGTTGGTTATCATCTCTAGGTCCAATAGATCTGTTTAAAAATCATTTCTATTTGACAGGACCGAGTGCAAAACAAAAATCTCTTAAGAAACAACTATACATAAAATGTAAAGGTACAATGAACGTAATTCCCTAACCTTTAAGCATGACAGATAGACATGACATTAAAATCAGTCAATCACTCAATCAATCGAACTGCATGAACCTTGCCGAAGGATTTTTAGTTAAATTTATCTGCACCTTTTATTCAAAATGAATATAATTATTCAAAGAAATTTTCTAAAGATATCGAATAAAATGAGCAAAAATATATTAAATGCTGGAAAGCTAGATATAGCAAAAGCAACCACTATATTATTTAGTTAAACTAGCAGTACTAACCCATATTATATCCGGGTTGCAAGATAGTCATTATCAAAAATAAAAGACCTTCAATTACTTTAAAGTTTGAGATATTTCATCGAATTTAATAAGTTTTTATCGTTTGTTTACTGTGAGTTATTGCTCTGTTTATACTGAGCGTGGTGCAATGAAGATGACTCCATGTTTGTATGGAGATCTCAGAACATCTTGTACAAATGTAGCAATAACTAAGAGAAGTGAGTAAGCGCAATGAGCGCATTTGCAGGTCTGACTCTTAACTGTATCTGAAAGGTTAGTCGCAACAGATCAAAAGTAGCGGAACTGTATCTGTACGGGCTGCTAGGCATTTGGCGAATTATAATAAAATGATGAAATTGATTAAATTTTTAACTTTCAGGAATTGTTAGCGTCAACCATGAGAAGGTTCTTCTAATTCATTCAACAAAAATTATTTGATTTTTAACTCCCTAAAATAAACTACTTCTAATGCCAAGGAAATGTTAAGTAATTTTAAAAAAATGTGCAAAAATGCACTAATTAAATTATAAAAATTACATACGTTTGTATCGTAATATTTATATAACTATTTCATAGACTAATATTATTTATTTATCATTAGTCAGTATTCGTTTTCTTGAAAATGAATAAATGAATAAGATTAATTAGACGACCAGTTCGGATTTAATGTGCAGTCATTTTTCATCAGTTAATGAATGAGTTCTGAAGATTTTATCAAAATTGTATAATTTGTTGTCTTTTAGAAGGTTTTCTTTTAATCATTCATCTGTCTCTATCTCTTCCATTTCTTTCTCTCTCTGTTTTCCCTTCCTTTTATTTCCCTCTTTCTTTCTTTCTTTCTTTCTTTCCATCGAAACAGAGGATAAGCGTTTGAAGTATAGCGTTATCACCTCTTTCTTTCTTTCTTGATTTATTTTTTCGATAGTGTATTGCATGTCCTTTTTCTTTTCTTTCTTTCCACACTATTAAAACGGAATGGTCAACTATGCGAGATGATGATAGGTTGTAACATTCGAGCATATGTATTCATCTCTCTCTCTCTCTCTCTCTCTCTCTCTCTCTCTCTCCATATATATTATTATATATATATTGTAAATATGTTTGATTTTACCATAATGTTAACTTAATCTGCACATGTTCTTTCCTTTGTGATGTGTAAAAACTAATGTCTTTGACAGATGAAGAAAAGAAACTTAATTTTACTTTGCTAAGATTAGTATATCTTATTCTAACAGTAATCTTACGGGGCTTACATTGACTGTATCCCCTGCAGAGGGTTAAGACCCTTTCCTACCAGAGGTGCCTTCAGCATAACACTAAAATGCATCTGATGGTGAGGCTACAGTTCAGAGGAATGTGGAGTACACCTACATTGCCATTACTCCCAGGTCCACTCTCACACAGAGTGATAGTATCTGTTCGGGTCTCATCTATGGGTCAAATAGATTTGTTTGAAAATCATTTGTATCTCATTGAAATAATTTATACCATATAACTGTGTGCAAAATATTTATTTTTAGAATGAAACGATAATTATTTTCTCGCGATTATTTCTATTCGTAGTAGTTACTTGAAACATATAACTGAGAGTAAACAAATGAGTATTATTAAATAGAAATAGTTACTTGCAACCATATAAATTATTAGTATTAGATAGGAATACTTAATATCATATAACACTGTGCAAACAAATGATTATAAACAATATGAAAAAGTGAAATTTTAAAAAATGCAATGGAACATTGAAAATAGTTATAATTTAAAACATGCAGAAATGAAAAAAAAATTCAGCATTAAATGACCTATAAAGAGTTGATATGCCAAGAACTAAAGAAGCAAAACAATAATCTTACCGGTGCTTTGAATAAAATTCCTTAAACTTTGAATAAGAGTACTTTATGTTTTTTTTTTTTTCATTTTGTTGCTTTTTTTCTTATTTATATTTTTATTTTTCTCATAACAGTCCATTTTGAATAGAGATACTTAATTTTTGAGGCACGCTTAGCATCCTAGGAAATGTAATCGACAATCTTACATTAAAATCCTGAATGAACTAGTTGGTGTTTCACTTCGTACTAATGAACTTAGGAATGGCATGAATCCATCTCTTCTCCTCCCAGCTATGGATAAATTAGTGGGTGGTTGGGTTTTTATGGCATATCAACCTTTGTTGGCTATTTAATGCCAAATCCTGTTTATACATATATATTGAATATATATGATTTGTAAACACATTTTGTAGATAACATTTTAAAACAATCCTGCGCTCTTTTTTTTTTGCGCACAGTTAAATAGTTTCAAGTATTGCTATTTAACAGTCACAATTCAACACAATCCAGTCATTTGTTTGAACACAGTTTGTAAGTAATTTCATTTTTAAATGAGTTTAAACTAATTTATTTGCACACGAGTATTGTTATTGTTTCTACACAATTTAATTGTCAAACAGGTTTGGTTGGGTTAGCATTGTAGGTTATTTAATGCCAAATCCTCTTTATACATATATCAAATATATGATTTGTAAGTACACTTTGAAAATAACAGTTTTTAAAAAGTCTGAGCACAGTTGATTAATTCCTATCTAACACGAATAATTCTATTCACTATTAATCATTTGTTTGCACACAATGAAGTGGTTAGAAGTATTGCTATTTCAACATTAATTATTCTATACAACATTACTCATTCGTTTGCACACAGTTAAATGCTTTCACGTATTGCTATGTGTGACATGGCACTGCGGTGTGAAAACACACGGGAGTGATTCCTCCTTTAATCTGCTGGTCGAAAATATCTAGGGATAACACGAAATGATCAGCTATATGCCCATATTATGTTTTTAAGATCCGGACAACAAATCAAACGCTAATGGGAGACGAATGTCACCGCATAATTAAGTAAGTAAAAAAAGCCTGCACCCAGAAACAGAGAACAAACACAGCTTTGCAACAATAAAAGTATTTAGTATATATAAAAAAGAAATGTCGTTCAAATTTTTTACATTCAAAGTTCTAACATGAGTGGCAAATTCAGTCAGTTATTCATCTAAAGCCTAAGCTTCTATAGCCAGGGCTGTTTGGCACAAGGTCAACAAAGCTTAGAGCTCGGAGAAGCTACTTCAACTCTTACCTTTCTCGTTCTCGTTCTGACTGCTTCTGTTCTGGTCCCTCTGTTCTGGTCTCTGTTCTGGTCCGTGTTCAGTCTGTTTACTATTATTCTAGTTAATTTATGTAGACTCTTAACCGGGTTGGGGTTGGCGTTGGGTTTAGTTGACTTCAAAGAACCATCAGCCTTCGGCCGAATTCTACACCACATTCTACTTCTAAATCTCCAGTACCGAGGCACACCCGGCAGAACCGTCCAGAGGTACGACGGCCTACCGAATGTGACCCAACAACTGGAGAAGAAAGATCATACACGACCTCTAAAGAGCGTCGTGAGACCTCCGATATTTATCATACGTCCCACCAACGTACGATTTGGCACAAGGCCGTTTTTAAGGTAGGTCCGGTTGCCAAAAATACCTTTAAGGTGGCCCGGTTGCCAAAAATACCTTCAGCCCCGTCGACATTCCCCTTATTAGGGGCGCCAGGCAATAAACCCAACCCCCCAAAGGGGGTAAAAGCCGAGGAGATGGCCCCCTGAGGCCGGAGCAAATCTCCAGTGCCAAGGCACACCCGGCAGAACCGTCCGGAGGTAGAACGGCCTACCGAATGAGACCCAACAACTGGAAAGGTAAGGTCGTGAACGCCCTAAAAAGGCGTCGTGAGACCTCTATTATATGTCAATGTCTCCCGCCAGACAAGGCTTGACACAATGTCAAAAGCCCAAACGCCGATTAAAGTGGGGATAAAGGCGAGGGGGGGGTCGGTAACAAGCCGAGGTTCGAACATTGCTGATCTGCGTTGCTCATCGGCTCACTTAGTGTAATGTGAGTCTGATGAGCCAGGTGGTTTCACGGGCTCAAGGATGGGTCCGGGCACGTATGCCAGTTTACGGCTTAAACTAGACGCGAGGTCTAGTGTCATACAAGGTGTTTCAAGGAGACAAAAATGCAGCTCGCCCGCCCAGAGGTAGCCTAGTCGAAACTTTAAAAGGCCTCGAGTCTGCCATTGTTCCTCTGCGGAGCCCAAACGGGCTCCTGAGAGCGTCCGGAGACCTCTAATTTTTTCGCCGCAGAAGCCTTTTTGATATAAAGGGAACGCAGCACCACTCCTCCGGGCACGTAAATAGAAAGTTCTTCTATAAAAAAATGGGTGTAGAAATAAAGTACTTCTTTAGCCTGATATAGGCTAGGGAAGATAATTAATTCCATTTTTATAGAGTTATTTCTCGCAGAAGTGTTCTGTAATTGTTGTTAATTTTAATTTATCCCCTTATTTAGCTGTAACGGGAGATCCAGGTCGTAAAAAGGGCTTTTTCATTTCTGATCGTAACCGGATGTTGTTGGAGGTGGCCGTGGTGCAATGGTTATCGTCGTAGGAAATGGACACGGCGACACGAGTTCAAATCCTGAACAAGACTGATTGCATTTCACATAGAAGTAATACCCTTGGGAAAGGTATGAATCCAATTATTCTCCCTCCAGCTATGGGTAAATAGTAGGACAGACTATTTTCTTCAGCCTTGATGAGGCAACTAGTCTAGGAGAAGAAAACTCTGAACTGAAACCTGTTAAACTCCGCTTAAAAATTGACCTTGTGTTATATATGTCCGAGCAGAGGGGTTGGTAAATATGTTGTTTCTCTAGGACACGAGCGAGTAAACCGATGTGTTTACGTAAGTGAACAGGTCGCGACATATTGATATTTAAAACTTAAGTATGTATTTACCCAATCCTTCCGCCACGAGTAGGATGCGACACAAGGTCAATTGTAAGCAGAGTAAAGCTGGTTTGAATTCAAAGCTTTCCTCCTTCAAGACTGATTGCTTAAGGAAGGCTACAGAACTCAGTCTGCACTACTATTTACTCAGCCCAGTCAGCTGGGACTGTAGAATATACCGACTGCATCTTTGCTGACGAGTAACTCTCCGCCCAACAACAAGTGTCCTGGATAGGACACTAAACAATCTGATGATGAGGCTCCCGTAATGCTGGAGCTTTGGGGAATGTGGAGTACCCTTTCAGTTAGGATATTACAATATGTATAACTAACAATTCAATTAAACATTAATCATTTGTTTACACACAGTTTAATGAACAGTTCTACTTCTGACAATTTAGTTTAGCATAAGTAATTTGTTTACACTCAGTTTAAATGTCAAGCAGTTCTATTTAACCCATTGATAGGACCCTATCAATGCTACTACACTTGGTCAGAGTGGACCTGGGTACAATGAAAGGGTACTCCGGACGCTCTCAGGAGCCCGTTTGGGCTCCGCAGAGGAACAATGGCAGACTCGAGGCCTTTTAAAGTTTCGACTAGGCTACCTCCGGGTGGGCGAGCTGCATTTTTGTCTTCTTGGAATACCTTGTATGACACTAGACCTCGCGTCTAGTTTAAGCCGTAAACTGGCATACGTGCCCGGACCCATCCTTAGGCCCGTGAAACCACCTGGCTCATCAGACTCACATTACACTAAGTGAGCCGATGAGCAACGCAGATTAGCAGGGTTCGAGCCTCGGCTCGTTCCCGACCTCCCCCTCGCCTTTATCCCCACTTTAATCGTTGTTGGGTCTCATTCGGTAGGCCGTTCTACCTCCGGACGGTTCTGCCGGGTGTGCCTTGGCACTGGAGATTTGCTCCGGCCTCAGGGGTCCTCTCCCCGGCTTTTACCCCCTTTGGGGGGGTTGGGTTTATTGCTTGACGCCCCTAATAAGGGGAATGCCGACGGGGCAGAAGGTATTTTTGGCGACCGGACCGGACAACCTTAACATCCTTCTCGGCTCCGCAACAAATACTTGAATTGCATTACCCTTTAATTATATCAAATGTCAACAATTATTAGCTTTATTTTTGGTGACCGGACCCACCTTAAAAAACGGCCTTGTGCCAAATCGTACGTTGGTGGGACGTATTATAAATATCGGAGGTCTCACGACGCTCTTTAGAGGTCGTGTATGATCTTTCCTCTCCAGTTGTTGGGTCACATTCGGTAGGCCGTCGTACCTCTGGAGGGTTCTGCCGGGTGTGCCTCGGCACTGGAGAATTCCTCCAGCCTCAGCTGCACTTCTACGACTCGACCGACATCAACTACCCGAAACACTCGTCCAGCTGCACCTATCTACGACTCTATCAACATCAGCTTCCCGCAACAATCGTCAAGCTGCACTTCTACGACTCGACCAACATCAGCTACCCGCGATGATCGTCCAGCTGCACACATCTACGACTCGACCATACCAACTACCGACATCACCCATCTAGCTGAAGACACAAATACTACTACCACGAACTTTACACATGCGCTTGTAAACACGACAATAGATTGTCATCTTTGTTATATTTGTTACCTCGCCTTTGTTTCCTTCATTGTCTTTGGCTGTCAATTACTCACACGCATAAATCATTTGCGGAGTCGACATGCTTCTCGGCTCCGCAACAAATACTTGAATTGCATTACCCTTTAATTATATCAAATGTCAACAATTTATTTTGGCTCAAAATATTAGGTTTTATGAGACAACAATGAGTTTAAAAACAGATTTTTGTTGGATATTTCCCGGAAGGTTGCGTATTGTGTCGAAGTTGCCACTATTAACTACTCGAATATGACAAGTCACCACTGTTGAGTCAGCACCATGTAAGAGTAAGAGGCATTAAATAATTTATCAATGTAAGAAATAGTAAAAGGTTTTTAGAATTGTTGAAGTTGTTAACCATTATGGTTCAGAGAGGGAATTTACTATGGCGTAGGTGAGAGCAGTGTAAAAATAAAAGGCTGTTACTGGAGCACAGCTCTACGAAGTTATAATTAAACAGATAAGCCTCGCATGTGTATATCATCAAGAATTTTATACTGCTGTGAACTAAATAGAAAGAGATGTTAACCAGTTTGCTAAAAGAGAAAATGGTTTACTACTACCTTTGGATGCTGGTAGGTAGCGTGACGAACCGATAAAATCCATGACACAAATATTGAATAGTGATAACGAGGAAATATTTATTAATATTATTTACTAAGGGATATGCAACTTGTTTCGCGATAGTTTTTATTCAAGAGAATCTCTTCATTTGATGCTAGTTAATAAATAATAAACTTCGCATTGTGTGAAAATGTTAAGATATTTCGAGGAGTGATGAGATGAACTGATCTAACATCGGATGGTAAATGACTTTTTGTTCTTGGAAAGTTTTGAAAATCAGGTTTTATAAAACTTTTAAGTTGATCAGATTTAAAGTGTTGAAAATGAGTGGGAAGAGTTCTAATTGGTTGGTAATTTTTTTTTCTTGATATATCAGGTTTGACTAAACGAAAATAGCTGCGGAGAACTTGTGTACAGAAAATATACAGTGTAACTCGGATATAAGAGACCCGGATATATGAGAGATTTCTCTGCTCCCACATTAGAGCCTGTGTTAATGTATATAAATTAGACCCTGATATAAGAGACTTGGATATAAGAGAAACTTGGATATAAGAGATATTTTCTCTGGGCCCCGTCGTCCCCGATATAAGAGAGTTCGTTTTAAGTGACAGTGTGATGTCATAAATCGGCCAAACAGAGGTCAGTTAGAGAGAGAGTGAAGTTCAATGACTTAATCTTTGACTAGTCTAGAGACACGGTGTGTCCAATCTGTGTCTGTAGGAGACACCCTCTAACTTATGATTTTGCTTTGTGTGTCTAAGAGTAGCGCCGCCCGCTTTTTTGCCGACTTTGCTTGTCGTTGCATTTACTGGACAGCACTTTCTGTTGAGTCAGAAGTTTGTCTGTTTGTTAATTTTGCTACTGAAAACCATTTGCTTGCGATCATTGCGATTAGTGATGTCGGCGTCGGCGTCTCAACGAAAAACTCTGAGTATTTATGATCAGTTGGAGCTCATCAACAATGTCAAAGTGAAGAAACTCAAACTGGCCGCTGCAGCCAAAAAGTACGGAATCGGTTATTTAACAGCAGCAAAAATTATCAAGAAAGAAGACGATCCCAGATCTTGCATGCAAATGAGCGGAAACACTAATCGCAAACGAAAGCGCCAATCCGTGCACAAGGACGTCAACGAAGCGCTTACACAATGGTTTACACAATCATGTGCTCATGGAGCTACTGTCACCGATCACGTCATCAGGCAGAAAGCATCACAACTGGCCGTAAATCTTGAAGTTAATTTTGAACCGAGCAATGGCTGGCTCCTGTGCTGGAAGCAGGCCAATAACATTTCGTTCAAAAAATTTCACGGCGAATCAACGTCTGCAGATCACGGTTCTGCCAACGAATGGGTGACAAACGTTTTGCCGCAACTTTTTCGTGGATATGATCCAAAAGATGTTTGGAACTGTGATGAAACGGGACTTTTCTACAAAAGCATGCCGTCTGGATCTTTGCGATTTGCCGGCGACGAACAGTCAAATGAGACAAAAGTTCCCAAAGACAGACTCACGACGCTTCAGTTCACAAACATGGACGGCAGTGAAAAGCAAGCTGTAGTTGTTGGTAAGTTGGCAAAACCATGCTGCTTTAAAAATGTCAAAACTCTGTCGTTTTCTTACTTCGTTAATCGTAAAATCTACATGACTACTGACGTTATGAAAACGCTTGATCGAAAAATGATTGCTCAAAATCGAAAGATTATTCTGTTTTTGGACAATGCAACTTGTCATAACTTACTGCCGGGTACAAATCTGTCAAACATCAAATTGTCGTTCATGCCACCAAACACCACCAGTCTCATTCAACCTTTGGATCAAGGCATCATTCGTTCATTCAAAGCGTATTATCGTCGGGAACTTGTTCGAATGCAAATCGCAGCGATCGATGCTACACCGCCAGTACCGCTGTATGAAGTGACCAAGCAGATAACTGTTTTGAAGGCCATACACATGATGAAACGAGCACTTTTCATGGTCAAACCGTCAACAATTCAAAATTGTTTTAAAAAGGCCGACTTTGTCATTGAATCACAGGCTGAAGTGGGAGAAATACTCGACGAAAATGATCAAGTTTCTCCACCATCGGGCATAGAGCAAACAGATTTTGATGAATTTATCAGCTTCGATGACCCTACACAATGTTATGGAGAACTGACTGACACGGACATCACACGTGGTATAAAATCGGATAATCAAGATTTTGACGAAGATGATGATGCTGAAAGCGTAAGTTCTAAAGTTTCTGAAAGTGACAAACCAGTGCCAAATTCTCTGTCAGCATTGAATGCGCTTGAAACTCTGACAGCCTACTTTGAAGCAAAAAGCAGTAATCCTGATGGCGCATTGAAAAAGATTTACGGACTGTATGAAAGTGTTCATGATGTTAACAAAGTAATTTCTGTACTATCAAAAATGACTGACTTTTTTAAGAAAAAGTAATTTTTGATTGAATTATTTGTGAAAACTGATTGAAAATGTATTTTTGTCTGTGTTTTGGTGTTTTTTTTTATGTCTATAACTGTTAAATAAACTAATGTTCTGTACGTAAAAAGCGTTATATGAAGTGTTCCCATACTTACCAAAACAAAATAGACAAAACCTGAATATAAGGGAGACTTCTTATCCGTTCCTGATAACTCTCTTAAATCCGGGTTACACTGTATTTTGTTCACTCTTATCTTCACTTTTGTGGTGCATGACGTTAAGTTCAGATAAGAGTGTTCATGAGAGGTAAAAGCAGCAGATACTAAACAAAATAAAAGATATATTAAAAAAAGAAAAAAGGTTTGTATGTGTGTATGAGTGTGTATGTGAAATAATATATAAGTTAGCGACAAGGGCGATCCAAAGGCTCTCTTTTCATTAGAAACTACACCGATGTGAAAGGGAGGGCGCAACTTGTTTCTTTGTTTAATGGCATATCAACCTTTGTGAGTGTTTAAATGCCAAAGCCAACGTTGTAGAAGAACAATAGTGATACTATTTAAACTATTGCAGGGGAATATGGGGATTCGTACATTTTCCAAGGGTATTTATCCGAAAATGAACGTAATTGCACAACTGGAATTGGAACTCATTTACTGCGATGTTGCAGTCCAGCACATTAGCCACTACACTATAGAGACTCCCTCATATATATATATATATATATATACACACACAATGACTGTCAATATATCACTTTATCTATATTTTCTAAGTTAAAGTAAACAAATTTTTACTCCCATCCCATCCCATCCCACCAAATACATCGTGTTTTGAGGCACAATATATTTGGTGGTCTCAGGAGGACAACGATACGACAAGCCTTTGATGTTTACCAGTTCGAGTGGCCTCAAATAAAAAGGTATACAAGTGCTATGCTATTGCCCTCTCCTGTGTTCGCCGTCTAAAGTTTTAATCGAGAGGTCGAACTCTCAAGAACAAAAAATGATCCGAGACAGCATTCTCTCATGCGCAGACCTCTCAATATATCCCGTAGCCCACAGATATTTCAAGTCAGTATCTTTACGACCACGTCGCTTGTTCGCATAGTTCTACCGGCTCAAGACGGACGCCTCATAGGCGTGCCGCAGGTGGATGGTATTAGGCATGTCGTCGGATCCGCTTAATCTTAGGGTTCTGTCCCTCCGGGTAGTACCTGCTTTACAGGGCTGAATTCATGGCTTGGCGCTTGAGGCGCTCCCACAGGAGAGTGTCGATGGGACCAAGCATCTTTTGGTCTGGTCGTGCACGAGTTTTGATTCGTGCAAGCCTCCCCACATGTGCCGCATTCTTACTTGGTGAGAAGTTAGTTAAATACCCATATCCTTACGACCGTCTACAGGGTCACTTGCTAAGAAATTTGAATATACCACCTATTTGGCATTTCCAAATGCTCCAAAGTACAACAAATGTAATGGTAAAATTCTTTTGGTTCTTATAACAATAACAACACACTGTAACGACTATTGTCACCGGAAATGGAATTAGCGACCTGAGTTCAAATTCTGGATAAAGCTATTTGCATTTCACTACATGCTAATGCCCTTTGGGAAAAGCATAAATCCATTTGTTCTCCTCTCCCAAAAGATTGGTTTCTCTAGCTTTTATTGGGCAACCAGTCAAGAAGAAAACTCCGAATTCAAACAAGGCATACACCACTTAGAGATTTATCTTGTGTCACATCCTTTTCATAGTGGAGAGGTTGGGTAAACGTATTTAGGACAATAACAGTAAATTCATTACAATATAAAGGAACAAAGGTGCATGGAGAATACATATTCATTTGATACAAAAGAGAATATTCTCTGTTGTTTATTGGAAAATGAAATGTCTGACGTCAAAATAAGTTTTAAAAGACGTGGTTAAAAGAATATGCGGGTTGACTGAAATATTCTCGTAGAAAAGAGGTTTATTTTTCAACATAGTTCCCTTTGTGACCAACATACCTCTTTCATTTGTCCAGTTGGCTGGGGCTGTAGAATACACCGACTGCTTCTGTGCAGAGGAGTAAGACCCACCACCACCACCGAGTATTCTGGATATGACACTAAACAATCTGATGATGAGGTTCCAGTAATGCTGGAGCTTTGGGGAATGCAGAACCTCCCTTCATTGTCATTGCTCCTAGGTCCATTCTGGGCTGGAGTGGTAGCACCTGATAGGGTCCTATCTATGGTTCAAATAGAACTAAAATACGTATCTAATGCTAAACTGAATTACTTGGAATAGAACTGTTTTGATATTTAAACTGCATGCTTATGCTAAACTGAATTGTTTGAAATGGAACTGTTTTTGACATTGAAACTGTACTTATGCTAAACTGAATTGTTTAAAATGGAACTGTTTTGACATTTAGTTGTGTGTAGACAAAAACTATACTTATACCAAGCTGAATTGTTTGAATTAGAACTGTTTGACTAAACTGAAATGCTTAAAATAGAAATGTTTTTTAATAATTAAACTGTGTACTTATGCTAAACAGAAGTGTTTGAAATAGAACTGTTCATTTGTATAAAAATAGATTTGGCATTAAATAACCAACAAAAGTTTATATGCCATAAAACCCAAACAAACAAACAAATACTTCTTTCATCAGTGTTGCAGTAATAGGATCTCATTGGTTAAAAAAGTCATCAACAGCAGTCCGCCCTCAAATACGACAACATATATACATCATCTTTTATCATCTTCAAAGTGGAAGTGACTTGTGTGACGTGGTATGCTACCGAGAGGGAAAGGGAGGTCAATTACCCTACCCTACGGTGTTTGAATCAACAGGTTCCAAGGACTGACCGAATCAAGGCCAGATGAAGGCCAAAGCTACCTGCACTCCATGACCAATAATTGGTTGGACAGAGAAGGGAGTGCAGGTCACTCTAGTAGCATGACAGGAGGAAATAGAGGAAGAAGAAAAAGCCAAATGATTAGCCAAACCCTTTAACGCCAAAATGATACCTTTTCGTCAGAGGAAATTTGGAAAAGACTCTTTAGTTTTGAGAACAGAAGTCAGCGGATAAAGACGTCGGTTTGAAGCCAAAAGCTCTGGGAGGTCCCCGTAAAAAGCATAGAACAGAATCATTGGACAGAAGTCAGCAAAAAGGCTGATTCAGCTGATTCTGGGGGGAGGTCACTCATCTGTAAAAGAAAGGAACTTGAGAAGTATGCCCTATCAAAGATAAGTACAACTTGAACTGTTTTTCCTCCTTCCCTTCCTAAAAATTGGAATGTATATGTATTCAGAAAAGGAAAGAGAGAAATTGAAAGGACTCGATTTCGTCAACCGTAAATGAGTGAATAGACTTAGATACTTTCTCAAGTAAAAGAAAGAAAAGAAAAAAAAGAAAGAAAGAAAAAAAGGAGAAAGAAGAAAAGGACTGTTGAGAGAGAACTTTGTGTTTGACACTGCATACTGGCTTAATACAGCCGATAGTTTAAAGGAAAGGAGAAAAGAAAAAGGAACTGTTTCTTAAATCTCATAATTATTTGTTTGGTCATCACTTATTAAAACTTTGTAATATTTTGAATGCTCTCTTTTGTTGAAATCTATTGTTTATCTGTCGAGTCGCCTTCTTTTGCACATATCTTTTTCAGCTTCGTATCGCTTTCATCAATTCTCACTAAAAGTCTTATTCACCTTAAAAACATCACAAGGAAATTTTTGAAATTTGACTACAGTGAATAATATTTTGTTTTAACCTAGGAGTCCATGCTTTCCGTTATCCGAGGAGGTTAGAAAACGAAGGACTTGGTGGGGTATGTGAAAGTGAACTGGAAACCCCCTCGCCAGTATCGGAGATCAGTCTGGCCCTGAAATTAATCCCCAAATTATTTGCCAGTTACCATATGCCCGAAAAGGGAGTCTTGACTTGGACTTATTTTGTGGAGGGTCAAGTGCCAGACTGCCCTCAACATCACATGCACATAAAATGAACTCTCATCCTGGGATAATTATTTATGCAGCGTCACACTTGGTTCAGAAATAATATTTAATGTTCCAAGGCTCTTAGGGGTTTGAATTTTGAAGAGACATCTTTATAATATGTTGGATGAAAGGAGAGATTTTTTCCTCATGTTCATCCTTTTATCTGAATTTGTTTCTATCGAAAAGCAATCATTACAACCATTACAATGATTGCCATGATTTGTGTCCTTGTGCAAAATTAGTTATTGGTCTTTAAACTCATCCTACCCAACCATCTATTCCAAATAGATATGTAGTCTTAATCAGATCTTTGTTTCTACTGCTTCATGTCGTAAAAAATATTGAGAAATCTGTGAAGATGTTTATTTTCAGTGCTACGGAGTGTAGAGAAGAGGAAAATCTCGTATTTTGTTTTGGCGCGCTATTTAATTCAACACTGAATTTCACCCAATCAGGATGACTTATCCCATTCAGCCCGGACCTTCATTTCCGGCTAGCAAAACGGGTGAGCGGCCAAACACACTCTCTTCGGCTTGAGACGGCGACCAGCACGGACGTGTCTCTGGTCGCCCCTGCTTAGCGATGCCCTTTAGCTAAACAAGCCACCCAGTGCGGACATATCACTGTGGTTTTAACCCTAGCAGCAGCACAGCGAGGGAACCTTCTAATTTATGGATTCTTTGCGTCTAATATATTTTAGACCAAGGAATCCCAGTTGAATATGAATTAGATACGTTCAGCATGCCTTCCACAAGCACCACAAAAATTTACTATGTCGATCCGAGCGCCACTCCGCTCTCGACACAAAACTACACTGCGACTTTGAATACTTCCCTCACACGTCCAACGACAAGCTGCTATTTCCAGCATCATGCTAAGCCATTTCGTCTCAAACATCCAGCAAGCCTAAACACCACGAGTCTTGCAGCACCAAGAACAAACCTCCTCAAAGCTGCAAATAAAGAACTTTCGTTATTGTGTGTTGTTATAAAGCAAAGTCTCGTAATTCATTTCTGTGCCATAAAATCTATAAATTCAAACCGCTATAGGAGTATCAAGTACTATTACAAGCATATCTAATAGACTATATTTATAGAACAATGGGAAATTAGGTGTTAAAACATTTAACACTTACACATTGGTTCCTTTGAGGTATAAAGAACAAAGGTCAAGCAAACACTTATATGCTTATTTGCTGTTGAGGGAAAAGAGATTGAGGCTTTCTCATGCTCTAATTATATACTGCTTTGACATTAGTGGTCATTAGTGGAACTCTTTGTAAGACAAGGGAGGTAATCTTACAGAAGAATGACTTTGCCTTTTAGTACTTTGGGCCCTCAATTGCCCAACTGCTTAGTATACCCCCTGTATTTAATACAGCTTTCCAATTCCTATTGAAATTTTAATCAAAAACAAAACTCCTTTAATCCTAATGAAAATTTCATGGCTTTTTGACACTGTCTAATTAATTTTTAAAACAAACAAATGTTATTTAGTTATTATGAAAAAGTGTTCTCTTTTACAAATAAAAATATGAAGATTTTAGAAACAGAGAGATTTACTTTTATTGTCAATTTAAAATTTGATATCTGCCTTCCTGAAAAAATAATCATAATTACTTTTGATATTGACTTGATACTATAAAGAAAACTTTTCTTCCCTTTTTTTGTTGGGGTGGGGAGTGATGGTGAGATTAGCTTTTGAAGGAAACTGTTGGAGAATGAAATTGGCAGTTCTGATAAAGCTAAGAATCATCAAGATTCTAGTGTAGTGTGTATGTTATATATATGCAAAAAAAAAAATTGTAGAAAAATTGGTAATAACTTTTTTCCTCAAGCATGAGAATAGATCTTAATAAGATGCATTTCTAGAAGTTTGATTACAGGAGAAAGAAAGTACAAAGTGAAAATAATTGAGATTAACAACATTGAACAAATTTCTATGTGAGAATAATAAAAATAGAATGGTTTATAAATCAAAAAGGATATAATTATCAATGAATTAATCATAAAAACTCCCATCATCTCAGATGTAACCAAGCAGGTTATCACCTTATTAAGGTCATATATAAATTACAAATTATGGGATGAGTATGTGGAGGAAGCTCATGAGTAGAAATTCCTCAAATATGAGGAATTAGTAGAACAATGCAGAAGCCTGGGCTAATGACCCCTATTTGAGGGTTTTGAGGGTGATATGGTGATAGGGCCTTGACAATAACTGATATAACATGAGTCTGCAGAAAATTTATTTAGATTAAGGGGACACGACTATCAATTGCAACAGGGTCATCTGGGCAAGGGGGTCTTATGTTGAAAGATCCAAAACCTCTAACAAGCCTAGAAACTTCAATAAGGATGAGTTCTAATGCATATGTAAGATGAGACTTTATATATATATATATATATATATATATATATATATATATATATATAGATACAACTTCTTCATCATGAACAGGATGTGATACAAGGCTGATTTGTAAGTGAAGTCTAGCTAGTTTGAATTCAGTGATTTCCTTCTCCTAGACTAGATACCTTATCAAGGCTAAAGAATCCAGTCTGCCTAACAATTTACTCATATCTAGAAGGAAAACTGTATATATGTGTAAATAAAACAAAGTAGCCACCTGTGTCAGTGTATCATGGTGGAAGTGAAAACTGCTGATTGGCATGAATTATATTCTGAATAATAAAATATTGTTAGCCCGGGTCTCTGATTAGCTGGCTGCCTTTTCAAGTTAAAATCTTAGCTTTATATAACAGGTGAATAAAAAAAATGCTGCTTTTGCAAATTCTTAAAACTGTGCAGAAACACTTCTGATCAGTTAAAGTGATATCTACTTTTTTGATTTAATTTTACCAACATGAGCAGAAATTATGTGTGGAGCCTTCAGCAAAAACAAATTTCATCAACTTATTCCCGGCAATGGAAAGCAATTGGTTGGCTCCCATAAAACTGATGAAAAAGTCTCCTCACTGATTATAAATATGTAGGAAGTATCTATCTACATCTGGTAGCCATGAATAAGGCTAGAAAATTGCCCTGTCTCCTACAATAAAACTCAGACTTACCTTGATTTTTTGTTTTGCTTCAATAATACTGCTGAGGGAGACACAACACTCCAATCACAACCCAAAGTTTGAAGATGGAATGAATCAATAAACATTACAGACTGTTATATTCTTCCCCAAAATTAGTATAGAATTACAATAATTGATTGAAGGAAGAAATCCATTTCAAAAGTCCTTATTTTTGTATTAGAATCAAACCACCAAACAACCTCTTAATGTTTTACAGAAAATTTGTCAATTTCAGTAACATGCTGTTTAGGGCTCTTGAACATGTTGTTATGATGTTAATTTGGGGGGTTGTAAAGACAAACACTAAATAACATGTAACATTAAAAAAGGTTTATTAGGCTGGTAATAACAAGGTACAAAAGTCGCGTGAGTAGTAAGACTAGCTCAGCGTACTGTTCTATGTCAATTGATAGGCTTCTACTTAAAGCTTTCATTCATCAACTCCATGAGCAGAACAGTTCACTTTCAAGAGGGGTAGAAGGTTTCCTACACAACACATGTTGAAAACCTCCAGGATCTAGGGAGATAAGTGATTGTTTCTGAAGCATTTAGATTAGCCAGCTCTGAAATTGACTCAGATTGTAAAATTTCTTGAAATCAATTTACAAAAATGGCTGCCTTAATGTTGATAAACTCAGTTAATCTTGTACTTTTCCATCTTTTTCTGAAAAGTTCAATCCTGATTTTAAGCCCTTTTAGAGATTTTGCTTTTCATGTACTGAACACTTCATGTGTATGTGATTTTATCAAGAATAGCTTACTCTATATTCCTAGATTCTTAATGGTTTAATTTTATTTCAAAGCAAACATTTCACATATTTATGTTGAGAAGGCATTTGACAATTGCATCACATAAACAACAAATTGATACATTTAGCATAATGGATATCACCATTGGAAATGGAATCGGTGGTTCAAATTCTGGACAAGGTTGTTTGCATTTCACTTCACATTGATACCCTCAGGAAATGAATGCATGTGTTCTCCCCTCTCCCACCAGCTATGAGTAAATAGTTAAGTAGACTGAGTTCTGTAACTTTGTTTAGGCAACCAGTCTTGGAAAAGGGCAACTTTGAATTCAAACCAGCTTTACATTGCTTAAAAATTGGACTCCTGCTCATGGTTGAGGGTTGGGTAAATTCATAGATTAACAACAAATAAATATTTTTTTCATTTAAACAGCAAATCATAAAGGGCTAGATTATTACAACTTATAGTAAAAGCAATTTGATTAAAACATTTTAAAATAGCAAATAAAATCTAACGACTTAATACATTTTGGCACTTCTAAATAAGACTTAAAAAGTGATAGATTATTTTACTTTCAAAATGAACTTAATGCAGGACAAATGGAATGACAAATATTTGAGACATGTACAGAAATTCCAATAAAAGTCATGAGTAGATCAGCAATGTCAAGCCATTAATTTCCATAATGCATTGCTCATAAGTATTTGAACATTGCAGAACTTATCTTGACTGTTATAATCACAAGATGAGTAATAAGTCCTCAAAATTTCATCAAAAATATTTCCCTTTTATTGTGACCAAATCTTTTTCTGGACCCTTCTTAACTATGTCCATAACTCTGGGAAGTGTGAAGTCACTTCTTTATTACCATTACTCTCAGGTCTACTTTGACCCAAAGTGGTAATTTGGTTTCTATTGATAGGTCAAATAGATATGCTTAAAGTTATTTGTATTAGATAGGAATACTTGAAACCATATAACTGCACATAAATTTGTTATTTAGAATAGTTCACTAAGTTTGGCATAATGCTTATTGTTGCAGGAAAAGGACTTGCCAATGTGATTTCAAATTTTGGGTGAGGTTGTTTTCATTTCCCATTGTAATACTTTTTGGAAAAGTAAGAATCTAACTATTCACCCTCCAGCTATGGATAAATAGTAGGACAGACTGAGTTCTTTAACCTAGGTATGGCAACAAGTCTTGAAGAAGGAAAATTCTGAATTCAAATCATTTATAAATTCAAACCACTTAAAAATTGACCTCCTGGCAGAGGTGTTGGATAATACACTAAATAGCCAAATAAGGTTAGACATCTACATTTTCTTTTCTAAGAAGAGGAATTATATTGTGAATTGAATTACCATGACCAGATAATCTGGCAAACACTTATGCACAACATACGGAAACACTGGACAGCTGTTTCTACCTTATTAGGTCTTATCAGCAGTGTACACCGTGATCTCCACCACAGATTGCAGAGCTGAAACTCTATAACTGAGCCAACAATCCATATCACACACAAATGATACCAAATTAACTAGCATTGGTACAAGTTTAGACATGCTGTAAAAACTAACCAACCAACCAATTAAATTCTATAAGAAGAAAAAATTCTGAAATTCAGAATTCTGTAATGTAAAACATGACTAAATGCCTTATTACATTTATTACAATAAAAAATTCTTTGGTGATATTCCATTTTTAATTCAAAATCAAGCAAAAAGAAACAAATTATCTGTTTGTTCAAATACTTATGAGCAATTCTGTAAAGAAGTCATATTATCTTTTATATATAAGTGGACACATTTTTCAAAACCACCACTTTTTGATGTAAGAGTGAATAATCAACTGCTCCCTGAATAAAATAGAACAATCAAGTATATCTTGTAATATCAGTAGTTGGCCAAGCCTTTACGTAAACCTACTTGTTCTCCAAAAGTGCTGTTTACTTTTATTGAGTTATTGACTTGGATGACTTATTTATTCATTAAATTGCTCTTTTGTGGGGTAGGGAAGGTGAGGAATATTGTGTGGAAATCATCTAAGAAACCTTTGAACTGAAAACTCTTCCTTTGCTGAACTTGTTAAATTTAACAATTCTTTAGTCATTGAACCAAACATAAAAACAAATCTTATTTTCTTATTTTCTTATCTAACAAGGGAAGAATAACAAAAGATAAAATATAAATATAATCAATCTTTTAACATGTTTTATGATTCTTCTTTGTTTCTGTTTCTCTCTATTTATCCAAATAATACTAAAATTCTCATAATGTTAAAATGTATCCTTGTGGGAATTAAAAAGATAAATAAAACAAAATTAGAATAACAATAAATACATAAAATGCAGAAACTCCTAGAAGCCCCTGACAGGAAAAAGGGTGAGGCATGTGTGAAGAAGGAACCCTCTTGGTAAAAGAAAAGAAGCCTGACCTCTTTCAGCAGTGACCGGCAGAGTGACAAGACCTAAATCTTTCTTGCTACTGGTGGAAGGCGCCATGCGTTCGTCTCTAGATAATGTGTTGGCTAACCTTTCCACTAGTAACAGTTGCCTCTTTTACCCACAACCCACAACGAAAAACACCAAATAATGGACTCATCAGAATCACAATTAAGACACCATATAACAGACATAATGACTAACACATTTTAACATCTTGACTGGGAGACACAACCATTTCATTTGTATTCAGAAAGAATTGCCTTATCCACTGAATGGTTGTTGAACCCAGAAATAAAGGCAAAATATAAAATATATTTTGGCCTCCTATCTTCTCTTCATGTCTTTTTTCATATAATTCCTTGCAGCTTTCATATCCAAGAAGTTAAACCAGCAAGATAATATGGGGTAAGAATAGAATAACCCAGAATGGAATCAGATACTAAGCAACAACATAAATAACCTTGAAACTCTTCATCCTTAACAAAGCAGAAATGACACATCAAAGCAAAATTTTTGATAGATCAATACACTTAAAATATTCTAACATTGAGAATAAAACAATTTCCAGTTCAGTGTGTAATTTTTATGTACTGAACATGAATATTTAATCATCTATATTCTTGATATGGACATAATTATGAAATGCTAATTATCTTCATTGTAATACCAGTCCATGATGATATCAATTCTTCTATTTCAGAAGAAGGGAAAAGTTCTAACTATGAATTGCTAATTAGAATCCTTCAATCTTTTCTACACAGAAGCATCAATGTCATCATAGACCTCAGTTACAATAGGAACTTTATGGGTTCACAAGTGGTCTACTTCAAAATAAAAATGAGAGAACAATCTTATATTAATAATCTAATATCATGATGCAAAAAATTCTTTTAAAAAATGCATATAAAAAATTGTAAAAAAGGAAAAATACTTTTGTCTTATTTTTTTTTAATTATCTGATAGTAATTTTCATTGAATTTTGTCATTGAATAGTCTTTTTTTTTCTAACACCTAATATTCAAATATTTTGTAGGACTTTATTAACAATCTCATCAAAGTAATGTCCTTGTTATCTTTTCAGAAATGTTTTTCTCAGTTTATTAATATATGATATACACTAATAGTATATATATATATATATATATATATATATATATATATATATATATATATATATATATATATCTTTAAGAAAAACAAAAACTGGTCACATTAGGATTATAAATTTATTTCCATCTTGTTATGGTTATTGATATGAATTAATAACACCAAAAATAACAGGACTTCTTAAGATCTAATGGATAAAATAATTACATTCAGAATAGAAAGGAAGGGTGGGAGGAGATAGAAGAGGGGGTGAAGATTTTCCTCCCCATTTCACCCACATCCGGTTTTTATTTTTTATTTTTTTCACCAGTTAGAATCACAGTAAGTTAGATTTTTTAAATTTTTAAATTCTAAATATATTTCAACTTAAAACTCCAGATTTAATAATAATTTAGGAAAGTACAACATTCCTTTATAACCTTACGTAAGGATACAATAATACTTATCTTAAAATAAATTCAAAATTTAAAATTAAAATTTCAAATTCAAAATTTATATTCGTGCCTATTAATTCAGTTACCCTTCCATTGAAAAGTACGTACACATCACATGGTATCTTCTCATCTTTTTATTTTATTTTATTTTATTTTACTCATTTCACCTCAAATCTCAAATTAATCCTATGTTTTGGTTTATTAAACATTATCTATGATATTTGTCTATTGTTTAAATTCATTCCTATGTCTACATCTAGCTATTAATTCACATTGCAAATTTAATAATTTTTCAGGGTCTGGGTATATCATTATTTTGTATTTTTTCTTCTAGGCACAGATTACATCTACTATCAAAGCATTTTGGAGTATTCAACTTCTTCAATATGGACCATTGAATCTCAGGGGTCAAACCTTTATTTTTCAAACTCCAAAAATGCTTAGATAGTGCTGTTTGGTTTTTCAGATGTTCATTGGAGAAAGAAAATTTATGATTAGCGTATCTAGACTTCCATTTCATTGACAAAATCCCTATATAAGTTTTTCTATCCTTAACATCTTCTTTTGGGTAAATGATTCCTTGGTATACTACATTATCTAAGTTACATAATCCATTCATGGGACAATTTATTCGAGTTTTACAATTACATTCACTTTGTTTACTATTATTATTAATGTTATTATTATTATCATTTTTATTATTATTATTCGTTCGGTAATGACATTCCTTAATTATCTCTTTATTATGATTATTGATTATTTGAAAAATATTTTTCGTGCAGGAGTAACTAATTTTTAATGTTTTTCTATTAAATATTTTATGTAGTATATTATTATGTTTAAAGTGCTTATCTATCAATTTCAAAAAAATATTTACCTACATTTATACTAGCAAATCTACAAAAAGGGAGGTTAAACCATATAATTTTTCTTTTTCTATTTTTTTGACTGTACTTCTTATTTTCTTTATTAATATCATTAGGTATATTTTCTTCTTGGTAAGTAAACTCTTCCCTAAAACCCGCAATTTTTAAGGGCATCCATATATATCTTATTACTCTCTTGGAATATTTGCTCGTTTTTAACCAAGTAAACCTCTGGCCGGCTTGGGTAGGATATGAAACCGCTATCTTCTGACAATGCTCACCTAGAACCGTAGAGACTCAACGCCTCTATCCGCTGCGCCACAGGCCCTGAAGGTATGATAGACGTGGTGTGATAGACAACAACTATGGAAGGCAGTAATTACTGGGGATACGGTTACAAGACTCAGCATTCCTATCCGAGGTCACGGTAAAATCACCTGAAGAAGGCCAGAGGTGAAATTTGGCTGAAACGTAGTGAAAGAAGAAACAACACAAAAACTAACAGGATGAGGACAAAAGGTCCACAATAAATAAAAAATTAATTCTCAGATTAAGAAGCCTCATCTCAAAATGATTCCAATTAAAAGACAGATAGATATGCAGTTTTCATACGCTTTAGTGAGGGAAACTGCATACAAACCAAATTCTTTAAGACTATTGTTTTGTAACCCCCTCCTCCATGATTGATTGATTGATTTTAACAAGTCAATCTGTTTAGGGTTAATTTATCAATAGTGGTTTGGAAATTGCGTTTGTTGTACATTTATATTTACACTTATCATGCAGTTGTTTCTTATGGGATTTTTTAATACAGTTATATGATATAAAATATTCCTAACTCATACAAATAATTTGCACAAAGTTGTATGGTCTCAAGTATTTCTATCTAACACTAATAATTTTATGGTTTCAAGGGATTATTTCTTTTTAATAACAATAATTTGTTTGCAAATAGTTATATGGTTTATAATAGTTTCTTATGGAAGACCATCGAAACCTGGCGACTTGTTGAGGCCAACCTGCTTCAAAACACCACAGACTTCACATTCTGTAATTTTCCCATCGCAGCTAGTTGCTTCAGTCACCTGGAGGCGTGTAAAGTCAGCCAAATACCTGGAGAATTCCTCCACTGGGAAGTCTGGTAATTTGTCGAAGCGACCACGGAAATGATCACGGAAAGCTTCGTGAATCTTCGTAATGGAACTGAGTCTGTGCCCGTCCGAGGACATAACACTGCCAATATGCCAACCGGAAAACCTACACAATTCTTCTCTACGCGAACTCACGTCAAAATTCAATGCCTTGTTGGATACTTTGTCTAACCTACATCTAACAATGAAGCCTAGATAACGCTCACTAGCTTCGCACTCAAGATCCTTCCTGGTTAGTTTCTATTTCTAGGGAACCCCACTCTTAGCCTCCGCCCGAATAAGTCTATTCTCTATGGATTTCCTAGTCTTAGCCTTATCTAGGGTAAGCTTCTGGCAATATTTGACAATGAAATCCCTAATCCTATGTTTTAAGGATTCCACCACCTATTCCTGATAACCATCTCCGCAAACTCTCCCAGGATTAACTTCTCTAGCCGCTTCCGGAAGTCCCTTATCTCCAGTAAGGAGGTATTGGACTTCAAGTGGCTAGTTAGGCTAGGCCTATCACCTATCTTCAAGCCGGCCACCATCATTTTGTGGCCGGCAAGATTAAACAGTGAAATGTGAGACAAGCTGCAAAGTCTACATCGGTTCTTCTAACACTCCATCCAAATAGGTTCTAATTGGATGAGCGGCCGCCTTATTAGACTGTGGGTATATACACAAGCCATGCACTCTGCAGAATAGATATCTTCGGCTCCATAATGGTCTTATGCCACGTTGTGTTCGCTTTCTCAGCAAGTCGAGTCGAGATGCATGATTTGGGACGGTCCTAACAGGAAAGAACAAGGCGAAAGCAAAAAGTTGAATAAATGTTTAACACGAAAAAGTTCATGTGACAAAAATGACGGTTTGTGGTGTCCTCACTTTTGGTTACTTGCTCTTAGCTAAAAACCAAAATACTGACAGTTAAATCTTCGAGCCTTGACATCACCATCCCCAATTCTCGCTGGCTAGCCCTCTGCGTCAGTTCCCTTCTGTTTTTCTCATGTCTCTGGCTGTTCTTTTGACTCTGTTCATTTTCTGGTCTCCACCCCACATCTCTTCTGTATTTGTATTCTTATACGTCTGCCTCTTACCTCTTCTAATGGCAGACTCCCTCTTCCGACAGTCCTCTGGTTAACCCTCTGCATATATACAGAGGCGGACATTCCCACTTCCAGATCTTTGGCCACCCAGTCTGGACATAAAAACAGCAGACAACGAGACCCTTAAAGGTGTGATAGTAAAAAATGTTAAGTCGTTGATCCACTTTTATCTGACATCTGCATTTTATATTAGCTGGGAAGAATTAGTGATTCCCATGCAAATATGTCTTAGCCCTATATGGACGCTCACTCACAGTCAACCCACAACCACACACGTATACACCTGCACGTGTACACACACACATGCTCTCACATAGAGCTAAGTGACCTAGGGAGCACTGGTTGGTCTGAAGTCTTGCCTCGTCCCTCCTTAGACAGAGAACAAGGAGGTTTAGCTGCTTCAGAAAGATTGGTGGGGGAGAAGGTGCATGATGAGATTGGGATTGGGCAGAAGATTTTGGGGATTGGGATGGAGCAGAAGGTTTATGACCCGTTTTTCAGGACTTTATTTTTGTAAGATCTTGGGTTGGGCTTCCGATTTTTTCTTTTAGGTCTTATTTTCTTTTTTTCCCTTCCTCGTCCTCTAGTCTTCTTTTCCTTGCCAATTTAGTCGATGACCCGACGTACAGGTGCTCCTTTATTGATAATGTTTTCACCGAAGTGTCAGAAGTGGTTGAGGTGGAGGTGACCATTCGTCTCCTTTTAATCCCCTCAGTTCACCCCCTCCGGTGCTTGGAGGAGCTTCGGTTGAAACCGCCGATGTTGTAGGAACTGTTTGCTGCACCACTGAGATCATCGCTGAAGTCGATACCACTGCCGCAGAGGGAGTCTTTTTTGAGCAGATCGTCGCT
Organism: Sepioteuthis lessoniana; assembly: GCA_963585895.1. Lineage (NCBI taxonomy): Eukaryota > Metazoa > Mollusca > Cephalopoda > Myopsida > Loliginidae > Sepioteuthis > Sepioteuthis lessoniana. The sequence goes on along the minus strand of OY757906.1, from coordinate 73,596,266 downwards.
CTGTGTCCTGGCTGGCCGCAAATCCTGCGTTGAGGAAACCTGTCTTCTACAACCATTAGGATCTATTGGTTGTAGAAGGCAAGAGTATCCGGGATTTTCTTAAATACCTCCATGTGGAGCCGCATGCCAAAGGTGTAATCTCCATTCTGGGTTCCTTGTTTGGTACAGAGAGGGATTACTTCTTCCACGTCCTCGAGGTCGCTGAGGTACGCTGGCAATACATTCTCTGGCAGATCAACAGGGACATTATAGCAGATGACTTTTATCCTTCTAGCTCCCAAATACACCTGGGTCAATTCTAGACTCCGAATATTACACAGTTCAAGTAGGGCAATAAATGTAGATAAAAAAACGGACGAGGAAACTGAGACAGACATGATAGACAGTAGAGACGCAAAACACAGAATAGAAAGAAATGATCTTTGCGGCCTCAGAGGTCCGTCCCTCCAGGCTCTCATCTGCTTCAGCAGGGCTCGGTTTATCGTATGGCGCCAGACACCCGCCTTCTTTAAAAGAATGCCGACGAGGTCCAAGGTATGTTTGAAGCTGCTGGTGTGTGTAGGCCATGGCATTGCACCCGTCTCCCACATTAAAAAAGGCCTTGTGCCACATTTTGGCTTGGTGGGTTGCCGAACAAATACCAGCGTCTGTATTGAGTTACAGCCTGTTTTATTTTTGTCTGCCAACTGGATACTAGTTGGGACCTCTAGGCCGGTAAGTGTTATTGTGATTCTGCATCTCCTCCCCGCCATTCTTTTGGTGAGGAATGGGTTCTTTCAAGCCTGGCTGGTTGTATGGGAGTAATCTGGACAATACCCAGCATCTGTTTAAGTGGCAGAGTGATGTTGTTTGATAGCAGATGTATCGATGATCTTATTCCATTTTTCCATGATTTTTCAAAGTTGGCATAGGGTATGCATTGTGCAGTTGTATTGCTCTATCAGGCAGGCATTGCGTCCAGATAGGCTTATCTAGTAATTTTGAACTGAAGCTATCCATTTTGCATGCAATTTGTATGGTGCAGGTTAGGATGGTATAAAGTCACTTAGCTGACAGTGGAGTAATAGTTGTGCAGGGTTTTAGATAGGTGTGTTTCTGTGTTGGAGGATATCTCTTGCTGCACAGTCATTATCCAAGGATTCTTGAACTCCTGTGTTACTATTTACTATTCTTTTAGCTCATTTGATGGCGAGCTCTGTCAAACCATTGGATTGAGAATAGACAACAGATGATAGTCTGTGCTTTACAGCCCAGTCCTCCAGGAACTGAATGGGAAGGACATGAAGGGTGGTCCACCATCACTGCTGAGTTCCTCAGGGGTGCCATAGGTTTGGAATATATCTTAGCAAACTGAGATAAGCCTAGAGGGATTATCCGGTCCATAGCTCAAGTGGTACAGAGTCAGCCAGCCATTCAACCCATCAGTGCATGGTCTCCAACATAGAAGAGGTCCATCACAATCTGTTGAAAGGGCCAATCAGGAGATAGTGTTGAGTTGATCAGCTCTCTTGGTTGACTTGGGGCAATGTCAGTGCTGAGGCGGTCCCTCACTTTCCAATATTTGCAGACCTCGGGTGCTATGAAGCTGTGCGTCTTTAGGAATCTTTTTTATACTGTTTCTATCTATTAGCTTCTTGCATTGTGGGTTGCTGTGTCAAGCCACATGAATGAGGTTTGGCGAAGTGATTGCTATATTGTCACTCACCCCAAATGTTGCTATTAGGGTTGTTGATTCGACCCAGTCATTCATGTCATCAGACTGTAATGTCTGACCAAAGAGATTCAGCAGGAAATGCATTGAGAAGGGCCTACAAGATGGCTACTGGGTTGCCAGAAACAGCATCAGAGGCTCTGTACCTCTTCCCAGTGGAGTACCGGATGGTGTATCTATACTTTAAGATTTTTTCTTTTAGTTGGAATGGTCAAAAGTTTTGGATTTTACTGAGGTCTCTCTCACCAAATAACCCTTTTAGTGGTTTGTGATCTGTAACCATTATGACTTTAGGGCAGCCCGTGACAAACATGGCATTTTCCAACAACCATGCAATTGCTGTTGCTTCACCTTCAATTGATGCGTATCTACATTCGTATCAATGCAGAATCTGTCATTGGGATTGGAAAATTTAACTCAGAAATGGTCACCCCAGAAAGCATTATCTGGAGGTGAAATCCAATGGTTATTCCCACACAGATTTCAATCCTGTTCGTAACGCCATATGAAATCCAGAAGGAGGAGAGTTATTTTATGACACATTGGGACATTCTATTGCATACACATGGACCAGCCCATTCTCTGGGTTCTGATTGGCTGCTGGTCTTTGAATAAATGCATTAGTGTATGAATAGTTTAATAGCATCACAGGGTTTGTATTGAGTTACAGCTTGTTTTATTTTTGTCTGCCAACTGGCCACTAGTTGGGACCCATAGGCCGATAAGTGTTAATGTGATTCTACACTATTTACTTAAACTTATCAAGTAGGTTGACTTTATCAGCTTCTCTCACTCCCAACACATCCTGTTAAGTTCTCCAAGCCTGTCTTCCTCATCATGTCATCAAAATTCCAACCCTTCCCGATTATTAGCCACAGGTTCCTTATAGTTCTTATTCTTCTTAAAACTTCCTCTTTCTACAATATTTTTCATATTCGTCACTAAAAATACACCTTGGTTGTTTCTAGTCCCTTCTTCATCCAAGATAAAATTACCCTTCATTCATTACTTTGCACAGCATAACCCATAGATAAGTACACTCATAACAATCTTTTATTAAAAAATTAATTTTCTTCTAAACCAAAAATATCAGAATTTTATCATTTCCCATCAAACATTATAGAATTAAAATGAATATTATTAAGTAGTATTTTCAGCCAAATTCTACTGCATTGAAACTTTGTAAACAAAAACATGAATATATAGTAGTTCAAATATAAATACACCTCTTATATGTATCTATGAAATTCTCTTTTTGGTTACAGAGGAATTTCAATGATGTAGAGTTTGATAATAAATAATACCTAATAATATCTGTTTTTATTATATGATTTTCCAGTATAAATAATAAAATCCTGGGATGTTTGGTTTAAAAGAAAAATTCACTTTTTATGAAAGAATTGATAGAGATGTACTTTTTTATGGGCAATACTGAAAATATGCAAATCTACTTATATATAAAACCACAATAGGACTTCGCATATATATATATATATATATATATATATATATATATATATATATATATATTGTATTTACTGAAAGAGAATAGGGGTAGTCCCTGGATGTAATGCCAAAAGTGCTTGACAACAGCTTTGAAGTAAGCGAGTTCAAACTCCAGTCATGCTATTAAGTTTATTTCTGGATTAATACCCTTGGGAAAGGTATAAATCCCCTTATACTCCCAACTATGAGTTAAAGAGTATCACTTCTATTCTTCTACAATGATGCTTTTGGCATTGAATAATCCACAAAGGTTTAAATGCCATTAAAAACAAAGAAACCAAAATTGATATCATCTTATAATTTAGTAATTTGATTTGATCTTGTTCCAATGATCTCAAATTTTATTTTTTTTTAAAAGTGAATAGACATTATATAGTGGATTTGTCTTCATTTCCAATGTTTTTCTTTTATCTTTTAATACCGTTCTGAAAAGTACCTTTCTCTATTTCTGTTAATCTTTGGATATAAATAGCTGGCTAGCTGGTTGGTCAGTTGGTTTTATGGCATATCAATAGTTGTTGGGTTACTTGATACCAAAGTCAGCTTTTTTTGTTTTTTGCAAGCAGTTTTATGGTTTTAAGTAATTAATGATAATCATTCATAAACAATTATTAAGTAACTATTCAAGAAGTAACTATTCTTAATGCAAATAATTTACTCACAATTATATCACATACAGTTGCATGCTATCAAGTATTTCAATCAATTATATGATTTCAACTAATTTATAATCAACAGCAGATATAAGATCATCATATGAACTTTTCAGTCAGCGAACTTTTAAGTCCACCTTCATAACATTGATAATTTCCACACAATTATATGGTATCAAGTATTCCTATCTAATACTAATAATTTTCAAATAGATCTATTTGATCTATAGATGGGATCCTAACAAATACTACCACTCTAGGTCAAAGTGGACCAAGGAGTAATGACAATGAAAGAATTGGAGCCTCACCACCAAATGCAGTTATATGTTATACCTAGGGCATTCTTTAGATAATTAAATTTGAATAAATCTAATCTATTAAGTAAAGGAAGTTAAAACAGTTAAGCAAATCTATTAATCTGAAGTTATAATTTGAGATAAAAGGGATTTGCTTCATCATGATATTTACTGTGAGGTCATTCTGTACAAATATGTTGATATCAGGAAGTAAAAAAAATATCTCTGCTGATGAGGGATAGGTCAAAAAAATTCATAATACATACATAAATACATACATACATACATATATTTATAGATGAAATAAACAAATCTTAAATCAGAAAAGTGCTCGAATGCTACCCAAAAGAGCAAGATAAAACGTAAAATAAATGTTTTCTCATCTCTTCATGCCAGTTTCATGGCTATAAGTATTTAAAAAAATATATATACAATCTTCAAATGAAACATGCCCTGGTATCTTTTGTTTAGAAGAAAATTAACTTTTTATTAAAAGATTGTGAGAAGTGTAGTTATTTATGGGTTATACTGCTATTTCCATTTCCAATGATTACAATTACATTAAGTGCATCTTCACAGTATAGACATGGATTTGTCTTTTCAGCAAATAGCAACATATCCGGATAATCTGTTTTGTTTAGTTTACCAAACACTCAAGAAGCCCTGCTTTAGACAATAAAAATGATATTGTATAAATTCTGTCAAGAAAGTAATGAGACAGATTGGGCAAAACTAAACTTTTATCAGATTAATTACAAATCAACTTTAACTCCATTAGATTATTTCCCTTTGAAAGTCACACTCTGATGAAGATAGTGTTCCCATTTCTAAAAACAGTGCTGCAAGTTTTCAACTGATATTGGCTTCTGTTTGCTCATCATAACCAGTTGTTCCTAAATGATAGGCAAAAAGAAAGATTTTATTATTGGGAAGAGAAAATAGTCACAATGACTCAGATTCCTGGCAAAAATTAAGAAATTATCATACTTAGGTTTTTTATTTATTAATTTTATAATTTCTGAATTTATAATTTATTCATTCTTTTGTCAATGAATTCCATAATTTTTTTTCAATATTATCCTTTGCATGGTTTTGAAAAATCATACTGTTAATTTAGATAATTTAACCTAGTTTGTTTAAAGAACATTTTATGAAGCCAGGATGTTTAAATAAAAAATGTTTTATGTCTTATCTCTTCGTTTATTTACAGCTTAATAAAAAAAATTATGTGAGCATCCTCTACATATGCAAATAATTTTTGCTTGTGGTAGTATAACTTTGTGAGTAACAATATTTTTTTAATAAAAATAGTTAATCTTTTAATGCCCCGACTTTCTTTAATGTTGGATTGTACCACTTTCATTTAGATATGATAGTCTGCTTGAGTTTTTGAGAGGAAGATTGGAAGATACACATGTTATTAGTCTTACTTTATATATATATATATATATATATATATATATATATATATATATATATATATATATATAAAGAGAGAGAGAGAGAGAGAGAGAGAGAGAGTGATTATTCTCCTCTTTCTTCATGAAACCCAGCTTACTCTCTAAAGTTAGTTGATGCGATGATATTAATATAAACTTTATAATAGTTTTTTTTTAGTTATATCAAGAAAATAAGTAGTAAAAAAAAACAAAGACTTATTATGATGTTACCAAGTTATCTTGTTTCATGTCTGTAGTTCAATGTCCTCTTATCCTAATAGCATGACAATATATCTATTTCATTCCTTCACATGCAAATTACATACAACCATTTTCCAATATCATATAATTCTAAAAATAGAATTATCATATTGACAATTCAAATCCTATCTTCATCCACTTCTTCCCACAGAAATCCAATACATATCCTTTATTTTGTTTTGTCATCAGAAGCCACTTGTGACATCAATTAAGGAAATATACAAAAGTGTACAAGAAATGACTACAACGAGTTGAATCTGCTTTTAGTTTTCTTTTGTTTATTTATCTATTTTTATTTCTTTGTTTATCCATCAATTTTCATTTATTTTGTATTTTATAAAATATCCGATAACCCTAGATTTACAAAATACATTTACAAAATACATAAGTAAAGGGAGGCTACTATATATATATTCATTTAATATTTATTCTACCTTAAGACAGAATATACAAATACGTTTTAGTACAGAAGTTACCTCCCTTGAGTATAAGTGACTAAATACGATAAATGGGTATATTCATTTTTCTGTATATCTTGAGCGTTCGTAGAATTTTTTTTCGAATTAACAGGTGTTAAAACTGAAATGGTTACGAGTAACATTTTTGTGTAAGAATGTATCTGTAAAAAAATTATGGTGATCTTTGTTTTTATTACCAATAATTTTAAATTGGGCCTGACTTTGATTCTGATAGCAGATAAACACACATAAACAAAATAAGAAAAGTAATTATGATACTTGTACAGAATAGCCCATCCATGAAAATTATAATAATTTTATCTAATGTTTAAAAAAATTTATATAGAAATGCTATTTTTACTTTTACTATATAAATAAAAATAAGTTTCAGTAAGTTTTTTAAATGAACAGCTAAATCCCAAAATTACCAATCAGCCATAACTTGATACCTTCTTTGAATTTGGGGAAGGGAAAGACTTAAGAAATATGAGTGATGGTCAAGCTGTAACTAATTAAAGTTAAGATTTTTTATTTAACTGTTTTGTAAAAAAAAAAAAAGGAAAATGATTGAAACTTTCTCTTATCTGGATTGTGAATGTAATACATTTCTATATATACATTAAAACAAAATTACCAAATTTTCATTGGTGGGCTATTCTGGAAAAAACTCCAGAACAGTATCATTATAACAGACTTCTTAAATTCCAAACCCTGTTCAATTAATCTAGAGCATAATATCACAAAAAGAACCCATTATCAAGTGTTATAAGATCTTCTGTGTAACTTTGACTGTAATCAAGGTCAATCTAAATAGCTGGTACAATCAACTATTATGAAAAGAGTTATTCTGGAATAGATATTTATAAAGTTTAGCTAAATATGGTACTAAGCCAATTTATCCTGGAATGATATATTTATAGAAAAGATTTTTATATTACCACCATTTTGTTTAACCTCTTACAAACATACCAATCCTAAGTATTCTCACTTTCATGAATAGGTAAAAAATCTGTAGCAAAGAGATCTGCTGTGTCTCTTTTCAATGAAAACACCATTGTATTGATCCTAATTTGGAGTATATTTTTTTCATTTACTTGGCTTTGTTTAGTCTGACACATATGCTTCAGGTTGCTTCCAAGTACCCACTGATCCTAAGAGTAGTCATTGCTTAACTTTGGTGACCTATCAGGACCCAATGATTTCAGTCTGATTTGACCGTAAGTTTGATTTGAAGTATATGTTTGTTCTTATGTGTGAAATTACTAAAGGTTACTGTTTCATCTTTATGAAGTCTGACATAAAAGTGATTTCTGCAAAATATTCTTTTACTTTATTTTTATTAAAAAACTTAACCAAAAATACTTATAATAATCCAAGATTCTTCCGTTGAATGTTAATTCTGGGAGATAAACATAAAGCGAATACTTAAAGGATGCAAAGTATAGTTTTCAGCTGGCATGTCTAGCTGTCTTGGTGGATTTAACAAAAGTTAAATATCTGTATTATTTTAAAAATTACCTTAGTTTGGATTTATTCTATGTTTGTATCAGTTGAAACATTTTTATATTACATGAATCATTTGGACAAATATCTTTATTCGTTATTTGCTAAATGTTAACCTTAAGGATATATATAATCATGAAAATATTTCTAACTTCTATTGATTGGTATTCAAAATGTGAAATTTGATTGAATATATGTATATAATTATTTAGTAGCTGAAATACTTTCCTATGCCAGATTAAGTTTTCAGTCACAGACATAGAAAAACTTACCAACAAATGTTAAAATTCCTTTCTACATATAGTATCTCTTAACATTTTTTTAACCCAAAATATCACTATGTAGCAACCCAAAAATAAGTACACTTCTTTATTTTTACACTTTATTTCTTGTAACTGGGTTTCAACACTAACACCAAATAATATCCAATTTGATTGTATAATGTTCCTCTAGAAATTATAAAATCCTTGTATCTTTGATTTACAAGAAATTTGATTTTTTATAAAAAATTTGTTAGGGATGTACAAATTTATAGATGATACTTTTTTTATTCTACTAAAAAAAGTCTATTTTATAATTTTTGTTGTCAATTAAAAATTTTGTACCATATGATTAGAAATTGTAATTATAACTATGAAAGATAAATTCCCATAACAAAAAAGAGATTTACCAATTACATTTTTATATGATTTAATAAAATTAACCTCATTAAACTTTTATATCATTCATAAATATTGTATTTATATCATATTCTATAATATTATTATGGATTTTTTTTATATTAAGAAAATGATATTGTTCTTTAAAATGATCAAGTAGTATAGAAATATTATTTAAGTGAATTACATTTAAGAAATGTGCTGATTTAAGCATTTCTTCTTTTTTTTTGTCCAGATGTTTGTCCTAATAAAGCAATACATTATTATTTTAAATATCCATTTTGAAAAAGTTCCTGATTAAACATTACTTATTAATCAATGATTAATTAGATACAAGTAATTATTTTAGTAAAACAAGTAATTTGTGAATTTTTTCTTTTGATGTGGCCCAGTCAGCTAGGGCTTCAGAATACACCAATTGCATCTCTGTAGAGGGGTAAGACTTCCCCAACAAGTGTCCTGGATATGACACTAAACAATCTGATGGTGAGGTTCCAGTGATGCTGGAGCTTTGGGTAATGCAGAGTACCCCTTCACTGCCATCACTCCCAGGTCCACTTTGGGCTGGAGTGGTAGCACCAGATAGGGTCCTATCTATAGGTCAAATAGAACTAAACAATGCATTTATGCTAAACTGAATTGTTTGAAATAGAACTGTTAATATATATATAAAATGTATTTTTCATTAAATAGCCTACAATCTTTGATATGCCATAAATGAAACAAAAAAATTCTTTTGAAGTTTTAAAATTCAGTAGGATTAATTACAACTTGTAGCAACATAGCTTCCCACTATTATTAAAGACATATTCATTCTAATTTCATCCACATGATGAGATGAATTTCCATTTTAGTAAGCAGTTTAGGTCTGATAAGTAGGAAGGGTGCTGCATAATTTGGTGTTTTGCCAAAAACATGAATTTAAAAATATCTTTTAACCAGGCTTCATGATTTTTTTCCAACCTGGCACTGACTTTTCAAGACAACAGTCCAAACAGCATGACTCATCTATGCACGCTTCTTCATTTAAATTTTACACTTTAATAAACATTAAGATTCAACCTTGATAGTTTTGATTCCACCTTATATATATATATATATATATATATGTATATATATATATATATATATAACAGCAGCTGTTGAACAGATGTATGTAAACAATAGTAATTGTGATTCATAACCATTTAAAATTTACTTTGCAGCTAATGGCTCCTCATGGCTGAAGGGTTAGAGGCTTGACTTGGCATTTGAGTTAACCAGGTTTCGATCTCGGCTACAGGAAGCTAATATGTCTAGCCACACTGATGAGTTCTGATTGAACGAAACAGATCTGTCTGTGGATGACTATATATATATATATATATAATACTCATATATATATATATATATATATATATATATGAGTATTATTTGGTCCAATTAAACCAGAGTTGGGAGGAAATCCATCAGGACAAAAAAAGCATTCAACAGTGAACATTTAAATTTTCCTGGTAAAGAGCTCAATGTAACTCTTATTTCCATCCTGTTTTTGATAAAATCAAAAAACACAAAAAAAATTATTAAAACACATAACAGGATGGAAATAATTTTATAATCCTAATGTGACTGGTTTTGTTTTTTATTAAAGAAATATATATATATATATATATATATATATATATATATATATATATATATATATATATTCTCATCCACAGACAGACTCTTCAATGTGGCTAGACACATAGGATGCTTGAAGCTGAAATTGAAACCTGCCGAAGTTGACGTTAGACTTAGTATCTTACCACTCAGCTAGCAGGCAACCTATGTCAGCTCAGGAATTATAAGGCATTATGTAGCAGCTTTCATTTGTTTATATTTTACCTTACTGGATACCAGAGAGCTTAATTCATTAGAAGAGTTTTGCATTTTGGAGTGGCAGCTGTTAAATTCCTTTGCCAGAGTGCTCAACCCCCAGGGGTAGAGCATATATATTGTCCTCCACAAACAGATTGTTTCATTGTATCACAACTCTTCAGTGTAGCTAGACATGTAGGATACTTGAAGCTGGGATTGAAACCCACCCAACTTTACATTAGACTTAGTATATATATATTAGGGTTGGTTGATTTTTCACTTTTCTAAAATATTAAAAAATCTCACATACTGAAAGTTGTGTATGGACCTAGTAAGTACTCATACAAAAAATTATATCAAATAGTTCTACGGTTTTTTGAGCGTTTGGTATCAAAGATCGTAGACAAAAACATACTGAAAATTCCTCGTTTTTGCAAGATTTGGCTTGAATATTAGTGTGAAAACCAAATAATGTTAATATTTAAATCAGGGAATGTCCTTTTATTTTATAAAAATGATATTAATTAAAAAAAAATGATGACTAATCTTCAATTTGAAAATCTGCCCCACCCCCATTTTCAGTATCTGCTTCTATAAACTGCATTATAATGTTATGAATTAAGCAATAATATTTGAATGCCTTAAAAAAAATTTTTTTTCTGTTATAAGTGAAAATATAACAAACAAAAAAATAAGGAAAAACAAACACTATTTAAATAGAGCTTAATATATAGAGTCAAATTGCTCCCTATAAATGCTGTTCTCAATTTCTGACTCAAAACTTTGGCTGTTATGTACTGATGCCTTGCTTCAAAACCATATACAGTTTGTGAAGCTTCTGTAGTTAACTTGACTGCCCGTTCCATGGCCTGAGAATGTGAGGGCAGATCTGGCAAGTCAAGCTTGGTTCCATTCAACAATGATTCTTGAAGTTCAGATTCAGAAAAATCTTTCATCATTGGTAGTTCAAAAATGCCACATAATATTAAATCTATTAATTGTGTCCAATGTGTGGCATTAAAATTAATAGTTGGTATTCTTTTTAACCTTTTCCTGGATGACTCCCCACTCCTGAAAGAATATAAAAATTAATTAATTGAATTATGAAAAAATTCCACTCTTTACCACTTTAATAATTATGGTGAAATTAGATAAAATCTTTAAAAATGATTCTATAAATTGGAATAATTGAGTCAGTGATATATGAATAAATATTTACTTACCTAATGGCTAAAATTCTTTTTAAAGCTTCTTCTCTTACTTCAACTTCCTCAGATTTGACCATGGAATATAGAAGGTTTTCTGGCAGTAAACAAAATGTATTACCTTGTATATTTCTTAATGCTATCTGTTGGATTTCATGAGGCTGCTCCTTAATTCTCTGGATCATATTAAAAATGTGCAGTTGCTGATTGTGGAATTGATTATTTCTTTTAATTTCAAACCAACAAGTGGCATACACATTTATGATAAAATTTATTAAACTGTGGAGTGTTGTTGTGAGCCTTTGTGGGTATGCACCATGAGTCCATAAACACATGAGCCTGATAGCCAAAGTTAACCATCTTGCCTGGTTTAAAGGACCAATTTTCCAAGAGGCATATCTAGAGTCAACCTTACTTCTAGAAATACCTGCTGCATATTCATACAGGAGTCTTTGGTCACAACTGAGATCATGTATTTCATCAATTTTCAAAATTGAATCCAGAAGTCTGCTAATAGTGGAAAATGATATTTGGGGTAAATCATGGCAATCCTTTGAGCATAATTTCCCCAGGGGGCCATTGAATGCTGTAGGGCCTTTTGCACAACCATCTATATTTTTAAAAAGGGCTCTGAAATTATTATGGTGCAGTGAGGAACCAATTGTGTGAAGATTTAAAAAAATTTCTTTTTCTAAAATTGCAACCATTCCACTTTCACAACCTGTGTTGGCATTAGTGTTGTCAACAAGGATAGCCTTGATATTCTCACTGTTGAATTCATGCAAAACATTCACCACTTGCTCTGCGTGAACAGCACCTGTTACACCAATATTAGGAAGAACACTGTGTGTCAGATATTTACTTTCATATGGTGTCTCCTTTGTAGAAGTTAAATGGCATTCTGGTCCCTTAGTTTTTTTCATAGTTTTCTGTCCATTTTCCTCCACAAATTTCCTTATACAGCAATGTGTCCTTATCCATTCCTCCATCAACTGCAACACATATAAGATTTTCCATACTTTGATCATGTTTTTGTTGAGTAGTTGTTTTCACTTTAGTCTTTGCCCTGTCAACTTTACATTTATCAATAATAATATCATTTATATTAATACTGGGTATAAGAAGGCCTAGAGCCTTCAAATTCAAGAGCAAGGCATTGGCAAGGCTGGCTCCAAGATTAGAAGATATGTCTCCCCTAACTCAGGAGCATATCTTGGAAATTTGATAAGGACCTTTGGGAAGACTCTTTGGCTGCAGATATTCTTCTTCTGGTTCTTCACTTGGAGAAGATGAGTAGGAGTGGGGAGAAACATTACCCTGAAGATTTGATGTTGAAGCTGTTGGTGTTGAATGCAAATTTTTTCTTGACCCCTCTCTTTCCTTTTTACTTTTTTTTCATAGCACTTTTATCTACCATATCTAGCTCATAAATAGTTTTTTAATGAATAAACACTAACTTTAAAAATATAAACAAATCGGAATAATTATATAAGTTGTATTTTTTGATAGTTAAGTCTATTTTAATCATAAATTCAAGAGATATTTGTGATAATTAAAATCATAAACAGTAAACAATCGTTTAGGGGGAGGTAATTTCAACAGGTGAATACCATAAAAAATATACAATAAATAAAACAGCATATGTAAATAGTTATTCATATATTAAATTAAATATTATCATGATTTTATTCTTTTTTAATTTTCATATTTTCATTTAATTTCTAAAGAAAAGGAATACTAAACTTAAAAATATTTATTATTAAGTGTACTGTATTATTTTATTTTTGTTAAAACTCAGGTTTTATTTAAGTGACACGTGTTGCCGGTGACACCTATACCGTGATAAAAATCCCAATTTATTTGATCTTTAAGTTTGATTCCTCAAATAAATACAAATTTTTGAAGAAAGATATATCTTGTGGTAACTTTTGACATTATTTTACAACTTTCTTTGAATGCCTTTTTTTACAGTTCCAAAATCGACCTACCCTAATATACATATATATATATATATAATGCAACTGAAAAACTCAACCACAGTTAAATTGTCATTATAAATCTATTTTAACAAAGAATATAATCTTTATTTCTTCAGATGACAAACATGCTTAGCGTGTATGTCATCTGAAGAGATGCTAAGTGATAATATTCTTTGCTGAAATAAATTCATAAAGCCAATTTAACCATGGTTGAGTTTTCTTCAAGCTACATTGTATATGCTCTATATGTGAGTTTTCTTATATAGACATGAAAAGGAATATATAACAATAGTCATACATTGAGTACTCCTATAGATTTATATGAAATCCCTCATATATTCTATACACGAATAATCCACACCCATAGTCTTAAGACGCTGACTGGATATTACTGACATATATATATATATATATATATATATATATATCTCCAAGTAACTTTCTCGCTAAGTTCAAATTAGTTTATTATTGTAACCATGGACAAAAAATGTTCCAGTGTTTTTAAGTGAAAAGCAAAAATTAATAATGAGTGAAAAACAAAAAAATTTTAATCTCTTCAGAGACATGAGAAAAAAAAATTTCATTTAAATAATTTTTTGAAAATAGAAAATCAATAAAGATAGGAAAGAAATCGATAATTATAAATTTTTTACAGGGAGAAGCAAAAAAAGAAAGGAAAAGAAAAGGGGAAATAAAATAAATATGAAAGAAAAGAGAAAAAAGAAAAAAGGAAATAGAAAAAAGAAAAAGTAAAGTAAAAGGAAAAAGGAAAAGAAAACAAAGATGAAAGAAAAGAGGGAAACAAAAGAGAAAGAAAAAGTGAAGGAAAAAGTAAAAAGGGAAAAAGAGTAAAAAAAAGAAAAGGGGAAAGAGAAAGAAAATGGGAAGAAAAATGAAAAAGGAAAGATAAAGGGGAAGGAAAGAAAAGGAAAAGAAAAAATACAAAAGTAAAAAGAAAAAGGAAACAGTAAAAAGGAAAGAAAAAAAGAAAAAGGAAACAGATGAGGAAAGAAATGGAAGAAAAAATAGAGAAAAAATATTGAACCTGATTTTAAATGATAAAAAACATTATCCCTATCATTATTTTATTACCTTTTCTAATTCCATTTTCCTTTCCTTCTTTTTGAAAAAAAAACTTATGATGATGAAAAGAAAAATTGTAGCTCAAGAAAATAGCAAGACAAACAGATATTTAAACAAATATTGTTTAAATATAAGTTTGTTTGGCTATTACAAGATTCCTTCTTATTATTCATCTTACATTTGTTACATGACATGAACTTTATTAAAGACCATATTCAGACTACATAGACAAAAATAGTCAATAATTTATGATATTATTTAAACTCAAGGCATTTTCATGTGAGAATTGCTTTAGAGAATATATTTCTCTTTCCTCTGACAAAAGATGGTCATTTCCATCTGAATATCAAATTTTTGAGTAGGGAAAATCTCAAAGCAACAATGTTGTCAGTCTTTCCTTTTTTATGAATATATAAAAATCATTCTTTCCCCTTAATGTACATCTTAGGTAGGTAAGGTAGAGCAGTACATAGAAAAATAATGAAAAATAATCTTATTTGTCTTGTAGTTATATCAGAATTAAAAATATATAAAAACATTGTAAAAATAATCCCTTAATTTTTCTATTTTCAAACATATTGACAATTTAATTTCTCTTTTACTTTCTCTTCTCGAACTTCTCTTTTTCCAGTCCTAATCCTACCTTCTCTCAATCCTGTCTGTCATGTACCTTATAGTTTACCATCTTCTCTACACCGACGTTAACTGTGGTATGTCTCTGCTTTGGAATAGCTTGTTCCAAAACCATACTAGCTAGTTTGTAGTAAGATGATGCACAGCCAGTTCAGAATAAGATGAGTTGCACTTCGGCATTCATCTCACAGTTGCCCAGTTGGCTGGGGCTGTAGTATACACTGACTGCACCCCCACCAATGAGTGTCCTGGATATGACACTAAACAATCTAATGGTGAGGTTCCAGTAATGCTGGATCTTTGGGGAATACGGAGCACCCCTTCATTGCCATTGCTCCCTGGTCCACTCTGGCCCAGTGTGGTAGCACCAGATAGGACCCTATCTATGGGTTAAATAAAACTAACGGCATACTTATGCTAAACTGAATTGTTTGATTAAACTGAATTGCTTGAAATAGAAATGTTTTTGACAATTAAACCATACTTACATTTAAACTGCATGCTTATGCTAAACTGAATTGTTTGAAATGGAACTGTTTTTTGACATTGAAACTGTACTTACACTAAACTGAATTGTTATATATAACTGCTTCAATAAACTGAATAGTTTGAAAAAGAAATATTTTTGACAATTAAACTGTGTACTCATGCTGAACTGAACTGTTTTAAATAAAATTCATTTACATAAAAATGAATTTGGCATTAAATAACCTACAAAGGTTGATATGCCATAAAACCCAACCAACCAACCAATCATCTCACAAAAATCTCCTCCCTATATTAATCAGTAGGTCTTCTTGATAATCCTGTACTTATGTCACTTCTCTTGATTTTTTGAGATGGTCCACTGAATAATACCCAAAAAAATTTCTTGAAAAGTTTGCAATTATGTAATAAAGATTTTTAAAAATAAAAGAATGAGTCAGACACATGAGAGTTAACATTAATAAAAAACTTTATTTAAGATAAAAAAAACAGAAATGATATGTTTTATAAACAGGAAGTTAAGTCAACAGAAGACTAAAAGAACTCAAGGAAGAAAAACAAAATTTATTTGTAAACATACTGGTACCAACAAATGAAAAGAAAATAGAGTAACTAAGGTAATCATTTCAAAATACAAAAAGGAATGGCACTTTTTTTTTCAAGTTTATTTATTATATGCTAATGTACAAGTAAATTTGCAAAAGTTGTTTAACAATAGCAAATTAGTACAGATAAAGACAGAAAATTCAACCTTGAAACAGGTTTAGAAGTCTTTTCCTTCAAGATTGCCAACATGAAGAATTCAACATTAGAATGTAATATCCAAAAAGTAGTCCCACCTCAAACTTGAGTGAAAAATGAGAAAGAATAAATTGGGTCTTTTATAATATGATATTTGGTTCTCTTATTCTATCAAGAGAGTAGATGATATCTCAAGGTTGATCAAAGAGAATCTGATAGCCAGGTAGTTTTTATATATTTATTTAATATTACTACAGTGATAGCAGTAAGGAAGAGAAAGTAATGTTTAGAACATTTTTTCTAGCTCCTTATTTATGACAGATAAGTAATACACTTCAAAATAAATTTTAGTTGAAGGAGACAAAGAAGAGATTTGATATATCCTTTTAGGATTATTGCTCTAATTTAAGTAATCAGTTTATAACTTTAGCTGCAAGCAGCAAATGTTTACATTTCATTAGGGCCATATTTAAACAATAGAATAAATATATATATATTTCAACAATAAATTAAAATAAATCAAATATATTACACATTTAACAATTACCTTCTCTCAATTGCAGGGTAAATCCATTTTTTGAAAATAAATTTCTTTGCATTTTGGTGACATGAGCCCACTTGAAAAACATGTCAAACTGATTTTTCAAAATTGCCTCCTTTCTCTCTCTTTCAAACACCTGTGTGTGTGTG